>OX438926.1:25382299-26582299 GCA_949316025.1 Lapara coniferarum | reverse complement strand
CATAGCCCAACGGATAAGCAAGCTGAAGTGGCAATGGGCAGGGCACATAGTTCGAAGAACTGATGCCAGATGGGACAAAAAAGTTTTCGAGTGGAGACCACGTACTGGCAAGCGTAGCTTCAGCCGTCCATCTGCAAGATGGACCGATGACTTGTTAAAGGCTGCAGGAACGCGCTGGATGCAGGCCGCTTTTGATAGGTCCATCTGGAAATCTTTGGGGGAGACCTATGTTTAGCAGTGGACGCCATACGGCTGATAATGATGATGACGATACCGGATGATAGACCTCGATGATTGTTCTGTGGAAATGGACTCACAAATTTGCTGCATGAGAATGGACGTTTCATTTTTGTCTCCCACGAAAAGTCGCCCCCTTTCTATCACACTAATCTGTTTTAATACCCATCCGTTTTAGACTTGAAAATGTGTTAAATGCTCATAAAACATTTTTGCAAAACAGAAAACGCTTAATTATAAATGTGTTATCTTGTATTATACTAAACTTTACCTTATAAGAGACTGAAATCTCAATGTTAAGAAGTTCAAAATAGCGACCTCTTTTCTTAAGTCTATTATTAGATCTGTCTTTTACTATCAATGGCATGCCCAAGTATCGATTTTGACGTCAATTGTCCTTAAAACAAAGAAATTCAAAATGGCGGCCACTTTTTTCAATTATAACATTGGATCTGCCCTTTGTACCTAAGGCCATGCTCAGATATCGATTTAGAAGTCGATTGTCCTTAAAAATAAGATATTAAAAAAGGCGGCGATTTTTTTTAAAATCTAACATTAAATCTGCCCTTTGTACCTAAAGCCATGCCCAGATATCGATTTTGAGGTCGGTTGGCCTTAAAACAAAGAAATTCACAATGGTGGTAATTTTTTGGAATCTAACATTAAATCTGCCCTTTATGATAATTCTCCCGTGAGAAAATTTTGTGTCACACATGCGCGCGCATCGTAAAACTTCACTCCCATAAATTTTTCATAATGCGCTTAAATAAGAATAATTTCAAAAACAGGAGAAAACAGTAAAACAGATTTTGCCGCTTTGTGTTTCAGTACCTATTCGTCAATTTTGGCTCCGGATCAACTTAGTCGCAGTAAATGTAGCATATAAGTTAAATATATTCTGGATCAAAGTAATCACATTCAGTATCATTTTTTTGACCGTTAATGGATCCACAAATGTTGGTCAAAATGTCGACGAGTATGTTGAAAACCTGTGAGTGCAGATCCACCGACGTCACACGCGCATCAAACACGGATCAAAGTATATCAGTTTGCGAGACTCGGAGCTGAGCAAACACGTGAAATAGGTGGATCAACATTTGTTCTAACTTCACACTGGAGCAACATTTACCGTAAAACCGTCATTATATATATATATATATATATATATATATATATATATATATATATAATGATCCTTTTACGGTAAATGTTGCTCCAGTGTGAAGTTAGAACAAATGTTGATCCACCTATTTTGCCTGTATACTCCGCTCCTCGTCTCGCAAACTGATATACTTTGATCCGTGTTTGATGCGCGTGTGACGTCGGTGGATCTGCACTCACATGTTTTCAACATACTCGTCGTCGTTTTAACCAACCTTTCTGGATCCATTAACGGTCAAAAAAATGATACTGAATGTGATTACTTTGATCCAGAATATATTTAACTTATATGCGACATTTACTTTGACTAAGTTGATCCGGAGCCAAAATTGACGAATAGGTACTGAAACACAAAGCGGCAAAATCTGTTTTACTGTTTTCTCCTGTTTTTGAAGTTATACTTCTTTAAGTGCGTTATGAAAAATTTATGGGAGTGAAGTTTTACGATGCGCGCGCATGTGTGACACAAAATTTTCTCACGGGAGAATTATCATAAAGGGCAGATTTAATGTTAGATTTCAAAAAAATGACCACCATTGTGAATTTCTTTGTTTTAATGCCAACGGACCTCAAAATCGATATCTGGGTATGGCTTTAGGTACAACGGGCAGATTTAATGTTAAATTTTAAAAAAGTGGCCGCCATTTTGAATTTCTTTGTTTTAAGGACAATTGACGTCAAAATCGATACTTGGGCATGCCATTGATAGTAAAAGACAGATATTAATAATAGACTTAAGAAAAGAGGTCGCTATTTTGAACTTCTTAACATTGAGATTTCAGTCTCTTATAAGCTAAAGTTTAGTATAATACTAGGTAACACATTTATAATTAAGCGTTTTCTGTTTTGCAAAAATGTTTTATGAGCATTTAACACATTTTCAAGTCTAAAGCGGATGGGTCCGCCCTGTGGATTGGGGGCGTTAGGAGAATTCCACCACGGTATCCCCTGCCTGTCGTAAAAGGCGACTAATAAGGGACCTCCGGGGGTCACGGGTGGGCGGGAGGTGCCGCCCACCCATTAGTCTAGCCAACTTCTGTGACCCCCGTGATGGACGGCAGCGTGTCTCACGCTGCCTCGGACACCAAGGGCGTCCTTCGGTGTACGGGGGCTTCTGAGCCCCCGCAACAACAGGAGAAGAACTGCAACAGCGGTACGCGCAGGGGCGGTTGCGGACGACAACTTAGACGTGAGTCGGAGGAAGCCCGCAGCCGTCCCTAATGCGCCGAAGATGGCCTTATAAAAAAAAAAGCGGATGGGTATTAAAACAACTTAGTGTGATAGAAAGGGGCGACTTTTCGTGGGAGACAAAAATAAAACGTCCATTCTCATGCAGCAAATTTGTGAGTCCATTTCCACAGAACAATCATCGAGGTCTATCATCCGGTATCGTCATCATCATTATCAGCCGTATGGCGTCCACTGCTAAACATAGGCCTCCCCCAAAGATTTCCAGATGGACCTATCAAAAGCGGCCTGCATCCAGCGCGTTCTTGCAGCCTTTAACAAGTCATCGGTCCATCTTGCAGATGGACGGCTGAAGCTACGCTTGCCAGTACGTGGTCTCCACTCGAAAACTTTTTTGTCCCATCTGCCGTCAGTTCTTCGAACTATGTTCCCTGCCCATTGCCACTTCAGCTTGCTTATCCGTTGGGCTATGTCAGTGACTTTCGTTCTTCTACGGATCTCCTCATTTCTGATTCGATCGCGTAGAGAAACACCTAGCAAAGCCCTTTCATAGCTCGCTGAGTGACCTTGAGCCATCTTAGGCGGCCCATAGTCAGAGGCCACGTCTCAGTGCCGTATGTCATAGTGGTAACACACATTGATTGAAGACTTTTGTCTTCAGGCACTGAGGTATTTTGGACGAGAAGACCTTGCTTGGTTTCCCGAACGCTGCCCATCCGAGCTGGATTCGCCGATTGATCTCTTTCTCAAATTTGGACTTACCGAGTTGGACTACTTGACCTAAATAGACGTACTCGTCTACAACTTCGAGAATTGAGCTCCCAACGATAATCGGGTTTGGCACAACATGAACATTCTACATGATCTCGGTCATGTCCATGTTCATCCTGAGACCCACCAGTTGAGAAACTGGGTTGAGCATTGTGGTCAGACCCTCCAGCGATTCTGCCAGTACACCGATGTCATCGGCAAAACAAAGGTGAGTGATGTATTCGCCATTGATGTTGATGCCGAGTCCTTTCCAGTCCAAGAGCTTGTAAGCATCTTCCAACGCGGCAGTGAACAGTTTCGGAGAGATAACATCTCCGTCTCACGCCTCTGTGTAGTGGAATAGCCTTCGAACTCTGTTCTTGTACTCGGACCTACATGGTGGCGTTGTTATACAAGCACCTCAACAGTTCGATGTACCGATGATCAATGTGGCACCACTGTAGAGCCTGCAGTACAGCCCACGTCTCGATCGAATCTAAGGCTTCCTGATAGTCCATGAACGCTAAGCAAAGTAGCAAGTTATACTCCCCAGTTTTTTGTATAACTTGCCGCAGCGTATGGATGTTGTCTATTGTACTATAATCTTTACGGAATCCGGCTTGTTCGGGAGGCTGGAAGTCATCTAGCCAGCGCTTGAGACGATTCGTGATGACTTTTGAGAACAGCTTGTAAAAATGGCTCAAGAAGATGGGTCTGTAATTCTTAAAAAAGGCGTTATCACCGTTTGTTTAAGAACAATACCACCACACTCCTGATCCATGCCTCGGGCGTAATACCCTGGAGCAGAACGAAGTTGAATAGCTTTTGAAGGAATGTAAGAGTCCGGTATCACAGAGTAATAAATACAGTAAAAAAATATAGATAAATTATCACTTTCACATGGAGTATAAAACAATCTACGACACTTTAGATAGCATCACTTTTTTTATACTTTCACTAGTTGCGCTCCGCTGTATTAGTCGTGGACTAAATTACCGCCGGAATACTATTCGGAATAAAAGTTAGTCTAGGTTCTAATTCAGGGTGTCAACTACCGCTATATAAAATTTCATCAAAATTGGTCCAGCCGTTTGAGCGTGAAGACGTAACAAACATGTACACACATTTTCTGACAAACTTTCGCCATTATAATATTAGTGTGATTACAAATTGGGCACAGTGACACCGTATTAGTAACATGTTGTTACTATGAATAAAATATAATTAATTGGATGTGTATAAAACGTCGCGGCTGCTCTCAGCCAATCCGATCTGTATCTGACTGTTTGCTGTGCTCTGATTGGCTCATTCAAATCGGATCAACATTTTCCGTAACTATCGCAAGGTGGATTTGTATATCGGATCAACTTCGGCAAACGTTAGTAAGAAGTCCCGTGAGTGTAGATGTTGATCCCGTTGGAGCCACATTAGTTACCAGAAATGCATATTGGATCAACAAAAGGCGCCGGATCAACATAGATTTTTGGATCAACAAAGTGCTCGCGTGAAGTCGCGTCTGATCAACATTTACCGTCAAGAGATCTCTATATATATATATATATATATATATATATATATATATATATATATATATATATATATATATATAAATAATATAAACAATATATATATTATATAAACACACAAACAACAATATATAATATAAACACACACACACACACACACACACACACACACACACACACGCACACACACACACACACACACACACACACACACACACACACACACACACACACTTCAAAAATACTCTCTCACTTTTGACTGCCTGTTATTTAATTCTGTTAATAAAGTGTAAATCCGTTATTGGCCGTAAAATATGTCTATCAGATTGTATCACTCTAGTATTTAAGGGCTGTGGATTTTTAATAAATAAATAAATAAATTAATTAATCATTATGATGATATTTCAGTAATTAACACAGAATGCCAAGGAATATCTCAGAAAATAAGGAAAGAGGAAGTATAAATAAGAGGAAACGATATGAATTCATAAAACTGAATGACCCTGAAAAATATGAAAAATTACTGGAGAAGGAAAAGGAGCGTTATAAAAGAAGAAGACAAGCAAAAAAACTTAACAGCGTAACGGAGATGACTGAAAGAGAAAAGAGAATAATAAGAAAGCAATGGAAAATAAACAAAAGAAGTTCTAGGTACATTAAAAGAATAAATTCCATACCACACCAAGCTAACATAGAAGAAACAAACATAATTGAGGACAAAATCAATAATCAGGAAGAAGATCCTCTAGAAAAATCGATAAATAATGAAGAGTGTAAAGAATCGAAGTTCATGAGTTTGGTCAATCAGCTAAAAAGGAAGGTAAAATTTTATGGACGAAAAATTAAAATTCTTCAGAGGAAAAACAATTTATACAGTGTCAGAATACACAGGCTAAAAAAACAAAATAAACCTAATGATTTTATATTTTTATAGAATCCTGAAAAAGAAACAGTCGAAAGCGGGATGTTTCTTTTTCTTTTTCAGGATTCTATAAAAATATAAAATCATTAACCAGGCACTACATGGCCATGACATGTATAAAAAATCATAATATAAAATCAAAATAAACCTATACAAAGACCAAAGACCAACAAAAGAATATATTTTACAGAACTGACTTTAATGTTTTTATTAACTGATTATTCTGTGATTTTATTGTATTATATGAGACTGATTTTAAAAATGAGCAAGTATTCATAATTTTTATGTTCCTCAAAACTTTGTAATATTAGATTATATGAATAAAAACAATTACAATAAAAGTTGATTATATTTTTTTTCTGTTTTTAATCATAATCCTTATAATCCGGTGAGGATCGCGACGCGTGCCTCCCATTAATTTTAATAAAAAATATTCTTTTTTTATCTCTTTCCTGCCAGCCCGAGCTTGGCTTCTTTATATTTAGTTTACATTGAATTTGCTCCCTTTAAATGTGTCTTTAGTTATATAAGTGACTATTTGTAATAATAATTATTAATTGAATGTATCTTGACATATCATAAGTGCAACTATGTTCGCCTACGTGATGAATAAAGTATTTTATTTTATTTTTTATTTTATTTTAATAATGATCACCATCAAGGTTCAGTACCTAATTAATGCATATTACTAATAAGTTGTCATTACCGTATTTTAGATGTCTTTACCGTTCGTTGGATATTTTCTTATTTACGATAGCTGCAGAATAAAAACTCGATAAACATGGTTATCTTTTAAATTTTCTTTTACATGAAATAGTTTATGTTACTTAATACTAACAATATTTATTAACATGTCCTTACCGTGTTTTTTATGTCCATACCATTTTTTATTCTTTGAATATTTACTAAACAATTTAAGATATTTTTTGTACACACAAAGTGAAACCCTTATAATGATTGTGGAAATTTATTAAATTCATTAATACTATTTTATCTGACTCTTTTTTCTAATCTTTCAATTTTATTAATTTGGCGGAAACACCCCATAAAATATGATCAATTACGATAACTGCCAGAAACTGAAAGAAGCAGAAGCTGTGATTCATCAAGGAAGTTTCCTATAACTAGACTTGTGCCCTATTCATCAAACATTACAAGTCTACACGCTCACAAGTTACATGTTAAAGATTTTTTTTACAAGTTCTTGTAAATTATGTTCATGAAATACTTTTACTAGACTTGTAGATTGTATCAACTTGTGGTGGTGGCAATGGCACTGCAATGGTGACGTCTCGGGTTCGATCCCCGGGTCGGGCAAAGTGATACTGGGTTTTTCTATTCAGTATTAGCTCGAAGTTTGGAATTTGTGCGCGATATGGCGATAGACTCGCCCCCCATCATACCATGGGATGCAGTATGCATAGCCTGCACCTACTTCGTGCGTCTGCCTACCCCTTCGAGGATAAAAGGCGTGAGTGTGTATGTCTGTATCATCTTGCATTTTAAATTTACAAGACTTCTTTTGATGCATTACCAAATAATGTTTCTATCATTTTTATATGTCGGTAATATAGAAATTACGGTAAAATAACTAGTCAAGTTAATGTTAAAAATAAAAACAATTTGCAATAATTTGATTTTTGTGCGTAAATAACCAAAATAATAAAACAAAAAACAATAAATAAATAAACCATAATAATAAAACCTTTTTTTATTAATTTCATGAATTATGATTTATGGTTAAAGCTTTAATGTTCGTTTATAAGCAACTTAAAGTTTGAAAAAAACAGGATGGTCTATTGCAGACCCATGTAGGTACTTTAAAAGCTTTCTTGGAGATAAATAACATGGTAGCAAATTATTCCCGCCAGGCATTGATTTTGTTACTCTTCGAATTACACTTCTTCAATTAATTCGTGATAAAACGATTTATTTACTTATTTATTTTATTACGGTGCACCAACAGCATATTATATATTAACAAATTGGTAAAATATATTATTGGCTTCTATATAAGTGCCCAGTTAATTAAACGTTACGAGGCTTGTATTACAATAATGCGTTCATGAAAACTAAATGAATATACTACAAGCTACAAGTGATATCACTTGTATTATAAATACTTTTTACACTTGTATTTGTTATTTCTGTTTATCAAAAATGCCTTTGTAACATGTAGCTTGTAACTTGTGGCGAAAAAGTTGAAGAGTAATTGTGGATTCGTAATATGTGTTACAAGCCAATAGTATCTCTTTCTACTCTGTTATAATTAAGTTTTTAGATAGTTTATAGGTAAATTCAATACAAGTTTGTGATTTCCGAATCGGATTTCGACAGTTTTAGGGTATAAGTCGGTAATTCAAGAAGTAGCAAATCAATTAATGGCGGGAATGATTTGCCCCCATGTTATTATTCTCATAGTTTTTTTTAAGTACTTTGTATAGTTCGTCAATAGACCACTAGTTTTTCCAAACTTTAAGTCGTGCATAAAAACTGGTTAAATTTGTAATCATAATTCAAATAACTAATATAATGAGTTTTAAAATAGGTTTTTACATACAAAATCAGACTATGTACATGTAAGAAAAAAAAACATTGCCTTGGCTAGTTATTGTCAATAGTTATTGTACCATTATTTCTACCTTACCAACATAAGATCGCATCTTTGCTTCAATAACCTCATACATCTAGAAGATTCCATACTTAAATAACACTTTACTGAAGCAAAGAGGCGATATAAAACTATATATTTTTTATAAACATATCAAAAATAAAAAAAAATGACTTGTTAATTAAAAATACAAGTATGTACCATCTACAAGTCTTGTGAAATTATTTGATGAACGTAATTTACACAGTCTTGTATAAATATTCTTGTATCTTGTAACTTGTGGGTTAGTAGACACATATTTCTATGAACGCATTTTACAAGAATTTGTAAAAATGTTTTTGTACCACTTAACTTATGAGTTCTTAGACTTAATCTTTTGATAAAAGGGCATTTTGCCTTGTTTATGAAACTTTATAACTTTTTTGAAAAAGTTGCAAGCTAGAAAGGCATTTATGATAAACAAAACCACAAATACAACTGTGAGAAAGAACTTGTTATGCAAGTGATATTATTTGTAGCTTGTAGTTTACACATATAGTTTTGATGAATGCATTTTTGTAAAATGGGCTAATTTACAAGAGAAAACGCTTGTAATACAAGGCTTGTAACGTTTGATAAACAGGGCATTGGTCTTGATGTTAAGGTTTCTTAAATAAAAGGAATCTTGTATGTACGTCTGGATAGGTACCGCTGCTGTAAATAATAGAAATGATACAGTAATGTTGCACTATCCAAGCAATGCAGTGTTATTTAATTCATCATTCTATTCCTCTAATGTCAGTCTATACAGGAGTCGCATGAGGTCACGAAAAGTACCTCAGTATGAAAAAAAAATTATTAAGTGTAGAAAGATAGGATTTTTATCAATTGGCGATGTACATACACACACACCCCTTTTATCCCTGAAGGGGTAGGCAGAGGCACAACTAGTGCACCTACTTTTCACTGTTATTCCGTCCCATGATGTGATAGGGGGCGAGCCTATCGCCATATCGGGCACAAATTCCAGAGCTGTACTGAATAGAAAAACTCAATATCACTTTGCTCGACCCGGGAATCGAACCCGATACCTCAACATTCCAGTCATACCATAATACAATGTTGGGTAATCAATATAAAAAAATTTATTGACTATATGTTTATCTAACTGTTAATGATGCAATTGCATATAATTTTGTATGGATTGAATATTTGTATACATACATATATACATATACACTCACGCCTTTTATCCCCGAAGGGGTAGGCAGAGGTGCAACTAGTGCACCCATTCTTCGCCATTATTCCGTCCCATCATGTGATAGGGGCGAGCCTATCGCCATACCGGGCACAAATTCCAGACTCCGAGCTGATACTGAATAGAAAACTCAATATCACTTTGCCCGACCCGAGGATCAAACCCGAGACCTCAGCACTGCAGTCGTACCGTAATACAACCACGCCACCGAGGTAGTCTGCAGCAGTCAGTCAGTCAATATTTGTATAATACATAAAAAATGCTAAGGGTATCATGAATACTTTTCATAATAGAGGGGTTGTCATGTAAAAGGTTTAAAAACACTGCTCAAGGCTGTGGCTAAACAAACACAAAATGAACCTCTGTCATTTGATTTTTTTCGTGTGAAAGAGAACATACAAGTCATGTGTTGGTCTCTTAACCAATGAAGATCAACTAATATGGAGGTTCCTGTCATGTTTTATCACACTATAAGAGGGCTACTGCTTATGGCAGGTGACAGTAAACCTTACATTTATACTCAATATCAAAGTTTGTAGAACTATGCATAATGCATACAATGACTTTGGTCCTCAGGAGCACAACTAGTCACTGTAGATGGGGAGACCACATCCCACCTCATGGGGACCTTCTACCGGACCATAAGGCTGATAGAGAATGGTATAAAGCCAGTGTATGTGTTTGATGGTAAACCTCCAGAAATGAAGTCCCATCAGCTGAACAAGAGGGCCGAGAGGAGAGAGGAGGCAGAGAAAGAATTGCAGAAAGCTACAGAAGCTGGTAATTTTTTATCTATACAATCGATTGGATTAAATGATATTGAGTTACTTTTTTAAAAATATGTGGTTTGATGAATTGACACCAAGCTGGTTGATCATAGTAAAAAAAATTGTGAGTATAATAATGGTGTATTACAAAATGTAAATATTCTTTTATTTATCCACAAGCAACAGTATCTAACATGCATTAAAAATAGTGTTTCTGGGAATTTGGGGGCACGGTAGTGCCCCTGCCAAGTAGTGCATATTACTTTATTAAATGAGAGACACAATAATCTATAATAATAAGAATCAATGTCTTAATTCTTAAGCCACTATTAATAAATTCAGGTGACCAAGCATCCATAGAGAAGTTCAACCGACGCCTTGTAAAAGTAACAAGACATCACAGTGAGGAAGCCAAGGAATTGCTCAAACTCATGGGCGTTCCAGTTGTGGACGCACCGTGTGAAGCTGAGGCGCAGTGTGCTGCTTTAGTAAGTTATTTTGGTACTAAAATAATGTGCCTGCATAGTCCTGTAAGCTAAGGGCCTAAGCAATTGCCGCTCTGAGCACGACTTAATACGGTGCGGTGAACGGCAATAATTTGCGGAAGTATGAAACACGCCGAGTCGTTTTGTACCGAGCAGCAGCAATAGGAAGGATGCCCGACACAGATTGGTGGGGTTGCTGCCACGCAAGTAGCGTATGTGGCATTGGAACCGCGCCGTCGCGTAGTGCCGCTCGCTGCAAAGCCCGTTTTTGTATTGGAGCCCTAAGTTATTAGTCATCTAGGTCACCTTTCTATTCCCCAAAGAAATATGTAGAATTACATCTGGTTTTCATTTATCACATTGGCTTAGTGCATGTTGGAAACTTTACACAAAAATTGGTTATTAATGATGCATGAAGTCTCATCTACTATATCACCATGGCAAATTCATTAAAATTGGCCCCAGTAAAAATTGTCACACCGCGTGACATTCAACAAATAAGTCACGAATACACCACGCCCCCTCTCCCCGTCATAACTTTTTTAATGTTATAATCTGAGCTCACGGCCTGTTGGGTCGAGGGGGCATTTTGCCACCTCTGCCATCGTATAGTTACGCCACTGTAGGTATCACAGCATGTATATTTCTTCCTAGTCGCACTTTTGTGTTTCAGTTTGAAAGATATTGTAGCCAGCATAAATACTAGGCAGTATGAGACTTACTAAATTATATCTGTCAAATTGCCTAAATAACTTAATGGTTGTATCTGAGTCTTATTCCCAAAGCATTCCACTTCCACACTATCGGTACATTTCCATCTAAAACTTGCCTCCAGGTGAAGTCAGGCAAAGTGTTTGCAGCGGCCACAGAGGACATGGATGCGTTAACATTCGGCGCGCCGGTGTTGCTCCGACATCTCACCTTCTCGGAGGCGAGGAAGATGCCCGTGCAGGAGTTCCACCTGGACAACGTGTTGCAAGGACTCGAGATTAACCATGATGAGGTATTAAAGTAAAATAAAAATATTAATTAATCATATAAGTAGTCAGGTATGTTGTCGCATTTATCATCGCCAATGTCAAAACTACCTTCATTTTAATATTGTAACACTAGTTTTCCCCTTCTACGAATGAACTATCAAACTACATTATAAAAGAGTTTGCATCGGACAGGGACAGCTCAGTTTATTTCTGATCATTATAGAGTGTAGACGTGTAACACTAATCATAAGTGAATTATCTGATTATTATACTGTTGGGATAAACGTTTTTTAATGGTATTTGTGACGGTATTTGTGGCGTGCTAATAAGTTGTGGAAACCAGTCGAGACGTCAAAGTAATGGTGGGAGTGACGGTTGGGTGTATAAAAAGGCAGCCCTGCCGCCATTTGGATTCATTCGTGTTCAGACTCTCGTGCGCGCTCAGTCTCACAGTCGATATCAATTGAGTAAGTTGAACATTGATTTTCATACTGGTCGGTTAGTTGCTGATACCTATATTTGTAAAAGTATTTCTGTTAAAAAGTGCTTATGTAAAATGAGTGATAAATGTGTTGTGTAAAATCAGTAATAAATCGTTTTTATTTAAATCAAAATCGCTTCTGTTTCTAACTTTCTAACATCAGAAGTGGGATCGTAATCTATGCCCATACAAGTGGATTGTGTGCATTACATAGGTACCTACGCTATGTGCCATCAATACGACTGTGGAGATATTTCATTACCCGCATATAACGCGGCGAACAATTGATTGCACTGAAAAATACCTGGATAAGCAATCGATGTCCATACAAGTGGATTGTGTGCATTACATACCTACGCTATATGCTACTACTGCATAGATATTTAGTGCCCGTATGCATATAACGCGGAGAACAATTAAGTGCACTGAAGAATACCGGAATAATTAATCGATGTCCATAGAAGTGGATTGTGTTCAATACATATGTACGCTATGTGGAATCCATACACGGTACGATCGAGATATTTGACTACCCGCAATTTACGTGAAGAAAAACAAATTGCGCTGAGTAATATCGGGATAAGAATTAGACTGCAATGTCAAATAAAACTAGTCGTGTGGTGTACAAATTGGTGATGACGTCATGTGTATACGACTTCGAATGAACAAGTGTCCGTGTACCACGATTGAACTGTTCGTGCTCAAGCGTTGTTTTTGGTGTGCAAACGTTCCTGTTGGTGTGCAAACGTTCCTGTTGGTGTGCAAACGTTCCTGTTGGTGTGAAAACGTTCCTGTTGGTGTGCAAACGTTCCTGTTGGTGTGCAAACGGTCCTGCTGGTGTGCAAGTGTTCCAGTAGATGTGCCGCGTATGGTGTCAGTTGGTGTCCTGGGCAAAGCAACTGCGCGGGTGGCAACTGGCGGTTAAAGCAAACTGCTCCAGCACAGAGAAAGTTCATCGGTGGCTGTAAAGGAAGTTTGGTATCGTATGACCCGTAATCCTCCTTTGAGGTTATGGCTTCTTTTATTTTTTAGTACTCTTAACGAATTTTGAGACCTTGTTAAATGAGGCATGTACAGACATTGACTAATTAACTATTCGTGTTGTAACTGGCCGATACATGTTATCTTTTCGTAAGTGGACCTGCTTGTAATAACAATGAGATGTTTGTTCGGATTTAACAGCCGTAGTGTTAGAGTTAAGTACTCATGTGTGGTCCAAATATTTTCAGTTATTTGGCTTAAGTAAAAAAAAAATTGTACATGGCTCGCAATGGGTAAAGCCTTTTGATAGTTGCGACGGTACTAAATAATTTAACCTACTTGGCATAAAAAGTTTCCTATTTAAATTCTTTCTTAATTAAACGTATGTGATTCGATATTGAGGGTACTGGAAAAAGTGCCGCTGCGAGGACAAACATTACACATACCATAGTTGTGTGGTTACATCACATGCATTGTCTATAACCATAACTTCAGTTTACATGTGGACTATTTACAGTGTGATGGGTAGTTAATGACGTAAATTGTAGTAGTGTAGGATTTAATGTAATGTCAGAATAGGCCGAGCGATGTGATGCTGCTGCGTATATTTTATGTTTGCAGTAATTGAAAACCGCTCCTGCCGATGCGGTGCGTTGCTGAACTGCGCGCCCCTGGTGATGCGGTGCGCTGCCGAACTGCGCACTCCTGGTGATGCGGTGCGCTGCCGAACTGCGCGCTCCTGGTGATGCGGTGCGCTGCCGAACTGCGCGCTCCTGGTGATGTGGTGCGCTGCCGAACTGCGCGCTCCTGGTGATGCGGTGCGCTGCCGAACTGCGCACTCCTGGTGATGCGGTGCGCTGCCGAACTGCGCGCTCCTGGTGATGCGGTGCGCTGCCGAACTGCGCGCTCCTGGTGATGTGGTGCGCTGCCGAACTGCGCGCTCCTGGTGATGCGGTGCGCTGCCGAACTGCGCGCTCCTGGTGATGTGGTGCGCTGCCGAACTGCGCACTCCTGGTGATGCGGTGCGCTGCCGAACTGCGCGCTCCTGGTGATGCGGTGCGCTGCCGAACTGCGCGCTCCTGGTGATGCGGTGCGCTGCCGAACTGCGCGCTCCTGGTGATGCGGTGCGCTGCCGAACTGCGCGCTCCTGGTGATGCGGTGCGCTGCCGAACTGCGCGCTCCTGGTGATGCGGTGCGCTGCCGAACTGCGCGCTCCTGGTGATGTGGTGCGCTGCCGAACTGCGCGCTCCTGGTGATGCGGTGCGCTGCCGAACTGCGCGCTCCTGGTGATGCGGTGCGCTGCCGAACTGCGCGCTCCTGGTGATGCGGTGCGCTGCCGAACTGCGCGCTCCTGGTGATGCGGTGCGCTGCCGAACTGCGCGCTCCTGGTGATGCGGTGCGCTGCCGAACTGCGCGCTCCTTGTGCTGCTGAACTGCGAGCTCCTTGCGCTGCGGAACTGCGATAATGCGGAACCACGAGCTCCATCATGCTTCAAGTGGCATGGATATCAGGTGATTGCGGAAAAGCGCATTGGGTGCTGTATATTTTGTAAAGCTAAAGTTTTTATGGAATAGTTTCTTAAGAGGTGAACAATCTTTTTAAAGTTTCTTAAGAGGTGAACACATCTTTTTAAAGTTTCTTAAGAGGTGAACACATCTTTTTAAAGTTTCTTAAGAGGTGAACACATCTTTTTAAAGTTTCTTAAGAGGTGAACACATCTTTTTAAAGTTTCTTAAGAGGTGAACACATCTTTTTAAAGTTTCTTAAGGGGGTGAACACATTTTAAAGTTCTTAAGGGGGTGAACACATTTTAAGGTTCTTAAGGGGGTGAACACATTTTAAGGTTCTTAAGGGGGTGAACACATTTTAAGGTTCTTAAGGGGGTGAACACATTTTAAGGTTCTTAAGGGGTGAACACATTTTTAAAGTTTCTAAGGGGGTGAACGCGTTTAAGGGAAGTTTAGTCTTGCGGTCGGTATAGTCTTTGTCTTATGTCAGGCATACTATCCTGATCGACGGATACACTTCAAGTGAGGTATGGTTTCATATTATTGGATGCTGCTTTCGACTGCGCTCGGGCATGCGATCCTAGTATATGGGACGTACTTTGTGTGGTTGTGTGCTCGGACACTGTCGAGGATTGCTCAGACATGTGGTCCTGGAGCCCGTAGTACACGCAGGGTTGTAACATGGACGAGTTTCTGGCGTGTGATGTGTTCGTTTGGCAAACATTATTAGTCTTACATTGAGAGGTTCGGTTGAAACATGTTTTTATGTGGGACCGATTCACACACGCAAAGCTATGTCTCACGTAGACCTCTAACGAGTCGTGAGAGGCACTCCCCCGACGGGAACTGCCACGGGTGATTGGTACAGATATCAAGATGTTTCATATCCGATGTGCTTAGATTTTATGATGACTGGAACCGCCACGGGTGATTAGTACAGATATTAAGATGTTTCATATCCGATGTGCTTAGACTTTATTATGAGGGGACCTGCCACGGGTCATTGGTACAGATATCAAGGTGTTTCATATCCAGTGTGCTTAGATAGAGGTTGGGTGGAAACATGTTTTTATGTGGGACCGATTCACAACGCAAAGTTATGTCTCACGTAGACCTCTAACGAGTCGTGAGAGGCACTCCCCCGACGGGAACTGCCTCGGGTGATTGGTACAGATATCAAGATGTTTCATATCCACTGCGCTTAGATTTTATTATGACGGAACTGCCACGGGTGATTGGTACAGATATTAAGATGTTTCATATCCGATGTGCTTAGATTTTATTATGAGGGGACCTGCCACAGGTGATTGGTACAGATATCAAGATGTTTTGTATTCGCTGTGCTTAGATTTTATTATGACTGGACCTGCCACGGGTGATTGATACAGATATCAAGATGTTTTATATCCGCTGTACTTAGATTTTATTACGCTGAGTATTTTTTCTCAAGTCATATGAGCTGTCTTACTTTATTTTTTTTATCTTTTTGGACATGTTTTTGTGCTCTGTTTTATTTTTGTACACAGATGCAAATGACGAGCTTGAGGCTGACGCTGCTAGCATTACCCAGCCTTTTGCCAACGAGCAATACGGGACGCAAAGGTACACTGAAGAGCCTGCTGCACCATCCAACGCCTTGTTGAACGAGGAAAGTTTGGGAACATCAGTGCCGATTCTCGAGACTGATCTCCAAAGTTAGAAGATAGAGCCCGAGGACGGACTCCTGTTAGGAAAGGCCGTGTTGGGATAAACGTTTTTTAATGGTATTTGTGACGGTATTTGTGGCGTGCTAATAAGTTGTGGAGTCGAGACGTCAAAGTAATGGTGGGAGTGACGGTTGGGTGTATAAAAAGGCAGCCCTGCCGCCATTTGGATTCATTCGTGTTCAGACTCTCGTGCGCGCTCAGTCTCACAGTCGATATCAATTGAGTAAGTTGAACATTGATTTTCATACTGGTCGGTTAGTTGCTGATACCTATATTTGTAAAAGTATTTCTGTTAAAAAGTGCTTATGTAGTATGAGTGATAAATGTGTTGTGTAAAATCAGTAATAAATCGTTTTTATTTAAATCAAAATCGCTTCTGTTTCTAACTTTCTAACAATACTTAATTACACCACTGTGTTGTTACTACACCCGCTTTATAGGTACAAAAGTAGATGAACAAGTCCAAAAACGGACTTAAAGTTCTAACCTAGATACTTTATATATATTTGGATAGTACTTTAAACTAGGACTTTGCAATAAATCGTGTAATTTTAAAACCTCAGATTTTGAGATTGATGTAATATTATTTTGCTTAAAAACTACAGTTAATATGAACGATTGTGAAGTCAATAAATTTATTGTCGACATACAGCAAAGCGCGTGGAATAACACTCCGCAAATGAAAAGAAAATTTAAGGGCAACATATATCCTAAAGAGATCGTAAATTTGTTATTGGAGAAAAGAAAACAAAGACAGAGATGGCAGCAAACAAGATTTCCACCAGATAAATCTTTGTTAAATAAATTGACTAAAAAGCTCAGTAGGAAAATCCGAAACTTTCAAGATGAATGTCTGAACAATGACCTGCGCCAGTTAACCGAGGACCACACCACGGATTACTCCCTATGGAAAGTTACCAAAAACTTTAAAAGACCGATCACTCAAATTCCGCCTATCTTAGATGGGGATGGAAAATGGGCTATAAGCAATGAGCACAAAGCTTCAAGGTTCGCACAACATTTAGAAGAAACTTTCCAAGAAAATAAAGCAACAGCGAAACATCCGATTTTTGAGTACCCAATTTCCTCACATAACCAAGGAATCAAGCTTGTGACTCCTAAAGAAGTTTCCGGAATAATCCATAACAACATAAGTTCAAAGAAATCGCCTGGATATGACCTCACAACCGGAGAAATCTTAAACATTTTCCACGCAAAGCGATAATAAAACTAACGAAACTAATAAATGCCTCATTTACGTTAAAGTATGTACCGGAAGCATGGAAGGTTGCTGAAGTCATAATGATCCCAAAGCCAGGGAAACCACCACATGAAGCATCATCATATAGGCCTATCTCTCTCTTGCCTATATTATCAAAACTATTTGAGAAGCTTTTACTGAAGCGCTTAAAATATGTTATCTATAAGAATAACCTCATACCAAACCATCAATTTGGCTTTAGAGAACAACATTCTACTATAGACCAGGTACATAGAATAACTACCAAGATAGAACAAGCACTCGAAGAAAAAAAAGTTTGCGCGACCGTGTTTTTGGACGTTGCCCAAGCTTTTGACAAAGTTTGGCATGAGGGCCTGATACAAAAGCTCAGACAAATGCTGCCATCAGATTTTTCGCACATACTAAAATCCTATATTACAAACAGGATGTTTAGAGTTAAGCAAGAGGATGCATCTTCCGAGCTTAAAATAATAAAAGCTGGGGTCCCGCAAGGAAGCGTCCTAGGTCCCACTTTATACTTACTATACACAAGTGATATACCAGTACCCGATAACAATACTATTGCAACATTTGCAGATGACACTGCCATTATGGCTACTGGATCAAATCACAAGGAAGCAGTAGAAAAACTTCAAGGCGCCCTAAATAACATTTATGATTGGACACAAAAATGGAAAATTAAATTAAATGAAACAAAATCAGTCCATGTCGATTTCACGAACAAAGATCAAAATTATCATCCAGTATATATAAACGGTTCAAAGGTCCCATATGCAAACACTGCCAAGTACCTTGGCATAACACTTGACGCTAAGTTGCGATGGAAAGCTCACGTCAAAAAGAAGAGACAAGAACTTAATATAAGATATAAAAATATGTATTGGTTACTAGGAAGAAAGTCTTGTTTATCAATACATAATAAATTATTACTGTATAAGCAAATTCTCATGCCAATTTGGACGTATGGAATCCAGCTTTGGGGCTGTACCAAATCGAGCAGTGTTAAAATAATCCAACAGTTTCAAAATAAAGTCTTAAGAGATATTGTCAACGCTCCCTGGTATATAAGAAATGACGACCTCCATCGTGATCTTAACATGGAATCCGTCACGCAAGTCATCAAAAAGTTTGCGAAGGCTCACGATTGTAGACTTCGACAACATGTGAACATTGAGGCTTCCAAGCTACTCGATAACACGAACCTTGTGCGAAGACTAAAAAGAACTAAACCTTTCGAACTAGTGTAATAAAGTGTAGTGCATAATTACAGCGAACAAATAATAGTGTCAGTGCTAAGTATATATAACACACGAACAAAGTGTTTTTTATGTTATCAGACTCTAAGAGAGTGCCTAGAACATTATTCTTAGTTGTAGTAAAGTTATCACCTAGAAAATTAAGTTAGAATAATATTGCTTATTAGTCTTATAGACTAGATTGTAATTTTTTGCTAAGAACCTAGTTCTTACAACACAGGATAAAAAAAAAAAAAAAAAAAAAAGTTTGTAATATATAAAAATTTATTTTGTGGATCCTAGGTCCCTATTTTGCCCCCTTTTTTTATTCTTAATTTAATTCTATCTTATTTAATCTAATTCCTTAAGGAGTTTTGTCGTATGTTACGACTAAGTCGCTCCATACGTCTACATAAATATATGGCCCCTTTATTATGCATAAATATTGAAAATGATAAGATTTTGAGAACCAGCACCCATATAAAAAGCGGGCATCTTTAATAGTAACATTCTTTTCTTTGTGTGAAATAAAATAAACACCTTTATTTTTGTGAATTAGTTCAACTATTTATGGGACCAACTACAAAATATAAAAGGCGCTTGTGACCGGTAATCACAATTTAACATAAAATGCTAAAACCTGCAGAACAGCAAGCATGTTAGAAGACATTCATTCACACCTCCATCCAGGGTTATGCAGACCAACCAGCATGCAACTAATGCACTAACATTCCGCTGAACTTAATATATCCATTATGGGCAGAGACTATCGTCTTATCAGGCACAAATTCATAAAAAATTCGCCTTATCAATCCAGGATTTGTAGTGTCTAAATCCCAAACTTATTCAGTATGTTTATTCGCTTTAACGGTGAAGGAAAACATCGTGAGGAAACCTAAATACCTGAGAATTCCCCATAAGAATTTCGAGGGTATGTGAAATCTACCAACCCGCACTGATAGCAGGGTACGCTAAGGCCTAAACCCTCTCAGTAGTTGACAAGGCCCATATGCTCAGCAGTGGGCAGTATATAATACTGGGCTGGTATTATTATTATATACATGTAATAACAAACATAATAATTTCACAAACATTCACATTATATATTTTTTTTTATATTCACAAAAATCGTTGAACAACTGGTGGTAGGACTCATATGTAGGAGTCGGTCTGGGTCGGTACCACCGCAATGTCTATTTCCACCGCCAAGCAGCAGTGTGCATGCACTGTTGTGTTTCGGTTTGAAGGGCTTTGTAGCCAGTGTAACTACAGGACATAATGAGACTTAACATCTTATGTCTCAGGATGACGAGCGCAGTGTAATGCCACACAGTACTTTGTAACCCAAGGTGCTGGATGGTGTTGCTACTGTTTATGGGGGGTCCTATCGCTTACCATCAGGGGAATGGCATGCTCATCTCGTCATTCGTTGCCATAAAAAAAAATTATTAACATCAAAGAATGTCACATGTTTCTACTTCCGATCTAGTTCATAGACCTGTGCATTCTCCTTGGATGTGACTACTGCGGCTCCATCCGCGGCATCGGTCCCAAGCGCGCCGTGGAACTCATCCGGCAACATCGCACGTTGGACAACGTGTTGCGCAACATCGACACGCAGAAGTACACGCCGCCGGAGAGCTGGGACTATCAGCACGCGAGGAAGCTGTTTGTTGAATCCGAGGTGGCTGAGGCTAACGATATCGAGGTAGGTTCATGTGCCTTTATTTTAATTATTTTATTAAACTTTGTACAAAGGTATAGTACAGGCGGACTTAATGCCTAAAAACATTTTCTCCCAGTCAACCTTAAGTTTGTGCAGAGAGACAGGGGCAGATGTAAATTATAAATAATAAAAAAAAATAATAAGAATAAAACACAATGATGCTTATTAAACATAATATATGGATACTTACATATGCTACATATATAACTGTACGTAAATAATTATTTAAAATATACATAAACAATAACATACATAAATAAATACGTATACTAATAAGCTAATGATGAGATTCTGCTACTTCGGCGCGGAGTAATTGCCGAACTCTCATTTTAAATGCCAGTTTAGCTATCGCGCGTATGTTGCATCACTGCAAAAAGCTGCAGTGCTGATTGCAATGGTTTATGTGATTCTTTAAAGTTTAAAAATAACTATAATATAACTTACTAGATTTTGCCCGCGGCTCCGCCCGCGTTAAAAAGTTTTTCTGGGATAAAATGTAGCCTATGTGTTAATCCAGGATATGATCTACCCGTGTGCCAAATTTCATCGAAATCCGTTCAGTAGTTTTTGCGTGAAAGAGTAACAAACATCCATACATACTTACAAACTTTCGCGTTTATAATATTAGTAGGATAGAGTACTTTCCGTGAAATAGTGTAAAAATAAATAGGGGTCAATTTAGATCCAGGGATTACCCTTGCATATTTTAGAACATCTATATATATAAAATTCTCGTGTCACAGTTTTCGTTGCCATACTCCTCCGAAACGGCTTGACCGATTTTGATGAAATTTTTTGTGCTTATCCGGTATCTATGAGAATCGGCCAACATCTATTTTTCATCCCCCCAAATGTTAAGGGTGGACCACCCCTAAATTTTTTTTTTTATTTTTCAGACAAAATTTTTTGTTTTAATTTTTTTATGATACAGCATACAAAAATACATACAACCCTAAATTTTCACCCCTCTACGATCAACCCTTATTTTTTAATAGCTAGAAATTGCTAGGAAATTATTTATATGGCAAAACAACGTTTGCCGGGTCAGCTAGTAGTTTATAATATTCAAACATAATTATTTATAAAAAAAAATGGGCATTATGCAACCCATTTTCCTGTTTATCTGTGTTACAAAACTTAATATTTTGACTATTGATTTAACTATAAATTTTGTTAGTTAAAATGGTCGGACCCTGACGAAGAGGGCCTAGTGAAGTTCCTGTGCGGCGACAGGCAGTTCAACGAGGAGCGAGTCCGGAATGGCGCCAAGAAACTCAAGAAGGCGCGCACCGGCACCACACAAGGGAGACTCGACGGGTTCTTCACGGTATATTATTCACTAGCTTTTGACCGCGGCTCCGCCCGCATTAAAAAGTTTTTCCGGAATAAATGTCCCGGTTTACATTTTCAAGTGTACAATAGTCTAGTTGGGAATGGAACGGTCTGCCGAGACAATGTCCGGGGTTCAAAACCCAAGGCACACACCTCTGACTTTTCAAAGTTACGTGTGTATTATCAATTATCGTTCGCTTTAACGGTGAAGGAAAACATCGTGAGGAAACCTACATACTCAAGAAGTTCTTTATAAGAATTTCGAAGGTGTGTGAAGTTTACCAACCCGCACTAGGCCAGCGTGGTGGACTAAGGCCTGAACCCTCTCAGTAGTAGAGGAGACCCGTGCCCAGCAGCGGGACAGTATATAATACAGGGCTATTATTATACATATATATACATATACACTCACGCCTATTATCCCCGAAGGGGTAGGCAGAGGCGCAACTAGTGCACCCACTTTTCGCCGACATTCCGTCCCATGATGTGATAGGGGGCGAGCCTATCGCCATATCGGGCACAAATTCCAGACTCCGGACTGATACTGAATAGAAAAACTCATTTATTTATTATATTATTTATATTTTCCCGGGATAAGAAGTAACCTATGTGTTAATCCAGGACATGATCTACCTGTGTGCCAAATTTTATCGATATCCATTCAGTAGTTTTTGCGTGAAAGAGTAACAAACATCCATACATTCTTACAAAATTTCGCGTTTATAATAGGAGTAGGATTATTATATTATTATAGTGGGATTGCTGAGAGAACGTGCCGATTTTCAGCCACTAGATTTGATTTTATGAACGAAATTGTGTATGTCCCCAGATCACGTCATCACCAAATCTCAAACGCAAAGCGGAGGACGATAAGAAAAACGCCGTGAAAAAGAAGGCGAAAGTGAGCGGCGGGGGACGAGGCAGGAAGCCTAAATAGACTGCATTCTTACTGTTACTGTAATATTAATCTTAATTTTTTGCTGAATAGAGAATGGACTGTTCTTTCTTATCGAGTTATTTAGTGAATATTGGCAAAAATCTGTGAGATGTGGCTAATAATCGTCTTTATCTAGAGTTCCGATTGGTCCCAGGCTTAAAAGTAAACATTTTGCCGCGGTTATACTGGTGGTAGGTCTCTCATATGTAAGAGTCCGTCTGGGTGGGTACCATCGCAATGTCTATTTCTACCGCCAAGCAGCAGTGTGCATGCACTGTTGTGTTTCGGTTTGAAGGGAATTGTAGCCGGTGTAACTACTGGACATAATGAGACTTAATATCTTATGTCTCAGGATGACGAGCGCAGTGGAATGCCACACCTCGAGTTACTTTGTAACTCGAGGTGCTGGATGGTGTTGCTACTGTTTATGGGTCGTATCTCTTACCGTCAGGCGAACGGCATGCTCGTCTCGTCATTCAATGCCATAAAAAAAAGTGTTGCTTCATCTCTTTCTTAAATTGATATATTTTTCTCCTCAGTCCATACTTTATGTTGGTAAATTCTAGACCAGTGGCGAATGAACCCGCGATGTCTCGAAAAAAAAGCACGAAGAACAACTGAACTGAGCACGCTGAATTTTTTTAACCAGTGTGTCCAGCTAATTGTAATGTTCATAAATATATTTTTTTAATTGAGTAAAATATGATTAATGGTAATTGGTAATCAATATTTCTAGTAGCGTCCATGGGTTAAGGGATTCGGGCAGTTAAACCGTTCGGGGCCTCCAACCAATAACCTTTTTAGGTCACTGCTTACTTACGCATCTGCATACGATATTTTTTTTAGATCGGGGACTTTTTTTTCTTCGATCCGAGCCTCGCTCCTTGAAATAAGACCTCGAGCAAACATCTACCGCCTAAAGCCTGCCGTTAGCTAAGGCTGCCACTGGATATTTATATAATTAGTGTCAAATTCGTCTTAAGTATAGGGTAAATAAGACCCATTTCTTATTATAATTGGTAGCTTATGTGACAAAATCTACCTCCTTACCCAATCTCCTATTGTTATTACCTCTTAAATATCTATTTCAATAAAATTCGCACAAATTTTAAACATCCTGACATGTTCATGATTTACTTAAACTTGAAATATTCGTGAGTTTAGAATAAAGTATTTTTTTTATACTGTACAAAATTCTTGTCAAATATCAAGTATAAAGGTTTGTTTACATTCTATTGACTATTGAAGTAAATATACTATCCTCCTAATATGAAAGGTCCTCCATAGTTGAAACCTGTGACGCAGTAAATAATAATCTGTCATGATATAATTTAGAAACTTGTGTCTGAATTGTTCTTGTGAGTGTATTCTCGTATTTCCATGGTAATATAAGTTGTTAAATTTATTTTGTGTTTTATTTAAATTATCTTAAAGATTGTGAGGTTTTTGTAAATAAGTGATTTGGTTATAGATCGGTATTAAATTAAATTTTATTTTTTCCCGGGATAAAAGTAGCTTATGTATAATTTAACTCGTAAAAGTCCAAACAGTTGTCGGATATTAAAAACTTGGGACAAGAACTAGAAAAAATCAGGTTGATTAAAATACAAGTTGTAAAATAATAATTTATTTATAAATTTCGTGATAAACATTTATTCCAAGTATAACCACATATCAATATAAGCGCACGCGATATAAATAATATATTGTGAGAATCACATCGAATATACAACTACGTCGCTAAGTTCTCATAAGGCAGAGTCAAGTGTAACTGTATCTTTATTGAGTAATTTCCTGCTTGATTTTGTACATTATTTATGTAACAGAAATAGTGCGAAAACAGCATCGAAATTGCTTGAAAAATAAGTAGTAATTCATATCTGAAATATTGCTGGGTGCATAGTCGGTCTAGTGTTATCTCTTTCTTACCATCAGCGTTATGCCCGGTGACGTCACACCTTGCTACATGCATCTCTTCTGTTACAAGTTTTATATTTGACAACTATCCCTTCCACCATAATATTTCAGTTTTTAATTTTGATAGATTTTATAACAGACAATATGTATAAAGGAATTTGCATATTAAAAACCGCTGTTAATATAGATAATATATTTTAACAATGCAAATATTCTTTAAATTGAAGCAATATAATGTTATAGTGACGTAGCGACGATAGTAAAAGGCCGAGCGGCCTTTTTTAAATATCACGCAAAAAAATATCGAACGAGCATTATATTACTACAGTACTTAATAAATAATGAGACAAAAACTTAAATAGTTGTCTACAATAGGATTATGTGACGACATAAAAATTTTAAGAATAATCACTGGTCGTTTAAGAATTGCATTTCATATTAGTGATGTGAAAAATATCGACATAAATAAAATACGTATATTATCAAAACTTTAAATATCGATACTTCAAAAACTAGTATACATTATAATACTACAAAGCAACTTAAAAATATTTGTTCGAATGACGTCACAGTCTGTAGAATTAAAAGTTTTCCTTCAAGAAGTTGATGAGGCCGTTAGTGGAGGCATCGTGGGAGGTTACTGGCTTACTGTCCTGCAGTTCTGGCTCAATGGCCTTAGCGAGTTGCTTGCCCAATTCTACTCCCCACTGGTCGAACGAGTTAATGTCCCAGATCACACCTTGGGTGAAGATCTTGTGTTCGTATAGGGCTGGAATGAAAGGCAATTTTGTAGTGTATTCCAGAGAGGTATTCCATTAGGTAGAGATGTAATGATTGCAAAAACAGTTTGGCCATTGTCGTCCCATAAAATTGTCAATTAATGCAATTCCAAGGTATGTTCTAAAACTGCCGTACAATGTTATATGATCAAACAACATAAAACACATTACTATAAATAAAAATACTGTCTTAGATAACTATATGCCATGCACTTTTTAGGCCATACTTAAGAATTGAAAATAGAGCACGATTTATTCTTGTAGATTGGTAAAAGTTAAGTTATTTCAAAAGAGTTATTTTGCAGATAACTTGATATATTAAGACTAAATTTATTCTAGCTTTCGACAAATTTATATTAATTTAACGCCATCTATCGATACATACTCGTACTAAAATATTTTATGCTAGCTTTTCGGCACATCTCATTTATATTCATTTAACGCCATCTATCGGTACGTACTCGTACTACTTTATAATATAACTTACCAATCAAAGCGCCAAGGGTGAATGGCGACACTTTCTTCACGACTATCGAGTTGGTGGGTCGGTTGCCTTTGAACACTTTGTGAGGGAGGATCTTGGCGACCGCTTCAGGGGCCATACCAGACTTCTCTAGTTCAGCTTTAGCCTAGAAAAGGAGTAATATTTGAGAAAAGAATATAACAAATTAGAAAACTATCACTGTATCACTGAGACCTTATTCAAAAACAATTTATAAATCTATTTTTGGTCTAGAATGTTTTGTCTTCCTTCAAACTCAAATCAAAATTCGTACGAAAAGACAAAGCATTCGATAACTTGTTTATAAACTGTTTATGAGTAAGGTAACTAGAATAAAAAACAAGGAGTAACACAAAATAATGAAACTGAGTTGTAAAATTTGTTTTATTCCGATTTTAATTATTATCACTAAATTCATTTGTCTTGGGTTATCCAGGGTTTGGACTCATGAAATAAGAGAAATACTCGATGCTACAAGTATTCTGAAAATGCTACATTTCTTGAAATTTTTTATGGCCTTTAATAAAAACACTGATATATTTCTAAATTTAAATAAATTACATTTTTTTAATCTCACCTCCTCAGCAGTCTTGCCTTTCATGAGAGCTTCAGTCTGCGCCAAGAAGTTGGCCAGCAGGATCTTGTGGTGCACACCGTTCGAGATTGGGTTATGAGACTGCGCAGGCGCAATGAAGTCGCACGGTATCAACCTGGTAATGTGAAAAATTAATATAAAAAGGGAATTTATTATATTGTCTAAAAATAAAAAAGTAGTGTGCGCTCGTGGATTGGTATCGCTAGCCATTACATCAACGCTGTCGCTATTGATCAGACTTACATGAGTTCAAAACTGCCGATTTTTTTTTTGGAAAGGCGGGTTTGCGTATCTGCCTGTCTCAAAGTTTTTGGTTAGACATTTTTAAAAATAAGTTGCAGTTGTATTGTTTTTTTTTATCCTCAGTACTAACTACTATGTCGAAGTAAAGCAGTGGCTACCTTACCAAGACTTTATGAAGCAGTTTTGGCGGCAACAAAAAAAGACACTTGATTAGCACAGTTTCAATTTACATTTGAGCCCTTTAATAGAACTATATTTGATAATATACCACCATAATTATGCAATATAACACAAAGTATCACCAAAATAATTAATTAAAACAAGAGCACCTCATGACACTCCCAAGTTCCCGCCAAAACTCTATGTTTTCACAAGTTTAAGCTATTTAAGTTGTTTTCAAACTTTGTTTCGGTAATGCAACATTCTGAGGGGGAACGGCCATCAGTCCCCCCCCCCCCCTCTTAGCCTGATACACTAGTATGAGTAGTAAACCTACTATATTTTAAATACGTGGTGCCTTGGTGGCGTAGTTGTATTACAGTACGACTGCAAAGCTGAGGTCTCGGGTTCGATCACCGGGTCGGGCAAAGTGATATTGAGTTTTTCTATTCAGTATCAGCCCGGAGTCTGGAATTTGTGCCTGATATGGCGAAAGTCTCGCCCTCTATCACATCATGGGACGGAATGACGACGAAAAGTGGGTGCACTAGTCGCGCCTCTGCCTACCCCTCCGGGGATAACAGGCGTGAGTGTATGTATACACACACAACACACGCAAACCAACTGACATATATTATAATATTATTGTGTTTTTTTTAATAATACAGGCTATTTATCCCGGGAAAATAAAAAGCGGGACTTTTATCCCGGAAAACCGCGAGCAAAATCTAGTAGACAATAAATCCCCAGTATATCCAGCAGTGGATTCAACATACCTGGTGCCCTGGTGTATGAGCTGGTAGAAGGCGTGCTGCCCGTTGGTCCCGGGCTCTCCCCACACGATGGGTCCGGTGGAGTAGTCGGCCTCCGCCCCGGACCGAGTCACATACTTCCCGTTGCTCTCCATGTCGCCTTGCTGGAAGTACGCTGCGAATCTGGACAAATTATGATGTTATTGAAGTTATGCTTTTTTTTTTTTTTATGGTATCGAATGACGAGACGAGCATGCCGTTCACGTGATGGTAAATGATACGACCACCCATAAACAGTAGAAACACCATCCAGCACCTTGGGTTACAAAATACTGTGTGGCATTCCACTGCGCTCGTCATCCTGAGACATAAGATGTTAAGTCTCATTATGTCCTGTAGTTACACTGGCTACAATGCCCTTCAAACCGAAACACAACAGTGCATGCACACTGCTGCTTGGCGGTAGAAATAAACATTGCGGTGGTACCCACCCAGACGGACTCTTACATATGAGAGTCCTACCACCAGTGAATGCTTTTGTACTTTTCATACGGAATAATAAATCTTTTCGAAAAATTTCATTCAAATCAGTTCAGTGATTGCTAAATTTTTTTCTTCGTATATCTACATATTAACTTTCGCATTCTTTATATAACAATTTTTGTCAATTAAATTCCGGGATAAAAGTACATATAAACCTTCCTCTTGAATCACTATCTATTAAAGAAAACCGCATCAAAATCCGTTGCGTAGTTTTAAAGATCTAAACATACATAAGGACAGACAGCGGGAAGCGACTTTGTTTTATTTAGATCTACCATTTTTCATTAAATATTTATGAAAAAAAAATCTTTTCAACATAAGAAAATAACCTATTGAATCAAATATTTTCAATAAATTTCAAACATTTCTATATATTACATGTGCCCGATTGTAACCTGTTTTGTGTGTAATGAATAAATATCTAAAATGGATCCAACTTGCCTATGTAAATACTGGTCGTATGGCAACAACGCGTGTGTCTCCGCGCCGTAGAAGTTGCTGTACCAAACACCGAGAAGAGCTAAGAGTACAGGAGCCTGTAACCATATTGCAATCCTACTAATATTATAAAGGCGAATGTTTATAAGAATGTATGGATGTTTGTTCCTCTTTCATGCAAAAACTACTGAACGGATTTCATTGAAATTTGGCACACGGGTACATCATGTCCTGGATTAACACATACCACACAATACTATAAACCGAGACTTTTATCCCGGAAAAACTTTTTAACGCGGGCGGAGCCGCGGGCAAAAGCTAGTACTATAATATTCGTCCTCTCCTCCTAATAAGGTAGTTAACTACTTTTGAATACATATATCAAAAACTAGACTTCTGCACGCGGTTTCGCCCGCGTGAAAAAGTTTTTCCGGGATAAAAAGTAGTCTATAGCACTCAGAAGTAATGTAGCTTCCTACTAGTGAAAGAATTTTCAAAATGGGTTCAGCAGTTTTCGAGTTTATCCATTACAAACAAACAATCAAATATTTTCTATTTATAATATTAGTATATATGTATTCCACATGATATCTAACGGGAAAAAGATTTTTTAAAATTGACGCAATAGTAAGTTAGTTACAAAGCTTTGATTTTGGGTTTAACGGGTAAATGTCAAATAAAAGTAATATCAGACTGTGACGTCACCGAATGTCACCGGCCATAACGCTTCCTGCGTGCGAAAGAGATAGCGCGATATACCCACCGCGCCATTACTCGCTCAAGAAAATATTTCAAATATGAATAACCGCTTTATTTTTCAACCAATTTTGATGTTGATTTCACAGAAGAATTTCTTTTTTATATTATTTTCTGTCACATATAAAATAACGTACAAAATAGAAGAGAAACTACCGTATTGGTATTGAAGGTGTTTATGGAATGGAATACATTTTACATGACATGAACGACTGGCTCGATTGCAGGCTGATGCTAAAAATCTCTCTCTCAAGATTACATACATACCCACTCATGCCTTTTATCCCCGAAGAGGTAGGCAGAGGCGCAACTAGTGCACCCACTTTTCGCCGTTATTCCGTTCCATGATGTGATAGGGGGCGAGTCTATCGCCATATTGGGCACAAATTCCAGACTCCGAGCTGATACTGAATAGAAAAACTCAATATCACTTTGCCCGACCCGGAGATCGAACCCGAGACCTCAGCATTGTAGTCGTACCGTAATACAACTACGCCATCGAGGCAGTCGTTTCGTTCGTAGTTTAACATCTTAAGTGAATTTAAGCAAGATCTTCTTGCAACATACGTTCTTCTCGAGCGGTGCTGTTGTGAAATGCTGGTCCATGAAGTTGGCTCCTTCTAGAAGCTTCTCGAAGTTGTCGTACCCGATGTAGAGGGAGATGGACAGCCCGATGGCGGACCATAGAGAATACCTGCGAAATAGTTTTGCTACTTTTTCATAGTCGAAAGCCGGTATAGCCAAAAAACAATTTATGCTAATTTATAGTCTTAGGTAGATAATGGAAGATGAGAGATCTCAAAATTATACGTCTGCTTGGAATTCGGTTTGTGACAAATATTTTAAATAAATAGCGTATTCCTTTCTTCGTGTTCAAGCTTTCTTAATATGACATTTTATCTTTGGTTTAGTGTTGAGCCATGAAAGCAAATACGACAGAGTTACTTAAAGCATTTATAATGTTACCTATTTTTTGCTCGCGTGTGGAAGACTTTTTGCAGGATCAAAGTCCCGTTCCATACTTAACCGGGCTAAAAAGTAGCCTATGCCTTTCCTAGGACATCAAACTTTCTCTATACTATACAAATTTGTATCGAAATCCGTTTGAAGGTTTTTGAGTTTATACTTTATAGTTCAGATACAGACGCGACGAATTTTGTTTTAAACATGTAAGGATAATGATGACACACCTTAAAATGAAGGTAGTCTTTTATTAATTATTTACCTAGATAGACAATAAACGTTTCAAACGCGTCGAAAAAAATAGAGGCGAACAGTTCTACTAATTACAACTACAACTAAATGAGTTCGAGTGAATTATTTTTTGTTGTTTTTCATGGATATCATTTTCACCCAGTTTTAATAGAAACCATGTAATAACTGGTATCATTATGCGCATACAAGGATACGCAGAATAATGCAGCGATAGCGTATCACAGCTCTCACGCATACTAGCTTAAGAAAAGTTGGCCTGTTTGTTTTGGTTTCAATGCATCACTCTATCTAGGTATATAACAAAGGGTAGTTATTGTAAGTTTTATATTACCTTCCGCCAACCCAGTCCCAAAATCCGAACATGTTGTTGGAATCGATGCCGAACGCAGTCACCTTCTCCGCGTTAGTGGACAGCGCTACGAAATGCTTGGCCACTGCTGACGGCTGGAACAAAGCATTGAGTTCTACACACTCACGCCTGTAGTCCCGAAGGGGTAGGCAGAGGCGCAACTATAGCACTTTTCGCCGTGCGTATTCCGACCCATGATATGATAGGGGGCGAGCCTATGTGAGTGAGGAAACCTGCATAATACCTAAGAAGTTATTTATAAGAATTTCGAAGGTCTACCAACCCGCACTAAGCCAGCGTGGTGGACTAAGGCCTAAACCCTCTCAGTAGAGGAGGCCCGTGCCCAGCAGTGGGACAGTATTTGATACAGGGCTGGTGTTATTATTATATAACCCTACTCACATCCTTAGCGACGTCGAGGAACCAGTTCTTGGCGGAGGTGGCGTTGGTGATGGTCTCCTGCGTGGTGAAGGTCTTGGACGCGATGATGAACAGCGCCGTCTCAGGGTTCAGCTTCTTGAGCACCTCGGCCAGGTGGGTCCCGTCGATGTTCGAGACGAAATGGACCTGGGATCATATTATTTTAAGTTTAAAAATACTAGGATGTGTTTACTGTAAGTTTAAAAAAAAAGTCCGGATGAAGCCGGATATAGGCTTTTTGAATGCGTGTTAAATAATAAACGGTGTCCGCCTTGTCTGCCTTTTTTAGACTTTTTTACATTTGACAAGTCACGTGGTCGTTCGAGCAAGCTTCGGCGCGTCTTCATTTCTGCCCTGTACGCCTCACCTTCATTAGAATTTAAAATTTATGGTAAATTATCAAAAAAGCCCGATTGTACAGTCAGCAGCATAAATATCTGTACAAAATCAAAATTTCAAATCGCCTATATACGCGTTACGTTAAATTGAAACAAAATTTTCTACGTATGAAGTAAAGCAAATCTCTTTTATTTCATTTTTGTGAAGAGAAAAAAAAGATTAGTAAGAACACAAAAGTGTGTAGGCGATTTGAAATTTTGAATTTTTTCAGCTACTTATGCTGCTGACTGTAGAAATATTCAGGCGAACGACATGCTCGTCGATGTCATTCACTGCAATAAAAAAAAAATGATTGGATTATGTAATTAGAGAATTTAATGGCAAAAAGCATAAGTAAAATGATGTATCTTGTTGTGAAGCATCTGTTTCTATAGTTTTACCTTACCTTGAGATGATTGGCGTAAGGTTTAAGCGCCTCGGTGACCATCAGCGGGCCGAGGTCGGAGCCGCCGATACCGATGTTAATTACATCCGTAATGGACTTGCCTGTGTATCTGGTGCAAAAATTACATACATACATAGTATCACGCCTCTATCCCATAGGGGTAAGCAGGGACTACGGATTGCTACTTTATTATTTTTTATTTATTTATTTGACTAGCCAACAATTGTTTACACCAGTAGAATTTATAAGGGAAAGATACTACACAACTTATAAGTGCAACAATTTCTTACAGGCTAGTTCCACATGCACAAATATGATGATCAATATATTAAAATAAATGAGAAAAATAAAAATAATAGAATTGACGTCACATAAAAAAAACAAATAATCGGAATCTTACTAATATTATAAAGGCGAAAGTTTGTAAGTGTGTATGGATGTCTGGATGTATGGATGTTTGTTACTCTTTCACGCAAAAACTACTGAACGGATTTCGATGAAATTTGGCACACGGGTAGATCATTTCCTGGATTAACACTTTTTATCCCGGGAAAATATAAACCGGGACATTTATCCCGGAAAAACTTTTTAATGCGGGCGGAGCCGCGGGCAAAACCTAGTACTAAATAATTTTGCTCGATTCTGGCACACTAATTTCACTTCCTCTAACATACATTAAACTTTATTAGGTTTTTCTTCTCAGTATTAGCCCGGAGTTTGGAGTATGTGCCCGATATGGCGATAGGCTCGCCCCCTACATCATGGGAGGGGAATAACGGCGAAAAGTGGGTGCACTAGATGCGTCTCTGCCTACCCTCGCATAAAAGGCGTGATTATGTATGTACAGTCAGTAGCATAAATATCTGTACAAAATGAAAATTTCAAATCGCCTATATACGCGTTAAGTTAAACTGAAAAAAAATTCTTCGTACGAAGTAAAGCAAATCTTTTTTATTTTATTTTTGTGAAGAGAAAGAAAAGATAAGTAAGAACACAAAAGTATGTAGGCAATTTGAAATTTTGAATTTGTTCAGCTACTTATGCTGGTGACTGTACTTAATCACTTCATAAAGCATTTATACCAGTCAGAAATTATTAAAAATGGGAAAATGCAGACTTACAAACGAAAAATGTTGTATCTTTATTACCCGACAGCGAAAGAAAGAGGGGTATGTATATATGTGTATATGTATGTGAGTATGTATATTTCTTTGGCACGGCCTAGAGCCTAAACGGCTTGTCGTATTTTGATGTGAGTGGTGTCAATAGATTCGTCTTAGCCGTGAGAGTGACACTGGGTACATCAAAATTAACGGTTTTTGGTGATATATGTAGAGCAACAAAATCTTGGAGTGAGCAGATGAACAGTATCATAATTATATTATCTGCCATGATAACTGATACTATTTTGTGGACATTTCAGCTTGCTACTTCTAAATCCTAATGGTTGCAAAGGTTGGTCAGAAAACATAAGCTTAGTAAAGTCTCTACTCTTTTTTTGTTCTCTATGAGCCATAGAAATGAATCATGCCTGTTCACTTGTATAAATTAAAACAAACACAAAAAACCCGACTCAATATCTGCCATTCATTGCAGAACTGAAAGATAGAAACAAGATTTTAATTTGAATATTTTATTTTGGTTTTGTATAATATTAGTTGAAAGTGTTCACAAACGATGACGGATTGAACAATAACCCCCTTTCTTTCGCAGTCGGGTAAAAATGCCATAGACACTCACCCCTTCCACTCTCCACTGATGACCTGGTGAGAGAACTCCTTCATGTGCTGCAACACAGCATTCACGTCGGGAGTGACGTCCTTGTCGTTCACCAGGATGGGCCGGTTCTGACGGTTGCGCAGAGCAATGTGCAGCACCGCACGGTTCTCAGTGAAGTTTATCTTTTCACCTACAATAGTAAGAATGTGTATTTTTGTTTTGTATATATACACACACGCCTTATATCCCCGAAGGGGTAGGCAGGGGTGCAACTAGTGCACCCACTTTTCGCCGTTATTCCGTCCTATGATGTGAAAGGGGGCGAGCCTATCGCTATATCAGGCACAAATTCCAGACTCCAGGCTGATACTTAATAGAAAAACTCAATATCACTTTGCCCGACCCGGTGATTGAACCCAAGACCTCAGCATTGCACTCCGTACAACTACGCCACCGAGGCAGTCCCATATTCTTTTATATACACAATCGTAAAAGAAGTTCTAGGCAGAATTATGTACATAGTTGTATAATTTGTTTTTTAAATTACATTATGTTATTGATATGTTTGTTTACTGATATCAGTGTTTGAGATAATAGACAAAAAACCAAAACATTTATAATAATTGTATTTTTTACATAGAGTAAACATCATCTGGGCTATGGATAGTGAGATCCCAGGTTTGATTCACAAATGGAGTATATCGCGCCCCAACCCTTCAGACGTCCCACGCGTCTCCGGAAGGTGCCTAGTCGGTACACTTAAGCGCGATGTTTTCCTGCGGGGCGAGGGGAACTAGCTCACGCCACATCACGCCACCGATGCGCGGACGCGTCCTTCCCTCCCGCGCACGCCCGGCGGGCCGCGAGTCCGAGCTTCGACACGGTGCGGGAAGGATATGTTTTTTATATAACGCCAAACGACTGTATGTGCATGTTAATTAAGCTGGCCAACAATAACTGTAAACTCTACCAACTGAACTTTAAATATTATATAAATAGTGAAACCAATAAAGTGCATTTTGCTATTTCCCACGCCGAAAAGTAATATTTAGTGTTCTTTTTTTTTATTTCTTGCCAATATTTCTTACTTGCACTAAAACCACACTGAGCTTGAGGTAGGTGGCAAAGAAGTAACCATTTTATTTTCAAAATAAAAAACCATTACCAGTGAACATAGCATCCCTGGCTTGTTCCACATTGCGGCTCTTGGCCAGGTCGAGTAACAGACCCATGACTTCATTGTCCACTTTGTTCTTAGAATAGTCCAAAAGAATGTCACCATCACTTGGTGTAGGGATGCGTAAGCTGGAAATAATATATTATTAATGAGGCTGAAAAAAAAGTATCTAAAAAATAAAACTTACTGGCCGGTATTACAATTATTTTTTTTTGGATTTATGAAATAATTTTATTTTGTACTAAGAATGTAACCACTGTACTGTACTGTACTGACTTTTGGTTGCAGCTCTGCCCATGTGAATGAGCTTTTCCAGGATACAAAGTAGCCTATGTTACTAGCTGACAATGTAGGTTTATTTTGGTGAAAGAATTTTAAAAATTGGTCCATTAGTTTTTGAGTTTATTTAATTACAAAAATACAAATCTTTCCTCTTCATAATATTAGTATAGACAGGTAATGCTCATAAAAAGAATCCTACTAATATTATAAATGCGAAAGTTTGTAAGAATGTATGGATGTTTGGATGTTTGGATGTATGGATGTATGTATGTATGGATATTTGTTACTCTTTCACGCAAAAACTACTGAACGGATTTCGATGAAATTTGCACACGGGTAGATCATGTCCTGGATTAACACATAGGCTACTTTTTATCCCGGGAAAATATAAAGCGGGACTTTTATCCCGGAAAAACTTATTAAAGCGGGCGGAGCCGCGGGCAAAAGCTAGTAATTAATAATTTTCATTTTGCATTCTTCTACAGTTAATAAATCAAACCTAAACACTGTTTTTAATTATCTTCTAATTTAAGAAACAAAGTTTGCGAATAATATTCGTATTATATTAAAACTCTGAAGCTGGTTTTTATTAATCAATAGTTAATACATGTGATTAGATTTATAAATTGGGGTTTAGTGGTTTCTGGTATACATAAAGTATGATAAAAATAATATCAAATCATTTTTTAATATCAAGATAACTTTTAAAAAATGCCACATCACTTCATCAATCATAGGAAAGTTACGATTTACGACAAAGTTTAAAAAAAAATGCTTCTATTGTTTAGAGGACGTCCTCTAAATTAGAATGATATAATATCACGCAATTAATACATACAAATACCTTATTTAATATATTATACTCGTAAACACCATAAATACCTAGAACCGGCATTAATTTTGAAATATTAAAAAAAAGAATACCTGAATTTATTGAAGCGGTCGGGGTCTTGTTGGAACAGTTGCAAAATGTTTATTTTCTCCGCGTTCCCGTTATAATATTCTTGCAGTTTTTGATATGCTGGGTCATTTCTAAGGCTCACTTTGGGCTCCATGGCTTTTAGATGAATTATACGAGTAGCGAAATTTCTACGTGATCGGAACTGAACTAAAAGTGCTGATAAGGAACGTCTTTTTGACATTTCAATGACATCCGAAGGTTATTTGCGTTTTGTTATTGCAAATTAATCACAATCAATCAGTCTTGCGAGATGTTGCTAAAAATGATAATGCGGTGTGACCCAGAGGTCAACCCGATATGTTTGTTTACTGCTATCAGCATTTGAAGTAATAAATAATTGTTTCGTGTTAAAGGTCAATATTCTGGTTATATAGTAGTGTTAATTTAATTATTACATGGCTTTAAGGTTGCATCAATATAATCATTAGGCTGTATAAACTTTCTTTCGTAATTCCTTTGTATTACGTGAATTTTAACACGTACCCAGCTTACCTATATAGAATGAAAATTAAGTGCTTACGGCTTGCATAACGCACTTGTCCCATCGCCGACCATGAACGATATTGATAGACGGCGAGCTGAACTAGAAACGAGTATGTCCGATAGTTTCGTCGTTGGGCTATAAGCGAGTGTTCTTCGTGTTTTGACTGCCAAGCGAGCATCACTGAGCCAGTATGGCTGAGCGAGTATAATCATAGCTCTTGTAGGTCAGCGAAAAACCAGTGGCGCGAGTCCTCGCACGCAGTGTAAATTCAGCGATCAACTATTAATATGTACATCTCTTATTTTACACGGAATGCATATCTATTGTACACTTCTTGAGCGAGAAAATAGTCGATAATGAGTCGCTTCCTCGCCGGCGGTAAGACAAACGACAATAGCATTAATGATAAGGTTTTTTTTACCATAAAATAAAACGCAATTTAAACTTAACTAATTTATTATATCACGTTCGTAGATTAGTCTAATTCAGAATCAATGTAACGACATCGTAAATACATGTTTAAATTGTGTACAATATTTTAAAATATAAAAGTTCAGCCAAAACACACTCAACTTGTCAAAGTACACATTTTTTTTTCCACTTTTTTGATAAATATCTTTTCATATAAATCAGTTTTACCTGAACTTTTATATTGGCAATAACTACTCATTCCTTTATATAATTAATGTTAATATTAACTCATTTTAAAGGCAAATGAAGGCCAATAGGACATTAATGTATAATTTTAATTGTCTAGAAAGAATATCCAAAATTGTGACAAAATGATATAAACATTACTTTAGGGTGAAATAAAAATTATTTTATTGGTAAATAGTTTATGTACAGTCAGCTCCAAATAAATGTATACACGGATGAAGACCAAATCTATATATTACAAAGTTAATATGGTATGCCTTCATGTCAATGCATCCATTAATTTGTTACTGACTGTACCTCAATGTACGTGCAAAAAAGTCCCATGAAATGCTTAGAATTTAAATTAATGAAATTACTTCAGCAATATATATGTTATTACTTTAATTACTCAATTAATATTGCCAGAACACAATCAATTTTCTTAATATTCTTTATTATGAATGTTATTAACGTATTCAATTTCTCTGGCAATGTCGGTAGCTATGCGCAAGAGCATTGGTGATCACCTATCATCAAGTAAGGCCTATCGCACACAAGTCGTAAGATATATCGTATTCAGAAAACTATAAGAGAGGATTTCAGTGTACATTATTATGTTCTCACCTTACGCGGCGTCTATACAGAATCGTCGCTTCTCGTATTTGTTATTCGACAGTAAAAAAAATTGATTCCGCATACGATACGATTACGCACACGATACGATTAATCGTACAATACGATTACTCGTATGACACGATTACGCATACGATACGTTTACGACTATGCGAAAGGGGTCTTATTTGCCGTTTACGAATTCAAGCAACAAAAATGCTAAACTAATAATACAATGAAAATATACGATCTCAAACAGTCAAATTGAACTGGCTACTGTTTTGGCGTTTTATTATTACAATATACCTACTTATCATAATTGCTCTACAATATTTGAGCAAGGGAAATGTAGTCATACCAATTAGGAATTGTTTCTTGGGATAGTTAAAAATATATTAATAAAGTTTGGTGGAAAGCCTGTATTATTCAACCATAAACAAAACCGATTGCGTCAATACATACCGAAAAATGACCATAGAGTTTAAAGGATATAAAAAAAACTTGTAAAAAAGGAAACAAATGAGCTAGTTTTAAAAGTCGATTTAGATTTAACTCTTTTTATTGAAAAATAAATAGACAAATATAACTGTGGCAATGGTGTTAAATTTTTAACCATCCCATACATACAATATATTAATATTCTAATTAACAATGTAATATTCAAATCACTTATTAACAAATCATCTGTATACCCAAACTCCTACAAAATCACTTTATATTATAATTTTATTATTTTCATCAGCGCGTTAATCTCGACGTTCGAGTCGTTGTCGAGATTTTATCTCGTAGTTTCGAGAAATCACCCATTCACAATTACTTACTCATCAAATCCATATCACATCTAAAAATTTCGTGCGATTGAAAATGAGTTCTAAATTCAAAAATATTAATACGGCAGCCTATCCCAACTTTTTTAAAAATTGGATCTCGGAGATTCAACTATGACTGGGATGAATTTAACAAAAAAAAAAAAATACGTTTTCATTGAAAGGAGATGTCCGCCTTTTGTATGGGTGCTGAGCCTCAAAACCTAAACAGGCTCAAACTTTAAGTATATTAAAGGGACAAAAACATGGATCTCAGATCCATTCAAAAAATATTTTTAGATCACTACATTTACAACTAACTTCAAAACGTTCAGTTACAAGTGTGGTTTTTAAGCAAAATAAAATTACATGAATTTCAATATCGGAGGATTTATTGCAAAGGCTTAGTTTTTTGTATTGCAATGAATCACAAGACGCGCATGCCATTTGCCTGATGGTAAGCGATACGACCACCCATAAACAGTAGCAACACCATCCAGCACCTTGAGTTACAAAGTACTGTGTGGCATTACACTGCGCACGTCATCCTGAGAAATAAGGTGTTAAGTCTCGTTATGCCCAGTAGTTACATTGGCTACAATGTCCTTCAAACCGAAATACAACAGTGCATGCACACGGATGCTTGGCGGTAGAAATAGACACTGCGGTGGTACCCAGACGGACTCTTACATATGAGAGACCTACCATAAGTAAAAAAAGTTATTGGGAGCACTATCCAAATGTATAAAAGTATCTTGGTTAGAATTTTGAGCCCGTTTTTGCCATGTCATTTGCTTGTTGCATCTTCTATTAAAAAAAAGCGCCAATTTTCTCAGTTTTTTTTTATTTTGTCTGCGGCCCTTCAGGATATGTGAGAACTAGATAAATTGTGATCTTGCTTATTCCTTTTTAAATACTAATTGCTGCCGTATTTACATAATATTTGCATTACAAAGTGTTAACAAGACTTGCCCAACGGTAATACTCCCTACCAACTGATTAATAAAGACTCATTTTTAATAACAAACAGAATGACTCAACTGACAAAATAAACTCAATTTATATGGTGATGAAGACGCGTTTCCTGTGCAGCGCGACGCCGACGGCGAGCCATATGAGCATGGCGGCCGCATTGGTCGTCAGTAGCGTGGCATGCGCCGGCGCATCCAACCGCCAGTGCACCGGAAAATGACGCTTCAGGAGTTCGCTGCCGATGTACAGGAATAGCGCGTTTTGACCTGGTGACAAAGGATATCGTAAAAAGTAGGTAGTAGACAATCAGCTTAGTGATCAATTGTTTAATAAGTTTTACAAGAATTAAAATTAAAATCGTTTGTTTAGTAGCTCAAAACACTTGACTGCTTTGTTGGCGTAGGTATATTACAGTTCGACTGCAATGCTGAGGTCTCGGGTTCGATCCCCGGGTCGGGCAAATTGATATTGGAATTTTTCTATTCAGTATCAGCCCGGAATCCGGAATTCGTGCCTGATATGGCGATAGGCTCGCCCTATCACATCATGGGACGGAGTACACACGGAAAAAATTGCTTACATTAGTTGTGCTCTGGCTACCCCTTCGGAGAGCTAAGACGTGAGTGTGTATTTAGTAACACAAAAACTAAAAAGATCAAATGAAATCGATTAAACAATTTACAAATCGATTATTTTCAATCGAATCGATTCCACTCACCGGCATAATACAAAGGCCGTCCGCCCCACTTGGTCTTCAGGTCTACTATGAAATACAGCGCGGCTTGTATGAAGAAGGCCATCGATGACGTCACCAGGCAGTACGACACGGACCAGAGGTTCTTGTTCACTGGTATGACGCCGCCGTTCTTCGAGAACATGCACAAAGCTCCACCGGACACTCCGAAGATTATCGACCAGAACACCCAGCGCATTATACGGGCCCTGGAAAGAATATATTTGAAAGAGTTGTGCACAAAATTAATTATTTTGAGTGCGAATGCAGGGACGTAGTCTAGATTACTGTTTGGGGGGCAAAATGTGGTTTATGTTTTATTAATTTCATATTTTTTTGTTAAAAATAGTAAAACATATTGTTACATTTCGAAGCTCGCCTCGTTAACACTGAAACTCAATAGCATTAAAAATAAATGCACTTTTGCTTAAGCGCTCTTATGGTTTGAATCCCGCGATTATAATGTGCGACTATTTGTTATACCAAAAACTATTAACTGACCTAGCATGGTTGTAAGCCAGCATGATCCTGGTGGCGTGTGCTCCTGCCTGCACCACCAGCACGCCGGAGAAGATGCCCAGGATGCCCTCTGGGTCGTGGGGTAGTGTCGTCTTGTACAACTCCTTAAAAGTGCCCCCTCGGTACAGATGCGTTGGACCTAGGATGAGTCTGTAACACAGGTTAGAGAAAACTATATTTTTAAAATGTTTCTTGTCTGTGGTTACCTGGAATTCCAATACGGATTCAAAAGTATATGACAAGATTCTGACTATATTATAAAACTTTTATTATGATAGTCTAAATTAAAAGTAAATTTTTAAGGTTTTGACGATTTTCTAAGTCTCCAGAAGAGGACTTGATTATCCAAAGAGAGCCAATTGTAAGAATTAAGCCTAAAAGTTTGCGCGGACCCCACATTGGAGTGGAATAAGATCAGTCAAAAGAGGAAAACGAATCAATTTTCCAATTATGAACAGTTTACCACTTCACACCTAGTCACCCCGTCTCATCGTGTGTAAATTATAATGCCTTACCTATCTATATATCCAGCTATACCGGCGGTGCAGTTCTGCAGAGACACGTTGGAGACGGCCGAGAGATGCAGCCCCCCGGGGCCCATGTACCCACGCGGGCAGCCTGGCGCCGGTACTGTTAGCGTGATGCAAACCTGGCCACAAAGAAAATGTAGTAATATTTCGCAAAAATTAGAAGAAAATCAACCTTATGGACATTAATGTTTACCTGTATAGCAACAAGGAGGATCGTAGCGAGCCATTGTTGCCAGCCGGCGGCAATGTCGCGGAACAGGGAACGTCCTGAACAACAAAAACCAATAGAGCTCAGATGAAATATTTTACAGCATGGGGCTGGACACGACCATGTTACCAATGGACCCACCATTGGTGTTAAACAGGGGCGGGCTTGGCTTTAGGGGGGTGGGGGGAGGCACACCGTTTTTTTTTTTTTTTTTTTTTTTTTTTTTGTTGACGCGGAGAAAGTGACTTATTACTACCGCCCAGTGTTCAAGGGGAACGACTGAGCGGTTATGTTGGGTTCACCGTGCCTTACGACCCGACGTTGAGCCGCCCGGAAAGATGGAAAACGTCGGGCGACCGCCGGGCCGAGTCCCTAACCTATGTACACCGCACGGCATACCAACTAAAACTCCGCGGTGGCCATCTTCGGCGCATTAGGGACGGCTGCGGGCTTCCTCCGACTCACGTCTAAGTTGTCGTCCGCAACCGCCCCTGCGCGTACCGCTGTTGCGGTCCTTCTCCTGTTGTTGCGGGGGCTCAGAAGCCCCCGTACACCGAAGGACGCCCTTGGCGTCCGAGGCAGCGTGAGACACGCTGCCGTCCATCACGGGGGTCACAGAAGTTGGCTAGACTAATAGGTGGACGGCCCCTCCCGCCCACCCGTGACCCCCGGAGGCCCCTATTAGTCGCCTTTTACGACAGGCAGGGGATACCGTGGTGGAATTCTCCAAACGCCCCCAATCCACAGGGCGGGGAGGCACACCGTGCAATAAGGAAAAAAGGAATGAAGGAAGGAATTGAAATTTTAGTTTTGTCCAGCTATGCGGCTAACTACATAGTGTTAAGGACTCGACCCGGCAGCCGTCCGATATTTTCCATCTCTCCAAGTGACTTAATGCCTGGTCGTAAGGCCGGCGGATCAAACATAACCGCCCAGTCACCCCCCAAGAAGGCGGTAGTGGAAAATCACTGTCTCAGCGAAACCAAAGAGGGTACCTGGTGTGATGTTCTGCGTGGTCCTCATGAAGGCGCACTCCAGAGCGCCCACGATGAGGTACATCGCCGCCAGCCGCTGCAGCACGCCTCCGAGCCGCACGTCCGACCACGTCGCGTCCACAGAGCTTAGCACGATGCCGATCAGCGACAGCATGAGGGAGCGACGCGCCACCTATTAATATTCAACCGACTTCAAAAAAGGATATTCTTTATATTTTAACTTTGACGCGGCCAAAGCCCTGAGTAGAAGCTATAATCAATAAATACACAACATTTTATTGTTCAAATTCTGGCGTTCAGAAAAGCCAAATTGCACTAAATAAAAAACAAATACAGACTTAATTGGTGTGATCGGTATTAATCGCGTATGTTCGGAAAGGCCAAATAGTTTTCAATTAGCGACTGCGCTCTACATTCCAGCATGCGAGTCATGCGGGTAACTCGTATGTTTATCCAATTGTATAGCTGATTAGTATTAGAGACAAATTTTAAACTGAAAAATACTGGACAATCATATAAATATAACAAAGACGGCAAGTGTAGTGGACTATACAAATACATTTATTTTTCTCCGATTTCCAAAAAAAGAGTGTCTCTATTTACACCTTCTAGACTGATCAGTGATAAGGAATGTAAAAAAGTAAAATCACTGAAAAAAATGCAGTACACAAAACAAAGGCGATAAAAAAATAGAACTCATTTGTGGTTCCGACTGTACTTAATTTTTTCATTTATTTTTGTTTCTGACTGTAGTTAATATTCTCTCTCACCTGGTACAGCGCGGCGGTCCTCGGTATCGCGGTGCGCAGGCGCGTGTTGAGCGACAACACCAGCGCCTCGCCCATCGCGAACGCAAACCACGGGAACACCACATCCGCAACATTCAGCCCGTTCCACACGCTGTGAGAGAAGATGCTGTACCCGCCGCCACCAGCGTTTACGAAGATCTGAAAGGATAATTCTTTGTAGATATTGCACTTTGAACTAAAGTTTTTTTTTAAGCCTCATGTGTCCCAGTGCTGAGCAAAGGCCTCCCCCTTTTTCATCCAATTCCTTCGATCTTCCGCTAACTCTTTCCAGTCTGGTTGGAATGCGTCCATGTCATCTCTCCATCGCTTCCTTGGTCGTCCACGTTTTCTGCGACCATTTGTTGGGATCCAATCTGTAGTTAGCTTGGCCCAGCGTTCCGGATTCATTCGAACTAAAGTTTATAAAACATTTTTTCTCAGTATCAGCCCGGAGTCTGGAATTTGTGCGGTAGACTCGACCCCTATCACATTATGGGACGGAACATAAATAAAAGCCCATGGTTGCACCTCTGTCTAGCCTTTTGGTTACGAAGGCGTGATGCGTGTTGGTTTAGTTTTATAAACTAAAGCGACGCAATAAAAAAAACTATTTGTGCATGAACAGTCAGCGAACATGCGCAATGGCACGGGAATTCTCGCCCGTAGTCATCCATGGCCTACACTAGTTAATTTTGATTGAAAAAAATAAAGTTATTTGTGTGAAGTAACGTTAATGCATTTTATTTTATTATAATGAAAACACAAAAAAGCTAAGAACACAAAATTGTATTAATATAGGTGCCTTGAAGTTTTGAATTTGTTTAATTATGTGGCTGACTGTACAAACGAAACTTTTGACAGATATTCAAAAACCGAATGTTCCTAGCAATCATTGCGTACAATTATTTCCAGCAATCATTGATCCGTTAGAGTTAAGCTTATTTTTGATTATGATCACTGTCACACACATAAGGCAGGCCGACATAACTCGTCAACGATACTGTACCATGAGAGCGATGCAGAATCCCCTGAAGATGTCCAGGGATCGGAGCCGGGAGCGCGTCGGAGGTCTTGGAGCTGTAACTTCCACGGTCAGCACACGCGTCTCCGAACCTAGTTCGTTGTCCTCTCTGCAAATAATCATCAGAATGATTCATTTTGTTATACCCGGTTGGGTAGGTTTTTTCTTCTCCTTTTTTTTATTGCATTGAAGGACGAGACGAGCATGCCGTTTGCCTAATGGTAAGCGTTATCCAGAAACAGTTGCAACACCATGAGTTTGAGTTACAAAATACTGTGTGGCATTCCACTGCGCTCGTCATCCTGAGACATATAATGTCAAGTCTCATTATGTCCAGTAGCTACAGCGGCTACATTGTCCTTCAAACCGAAACACAACAATGCATGCACACTGCTGCATGGCGGTAGAAATAGACATTGCGGTGGTACTCACCCAGACACGATATAAGAGACCTACCACCTGTAAAGGTACCTACTACGGTAATATCCATTTCTGCCGTCAAGCAATATTATGCAGGCAATGTTGTGTTCCAGTTTAAAGCTCATTGTAGTCAATGTAATTACTAGGCAGTATGACACTTAACATCTAATGTCAGGGTGAGATGCGCAGTGCAATTCCACGCAGTGTTTCGTAATACGAAGATTGGGAGTTCCAACTGTTATAGACAGTAGTGTCGCTTACCATCAAGTGAGAGTCTTGCTCATTTAGTCATCAATTTGCATAAAAACAATATCAATCGTCACTCTAGTTAATTTAGAATCCCAATAAATACATATTGGGATACCATACATACCATACCATAATATCCTAAAACACCTCGCACAAAATACGTTTTCCAATACCCTTGATGATGTACCACATGATAGCCATGGAGAGCAGGATGACCAGCATGATTACAATCATACGATCACTCCACGAAACTGTTGGGGTAAAACCAGTAGCGTAGCATGGGTGGGGCGGGGAAGCGGTCCGCCCCGGCCGACAAAACTCGTTAATACTTTTTAATTATTTTTTTTGTGACGGGGTGGAGTGGGGGGGGGGGGGTTTGCACCTGCGGTGTGTTTGTTGAAATGATCTTTTTATGGTGCCTAGGGGCGGCAAATTTTGTGTCCGCCCAGGGTGGTCAGATACTACGCCTACGACTTATCTCGAAAAGTATCTGGCGTATACTCGGGAGTCGGGACGGAACAAATCGCTTTCCAATACCCTTGACAATGTACCACATTGTCGCCATCGAGAGCAGGATGACAAGCGTCCCTACCCTACCATAACGCCACGACACTAAAGGGGTAAAACACGCAAAGCACCTGACTTACCTCGCAAAATATCTGGCGTAAACTCGTGACGCGACCAAACGTTTTCCAATACCCTTGACTATGTACCACATGGTGGCCATGGAGAGCAGGATCACTAGCGTGGTGAGGATCGGCAGGTACGCCGCGTCGGGCTCAGCCGTCATCCGCGGCGGGCACTTTTCCTTAATCACCTCCGTCACGTTGATGCTGTACTGGCCGTACTCGCCGAATTGGTACATACCTGGTGGGAAGAAATGGTTTTTATGTTCGACTAGATGTTGTTCGCGGCTTCGTTCACGTGAAAAGTCCCGCTTTATATTTCTCCGGGACAAAAAGTAGCCTATGTTACTTTTTTTTTTTTTTTTTTTTTTATATTGCCATCTTCGGCTCATTAGGGACGGCTGCGGGCTTCCTCCGACTCACGTCTAAGTTGTCGTCCGCAACCGCCCCTGCGCGTACCGCTGTTGCGGTCCTTTTCCTGTTGCGGGGGCTCAGAAGCCCCCGAAACACCGTACCGTGTCCTCCTTTTGGTGTACGAGGCAGCGTGAGACACGCTGCCTCGGACATGTCCATCACGGGGGTCACAAAAGTTGGAGCCTATGTTACTAGCTGATAATGAAGCTTTATATTAGTGAAAGATTTTTCAAATCGGTCCAGTAGTTTCGGAGCCTATTCAATTGCAAACGGACAATCAAAATATCTTTCCTCTTTATAATAATATAGATAGTTATGTGCGAATATACGTCTGTCCCCTACCCCTTGGGGATATGTTTGAGTTAATTCATGTATTTTTAATAGCACACAATTTTTATACATACATCAATCTCGCCACCCCACGCTTTTCAGGGGTAGGCAGAGGTGTAACACACCTACATTTTACCAGCTATGATTGGTCCCATGTAATATATCATTGCCATTTATCGGAGAACTAGTAGTGCTCGCGGCTCCGCCCGCGTGAAAAAGTTTTTCGGGACAAAAATATTTTCCCGGGATAAAAAGTAGCCTATAGCACTCAGGAGTAAAGTAGCTGCTTATTAGTGAAAGAATTTTCAAAATCGGTTCAGTAGTTCCTGAGATTAGCGCGTTCAAACAAACTCTTCAGCTTTATAATATTATTACTAGCTTTTGCCCACGGCTTCGCCCGCGTTAATAAGTTTTTCCGGGCTAAAAGTACATAAAAACCTTCCCGTTGAATCCAAATAAATGTGTTGGATAGAGTGTATCCAACACATTTATTTGGATAAATATTAATATTATGACGTTGACACAACTCTTAACAAATAATGCATTAATTTCGACCAAATTTGATTACCATAAAAACGGTTCTAGTGAGTTAATCTTAAAAGATAGACATATACTGTCGCGGACATTTTTTTAGATCATTTCAAGAGGAATAATTCTTTCATACATATATTTTTGGTATCTTGAACCGTTTTCGCAGCGCACCCAATGGAAGCCCTCAAGGATGAATAATTTTCCCCGTTTTTTTTACATTTTCCATTATTTCTTCGCTCCTAATAGTTGCATCGTGATGTTATATAGCCTAAAGCCTTCCTCGATAAATGGTCTATTCAACACAAAAAGAATTTTTCAATTCAAACCAGTAGTTCCTGAGATTAGCGCGTTCAAACAAACAAACAAACTCTTCAGCTTTATAATATTAGTATAGATTATTGTCTCTTGAAATAAATAATGACTGACTAACTGACTCGGTGGCGTGGTTGTATTACGGTACGATTGCAATGCTAAGGTCTCGGGTTCGATCCCTGGGTCGGGCAAAGGGATATTGGATTTTTCTATTCAGTAGATATGGCGATAGGCTCGTCCCCTATAACATCAAGGGACGGAATGCGCATGGCGAAAATTGGATGCATTAATTGCGCCTCTGCCTACCCCTTCGGGGATAAAAGGCGCGAGTGTGTGTGTAAAAAAAATAACAAGGCAATCGGTAAACAAAAATTTATAACAGACATCGCAAAAGAATTTCGCTCGGCTACACCCAACCGGTCCGAGGAGATATCACTGCGTTTCATAGAATGTAACCGGATCTACTAGTACATACATACAGGGGTAGGCAGAGTTACAACGACCTATATTACGTTATACAGTAGTATGTACAGTCAGACACATAAGTAGCTGAACAAATCCTAAACTTCCAATCGCCTATACACGTTAATTTTAATTGAAACATAAAATTTTCTGTATGCGAAATAAAGTTTTATTTTATTGAAATTATTTATTTTTATGAAAAAAAACAAAAGTGTTAGATATCTAAGTGTATACGGGTGTTTCCGCCAAATTAATAAAATTGAAAGATTAGAAAAAAGAGTCAGATAAAATAGTATTAATGAATTTAATAAATTTCCACAATCATTATAAGGGTTTCACTTTGTGTGTACAAAAAATATCTTAAATTGTTTAGTAAATATTCAAAGAATAAAAAATGGTATGGACACAAAAAACACGGTAAGGACATGTTAATAAATATTGTTAGTATTAAGTAACCTAAACTATTTCATGTAAAAGAAAACTTAAAAGATAACCATATTTATCGAGTTTTTATTCTGCAGCTATCGTAAATAAGAAAATATCCAACGAACGGTAAAGACATCTAAAATACGGTAATGACAACTTATTAGTAATATGCATTAATTAGGTACTGAACCTTGATGGTGATCATTATTATAAGGATTATGATTAAAAACAGAAAAAAAAATATAATCAACTTTTATTGTAATTGTTTTTATTCATAGAATCTAATATTACAAAGTTTTGAGGAACATAAAAATTATGAATACTTGCTCATTTTTAAAATCAGTCTCATATAATACAATAAAATCACAGAATAATCAGTTAATAAAAACAATAAAGTCAGTTCTGTAAAATATATTCTTTTGTTGGTCTTTGGTTTTTGTATAGGTTTATTTTGTTTTTTTAGACTGTGTATTCTGACACTGTATAATTTTTTTTCTTCTAAAGAATTTTAATTTTTCGTTCATAAAATTTTACCTTCCTTTTTAGCTGATATACCAAACTCGTGCACTTCGATTCTTTACACTCTTCATTATTTATCGATTTTTCTAGAGGATTTTCTTCCTGATTATTGATTATGTCCTCAATTATGTTTGTTTCTTCTATGTTAGCTTGGTGTGGTATGGAATTTATTCTTTTAATGTACCTAGAACTTCTTTTGTTTATTTTCCATTGCTTTCTTATTATTCTCTTTTCTCTTTCAGTCATCTCCGTTACGCTTTTAAGTTTTTTTGCTTGTCTTCTTCTTTTATAACGCTCCTTTTCCTTCTCCAGTAATTTTTCATATTTTTCAGGGTCATTCAGTTTTATGAATTCATATCGTTTCCTCTTATTTATATTTCTTCTTTCCTTATTTTCTGAGGTATTCCTTGGTATTCTGTGTTACTGAAATATCATCATAATGATTAATGTTTATAAAGTCTCAAAGTGATGAGTGATTGAAAGGACCAACTTGACGGGATACTGGATAGTAATACCCAAGCAATCTGCAGAAAAGTAGCAGATTGAAAAGAAAAGTGACAGATTGCTGTTGAGTTTTGTACTATGTTTTCCGAACATCTCACACATCCATTCCTCTCTTCTCTTAATCCTAGTCTTTTCCTTATCTGGCAGCAAATTCAAACTTTTCTGGTTTTATTCGTATTTAAAGTCATTGGCCAGTAAGGATCACTTAGAATAATTATATGACCCATTTGTTTATGTGGCAATCTATATATTATGATATAAAAAAAATCTCAAAATACAATAGCGTATGTAAGGTTAAATAAGCCTCCATGCAACAGTAATATAAGCCCCAGTTTTGAATTGTTAGACACTATTCTTACAAAACTTTGTCATCACCGTAGCTATCGTGTCTTTACCGTGGTCTCTAATTTATTACGGTAAGGACTGTGTTGGTAATGACATTTTGGTCATTTTGTATTATATTATACCTTAATTACAGTTCTACAGTATCCAGTCACTGACAATAGATTCTTAAGAACATTATACTATGTGACATTCAATAATGAACAGAATAAAACGTTTACTTACCAGTATATTGTATGATGTACAGGTAATGACACTTTTTAGAATTTCGTGAAAGAACGCGTCTCACGGCCAAAATATGTACGCCACAACTATCACCCACAGCACTCATCGGCGTACTGACGCGCACGTCTTGTAGCACAACTGAGGTAGCAGGAAGCATGCGTTCGTAACGTACAAAATTATGTTTTGTGAGTGATTTGGTAAGGACCAATCTTGGACCCACGTTTATATTACAAGCAAAATAATATATATCTACGTTATATATGATACGAATGTATTATATTCGTATATCTGTAAACTGCATTTATTGTAGAAATATAAATTTGAAGCCGGTATGTGCGATATTATTTTTTAAAATCCTGTTGAAATTTAAAAAACATGATTTGTTACACTGTATATTACACTTGTTATGATAAAGATTTATTTATTTTTGTAATATTTATATAAGTTTGATTACTGATATTACTTGTTAGTGTACAAAAGGTCTTTAATGAGATTATAAAAATTTACAATGAAAAAAATATCCAATATTTTAGGAGCTAGATAACAGTTACATGTTTTATCGCTGTTGGCGGAAATGCCCATACACGATTTGAAATTTGAATTTATCCAGCTACTTATGTGGTTGAGTGTACTAGTTTCTGCACGCTGCTGCACCCGCGTGGTAGTTCTGTCCCGTCATAGAAATTCCTTTGGTGCCTACACATTATACTCGCATACAGGAATACTACACCCCCTCTTCCCCCCACACAAACCCACCCACGCCTTTCATCGGTATGGTTTCACCATGTGTATCCTGTCCCATGTGATAAAGGGAGAGCGAATAGCCATATAAGGCGCAAATTCTAATCTCCGGATTGGTATTGAATAGAAAAATGCAATATGCTCGATCTTGAGACTTCATAACAGTAATCGCGCCGTGCAAAACTACGCTACCGAGGCATTCTAATATTTTATTAATAACCAGCTGTTACACGCGGCTCCGGCCGCGTGAAGTTTTAAACTCCCTTCGGTCTCAAACTATCTCCATACCATATTTCATCTAAATCGATTCAGCCGTGAAAGCTTAACTGACAGTTACTTTCGCATGTATAAGTGTAACTGTATCTAAATTATAATTTGTAACAGCCAGAGAATTGCCGTATACTGTGAATCTGAAAAGTTTCGTTTCTTCGAACACCTTATTTCTGGTCCTATTGCTCAGATTCTGAAATATCTCTTACTTGTATGGAGCTATATTATCTCTGAGTGCTATAGGAACAATCCTAGGATACAAATCCCGACACGAGCAGAGCCGCGATCAGATGCTAGTCAGACATAAACCAAACCAAAAAAAACGATCGATATTTTCGATTCAAGTCCAATAAATTTAGTTTATTTTAGCATTATTAGATGTTTTTGCGTATGAAATTATAAATCGGCACCTTTGATTAATAATATACCTAGATTGACTCTGGACGCTTTAAACGCGTCGATAAATCTAAAGGCTTACTGTCCGCCTTTAGTTCATTTTCCCGCGCATAGTACGCTTCGAGCTGTCATGGCTTTCGCTCAAGTTGTTACGCAGATTTATATTCTTATTTATATTTATTAGTTGTTAGATTTTGTAAAAAAAAAAGAGGAAACTACCCTAGTATAGATAAGGCATCCTTTTAATTCAATAAAATTCTTATTGATAAAGTTTGCCAAGTGGTTTCAAAGTAAAATCTGAAACTGCTGAACAGAATTGGATAAAATTTGGCACAAAGATTTTTTCTGAATTAACATTTAAGTACATACACGAAATAAATTTCAGATGGAGTGACAAAAAACTAATCAATAATGTATAAACGACAATTTAAAACATCTACGACATTAAAATTCACTGTCCAATGTAATGTAGGACGTAATGAATATAGAACATCTGTACTCGAGATACAGATGAATCACACACAACCCGAGATAACAAGGTTACTCATTATTGGATTACCTAGCTTCCTCCTTGCTGCCCTTCGGTGTATCAATTATCTGACAATGTATTGCGTGCCTTGGGTATGACCTTGTTAAAATTTTGTTATTTAGACTGAGTGCAATGAATTCGGGCGCATTTCCGTCGTGAATCATTTTTAATTGGGAACAATGTAGCGTAGAATTTAACACATTTAAAAAAGATATACACTGTGCTTATAATGGGGCAAAAACCACGACATGGACTGGGCGTTTTTTTGTCACAATCTAAGCACACAGATTGTTTTTACAGATATGCACCAGATACCATTTAAGGCTCTGGAAAATTTTCTGCAGTTTACAACAATCTAATCAATAAATCCTACATAACATTCTACAGTGAATCTACAAGCAAAGTATGAATGTATATTATTATAACTAGCTTTTGGTCGCGGCTCCGTGTACGAAAAAAAAGATTTTCCGGGGTAGTAACGTAGCCCATGTCCTTCCCATCAGGGGCGGTTGCGGACGACAACTTAGACGTGAGTCGGAGGAAGCCCGCAGCCGTCCCTAATGCGCCGAAGATGGCCGTACATAAAAAAAAAAAAAAAACCATACCACATTCCATCGAAATTGGTTCAGTAGTTCAAAGATTACTTCCCACAAACAAACTCAAAAACTAAACAACTTTGTAATATTAGTTTAGACTAGCTGTTGCCAGCGGCTCCGCCCCCGTTAAAAAGTTTTTCTGGGATAAAAGTCCCACTTTATATTTTCCCGGGATAAAACATAGCCTAAGTTACTCCTTATAACATCAGCTATCTGCCAATAAAAATCCCGTCAAAATCGGTCCAGCCATTTCAGAGATTAGCTGGAACAAACAGACAGACAGAAAGACAGACAAAAATTTTAAAAATTGATATTTTGGTGCATGTACCGTATACATACTCAAATACATGTAGTAAAAACGGTTATTTCAATATTACAAACAGACACTCCAATTTTATTTATAATATGTATAGATATGTATAGATTAATGCAACTTTAGAAATAAGGTCGTGAGAAAAGGAGGCGTATTTTTTTCACCGGGCATCTGGATGCTGGCTGTGACCTTCCCTAGACTTAGCTATACAACTTGATACATAAATATCCAGACATTAAGAAAATAAACATTCTCTGTAAAACTTATGCTCAAAGAGATTGCTTGAATTTCTTGTCATCGTGTTGGAGCAAAACCTTCAATGTACATGTTAATAGCGCATTAACATTATCTAGATTGTTTAAAACCTCTAAAATACAAGTAGGTATTTATTACACATTATTGTATATTATAATTAGCCACATTAAATTAGTAGTTTTTTATTCAATATCCATTTAGAAATAATCTACATAATGATACATAGAAACTTATCAGTGCCACATCTCATATTAGCATTTTTTAGCACACAACATAAATATTGGTGTCATATGACATGTCGGAAAACAAACAATCATGATTATGCATGAGGATATTTTAGTTTTAAAGGACAAAAAACTAATGTAACTGGTCTTTTGATATTTACTTAAATAAAAGTTGTGCTTATATAAATTTGAATTTTCGTATTTAATCTTATTATGAAATTCTAACTCGTGCTTTATTACTTTAGAATACTTGACTATCTTAAATTGCTCATTAGAAGTGTAAAAGCTAATAAAAGTCCCACCAAAATAGATTCAGCCTTTGCGGACCTTAGCCTGGACAAAATAATCCCCAATTCTTTTGAGCCACTGAGCAAGCACAAAACTCATGCATCAGAATGATACCTTTATCAGGCAAAGTCGTAACCAAAAGCTAGTAAACTAAAATTTCAAGATATACAAAAATAGAGGATATATAATTTAAAATATCCTGAAGACAAAGTCACTGGAAGCTAGTGGAGAATAAATGACATCATCGCATGACTACAATCTCTAGACTTGTCCTTTAATTATTTAAAACTTAATAGCAAATAAAAGATTTATCATTATTTTTAACATACAATTATGATTTCCATAACCAGAACATACTGTTAAATGATATAAAATAAACACAGCTAGTGGCTACAGTTTAGAAGTTCAATGACCAATATTTGCATGAAATCTCTGTTCGGTGGAAATTATTCATTTTTGATTGGTAACTGCCTATTCACATATAAAGAATACCTACCATAAGACATGGGGGAGATAGGTTTTTGCCTTCCTTATTTAAGGAGCTCTATGGTATCTTCACAACTATGTACCTCCATATGTCCTTGTTGAATGAGGCCAACACACAACCGTAAAAAAATGAAGTCCTATTCCCTCTCAACAGAGAAGACCAACCAAACACCATTAAGATCCCCCAGATTCATACTTAAAGCACGAGGATTGAAATTTAAATCGGAAAATAATCAAGATAAAGCAATGTATCTTTATTCCAAGACTGCAAAATGAAATAGTAAAGCCAACATTTTTGTTCGCTTCACTGAGTCAAGAACTAGTCTTCTAGTTGAGTATACATGACACAAAGCTATTTAAAAGACATGGCAAACTTTATACAAACTGCCGTGTCTTTTAAAACATTTTATTTTATATTTTTTTTATTCCATTGAATGACGAGACAAACATACCATTCGCCTGATGGTAAGCAATACAACCACACATAAACAGTACCAACACTATGAAGCATATTGAATTAGAAAATACTGTGTGGCATTACACTGCACTCATCATCTGAGGCATAAGATGTTAAGCTTCATTATATTAGTTACACTGGTGACAATGTCCTTCACCAAAACTGTCCTTGACCAAAACACAACAGTGCGTGCACACTGTTGCTTGGCAGTAGAAATAGACATTTTGGTGCTACCCACCCAAATGGACTCTTACATATGAGGACCTACCACAATTAAAAGTAGTATCTCGATTTATAAAAGTGTGACACATCTTCATTAATGGAGAATGTAACATTTTAAATGTAACATTAATAATTTTACAGTCCATCTTGCAGTTTGTGCCATGAGGTGCTCTAGTTTTAATTCATTATTTTAGTGTTACAGTGTTAAATTGCATAATTATAGTGGTATATTATCCAATATAGTTCTATTAAAGGGCTCATATGAAGTGAATTGAAATAGCAATGCTAATCAAGTGTTTTTTTGTTGCCTCCAAAACTCCTCAATAAAGTTTCGGTAAGTTGGCCACTGCTTTACTGCGACATACTACAGAGGACAAAAAATATGACTAAGTATGCGTCTGAATGATCGCAATGATGCCGCAATGATCAATCAAGGTAAAAGTGGCGGGACTCTCAGTGCAGGGCGGCGCTGGGTGGAGATCGGCTAACTGAAAGGTGCAAACCTGGAAGGAAGCCTCAATGCCTCCTAGGACCCAGCTGAGCCACAGCCGAAACTTCCTATGGTGTGTGGCCCTTGGGCATGATGCCGGTGAAATGGGCAAACCCAAGGTGAAACTGGCAGTGCCACCCAAACTGGGATTAAGGGTGAAATAGTTCCAATGAAGGCGAACTGATCACCCGTCTGTGCGACTGCGTACGTCCCCACAAAACATACATACATACATGCGTCTGAAGGATTTATTTTCAAGGACAAGAAGAAATAGGTATAAAAAAAATATTTAGTCAATCTATTGTTTACCTTTTGAAACTTTTATTTTAACCATTTGTCATGTTTGATTTCCTACATTACTCTATACTAGCTTTTGCCTGCGGCTCCGCCCGCATGAATAAGTTTTCCCGAGATAATAGTCCCTCTTTATATTTTCCCGGGATAAAAGTAGCCTATGTGTTAATCCAGGACATGATCTACCCGTGTGCTAAGTTTCATCCAAATCCGTTCAGTAGTTTTTGTATGAAAGAGTTACAAACATACATACATTCTTACAAACTTTCATGTTTATAATATTAGTAGGAAGTAAGATATAATTGGTTAAGAAATGTGGCTGTAATTAAATATTGCAGTGTGCAGTTGTTTTTCTGTTGCATGCATAATATTTTTTTTCCCTTTCTGGCTCTGTCCTTTGGACATGCATCATGATTCCTGATGATGTCACATAATGTGCCTCTTTTCTCATTTTTAGACACTTGCCCCTTTTAATGAAATTCAAAAGCTTATAACTTGTAGAATTTTACCCAGATTTTAGTCATTCTTTCTTTGTTAAAATTAATTTGATATAAACTTTAATTGTTTATTGATCTTTTCAGGTACAATATACATATTTAGATATTTAATGATAATGTATGCATAATTTTATGAAACTAACTTACGCTTGCAGAATAAAAACAAAGATAAAAGTGAAAGTTTCTGAAGATGTCTAGTTATTAGTTGTCTAGTTATTGTAATTAGAACTAAATGCTGAATTCACTGCAAATATTTGGATGTATGGAGAAACAAAGGATTGAATAAACATATATGCTACTTTAGATCCCAGAAAAATTCACTAAGACTTTTATTAATCAGAATCTGAGATGACCTACAAGTGAAGCTTATTTACTGAATAAAATACATGAATATTTTTATGCATTTACATTTTGTCAAATACAAATTATGTATTTAATTGCATTTCCTCATGGAAGTATGAGAACTGAATAATTAATATGTATTATTGGAATATACAAATGGATTTCGATACAGATTATAGGTACTTATGTGAAATTGCAGTATACCTTCCTAAGCTACAAATCAAATGAAAACAAATGACATTCAATAAAACTGGACCACTATTTATTCTTTGTCATATTTCCATCTGGTTATCACAATGTTTATAAATGTCATATCATAAATCCTATGGACTGATAACATAATTTATAAAATATGTACACAATGAAATTATATTTAGCGTCAAAATCAACAACTACAATAAATACTACGCCAAAATCACTAACGCATATGATATGTTATGGAATATCAAATTTCATTGTCATGCTATTCATACAAAAGATGTGTGTAAGTACAAACCATTGCAAATTTCCCCGTAGCCATTCTGTATAGAATATTTCAAGGGGCTCGTAGTACTGACGACCACAGCGTCCGTAGATCCAAATCTTGCTGTCTCCAGCAGCATACAACCTTCGCACTCCTCATACTGGCTCCAGAAACTGATCTCCTCGTCGGTAATTACTTGAAGGCACGCTTGATCGAAACGGAGTTTCGCGTTATTGCACTCGCGCGCAAAGGAGCCAACGTTTTGGAAACTACTGGATGCCATTTTCGTATTTCATTACAGTTGTGCTAAATATGACTCCGTAAACAACGTTTGCACAAAAAACTTGCAGGAAAACAAAAATTTGAAACGTCAACTCGTGAATCATCAGCAGAATGAATGGCGAATGGTGATTGGCGAATGACTTGTGACACCAGTGTTGCCAGATGTTTGACGGTTGAAGTCGCCTAAAGTCGAGAAAATTCGAAGTAGCCTATAGTCGCCCACATGTGTGGGGACTCGGCGAGTAAAAAAAAAAAAGGTCCCCAGTTTTCAATAATTGTGTGTAAGGGGGATCTTAAATATCCTCAAATTCGACAAAAAACAATGCATAAAACGAACTTTCCGAAGTAGCCTAAATTGGCGATTAATCACCATTCGCGTAGCCTAAACGACGACCAGTCGCCATTCGCAATTTTGGTCGCCCCGACACTCTTCAAGATAGCCTAAATGGCGAAAAGTCGCCTAATCTGGCAGCACTGTGTGACACTGAATGAGTATCTGAGTGAATGAAACTATCTGTTTATGAGACTATAGCAAAGGAATTGGAACTAGACAGTCTTAAATTTCCGTAAATCCGTAGTATGCTCTTTGGTCTTAAAGGACATGTTCAAAAACGGGCTTAAAATTCTAATCAAGATACTTTATGCACATTACATATTATATTTGTATAGAACTCCCAAAAAGTAGGATTTTGCAATAAATCGTATAATTTTAAAGTCCACCGATTTGGAGATTTATGTAATTTTGTTTTGCTTGAAATATAATAATAAAAATAATAATACTGTCCCACTGCTGGGCACGGACCTCTTCTACTACCGAGAGGTTAAAAACTACACATAATAGGAATGTTTTTAAAGAAGTTAATTCTAAATGGCGGGGTCTAAAAATATTTCTTTTGGATCTAAGTTCCATATTTTGCACCTTTGATATTCATTTTGAGCCTGGTTGAATTGTCAGCACCCATATAAAAAGCCAACATCTCCTTTAGACATTTACAAGAAAGATTATAATGATAACGAGTAACGGCATCTTTTAATTACTTATTTTAATTTAAACATTATTTACCTAAAGTTATCGGTACCTAAATTTAAAGAATAAGAAAATAAAAACAATGTCTCGTTTATTTTCTCAAAAAATATAAAATATAAGTGGTAAGAGGCAAATATGAGTAATAAACTTAAAATGAATTCGATAAAATAATTTGCAACAAACGCAACAAAGCTGTATACAATTCGTTTTTAATATTTTCAGGCACTTGTACGTAAGATTGTTGTTCATGGAAAGAATTTCTACGTTCTTCATAAAACCAATACGGGAGGCATGATGATGGCGGAATAAAATAATTAAATTGTCCTCTTCCTGACTTTAACTCCATTGAAGTGTACGAGGCTTGAAAATACTTATATCTGAATCCATAGACATATGTAGCAATATACCAAGGCTATAACCACGCGTGTAATGCAATCAAAAGTGCAGTCAGCCCTGCATGGGCGTATATAAAGGGGGGGAGAGTTTGGGGGTCCGCCCCACCTTAGCTTACAACAAAAATAATCTGGGCCACAAAACATGTTATAATGCCTATAATGTACACTTCTAACAAACATCCAAACATTTTGACTGCCTTAATGGTGTAATTGTATTATGGTACGACTGCAATGCTGAGGTCTCGGGTTCGATCCCCGGGTCGGGCAAAGTGATATTGAGTTTTTCTATTCAGTAGGTATCAGCTCGGAGTCTGGAATTTGTGACCGATATGGCAATAGGCTAACCCCCTATCACATCATGGGACGGAATAATGGCGAAAAGTGGTAGCACTAGTTGCGCCATTGCCTACCCCTTCGGGGATAAAAGGCGTGAGTGTATATGAATACCTATGTATCCAAACATTTTCACAAACTGCATTTATAAGATGAAATAGATCCAACAAAACGAGAGGGGGGGGGGGGTATACGTAAGATAATATGGATCCGCCTCAGGCGATTATCATCGGACCCCCTTATATGAAAGCTATAGCTACGCCCTATATTATATACGGCCCACCGCTGGGCGTGGGCCTCCTCTACCATGGAGATGGATTAGGCCTTTATCCACCACGCTGGTCCAGTGCGGGTTTACAGACCTTCACATTCCCTCAAAATTCTTACCATGCATGTAATGTGTATTTTTCTGACGAAAAGTAGATAGGAGATACCTAAGTAAATCAGCTACAACTATATTATGTTAGGGTCTCAGAAACAGTTCCAGCCTGAATTTCAAAAAGTCCCATGAATTTAGGTGTGTGATTCTGTTGTCTGTGTTGTGAGGAATCGACTTAAAATTTTTAGTAGTACCTACTTAGACGTTTTATAAAATAATATAAAAAACTTACTGCTATAGAAGATTCCTTGTCGTTTTCCAATAAATCTGGACTAGATTCATATGGCTTAGCGTACATACTGAAAAACAATAATAAACTGAATATACATAAGTATTTACCTAGGTAGGTAGGTACTCGTGATTAACTTCAGATGGGCATTATATGACGCGATCAGTAGCTAACTTTAGGCATTCCAAAAAGATTGATTATTATCTAAATACTTACTTAAATTTATTAATTAGTTTAAAGATATTGTTTCTTAAAGCGTCCGTTGACATCTCAGTTGTTTTTTCTTGTGCTTTTGAGCGGTACGGTTTCTTAGGATCATCTTTTTTTACTCTGATCGGAGTTGGGTGTTAATTTTCATACCTGTTTCAAATATAAATCATTTTTTTTTATTTAGAATCAATGTTGTAATTTTGTACGTCCAATAAATAAAAGAAGAAGCGGATTAGAATGTCTAGTGACGTCACATAAAAATGTATGATCCTTCGAGCCGGATTCGAACCAGCGACCTATAGATAAAGATCGAGCCAGCTACCGTCCAACGCCCCACCAACTGAGCTATACAAGGCATATTGATTATCGACTCGACTGCCTCGGTGGCGTAGTTGTATTACAGTACGACTGCAAAGCTGAGGTCTCGGGTTCGATTCCCGGGTCGGGCAAAGTGATATTGAGTTTTTCTATTCAGTATCAGCCCGGAGTCTGGAATTTGTGCCCGATATGGCGATAGGCTCGCCCCCTATCACATCATGGGACGGAATACCGGCGATAAGTGGATGCACTAGTTGCACCTCTGCCTACCCCTTCGGGGATAACAGGCGTGAGTGTATGTGTGTGAAACATATGCATATTGCATACATTTTATTTATTCCGCACTCATCTACACGAAAAACTAATTATTATACCTACCTCACACTCCTCTGCGCGCGCAAAGTTTTTTTACACATATTTGATACATAGATAACTCCTAACACACGTTTCATACAAATAAAGAGAATGATACTTACTGCTCAATCAAAAGTCCAGCATAATTGAAAAAAATCTGCGTTTCATCTACACTCGCCTTCCTTAAAACTCCAGCACCCCACTCATTAACATCCAGAACCCATACATCTAAGTCAAAGTCGGTATAGTCGTACCTACATATAATTTACGTCATAATTTTCCATATAAAACTCGTCTAATTTGGGCATACTAATAATTTTCCCGTAGCTAAGAGCTACAAAAAATAATAAACTTAATGGGTTCATGTTTTGTGCGATATTAAGTTAATGTTTGTGTTTAATAAGTCGAAGAGTTTTGCGTAAGTTTAAACACTTAAATAAATAAATGCGTGACGAATTTCTTGGTTCATTTTTATTTGTACAAATGTAAATTCTTAGTCTTTCGCGTAGTATTAGTACATCTTTAAAATTGAAGTAATATTGTGATTTTCAAATTGTAAAATATATATATTTAAAAAAAAAAGATAAAAGACCTACGCTGAGTTTCTTGGTGCTTCTTCTCAGGTCAGTGGGCTTTTCTGAAGCACCGGTAGAATCTTTTAGTATAACAACATTGTGAAAAATGAAAAATGACGTGTAAAAGTGCCCTTAGGTGCCTAATTACTGAATAAATGATTTGAATTTGAGTATTCTGCCACCAAAAGGATGTATACCTTTAATTTATAGTCTCAATTACATTACGACGTTATCGTACTCTTAATAAAATAATGATATAATCCAAATTTTGGCTAGATGAGTTTTATCAATATGTGGACCCTAAAGGGCAATCAATACCTATCGTCGAAGAAAAAAAAATGTGTCTTTTCAACATGGGGAATAGGGTCAAATTTGTTTGAATTTATGTTCGTTCCCCGCCTAACTTAAAAAAAATGTCGTATACAGTTCGTTTTTGTGACAGTTCCCACAAGTCAATGCTTTTGGATTAGGTAATTGTTTTATTAAGAGTGCGTTATACCTATATAAGTACTTTGATATGTAGTTTAAATATACTTAGGGCCAATATCACGGTTTTTGATAAAGTTAAAGGTAAGACGCTCATATGTAAAAGTAGTCACAGACGACCTGATTTGGTGCAGCCGCACCACGAACCTGGTGCGTCACTGGATAATAATTGACGGCGGTTCGTGCGCCACACGATCGAATGTTAGTCTAAGGATCGAATATGGTCCGGTAGTGCACCAGGTTCGTGGTGCGGCCGCACCAAATCAGGTCGTCTGTGACTAGTTTAAGAGTCTGTCTGGGTGGCTACCACCGCAATGTCTATTTCTACCGTCAAGCAGCAGTGTGCATGCACTGTTGTGTTTCGGTTTGAAAGACATTGTAGCCAGTGTAACTACAGGACATAATGTGACTTAACATCTTATGTCTCAGGATGACAAGCGCAATCGAATGCCACTCAGTACTTTGTAACTCAAGGTGCTGGATGGTGTTTCTATTTATGGCTGGTCGTATCGCTTACCATCAGGCGTACGGCACGCTCGTCTCGTCGATTCGATGCGATAAAAAACTACTGACATACTGACACTTACTCTACCTAACAAATAAATCTGACATTACAGTGTTTTTTTTTGTCAGATTTCTATTCAAAGTCTGTGAAATTAAACTTATATGGCAGATAAGTTCCGAATAGGCTATCAGGAACTTTCTTAGCCTGTGGTGAATTTGGCCAATAGTGTAGAATCAAAACAACAATTATATATTAAAAGTATATTATATCATTTATTAACAATAGGAATGTATAAATAGCAGTTCTTCATGTAGTAGCGAATAAATATAGCAATGCTTTTGCAAATTGCACTATCTCTGACCCTCCGAGTTTCGACTCTCCGTACACGCGATCTACGAACGTGATTGGCACTTCGCCTATGGTGTACTCCAGTTGACGAGCCCTGTGAACAAAAAAATATATATTTTATTAATTTATTTATTTTATTACTTTTATACAACAATGTATATGGCGGACTTAATGCCGATGGCATTCTCTACCAGCCAACCTTAGGGTGATGCAGAGATAAACAATATAGGTAGGTGTAATAAATAATGATATAATATAAAATGAGAAAGAGGGAGAAAAAAAAACTAAAATAAAAAAACATAAATATAAAAAGTACACAAGACGAACACTAAACACAATAATAATAATAATAAACACTAATACACTTACTAAACATGATAACGAAACAATATAAATAAACCCAAATAATAATAGATAAAATACATAATATAAAAATACATATACCTAATAATATAATAGCAGAGATTATTGAGATGATTTCATCAGCTCGTTAAGCAGTCGAACCTTTGCTTTAAATGCAAAACGATTCGTGATTATATATCAATTTATAATTTAATTATTTTTACATGATTCGTCTGTATGGAAGTTTACATAACATAATAAAAGATATGAAATGAAAATACAACCATATATAGCTTTTGTATGTTTATCAGTTTTAAATATATCTATACCAATATTATAAAGAGGAAAGACTTGATTGTTTGTTTGTTTGCATTGAATACGCTCTGAAACTACTCGACCGATTTGAAAATTATTTCACCAATAAAAAGCTACATTATCAGCTAGTAACAGGTTAGTTTTTATCTCGTGGAAGTATAAAGCGGGACTTTCATCGTGGGAAAAACTTATTCACGCGGGCGGAACCGTCCATATCCATAAAAGTTATATTTATGACTTGACCAAGCAGGTCCACCTAGTACCTATCTTGTGAAAGAAACTATTATTAGCTTCAAACAGATTTGATATCGTCAGGGATAGTGCAATACCGCGTAAGTGATAAAAAAGTACAATTGAGATTGATCGTTACTACACTAAAGTTAGCATTGATAATACAAAACTTTTTTGAAATCACTTGCGCGGTATTGCACTATCCCTGACGATTCTACTAATAAGTATTATAAAGGTGAAAGTTTGTAAGAATGTATGGATGCCTGGATGTTTGTTCCTCTTTCACGCAAAGACTACTGAACGGATTTCAATGAAATTTGGCACACGGGTAGATTATGTTCCGGATTAACACATAGGCTACTTTTTATCCCAGAACAATATAAAGCGGGACTTTTATCCCGGGAAAACTCATTTACGCGGGCGGAGCCGCGGGCAAAAGCTAGTATGTATATAAAAAGAAATAGGCAACAGTTGTAGCCCGGATTAAGGCTCCGTTTTTTCAACCGTGGTTATCTCACGCCGCATGTCTCACGTCTCACGCCTCATGTCTCACGTCTCACGCCTCATGTCTCACGCCTCATGTCTCACGTCTCACGCCTCACGCCGCGCCAGAGCACTCGAAGCTCTACGAGTTTAGTTTAATAACACTGAAGATTACTCTAACCACGGTTGGAAATACCTGGGCTAAGTATTTCTGCCCATTATATGTAATTATCTGCTTCTTTCAGAGTTGCAAACTATACGAATAATTTTTGGACTTAGCAGTGTTCGGATATGAATTTCTTAGTTATGGTTGGTTCGTTCGCTGAATGTGACACACACACACACACACGCCTGTTATCCCCGAAGGGGTAGGCAGAGGCGCAACTAGTGCCCCCACTCTTTTCGCCGTTATTCCATCCCATGATGTGATAGGGGGCGAGCCTATCGCCATATCGATCATTCGTTGAATGTTAAATTCTCTTTTATTTGTCTATACTATCACACCACATTACAACTATGTCATTCTATTATTATTAATTATTTCAAAATATTACAACTACTAGTAGTGCTCGCGGCTCCGCCCGCGTGAAATAGTTTTTCCAGGACAAAAATATTTTCCCGGGATAAAAAGTATAGCCTGTAGCACTCAGGAGTTATGTAGCTTCCTATTAGTGAATGAATTTTCCAAATCGGTTCAGTAGTTCCTGAGATTAGCGCGTTCAAACATACAAACAAACAAACAAACTCTTCAGCTTTATAATATTAGTATAGATTTGACTTTAGATGTTACATATTTAAAGCATAGAAGTTACTCTCACCTGATTATCATTTCCATTTGGAAGACATAGCCTTTGGAGACGCAGCTGTCTATTAGTTTTTGCAGAACATCTTTCTTGTATAATCTTTGGGCAGAAAAAAGAATTAATCATTTTTTCAATTTTAGCTCAATATATTTTATTCTAAGGTCCAGGGTAGTGAATATATAGTGAAAAATCGTTATAACGAAATTGAAGCGTCACCTAATTTTGAAATATATAAATTAGTCATTATAAACTGCCTCGGCGGCGTAGTTGTATTATGGTACGACTGCAATGCTGAGGTCTCGGGTTCAATTCCCGGGTCGGGCAAAGTGTTATTGAGTTTTTCTATTCAGTATCAGCTCGGAGTCTGAAATTTGTGCCTGATATAGAAATAGGCTCGCCCCCTATCACATCATGGGACGGAATAACGGCGAAATGTGGGTGCACTAGTTGCGCCTCTGCCTAGCCCTTCGGGGATAATAGGCGTGAGTGTGTGTGTGTAGTCATTATTAACAATACTGTAAGGTCTGTATTGGCATATAGTTTCTTGTGTTGGATATCTCAGGGCGTTGCACAAAACACAGGGTTTATAGAGCACAACTAAAGATTATAATACAAAATCACAATCGGGCTATATACAAACATTAATTGAGTTCGACATAGGCGCGCGCGTGTTCACCGGACGCTAGCGGGGTGCGTGGTGTCGGAGAGAGCAGGACCAGGATCAGTACATAATGCATATGCACGTTTCGGAATATATTCTAAGCCGGATGTGGAAGTGCTGCGTGGTTACATTCGCATTACAATACTCAATTTCCTTACATGTATTTGCCGAACCATTCAGTCGTTATAACCGATGTGTCGTCACAACCGACATCGCTATAAGCAGTTTCTACTGTATTATGATGTAAAATGTCACCTAAATGAGCCAGTAAGGTCTGAAGCACCAGGTCTCAGCAGCAGCTGTGTGACAAAATTAGCACCGCGAGAGATGAGCTTGCGTTTGAAGTCCCAGCCATGGACGCCACCTCCATCCTTGTACCGAGTTCCAGATACTAGGTCGTAGTCATGCTCCCTCTGCAGCTCTATGAATTTTGGGATGAATTTTGGCTGCAGATATAAAACTGTATTTAGTGATTTAGACAATGACTATGCTATGGAAAACCAACTGGCTGGATTTGACGTAAGATAGGTTTTTTTGTAAGTAATTTGTTGGGGATAGTATGATACCACATAAGAGACGAAATATTAAAAATTGAGATTGATCCCTACTGCACTATACTTTAGGTTGATAATACTAAACTTTTTTTCTCACTTACACAGTATGCACTATCACTGAGGTTTTGTGTTATGGTATCCTTCATTTTTGTAATAAGCTAATGATTCTTTTCCTATGATAGAAATATGATTATAATGTATAATGTTTTCCCAGACTAGTAAAAAGTTATGATTATCTATTCTCAATATTGCCAATAGATGCCTGGACTTTAAAGTAAATATAGTTTTACTGCTTACACTGATGAAATTGTAGCAGTAGCTAATAGGTAAGATTTATGACTAGATAAAATACCATTTGTATGCCATTTTAGAATTACAATAAAACGTTACTTACGTGGTGACTTAAATCAGCATCCATTATAATGATAAAATTGCCGGTTGCGTGCTGTATGCCATGTATATAAGCAGTACCTAAACCAAGTTTCTTCTCTCGAGGCCGAAGTACGATTTTGCTCGAACCATAGAGTTTTTGCAATTGCTTTGCAACCTCCAAGGTGCCGTCTGGACTCCCATCATCAATTACTATTACTTCATAGTCATAGCCGCTGCGAATGAGAAAAAATAAAGAAAAAAATACTGATATGGTCTGATCGTGAGGTTTAATAAAACACAGTAGATAGGCGCTTACCTTGTATCCAAATATTTAATAATAAGCCATATTATGATCGGCAAATTCTCTCTTTCGTTGTATGTAGGCAATAATATTGAATATTTATCGCTTTTTGTTATTTCCGAATCTGAAGCGGTGGACGCCATGCTGTCAAATTTCATTATTTTGTGTCAAATTAACCCCTCAAAGTCAAAATTCAAAACTGTCACGTCGAGAAAATGAAAATTAGATTTTCTTTTAACGTTTCATTTCACTCAAAATATCCAGGTATTCAACCAATATTAAATAAAATAAAGGTTTCTCCAAAAATCTACATATCGCATATTGTTAGAAAAATAACTATAGATTATGCTAGATAAATGGACATAAAGTTTTCTTAAGGCTGCTGTACACATTGGGCCAAAGTATTGGGCTAGTATGTTGGGCCAACGTGTTGAAACTTACTTCGTGGTATGTTGGCAGTTGGCGCCAACATTGGCCGGCCAAGCGAATGTTGTCGGTTTTTCACCATCAAAGGATCTTGACGCGCTCCACAAATGCAGAATGGTCAATACACCAATGGTCAATGTACAAACAGGGACATCTACTATTGACTATTTGGGGCCAACATTCTGGCCCAATACCTTGGCCCAATGTGTACAGCCGCCTTTAATTATTGACTATAGCTAAAACATTAAGGGGCTTCCTTTCCAAATCTGCGAAAATACATGTTTTACAATTCCTAACTAGTACCTTAAAATGACTGAACAACATGACATAGAAAATATATATAGTAATTTGATTCATTATCTTTAATTTTGCAGAATTAGATTTTCAATTTATCATTTGTTAAGAAAAATATAATAGAAATAAAAAACTAGTACTTTCACTTAAATTGGGTATCAACTTTTCCATCAATGTATTTATGAATATAAAACTTACATTTATTAATAGAGAACACATTTATTGTCGATATTGCAGAAATGTTTTTTTGATTTACGATAATTTTAAGTCATTTATTTACATTTTTCGAGTTTCCGCTCGGACTATTGAAGCGGGTCTCTGCCGGGCGACAGGGGGAGTACGGCGAGCGCCGTTCCAAGGGATGGATGTACGCAATTTTTTTGTCGTGTTTACGTCAATAAAATATTCTATTTGAACAAAATAATGACTGAAATAAGTATTAAAATAATATTATCCACATTTTTGCCACATTGATTCTCTCGGTTATTTGTAGAATAATAAGTAATAATTATAATTAGTTTTACATTGACATGTTGTCATGCCACAAAATTCCTGTTTTCGCTGTCTCGGCTCTATGACATAATGAATGCGGCAAATGAGTATTGAGTCCGCATATTCTTAAAAAAATCACGGCTTATTAAAAGAGTAATTATTTCATTTGTCATTTACGCTCTCGCGTGCCAGGAGCGTACATGTACGTTCAAAAAAGTGTTCATACTCTGCCGAGAGTGTACATAATATAGCTCGGGCCTATTTCTGCAAAATGTATGAAAACTGAACATCTGCAGATTATTTTTCTTTCGCTACTTTTGGCTTGCCGTTGATTGCAAGATCTTGACGCAGGTAATGTTAGAATTTTAAAAGTAGCCGCCATTTTGACTTTCTTCGTTATAAGCTGAAAGTTGTTTCCTAATGTTCACTAGATGGCGGTCAAATTTGACGTAATATTAGATGTGGAGGTATGAGGAGAGTGTAGTGACGACTAGTCTTGAGGGGAAGCGAACGCGTGACGTCATTCGGGTATAGGTGGCCCATAACCACTTGCACGTCCGAGCCGCACGATTAAATTTACGTCATACGTCCGACTACTCGCTACCTCGAGCCGCGCGAAATCGTACCCGCCGCTTGGTAATAAAACCGTTGAAACAGCTAAAATATAAAACCTACAGTGAATATAAAAATACTGAAAAATAGCTAGACGTTTATAGATCGAACTTATCTATTTTAAAATTCGCTGGTGATAATCTATAATACATCAAATGATGTTTAATATGAATTACTGAGTGAAAAATTAAAAAATCTTTTTACGTATGTGAAACTTTACCACATAAATATAATCACATAGTAAAGTTCCTAAAGTTCATTTTGATGTTCAATTATCTAAGTATTAAGTAAAAAGCAACGAAATATTGACGACAAAATCACTGGTGATCCAAAACAATAAGCATAATCACACTGTGACGCGTCGACTGAAGTTAAAAAAAATATTTCTACGCACTCAAACACATTACACTGCCCTCTTCTGTTTTTTCTAGTGAAATATTTCATAGGCAATCATTTTTTTAAAGAACAACGTTCATTTAGTTCTAAATATTCATGTAAGATGGCAATAATCACAACGTTTCGTATTGGATAGTATAGTATCCAGGACGGACGACGGCATATTTTTTTTGGATACTATACTATCCGCGGACGTGCAAGTGGTTAAATTGAAAAAGAAACGCAAAACTTTACCCTCAAAATAATATGTCAATTGTCAAATGTCCCTTGTCAGTGTCAATTATCAACATTCAACAATACTGTCAGCTTCATTTTTTCAAACGTTTTGTAAATCGTAGTTCATATAAGTTTAAAACACTTTGTAGGACACATTTTATTCAATAATTTAAAAAAAATATAGTATCCATAAGGTCGTGCTCAAGAAAAATTGTAAATCTTAATAATATCCTCACATTTGCCTTTATTCCGCACTAATATGTCTCAGTGAAAGTTGGTATAGAAATCATTGAAAAATGGGGAAAACTAGCAAAGTTGTCGTCTGCGGCATGAAGGGGGTCGGGAAGACTGCTATTCTAGAGCAGCTTATATACGGAAATGTGAATTTAAAGTCCTCCTTTTATCCGACTATCGAAGATATTTATGTGGCAAATATCGAGACGGACAGGGGGACTAAAGAGCGCGTATGCTTTTACGACACGGCGGGTCTGGAGCCCCCGCTTACAGGCGAGTTTAAAGGTTTCAGTAGAGTTTGTGTTAAGCTTTGTATTACACGCAAGCAATCGCTTTACGCACCACAATGTAAATATTTTGCATATCCATATGTATGGTCATAGATGTAATAGAGATACGACGTTTTTTTCTTGTGTTAATTTAACCATATTCATAGGAATTATAAAATAGCAAAGTTAATATAAAACACTTTATTTTAAAGGGGTTGCAAATAAACTATTTCACTTATCATATTTGAAATTGAATTAATTCTACACTTTCATAAAGGAAAAATATATGGAAAATTATGAATTAATATTTAAGAAGACCATTCATAATTAATAAGCAGTCTGTTAAATGTGAGGAACTGAGGTCAGAAGTGTGAACTATATCCCAATCCCATGATAATAATATAAAGAATTTTGCTACAAAATATTTCAGACGCAATATCAGATAGTAAAAACACAAATGGATAAAATTCAGACACAATCATAAATTTTCTATGACATATTTGGGTCATTATTTTCTGTAGGGTGTGTTTACCCTGGGGATTTTAAGTTATTAGTAATTAAGTTATTTCTTGGGTCAGGCACACCTTGATGATGTAATTTAGATGCTTATATTTCATATTATATTGAAAAACCCATTATTTATATTGCTTTGTAAGCTCTGGGTCAAAAATGGAACATTTAAATAATGACTCTGTGTATATTACAATACCTTGTTTTATTTCCACTGTCTCATAAACAATGAATGCGCAAAAAATTACCCTAATGTTAACTATATGCTATAAAAATTTATAGCTTTTTTTGTCTGTGATTAAAATGATTACATTTTTTTCATCGCACTGAATGATAAGACAAGCATGCCATTCGCCTGCTGGTAAGCAATATGACCACCCATAAACAGTAGCAACACTATACAGCACCTTGAGTCAGAAAGTACTGTGTGGCATCCCACTGCACTCGTCATCCTGAGACATAAGATGTTAAGTCTCATAATGTCTAGTAGTTACATTGGCTACAATGTCCTTCAAAATGAAACACAACAGTGCATGCACACTGCTGCTTGGCGGTAGAAATAGACATTGTGGTAGTACCCACCCAAACGGACACTTATATATGAGATACTGGTAATTACATACTGTTTTGTCACTCCTGCAATTGTTATTTTTCATTCAATAGCAACTTACATAGTGCTGACTTAATAAGATTCCTAATCAGCTGTCAGAAGATTTGGGTCACAAATATCTGTAGTGGCGATATCATATAATGCTGATATGCAACACCCATGCTCAAATATACATATATTTTTTTTATATGCCCAACAAATAATTGTGTCCGTAGACCATAAACATCTTTAAAAAAGCAAACAAGGAATAGAGGTTTCTTCATTATCAGTAAAAAAATCCTGGAACTAAACTTTGTCTTTGTATGCCGAACAAACTCCCAGCATCACATTCCCAACCATTTTCTGCCAATGCACACAGTATTCTTTCACAACTTTCTAAGTCCTGAGAAATACATTTTAATTTCGTATTTAGACATTTATATCAAAAATATTATATTTAGCCTGCACTACCTACAGCCAAAGTACTCTAATTGGAATGTATTGCTTCTAACCAGGTCCTCCACAGTCTCCGACCATGCAGCTTACCGCCAACCAAGTGCTGCAGCGCCACTACCTCGGCTTCGCTGAAGGCTTCGTCATGGTGTACGACACAGCCAGACCTGAATCTCTTGACGTTTTAATGTACCTGAAGAAGGATATAGATAGAAATAAGGATAAAAAGGAGGTCAGTATTTGTGTGTCTTTACTTCAAGAAAGTTTAATTAAATTATTTGCTTGTGGTATGATGTTTGTAACCACCTGGATAGCGACCACCTTATACAAGCCGTAAATCCTGTTATATTGCCCTACGTGTCACGTTTTAGTATCAGCCTGTGTATGTCCAGCTACAAACAGATGTTTATCCCTTGTCAGTCGACATTTTTTCGCCTACCATTAGGTGCAGTGAAGACACTTTGTATAGGAATCGATAAAAAAGAAAAAAGTCTGGTATAATTTTGTTGACTGGTGGAGTAATCATATCTTGTCGGTCGATGGTATATCTGGACGCCTCTATGCTTACTATTGGGTGCAGTGGAATCTCTTTTCAGTGCCTAATAACCTAGTATACAACACAAATGAATATCCAAATATACTATGCATTTCATTTCAGGTGGTAATGCTGGTAGTGGGCAACCGGACAGGCCCTGACGACATCAACAGCCTCGAGAACACATGCTCTAAAGCTTCGAACTGGTGTGCGCGGGAAAAAATGCGCCATTTTGAAGTAACCGCCATGGACAGGCCTTCGTTATACGAACCATTCATTTTCATGACGTCACGACTCAACCCAGTACAAAATAAAACCGCCTTTCCACAACTAAGTACATTGAGTAAGCTTACTCAAAAGAACAACAAGAGCGAAGCCATGTAACGGTACTTTTTTAATCTATGCCCTTTCTGCTATCAACCTTGAGAAGGTAAGGGGTCAAAAACGACCCATCATTTCATCTACAGTAAAGCGACAGATTTTGAGGTATGTTATTTGGCTTTATAGTTTTATGTTTAGTTGGCAATTGTATTGATCTCTAATAGTAAAATGATTTATTATGTTTGATGTTAAATAAGATAAAACTCGTTTTCCGATTTTATCTTATGTAAAGGCTACATAGCTTTCTATACGTCGGGAGTAAAAATTAAACAAAAAGCCGCGATAATATCTGAAATAATTATGTTTCGATCTCGTAACCGTAAATTATAATAATATGACTTTTTAATTTTATTATTAAACGAATGGTCCAAAAAAACCTTTCAACACTTGTGACTGTCCAAAATGGACTGGACAATTTGTCCGCACTATAGAATGTATGGAATCTTATGTGATTACACATGGAAGGCAAAGCTATCTCTATAACCATTGAATTGCCATGGACAGTCGACAGGCACGAACAATTAATCTTCCTAGTGCCTTAAACATGCAATACACAAAATTTACCTGCACTTATTTAGGAAACTATATTTATATAGGTACACATCTGGGGCTTACATCTTCATGAACAAGTTTTGAGAAAAGTCTGTGTTTTAGTATCAGTTACTACAATTAATAACATATATTATAGACAATTGTAATTGTGTGGGTTAAAATTTATTAGGGCCATTTCACCACATGCTGATAAAGTACTTGATAGCCTATTCGGAAGTTATCCGCCACATAAACTATAACTTTTGGTTTAGCAGCTCTTGAATAGAAATATCACAGAAAGTCACAAGTAATACAACATATTTATTTGTTAGATAGTTTCAAGAATTTTATCAGGACCTTATGAAATCAGGCTGTTAGTTTATTTTTGCATATTATTTAATTGTGTTCTCAGTAGAGTATATATGAGTTCCTTCTGCTTTCAATTATGGAATGCATATTATAAATATAACAACTGTATATTATGTATATATGTCATATATAGTACGTACAAATCTCATTAATCTTTCATACTTAGAACAATAGTAGTAGATTTTTTTATTTAAATACCAAATATGTTTATGTATTAACTTAGATAAAGATTTATCGCCTTACTCATAAACATTGTGTACATCTGCGATAGATACTCAGTGTTTTGTCTTGCTTTGTTGAGTGACATTTACCGTCAGAGGGAGTGAGACAAAACATTGTATAACGATGACAGATGTATATAGCGATAGTTATTAGTAAAGCCCTTAATAGTGAAATTGTTAACGATTTTTTTATTTAATTTGTCTGCGCTTTGATTATAACCGAAGAATACGTAAAGCTAACTTGGGTATAGCAAGTTCTCTCAGCAATATATTGCGCAACAAGTCCTGCGAGTTTCAATATTTTGCAAAAGTCAACTTGTCGCGACTGTTTACGTGTTAAAAATCGCTTGCTGAAGATAACTCCTGCAAGTTCGCTTGCTAACCTAAACCCTGCTTTATGGTTCTGTTGTAAATCATAGTCTAAACATTTATTTTTAATGACATCATGAAGATATTATGCTCATTCCCTTAAAAAGCTTATTATAATAAAATAATTTATAACATATTATTTTAGTGAAACGATCGTGTTAATTTTTTTATTGATATCATTAGATGTAGACTAAAATACCTCTATGAACCACATTTGGTTCTCTCTGTAATATTTGTATTATAATATTTTATGCAGCAGTATTAATTTTGTAACATGTTATACATTTACATATATGTATTTTGTTTTCAGTTACATAGATAAAAATCTTTTCATAAAAGTATTGTAACTTTAAAGAAATCTCATGCATTGTACTTATATTATACAAATGAAGTTATAGGTTATTAGAGAGATGATTTATTATTAATATTGGTAAAATATATAAAAATTAAGTAAACTATATCTATACTAATATTATAAAGCTGAAGAGTTTGTTTGTTTGAACGCGCTAATCTCAGGAACTACTGGTTCGAATTGAAAAAATATTTTTGTGTTGAATAGACCATTTCTCGAGGAAGGCTTTAGGCTATATAACATCACGATGCAATTATTAGGAGCGAAGAAATAATGGAAAGTGTGAACGAAACGGGGAAAATTTTTCATCCTTGAAGTCTTCCATTGCGTGCGCTGCGAAAACGGTTCAAGATACCAAAAATATATGTATGAAAGAATTATTCCTCTTAAAATTATCTACAAAAATGTCCGCGACAGTATGTGTCTATCTTTTGAGATTAACTCACTAGAACCGTTTTTATGGTAATGAAATTTGGTCGAAATTAATGCATTATTTGTTAAGAGTTGTATCAACGTCATAATATTAATCTTTATCCAAATAAATGTGTTGGATAGAGTGATTCAACGGGAAGGTTTTTATGTACTTTTAGCCCGGAAAAACTTATTAACGCGGGTGAAGCCGTGGGCAACAGCTAGTGAATAATATTATTACTATGATTAGACATTTATTTGGTAAATTTAAACTTAATTGGAAGTATTATTATTTAGTATTATGATGCACAAAAATTGGATAATATGACATATTTTCAGATATGTATACCGGGTGGAAGGGAAACGCTCTCGGAAACGAATACAGGTGATAGTATTGGTGATTCCTGACGTGATGGCACTAAAAAAATCGCGATCGCATTGTTACAATTTTAGTAGGATTTTCTCGAATTTCTGTACAGCTTCACGTATGGATAGATAAATCAAACTATTATTCTGAAAAACGTAGTAAAAAAGGTCAATATTTAAAAAAAATCGTAATGAAACACGTACATCAGCTGACGGGTTAACGACCGCGGTGCCGGCGCAGCGCGGCGGCCGCCGCCTTGTCGGCGTTTGCTTTGTAGTTTGTACCCTACCCAATTTTTTGTACGCTTTACATTGCGCGCGCATGAATCACAGAAATACTAAAATCGTAATTATTATCGCTTAGCTTTGCAAATGAATATAGTTTTTCGTTAATGTTATGGTTCTTCTCTCTTACCGTTCCGGTATAGAGAGCGTTTCCCTTCCACCCGGTATACATATATATTTTTAATTGATTTAAATATATATCATCAAATTCAGCCCAATTTTAAATAGAATCATGTACTTACAAAATCATGAAGTCATTTTAGAGTAGAGTAAAGGGGCATAGATTAAATATCTTAAACTGTGTACTTAATATTCTCGAATTACCTTACGCTTAGTATAAATGATGTTTTAGTGCAATATTATAATTATTAGTTTCATTTCCAGTTTGTAAATGTACACCAGTTAGGTTAGGTTAGGAATATTATGCGCTTGTTATTCTGTACCCTGGAGAGTTTTTTAGTGCCAAAATACATTTTATATCCACGCTATTTTACTGTACTAGTTATGCAGGCATAATAATAGTTTTGCAATGAAATTTTATGTTTTGTTGTATATGGCACCATGGCTGCACACCATGAACACCTCTAAAAGATAACATTTTTCGTAATTTAAAATTTCAAAAAAAAAATAAACGAATAAAAACTGTTATAAGTCTATAATGTCCTTGGTACGGATCTTAGTAAAATGGTCTAAATCGGCGCTTTTAGACCCATTTCTTATTTTGTAAGAATCCTTTTTGTGTAACTTTAGCTTTTGCCACTATGTTCTAAGTACTATTTATCAAGACTACAAAATTAACGAAATCTATTCTCTCTAATTGGTAGCTTTAATGTATGCATTTAAATTGTTTGTCTAATTTTTAATAATCTATTGACGGGAGCATTGTAGAATTTGAGAAGGAAAACATTGTAACAATATTGAATGTATAATACATGGAATTTTTTTTTAGTAGTTGAGGACATTGTAGTTTTCCTACAAAGTCTTATCGGCTTAGTATTTTTAAAATTATTTTCTACCCAATGCTGAAAGAATTAAAATATTTATGTTTTCGTTTTCGGGGGGTCATGTTTTTTAATGTTTTCCGAGTCCACCCCTGACTCTAATTCTACGATTCTCACCGAAATATGAAAGTGATTTCTCATATTAAACTTACGCTTACGGTGTTTCTTGCTATTGTATTGATATATAGATCTATTCTTCTGTACCATAATGAAGTTTTTTAAAATATTAATTTGGCCAATTATAAAGGAAAAAATATATTATGTATAAACTCTATATTAATATACTGCATTACTGCTGGACTGAATGGAAACTGTACTCTTGAAATAAATAAGTAAAATAAAAAGGAAATATCTTAAAACTGATTTTAAGAGCTTTATAGTACAGCAGGATAGAAACATTGGCCTTAGAGACTTACCTAATTGATATACAAAATTATTGTAAATTGAAGATGAATTGATAAATATAAATTGTTATATAATTTAATTTGTATTTTTGTTATTCCCTACTTTTGTTAACACAAGTAACAATACGCAAATGAAATCGAACATTTGATTTAAAATTTAATAACGAGCAAGTAACTCGTGCGACGCGTCACGCGATAGTAAGCACCGTGTTTGTCTGTAGTTTCTATTAGTAGAGCCATAGTGTCTATATTTTCCTACAGTATATAGCAATAGCAAACTTGGCTAACGTGGCGCGATTGTTTCAGAAAACAACTTGTAAGCTAAGGAATCATGACTCACAACTTACAATTACAAAATACTGCATCATATACCGCGACATTTTAATTTTATTCTAGCTATATAAGCTTTGAATGGAAAGTCACACAGACTTTGCACATTCCGTCTTTCTGAAAGCAACTAATGTAGAAGAAAACTATTCCATTTCCAGAGTCGTCCAGAAGTTGAGGTCTCTTGTACACTAGTTGTCACCCTCTACTTAATCTCCAAAGGTATTACTTTTAAGTACTTGTAGTTGTTTTCTAGATACCCTCAAACACCAATATTGTCTGATATAAAAAGCTGGACATATAGTTATAGAGAAAAATAAAAAACAATATAAGATGGCTTTATTTTATTTTGCGTTTGAAAATGTTACAATCTTATTATTAATTCATCGGTTTATCTAAGTCTAGAGAGGACGAGTCCCATACTACAGAATCAATGGCTCTCGTGAGTAATGTCTTTTCATATTTGCTGTTAATATTCGTAAAATGCAAATTATTTGAAAAATATATTCAAATAAAGGCGAATTCAGGGATAACGGTCTGTGGTTATTTTAGAAGTTGAGTATTTCAGAGGCGTAGGATATCTAGCAGTTAGAAAGCACTATGTCCTGCGTTGACTGGTGAATCTTTGGTGTGTCTCGCGCTCGCCACACACTAGAGGCGGTATTAATTAATTCAATACATTATGTCTACTTGAGATGTAACTCAAACTTGAGATTGATTTATATACCGCCCTAGGTGTGTTATCCCGCAGTTGCTTATCAAACCCTAACGCCAGTGCATCTCTACACAAAGTCCAAATTAACCAATTTCTTATTTAACGGGTTTTAGTTAATCGGGCCTTAACAGTCAAAAGTAAATCTTAACAGTCCGGTTACAGTTAACATGCTGTTAAAGTAACTAACAGAGCATGGTGAAATTAGACCTTAGTATGCGAAAATGAGCGCTACGCCACCGCGGTTTATGTGCGCTGTTGTGTGCGCATAATTGGCCACGAAAAACTGTTATGTTTGTCATACTGCTGCAACTAGGGTTTCCAGGGGTCCGGATAAAGCCGGACATAGTTAGGCTTTTTGAATGCGTGTCCGGCCAAATTAAACGGTGTCCGGCTTTTTACATTTGACCAGTGACTTTTAGGTGGTCGGCAACATGCGTAAAATTAAACGTGCCATGGATATACACTAGGGAGCCAAAAAAGGTCGCCGGGAAAATGGCCCCATAAATCGTATTAATACTAAGACACAAAATCGTTAATAATTTAGGGTGTCCTCCGGGCTTTTTACCCAAATGTCCAGCTAAACTGGCTGTTCTGACCGGTCATTACGTTTGACGACCTGGCAACCCTAGCTGCAACTCTCATTACGTATACTACGTTGGGCTCATGATGTCGCGCTGGTGTTACGCGCTTAAACCTGGGGCCGCAGTCAAAGTATTAAGCCTCTTTAAATAATAAAAAAAAAATTGAAATTACAATAGTTCCATTTTCCTGAATCCGCTCTGGAAGTAACCGATGTGAAGCAAATAAGTATATTATTAAATTGTTCATAATTGTTCCATTCTAGACGACATTCTTGTGAATCGCTATTAAATTGAAAGAAGCTAATTTTCATTTCAACTTATTACTTATATGAGAACTTCATATTTTCACTTAAAACTAGAATAAATAAATTGTATCGTCATATGAGTATGTCAGTATTATTATATAACAGTATTAATTGCTTCACATCGATTTAATAGTAATATTTAGTACAAAACACCCGTCGTGCAAAATTGATAGTAGCTAGTGCCTGAACAGAATCAACTTTTATAAAATCCATTGAAAATAAGTTCAAAACTCGATTTATAATACAAACATGATTTAAAATATCTAATAATAAGCTTCATAAACATGTCGCAGGCTTTCTTTAAGAAAGACAATAAAATGTTTAACTATGTTAGTTTTATACAGCGATTATTACTTCAGTTCTAAGAGGCAGGCAGTGAATATTACATTGATTATTGTAATAACTAAAAGGTTATACTCAACAATAAAATAGATTTTTTTTTTAATTACTTTCCTGAGTGTTAAAATAATCTGCACCTTCCATCGACAGTCACCTTTATTACCTGTTGTAGTATAATTCAGTAGTTTTGTATTCTTTTGATAGTCTGAGAAAAACACAATTCAAATTAAGAACATTTTTTTTAATGGTAATTTTTTTGTATTGTGCTCTATATTTTTTTTATTTTATTCGTGAACATAATCTCAGTCTATAGAGCCAGTCTGCACATTTTTTTTTCTTATTATTAGATAATTAACTTTACAAAGTCTGCCTCACAGAACTCGTGTGCGTTCTACGCTTGAAAACTAACATATAAATGTTCTACACTAAACAAATGACTAGCATCACTGTGATTTAACGAATTATATCTATGTTCAATTAATGTGAGTTATTGTTTTTTTTTTTTTATTAAATTTATAACACGAAGGAACATTTGCTCAGCAATTATATTGATCCAGTTTTAAATTCCCCTGATATTCATGGCAATTTTAAACGAGTGCATTATACTTTGTACATCGGGGGTCAGGGCCCCATCAAAGATTTTTAATACGTACCAACTGAATCAATATAATTTTTCCCGTTCGTAGAGCGTCTTAATAATATCTATTATAGCAATGATTTTCAACAATCTTTCGTTTTCTCTACCATAAAGTGCTTGTACACTGGCTGCTGTACAAGTCGTGGCTTATGATTGACAATAATATCGAAACGTTCGATTTGTAGTCCTGCGTTTGCGTTTCTGTTCAATTGAAAATTTTGAAGCGAGCTAAAAGTTTTTTCATTTTTTATTTATGACGTCGATAAAATAGATGCAACTGCTTTGTCCAAAATGGAAATAAATTTATTTTAAATTATGCGTTTTAGGGCGTAAGCTACTTTTTGTATTGCTACAGCCATAAGAATACCAACACAACGGAATACTGTCACTGTAAACCTTCTCATAGGTAATTACGATTCTTTATCACTCTATAGCATCAATTCTTAAGTCTGCACCGCTCACCGTTCTTTTTCCTAATATTCAAATATTTGGATGCAACACCGCAGATTTACTCGTGCCGCGCGATACAAATACGAACAGCGTCATGTACCGATGCAGTCGCATGTTTGCAACAATTAATATATTGTCTCTACAAAAAGTCGTAAGTTAAATTTAAAATTTTGTTTTAAAAAAAGAACATTAACTGCATCTCTGCAAAAAGCATGTGAAATTCCATAGACAAATTATTTAAAAATCGAACAATATGTGACGTCATATTTTTTTTTACAATAAAAACGCATAATTCCGCGTTCGATTTAAATTTTGAATAAAATTTGACACGTATTAAAAGGAGAAAACCGTCCTAAATCGCAAGTTCGTTTTTAAGCCATGACTCAGCTGTTAAGGTGGTGAGATATTTAATTCTAAATTTTGTATCTAATTACTTAAAGTAGGACTAAATTGCACGTATTGTTTGTGTGAAATTTACTTTACTTGAAGTACAACACTAATAATATATCGATGTTATGTCCAAGATTAGAGCAGGTACGGGCCGTGGTCAAAATGCATTTCTACAAGTATCAACGCTAAAAGAAAACAAAAATGACATGCGAATGACATAAGTGGGCTTAGAATGTAGAAAAAAACGACACGACACGACTCAGTTTCGTTTTATTGTGATTGATTGAGAGACTAACACGTGACCAACCTACTAATCATTCGGTCGATACCCTGTGTCTACAAGCGATGGCTCAAGTTTGCCGACAATATACCAGGCAACATAGATATGATTTTTCGAAAAAAAATCTTGCTTGGAAATCTGACCCTCATCCTTATAAACTACTCAAATACCTACGCCTAGTAGAGATCATTGTATTTTTTTTAAATATTATGTACTTTAAAGCATGATTATTAAAGTTAAATTTCGCGTACGTACTATAATAAAGTTAGTTCCACACAAACTGTAACGTGTAGGAATTACCATGAATTCAACAATTCGCTATAAATCGTCAACAACTTAGCTCTATTTTTTGTAAATTGAAAAAATCGCCGACACCGTATCAAGACACTATGTGTTTGATATGAATACTACGCCTGTATTAGTGGCATTATAGCCACATTGTCAAATATACTTCAATGTCGTGGGGGTGTATACGGTGTCATGCAAGGCAAGAACCCAGGACCCAACTTTTTTTTTTAAATCGTAGCAACCCCCCCCCTCCCCCATGTGAAAGCTATAGCTACGCTCGTGGTATTGTTTATTCCATTTCATTAGGTATTGCCATGCAAAAACGGCCTTCTATCCTTTCATGTTTTAGTATGCAATTTATTAAATACCCAGTAATTAATGAGGTTTGATAAAAATATGGAATTTAGGTGTACAGTCAACAGCATAAGTAGATGAACAAATTAAAAATTTTAAATTTCCTACATAATTTTGTGTCCCTGCTAATCTTTTATGTCTTTCACAAAAATAAAAGAGATTTACTTTACTTGTAACGAAGAAAAAAAATGGTTCAGTTTTTACGCGTACATGGCGATTTCAAATTTTGATTTTGTTCAGATAGTTATGCAGCTGACTGTACTTATATTTCTGACTGCATGAGCAACCATAGCAATCCGTGTTTTTATATATGTTAGCGGGTTGTAGCTAGTAGTGTGGTATGGCCAACCACATAATGCCAATCTCAATACGGACATAATGCCACTTAGAAACATCCTTTACATACACAAATCCTATAAATTGCCTGGGCGGATACTAAATAGACACGATTTCATATTTCGAATATTACCGTTATTCTATTGAAATAATTTATAAATTTCAAAATTATGTAAAATTTACTATCGTGTCCAAATCGCACCGTTTCTACTAGATAAATTTAAAAATAAATTTAAAAAACGAATTGAAATGTAACGGTCAGTCGTCGACGACGTCCATTTTGAACGCCGTCGGTTTGTGACCTATAGGTTTCATAGCTAGCCGCCCTGTGTTCTTAGTGTTTAAGATTTCTTCGTCACTACTGCTAGAATCTTCGAAGGGGCGTGCGTCGCATCTGTCGCTCTCTGAGTCGCTCTGTAAAAAAATATTGCATTAAACACTTTGAATTTACTATTACAGGAACGAGATCATACATTAAAGCTACTTGATAAAATAAACGTATGAAAAGGATTTGCAATGCAATGCAATCAGCCCTGTATTATATACTGCGCACTGCCGAGCACGGGCCTCCTCTACAACTGAGAGGGGCTTAGTCCACCACGCTGGCCTAGTGCGGGTTGGCAGATTTCCATATCCTCGAAATTCTTATGGAGAATTTTGAGGTATGTAGGTTTCCTTACGATGTTTTCCTTTTACCGTTAAAACGAACGATAATTGATAAACAATAGAAAGATTTTAATATGTAATTTTATGCAGCTATCGTAATAATGTAATTATTTCTGGAATAAAATATTGATATTTATGAAACGAATGCAGTGCTTCAACACAAAAGTCCTAACTATAAAAAGAAATGTGCAAAAAAAAAAACACAAATATAAACATTTTAGTTATTTGTAGTATTCATTCACTGTACCCTTTAAGATAAATCCTACTAATATTATAAAGGCGAAAGTTTGTAAGAATGTCTGGATGTATGGATGTATAGACGTTTGTTACTCTTTCACGCAAAAACTACTGAACGATTTCGATGAAATTTGGTACACGGGTAGATCATGTCCTCGATTAACACATAGGCTACTTTTTATCCCGGGAAAATATAAAGCGGGACTTTTATCCCGGAAAAACTCATTCACGCGGGCGGAGCCGCGGGCAAAAGCTAATAACTATATTACAATGAACTGCAAAGAAGCTCTCTAATCTAGTAAACAAATGTTTTATAACCGCTTCATTCCCATGCAAAAGCGAAGCTGCAATATAGAGAACACAAACATTTATTTCTTGGGGCGACTGCGCGCGATGCCGGCGGGCAGGCGCTTGCTGGGTCGCTCCTCGCTGCTCTCCACGCTCTATATCAAATATTTACACACATTTAGCACACACTAGCTTAGCTTCCATAGACAACATTGTACCGAGCTGTATACTTTGACAAATTATTTTTCAATAGAACTTCAAGGCAGTGTAAAATAGATTTACTTTCTTGTGATAAATAAATTAAAATATTGAAAATGTTTATAATTTTTATAGGTTGATACAGTTTTAAAGTTCTTTTGAAACATATGAAAGTAGCAAAATGGATTATAGACCGAAATAGACAGTTTATACTTTATTATAGCTGACTGTAACTGACACGTGAATATTAGACAATTATTAAAGATTTTTGAGGATAGAAATCTAACAAACATGCAGAGGTATTAGGAATTGAGTTTTGTGTCAGTATCTGAAAGTTATTCCCTCGAACTCTATGAAAAATAAAGGTATTCTTTGTCAACCTGGGATTTGTATTAAGTTATGAATAGAGAATAAAAAATGTGAGATAATATTTTTAATTAATGTTTTATATAATGACAGATTAATGTAATGTAAGTATACCATAAACATTACCAGGTATATTGCAGAATCCCAGTCGGATGCAAATATTAGTTTGGACATTGATGTATAGCCGAAAATGTTTAATACGATAATATATTTATCCACCTATGTATGCACAGGCATTATAATTAATCCTGGCAATATTTGACTAAACGCTGAATTTCGCGCCAATTATATTTGATTTTGGTTTAACGTTAACCTTATCGAACTGTTATCCTCTGTGTTGAACTCAATTAAATAATTATCAAATCCTTATTGAATAAAGAATGATTTGAAAGTCTTCGCCCATAAGGTATTTTTATTGCAAACTTTCTATAAATTTATCAATGACACGTAGGTATTACTGATTACAAGTATTATTGATAAGTTTTCATCTCAACCAAATTCACTAATCAATATGTAAATACATGAATCTGAGCGAATTTTGGATTTTGGAAAATGTATAGCGGAAAAAATACTATAATTATGAATTTATTTTGGAACATTTATAGCGTAAAAGAATTAGAATTTAAATTAAAAATTGTTCTGTTCATCGTAATAAACATTTTCGATATAAAACCTGGAGTAAGACAGGGGCTTACGTCGAAATCCCCGATGGTGAATTTAGTGGCGGCGTCGGCGACAAGCTGCGCGGGCGCAGGCGGCGCTGACTCCGGCGAGAGCACCTACCCCGGTTATTTACAAGCGTTATGACAGTTAGTACATGTATATACACCCGAAAACATCACTTGCGTAAACTATGTCGAGTTTGGACCAAATAGAAATTTCTTAGTATTAGAAAACCAAGTCTTATTACTGAAGCTTATAAAAATTAGTAGCGAATATTACACATATAAATTACACTACGGTCATCATTACAATGTCATCCCGAAATGACGACTGCAAATGCTGCGGTCATGTCGTACAAAGTACCTTATTGTACGGGCCGTCCCAAACCATTCTCAGTGGAAAACCTTGGACTAAAGAGATACGTACTTAGATGAATCATTGTGGACTTGGCTATAGAGAAGACACTTAATTCGAGATCCGACAATAGCATAGCTTCGATTGCGGTTTAAACTCGACTTAGTTTATGTGCAAGTGGACCTTAGCAACACAAATGATAGGCAGTTAAAATGACAAACCCATCACGATGGGATTACAACCCAAAATACTTCAGAATTAAACGTTAATAAAATAAAAAGAAAATCGAAACGAAGTTCGAATATTATTACAATTAAAAAAATGTTAAAATCAATGTAAATTATTGCTACTAAAATCAATCCATGGGAAAAGGTCAGGCAGAAATGAAAAAATGCAATTTTCTAAACGACGATTTGCATTTGGCAAATGTGTTGAGACCCCTTTTGGCGTTTCGGTTTGCACCATCTACATAGTTTGGAATTTAAATCTTTGTTATCTTAATTATTTATTAATGTTGAATGACAAATTATAAAGTTATTTAGGAATTCAATTTACGATAAGTATTGTGAGTTGTAACCTTTTTCGAAATATCAATAGACAAAGGGAGAAATTATACCAATCTTCCAGATTAACAATGAAACGTGATGAAAAGGGTCGTAAGTTAGCCACTAACAAAATGAGCTTCACAAAAATGCTTTAGCCTACCACTGGCTTTTCTTTATTATTGATGAAATAGTTATATTTAATTCCAAAGTGTGACATAATTTATTGAAATCACCAAAAATACCTACATGATTTTTTTCACATTTAACATAATTTTGAAGAAAAGTGCTTCACAAACAAATAGGTACATACTTTGTTCCTAAGTTAGAGTTAAGTGTAAGACTGCCTCGGTGGCGTAGTTGTATTATGGTACGACTGCAATGCTGAGATCTCGGGTTCGATCCACGGGTCGGGCAAAGTGATATTGAGTTTTTCTATTCAGTATCAGCTCGGAGTCTGGAATTTGTGCCGGATATGGCGATAGGCTCGCCCCCTATCACATCATGGGACGGAAAAATGGCGAAAAGTGGGTGCACTAGTTGCGCCTCTGCCTACCCCTTCGGAGATAAAAGGGGTGAGTGTATATGTATATATGTAGAGTTAAGTGTAAAGTAGGTACCTATTCGTTTGTACCCAGAATACTAACGTACCATCAGCGGTATTTCCATACAACGTAAGAAGCACGAGAAATGATTCAAAGTTCTTTTTTGATACACTTTGGAAGTACGTATAACAACACACATGCAATTCCTTTCACCACATATAACACCACCACCACACTTACATCCTGATCGCTCATCATTTCCTTAGTGGAGACGGTGGTCTCAATCCTCCTAATGGAGCCCTGGTGGATGTCCACATCGAAGGCGAGGCACTGGAACCTTCGCAGCAGCAATACCACTGGGATCGGCAGCACCCCAGCCAGGATCATCAGGATAGCGATCACCAACACCCAGTTTGGGTAGGGTGTCTTGATGACGCGACCCTGAGGATATTATAAAGGTTTAATTCGATTCATTCGATTAGTGTAGACCTACTTTAGACTTCAGTGTACCCAAGTGTCTATGTCTGAAACGGAAATAGGGACATTGGCGTAGCTAGAGTAAATTTACGAATAGAAATAGCGAGCGTGCCGCGCCAGCGGCCGGCGAGCGCCAGAAAAAAAAAATTACGCTTACAATTATTTTGCGTACATTTAGAGGTAAAAAATTTGTGATTCAATTTATACGAAAACAGCACTCCAGCGAAGTTAGAGAATGTCGAACTTATAATCAGCGAGCATGATTTTACTAATAGCAACCACTTAATTGTCATAAAAACCATTTTTGGGTTTTGGTACTGAATACCTTTGCCTATCTAAAAGTAAAAATTTACGCATGAGTTTTGACAACCAAACATAACTTTTCAGTTGTTCACGTATTTATTTACGTATTTTAATCATATAAAAATAATATTAATATGATATAAGGATCCAAAAAAAAGTAACGCTCTCTGCTCGAAAATGGTTTTGTTATAAGTGAAAATAAAAACTAACCCAATTAGTGCCAGTTTTGACCTCAAACTCCTGTTACAAGATGCTAAATCTTAACCCATCCTACTACAGGCTGCCTCTAAATCCTTGGGGTGGGCACCACGCAATTCTGGGGTGAGCATGGACCGCCCGGCCCACCTCTATATACGCGTATGAGTATGGGTGCCTATTATCGTGATACACGTTAGCGAAGCTCATTTTAGCAGTAAATGTACGAAGGCAATTTGACCATTTTATTTCTTAGGGCTCGTTTCACAAACTTTAAATATATCTTATCCGCTTGTTAACGTATAAAACAGTTAGGACCGATTTCGCCACTTGCTGATAAAGTCCCTGATAGCCTATTTGGAACTTATCCGACATATAAACTACAACTTTTGGTTGCACAGGTCTCTAATTGAAATATCTGGCAGAAAAGTCACTAGTAATGTGTCAGATTTATTTGTTAGATAGCGTTATATGTCAGATAGTTATCTGAAACTAATGCTTAATGCCTCTTGTTTCTCGTTTATTTAGGGGCCTGACTTTCGTATTTGGTCGTGTTATATTTTATGCGACGATTAGCGTTTACTCAGACATCGTAAAATAGGCCCGTATATTTTTTCTCGATAAAGGAGAACTTGATCGAAAAAGAAAAAAATAATAATTCGACCATAAACGGTTTGCGTACGCGTCAGGGTTCATTATAGTTATTAAACTGGTTTCTAAGCAATAAGTGTTGTTTTATTAACCGACTTCCAAAAGGAGGAGGTTCTCAATTCGTGTGTTTGTATTTTTTCGTTAAGATATCCTTTTTCGCACCATCCTCAATTTGTGTAGAGTAAATTTCTTAAGACTAAAGCATTAAAATAAATATAAATATATCTCTGGAATTATTAGAACGTCTGCACTTACATAGATGAGGAAAATTATACAACTAAATTCAATGGTCTACTTCTTCTTGACATCGTGAGTCACATATGATTTCACAAAGGCGATTTACATACAAAGTAACTTCACGAATACGGTTCAATACTAATTTCGGCTTGTAATTGTTCCCGGGATAAAAAGTAGTCTATAGCACAAGACACAGGGCACAATCATAATATTCATAATGGATGATTAATTTATGAATGAATTTTCGATATCTGTTCAGCAGTTTCAGAGTTATAAACACAACTTTCCTCTTTATAATATTTATATGAATAACAATCATATTAAAAAATCGAAACGAAAATTTTTGCGCACACCAAAGCGACGATAACATATCTTTCTTTCCTAACCTTTATTTCTGTTCTTATATTTTTCATATTGTAGGAATAAGCTTAAGAACAAACCTACTTGGTTATTTAAAAAAAGAACATCCACTTACGCGGCGTTTTTACATCTTTAATAACGAACCTTAAAACATTTTATCGGCGTACCTTGTCCGTACAAACATTACGCGTTTTCCCTTCTCGCAGTGAACATGTGGATATTAGTGTTATGTCTCGTCCTCGCTCCAGCGTGGGCGGAGGACGTTATCGTGACCACTGACAAAGGAACTGTGGTGGGACAGACGACTAAAGACGGATATAGGACCTTCTTCGGCGTGCCTTACGCTAGGGTGGACGAGGAGAATCCTTTTGGTGTAAGTATTGTGTTTTTTGTATCTATCCTCATTCATTGACTTATTTCATCAAATTCTTATATGTCTTTAACATTTTAAAATATCTCATAATGTAAGAAGAGATAGAATAATATTTATAAAAAATAAATATGCTTTAGTGACGTGTTAAGGCAGCTATACCCACCTTTTTAGGAATATGGGCTTAAAGGCATATTATGATATCTATTTTTTTTTATTTATGAAACACCAACAGCATACACATTTACACGCATTAATTATCATACTTCTATGTTGATTATGACATGGTTTTCATAACATTATATTCTGATATATACACCTATAACAACATTCGCCATAACAGCGGTGAAAGCAAGATTTATTTTATTTACGTTCATGAAAGGACATACCTATTACCTACCTACTATGCAATCTACAGAAAAAGAGGAAAGTAGTTAAGTAGCATTGTAGCCCCTGCTTAGGTGTGAACAAACATTAGTGTTATCGACAAATTAAGAGAGCAAACATCTATACTAATATTATAAAGCTGAAGAGATTGTTTGTTTGAACGCGCTAATCTCAGGAACTACTGAACCGATTTTAAAAATTCTTTCACTAATAGGAAGCTACATAACTCCTGAGTGCTATAGGCTACTTTTTATCCCGGGAAAATATTTGTGTCCCGGAAAAACTTTTTCACGCGGGCGGAGCTGCGAGCACTACTAGTAAGGAATATAAGGAGGTGCTTAAATCTATAAAAACTACGTAAAGTCTAGACTAATAGAGCATATAATTAGTCACGGGAATAGTAAAAGGTTATTTCTGTATACATCGCTCGAATCCAAAAACCATATTTCTTGTTTGTTTCAAATAATTAATTATTATAATTAAGTACCTACCTATATTAAACATCAACGTTAATAACTAGCTTATTTTAGCCGTAGAATGTTTTGCCTTCTTCTTTTAAACTTAATTCAAGAATCGTTCGAGGAAGACAAAGGCCATTAAAAAATTCCAAAAGCTTACCGATATGACGAAAAGCATTTACAGTTAATAAAAGTAATTTATTTATTTTCAGAACTCCCTGAATCAGCCAACATTTAAGAAACAATTCATAGCGAATGACTCTTCTATATTATGCCCCCAAGCAACAGTTTTTGTGGGAGGAGTACTCCAATGTTTGACACTCAACATTTACGTACCAAACCAAGCTGGTACCAGTGATAAAAAGCCAGTATTCGTATGGTTCTATGGAGGCGGCTTCTTTTTCGGATATGCCGGCCAATACGGCGGCCAATATTTGGTCCAACGTGACATAGTAGTCATCACTGTCAATTACAGACTTGGTCCGTATGGTTTCCTTTGTTTAAACGATCGTAAAGTACCGGGAAACCAAGGATTAAAGGATCAAATCGCTGCTCTCAAGTGGATAAAGGCAAATATCGGTGCATTTGGTGGTGATCCCGCCAAAGTCACGATAGCTGGAGAAAGCTATGGCGGGGGATCAGTTGATTTCCATATGTACTCTATGTACGAAAAGTTATTTGATAAGGCTATTGTACAAAGTGGCTCAATATTCACTCCTTACATATTTGGCAAAGGTGATCCTAACGCAGCTATAGAACTAACTGAAAAAATGGGATATAGGAGTACAAACAATGACGATGCAATCAGATATTTAGCAAGAGCCGATCCTGTGGAAGTTATGAAAGTCGCACGTAATTTGACTAACATCTTACGACCATGCAAAGAGAAACCCTTTAAAGGAGTTTCAAGTTTTATGACAACAGATCCATATAATTTCCAAAATTCTGCCAAAGTTAGAAATGCTAAAATACTTATCGGATACAACAGCAAAGAGACTTTTGATACATTCGTTGATAAAGATGATGTTTTTTACAACGGATTGCAGAATGCATTCAGCGAAAGACTGGGCCATATATTTACTCTTAAAAAGGAAGAATTGGATATTCTTGCTAAGATTGTTCAAGATTTTTATTTAGGAGGGAAGCCGATAGCAAAGGAATCAAGACTTGAACTGAGCGACTTCTTGTCCGATTTTTTGGTGAACCATGCAGCAGAGCGTTCAGTAAACAATTATGTGAAATTTGGAGCTGAAAAAGTATATAAATACATATTTTCCTATGTTGGAGGAAGTCCATATAAGTCATTGCCTGGAGTAGGAGCGTTTCACACAGAAGAGCTGCAGTATCTCTTCCAAATGACACAAAACCTTACTTCTGATGAACAGATTATGATGCGCAACAGGATGACCGAAATGTGGGCTAACTTCGTTAAGTATGGGTGAGTAGAAGATTCAATTAAAAATAGCATTTTCTTTTGGAATTCCTTCTGTTAATTGAATATAAATTATTTTTTGACTATAAGTCAATATAAGGCTCTTGAATTAACGTTTCCTATGATCCAGTAGCAGCAATGGCCTGGTCTTCAATTTATTTTCCAGGTGAGGCGATACAATGGATTATTAAACACGATTTTCTAGGGACTCGTTTTTTATTATACTCTCTTAAAATTCCTTTAAACTTGATTTTAAAGGAGTTTCATATCAGTCAGCCAGCTTCGTTAAAAATCTAAACCAGATACTTTCTGCTACATTGAGCTAAGTGTAACGAATACACTATATTGGACTCGAATAAGCAGATGGAAGAAGAATCTCTAGAATATCTTATAGTTCCATACACTCTCTACTACAATTGACTAGTTTTGTTACTATAACTGTGATGATATGAAATTTTTATTTTTTTTAGAGACCCTACACCGAAAGTGACTGATCTACTGGCAGTGAGATGGATGCCGGTGACAACTGCCGACGCCAGGCCGTACATGAACATAGACGTAAAAATGGAAGTGAGGAACTACATCAACCAACAGAGGATGGCTTTCTGGGATCTCATTTGGAACCAATATTGGAAGACTTCTCCGGCCATATAGACCAAATAGAACTTTCGAAATATTCCATTCCATCAATTAGCCTATCTACGTCCATTGCTGAACTCAGGCCTCCCAAAATAAACGCCATCCCCCTTGGTCTTAGCTTACACCTATCTACCACCCGACACGTTTTTCAAGTCGTCGATCCATAAATGTAATAATATTTATACGAAAATTGTAACATTGTCCATTTTTTCATCTACGTAATAATTTTAACACTTAATAGCTAACGTAAAGTCTAAACTTCTTCCTGTAGAACTATTTCGTAACATATTTTGTACTTTTATAACGCATATAAGTAAACACTAAGAAAGGGTACTGGTGGTAGGTCTCTCATATGTAAGAGTCCGTCCGTTGTACCACCACAATGTCTACCGCCAAGCATCAGTGTGCATACACAGTTGTGTTTTGGTTTGAAGGACATTGTGGCCAGTGTTACTACTGGACATAATGAGACTTAATATCTTATGTCTCACCATGACGAGCGCAGTGGAATGCCTCACAGTACTTTGTAACTCAAGGTGCTGGATGGTGTTTCTACTGTTTATGGGCGGTCGTATCGCTTACCATCAGGCGAACGGCATGCTCGTCTCGTCATTCAAAGCAATAAAGAAAAGTATTTCCAATAATATGTGTGTATAGGGGATAAATCCCAATAGTAACTACTGGACATTGAGAGTATATAATAATACTAGACTTCTGCTCGCGGCTTCGCCCGCGTGAATGAGTTTTTTCGGGATAAAAGTCCCGCTTTATATTTCCCCGGGATAAATTGTACATATAAACCTTCCTCTGGAATAACTCTACCTATTAAAAAAACCGCATTAAAATCAGTTGCATAGTTTTATTTTAAAGATCTACATATGGACATAAGGACAGACAGCGGGAAGCGACTTTGATTTATACTATGTAGTGATAGTACAGGATTAAATTACAAATTACGAGACGCATCCCACGCGGGTTACTTTGGCTGATTTTAGTTGACTATCGCTTGAAATTCGGTGGAGGTAAAATATAGTCTGGACGACAATTTTCGTCTAATCAACAATCATCGTTTCTAGACCTTTGGAGATGCCAAAGAAATAAAAAATGCCGGCAATGCTCAGTATCCCCTGATAGTAACATGATTGTAATAATGTGGTGGCTTAGGATTGACGAACGACCTTGCTGTGGTCGCGAGTTCGATCCCCGGATAGTGTTAAGTGTAAAGTGATATTGGTTTTTTTATTCAGTATCAGCCCGGAGTCTGCAATTTGTGCCCGATATGGCGATAGGCTCGCCCCCTATCACATCATGGGACGGAATATGCATAGCGAAAAGTGGGTACACTTCTCGCGCCTCTGCCTACCCCTTCGGGGAAAAGGGGCGTGAGTGTGTGTGTGTGTGTGTGTGTGTGTGTGTGGGTGCATATTACAAGATCAAATACCTAACATTTCGAAAACTGGGTGCACTAGTTACGCCTCTGCCTACCCGTTCTGTGATAAAAGGCATAGGTAAGTGTGAGTGTGTGTGTATGCGTGTGTGAGTAAGTAAAACAGCTCTCTAGAATTTAGCAATTTTTTTTCAAAATCATTACATCAATATAGAACATAATGTAAGCAAATATAGCTTACCTACTATATCCTTGCCAACATCAAAACAAGAATAAATAAAATTGCACTCAAACGTGAATTCTTGGGATATTTTTTATAAAAAAGTTGTAGAATGTACACCTATGAAATAAAGAAAAAAAGAATCGTTCCCTTTGTTAAAACGGTTAAGGAAGTATCGTCGACTGACCATGAAAATTCAGTATTATAATTCAATCACACACATAGCATTGCGTCGTTCCTTTTCAAGAGTAGGTAAAGGTACTCCTACGTTTCGCCAACAATGTTAGGTCCCATATAATATGGGGTGAACCTATTAGAGGACACAATTCCAGACTCCGGAACGATACTGAATAAAAATAATATAAATTCACTTTGATTTCGGTCAGGGATCGAACCCGCGACCTCTTCGCTGCAGGCATATCGTAATACAACTAAGCCACCGAAGCAGTTCAAAATTCACGCTATAAATAAGGAAGTAACGATGCCTGACCGGAGTATTCGAAAACAAATCTAGACTTAAGGAAAATCGTATCAAAATACACTCAATATTCAAGATTCTCTTGACATTGTGAGTCAGAAGTGACTACAACGAGGGGAATCACATACAGAAATATTACACGAACGTGGTTCTGTATAATATAAATAATATTGATGAGTTCTTTCGTGGCTTAAATTGGTAGGTATACTAGACGGTAAGAAAGAAGAAAGAAAGAAAGAAGAAAGTAAGACTGTCATTTACGAGAATAACAATGTTATATTCCTAGCAAACCCGCCTGGGATTAACCACTATATTGACAATTTTCTCCGACAATCAGTCTGCAAGTACTTGTGTCGGCTTGAGCAGTGAAACTATCGCCCTGGTTGTTATTTAAAACATTACTATATTGAATCTACTTTTAAATTTGTAATACTAAGCTTAAGTTTTCCTTCACCGTTAAAGCGAACGATACTTGATTAACAATACTACACATACCTGAGAATTCTCCATAAGAATTTCAAGGGTATGTGAAGTCTGCCAACCAGCATTGAAAGCGTGATGGACTAAGGCCTAACCCCTTTCACTTACAGAAGAGGCCCGTGCTCAGCAGTGGGCAGTATATAATACTGTAGTCTGTATATAGTGCTGATTGCATTGCATTGTATTTCAAGCTTATGTGCATTTTTGGAAGGGGGAGCTTTGTATCTTACCCATACACCCTTTACATCGCAATCAAATTATTGGAGTAAATACACAATGGATTGTGAATAAAAGATTTTATTTATGAGAGACCTACTACCAGTAGTAAATGCAGCGCAGAGCCCCCGTGGCTTTATTATTCCAAATACTCAACAGTGCTGCTAGTTATATTTACGTATCAGTTACTAATTATAATAATCATCTCATACATTATTTAATAATATATTGCATTATACTAAAGGACAATAAAAAGAAACGAGGCAATTGCCCTAGGCTTAACACTAAAGGTGGTTATTTCAGATATGAAATGTCAAGTATGTTTGATAAACAATTACAATTATCAGTTGGTATGCACTATGCAGTTAGCGTTTTAAGTATTTGTTCCATACTGGGGTTCTAGAAACTGCAATTGTTACGATATTACTGTTATCTCACTAATACTATAAATACGAAAGTTGATGAAAACATTTGGACCTTTGAATATTTGCTTGAAATAAACGCAGAAATAACTAAACAGATTTGGATGAAATTTGTCACACGGGTAGATCATATCCTGGATTAGCACATAGGCTTTTTAACCGATTTCAAAAAGGAGGTTCTGTATTCGATCCGTTTGTATGTATGTATGTATGTAAATTTGTATGGCCGCGAGATCCGCAAAAACTACTGATCCGATTTGGATGTGGTTTTCGATTTTCAAATGTATAGTTTTCAGGGAATGTTTTAGTATATAATTTATGAAGATCTGATGAAGATCTTCGGAGATACACAATGGAACTCTTCTATAACTAACAGCAGATGACTCGCGAATGCTGCAATCGTACATCTATGATGTATTGTTTACACTATTCTATAATTAACTAACAAAAAAGTAATAAATTAAAACTTTTTACCAAAAAATAAACCGACTTCAAAACCACTGCAAACCAAAAAATAATTCAACTTTATATTCGCTTAGTATATATTATTTGGAGTCGGTGCCTAATTAAAATTGATAAATTTTTCGTATATTTGATCTTGTATTTCCTTGGCTTAGCTGGTTATAATTGTAAATTAGATGTCGCTGACGTAGTACCGTGTTTTAGGGAACTTTGTAACGCTTAGAGCATTCATGACTGCCTCGGTGGCTTAGTTGTATTATGGTACGACTGCAATGCTGAGGTCTCGGGTTCGATTCCCGGGTCGGGCAAAGTGATATTGAGTTTTTCTATTCAATATCAGCTCGGAGTCTGGAATTTGTGCCCGATATGGCGATGGGCTCGCCCCCTATTACATCATGGGACGGAATAACGGCGAAAAGTGGCTGCGCTAGTTGCGCCTCTGCCTACCCCTTCGGGATAATAGGCGTGAGTGAGTAAGTGAGTGTGTGTGTGTGTGTGTGTGTGTGTGACTTGCGATCGCTGTCATTACATTCTATGATAATGACATTAAGGGGTGCTCCACAGAAATTGTGATTTTTGCTGTGTTGTTAAAAGCGACCTTATATTCAGCCCTGCACGTGTGGATTTTTTTTGTTAAATGTGTGCTATCCGTGTCTACCTCGCCCCCCGTCAGGATTGACAGAATTTTTTTTTTGCGCATTATTGCCATATCGTGTCCATTGGTTAAATAGTATAAGTTGTAGCGGGTACTTTTGTAAGTATTTATAATATTGTGTGAAAATAGATAATATTATCATTCATTGATTTGTCGACAATCATTTGTTGGGCACCGTACCTATTAATGCTTTTGCCATCTTGCAACGTCATCTTAAGTAATCAGAAATTAATGATCCAATTGGAATTTCAAAATACATTAATTCAAATAAACAATAACACAAAACCACACACGCTAGACTGATCGAAGGCTTTTTCATCCCAGAAACGGACAATTGAACTCTAAAACTAGTTTATCGTCCCAACTCGTCCACACAAACATACCGCGCGCTCGCTTCCAGCAGTAAACATGTGGATATTGGTGTTGTTACTCGTCCCGGCGTGGGCCGAGGACGTCACAGTGACCACTGGTAAAGGAACTGTGGTGGGACAGACCACTAGCGACGGATATAAGACCTTCTTCGGCGTGCCTTACGCTAGGGTGGACGAGGGGAATCCTTTTGGTGTACGTATAATATTTTTATTTCATTGAAAATCTACATATTGTAATACATGATTATTAAACATCATTTTTAGGTTTAATAAGTTTCCTGCACGGCAGTCAGTCCTCCGTACTCGTTATCTTGTCTCTCATTGTTTAGGTTTAGATAGATACAATTGATATAGACATAAGATTAAGTTGGATAGGGACACGTTATTATTTTTTAATAACGCCGCTTTTGACAGGTCCGTCTGGAAATCTTTGGGGGAGGTCTATGTTCAGCAGTGGACGTAGTGTAGCTGACGATGATGATGATTTTTATTTGAATACGAAAACATAAATATATCTAGAACATTAAAACAAGCCAAACTTCATACCTATATTGTCGCCACCAAAATGGTCTTAAATTACATTTCCGTTTTATAGAACTCCTTGGAGCAGCCTGCTTTCACGCAACCATTCAAGGCCATAGACCCTAACATATTTTGCCCCCAAGCGGGGATAATCGAAGGAGGAACACTCCAATGTCTGACACTCAATATTTACGTCCCTAAAGAAGCCACTACTGACAATAAAAAGGCGGTTTTCGTATGGTTTTACGGAGGCGGCTTCTTTGTCGGATATGCTGGCTTGTACGGGGGCAAATATTTGGTCCAACATGACATAGTCGTCGTCACTGTCAATTACAGACTGGGTCCGTATGGTTTCCTTTGTTTAAACAATCCTAAGGTACCAGGCAATCAAGGATTGAAGGATCAAATCGCTGCTCTGAAGTGGATCAAGGCAAATATTGGTGCGTTTGGCGGAGATCCGACTAAAGTCGCAATTGCTGGCGAAAGCTATGGCGGTGGAGCAGTCGATTTTCATCTCTATTCCAAGTATGAGCAGCTATTCGATAAAGCCATAATCCAAAGTGCCTCTGTGTTTACACCTTACATATTTGTCAAAGGTGATTACAACGCAGCGAAGGAATTAGCGGAATTAATGGGTCATAAGAGTTCGAACAATGACGATGCCATCAGATTTTTAGCAGCAGCTAACCCTGTAGAAGTGATGAAACTAACACGCAACTTGACAAATCCCTTGCAGCCGTGCAAAGAAAAACAATTCAAAGGCGTTCATAATTTCATCACAACCGATCCGTTCCATTTCAAAAAGTCTGACAAAGTCAAAAATGCTAAAATACTCATAGGACACAACAGTAAAGAGACTTTTAATATATTCGCTGATGGAGATGATGATTTCTATAAGGGCCAGCAGAATATATTCAGTGAAAAATTAGGAGATATATTCGCACTTAAAAAAGAAGAATTGGAAACGCTCTCGAAGATCGTACGAGATTTTTATTTAGGTGGTAAGCCTATAGCAAAGTCATCTATGCTTGAACTTACCGATTTCTTGTCCGATTTCATGGGAAACCATGCTGAAGAGCGTTCGGTTAACAATTACATGAAAATAGGAGCCGAGAAAGTTTATAAATACGTATTTTCGTACATTGGAAGCAGTCCATATAAGAATATACCCAGTGCAGGGGCTATACATACTGAAGAACTGGACTATCTCTTCGAAATAGCACGTGAACCAAAGAATCTCACGACTCCTGAACAGATCATGATGCGGGATAGGATGACACAGATGTGGGCTAACTTTGTGAAGTATGGGTAAGTGACCAGTATTACTTCTGACAATGTTACTGACATTTCTTATTAGTATAGGGTTTAGTCTAGGATTTGCAGTTATTTATTAAAGGTTAGCTTGCGCAGTTGTAACATGATAACATTAAAAGCTAATCAACTCAATGCTTTAGGCTTTATCTAAAAAAAACTGTTAAGTATGTAGTAATATCGTTGTAGACTGAATAGTCTGCGTTAATTTTAGCTCGTATAACATATATCTTTTTGATATATATATGTGACAGCATTAACAAACGTCATTTTTTTACAGCGACCCCACACCGAAAGTGACAAATTTACTGCCAATTAGATGGACGCCGGTCAACACTGGCAACGCCAGGCCGTACATGAATATAGATGTGACCATGGAAGTGAGGGACCACGTCAACCACGAGAGAATGGCTTTCTGGGACCTCATTTGGCACAAATATTGGAGAAATTCCCCATTGCTACATTAAATATTAGATCTGAATGTTAATCAATATTCGGAAAATTGGCTGTTATTTTGCAATTGCTTTTCTTGATCATTTACTTAATTTATTTCTGGATATTTATGTACATTAAACATTCTATCTATATTTGTGTACTTAATTTTGAATTTTGAATCAAAAATAAAGATTAAATTTATTTTTTTACTAAAAGTAATTTTCTAAAGCCTGCAATGAAACTAAGTGTTTTTTATCTTGAAAAAAAAATATGCACAAAAGGTCATTTATCAAAGGAAAAGCATACGTATAAGAGCTGAACTTAAGCAACACTTATCTAGATTCTAGTCCTAGGCCTTTAGCCAACCGTTAACGCCAATAGAATAGAAAATAATTTATGCTAATGACATATCTTACAGATACAAGGATACGTCATTCCAATACATTAGTTTCTATTCTATTGACATTCACTTGTAAAAAAGCACCTTCGCGAAGGTCCTAGCAATGGCTAGGCATTGTAAAATGCGTTATAAATTCTTGGCTTACAGAAGTTGCAATAGGTGTTAGGGCAGGATATTCTTACCTCGTCAGCATTCCAAGCGCCGTAGGTAGGCGGGTTGATAAGCATGAACACGAGCGACGAGAGCAGGATGCAGGTGACGATGGCAGGGCCCACGTAGCGCCAAGTCACTTGCCAGTAGATGCCGGGGCGATAGCCCGTCATCTCGTAGATGTCGTTTGTGAATCTGCCAGACAAGATATATTCTTAAAGATGTAAATATTTTTTGCATCATAAATGGTTGTGATCCACACTGACCGCTATACATATACATGTCTACACTCTTCTATATTGAATCGTCAAGCCCCACTACGGACGCTGGCGTCCGAGTATACAGGGTCATTTTGTAACCGAATACATAAATTTAACTGCGATAAAATTCATTTGAAAGAAACACCATGCAGTTAATTAATTTAACCATAAGTGTAAAATAAAGAAGTACATTTTTCAAACAAAATAAATAACAAAAAAGGTCTTTTAATTTTAGACATCCTATTGCCACTACTAGTAAACGAGAAATCGTCGGAGCGTCAACATCGCACTGAGGTTGTGTGTTTCATTGATAATATGCTCACGCACACGTGAACAAGAGATGCACACACGGAGCGCAACGATAAGTTGTCACATCGCGCCATCGTAACCAAGAAGCTTTATTCCAAACCGAAAAGATGAGGTCGCTATTATTACCAATGCTTGTGTGTCAGGTCACATAGGTCAATCTAAACAACAGTCACTTACTAGATTCTGTCAGAGCCAGTTATGTCTCCTTCAGAAGACTGAAATCGTTGTGGCATCTTCGATAATGGTCACAGTCCGTACACCGCACGTAGCTTATCAAAAAGCCTCACAACCCTAAGATTCTATCTAACCTAAGAACTATCACACGATACATCAGCAAGAATCGCACGCTCAAGCCGTCAAATTCGTCGATCGATTTCGTGAAACCGACTATGATGCTACCGTTATGATACGAGTGTCAGCGAGGTTCTGGAAAATTGGAATTTTGAACATTTACTCAATAATCCCTAAAAGTACAAAAGACATTTCAACGACCTTCTCGGAAACATTAACACTTTATTCACGAGCTTTGTAAATGTAAATCATAGTTTACCACAACAGAAACTAAAAAATTAACACAATAGAATAATAATTACAATTAGAGAACATTTGATCGTGTGCGCATAAAAGCCGAAACTAAAAACCTACACATGGCTCGCGTCTCCCGAAGCGATGTCAAAGGCTAGGTCACTCGGATCGATACAAAACGATTTAATAATAAAATTACAATAGTTACGAGTAAGTACATAGGGCGCATCGGCCTAACATTCGGTACATAAATCAACATACGCCACGTCGTGTTGCTGCCGGGCGAGTGGCCGCTAGCAAAATGACGAGTGCCGAGTACCGTGGCTGAGTGGCGACTGGCGGGCGGCGCGCGCGCCGTCCCCCGCTCTCCCGCGGCGCATGCGCCTGAAGGAGCCAGTGCGGGGCCATAGGCATGAAGTTCACGAATCCCGGACCGCGAATCTCGATGTATTTCGACACGTTACATATTTTGATAAATATCACTTGTACTTATTTATTGCTATTACCTGGAATTGTCGTAATTTACTAGTAGGGTAAAAAACGTTTAATTTTTACCACTACATAGAATACACGCAAACTTTTGTCAAGAATAAGTAACATTTACGTACGTATTGGAAGCTTTAGTATTTAACTAAAGCTTCCAATAGTGAGTAATGACTGAACTTAATTTAAGATAACCAGGATATTCAATTGACTAATGACCAAAATTATTGTAAGTAGGTGAAACATAGGTATTTAGAAGGATTTTTATGCACTTGGTCGAGTCACTTTATAAGTGGTTAGTAAATAACGCCAGTTTTAGGTATTATTACTCAGGCAGGAACAATTAAAAATTGCGAATGTTATTGCGGTGCGGAGATACTGGGGTACTCTGTCAGAGGTGTCCGGGAATAAACCCATATTTCGCCCAAATGTCCGGGATTCTTGCCGTGTTTGTCCGGCGTCGGCAATTTAGGTAATGGCAGCCCTATACAAAGAACATGCCGACAAGTGCGCCGTGCGCCCGCTGGCGCGCGCGATCGTTGGCCCCGCCAGCTGATATTCGTGTTACACGTGCTCCCACAGGGATACCAAGCTTTGGTACTATTACCTTATTCTGCAATATCTTGCAATTTTAGTTTTACATTGTTCTATACTATTTAAACCGTACCACAATGCATATTGAAATTAAATGATGTTAGAGCTCTGGTATGCTTTATTGCTTAAAGTAATGTTATTTTTACAATACAAAGATATTGCTGCGTATTCGTTTAAGTAGACTTTTCATTAGCATAATTACCCTAGTTATTTTATTATTTAATACACTTATTTAAGTGTGTTAGAAATCCATGTGATAAATAAACTAATATCCGATTCTTTGAAAAGCTGTGTCATTTTAGCAAACTTGTCGGTTAAAATGTTTATACTGGCAACACAGCGTGTTTGAGTGCGTGTTTGTAATGAATGGCGTGCGAAAGAGACATAACATGTTGGTATCTGCACGTTAGTTTCAATGTGTTAGTAACAAGATCAACGACTCTGACGCGATACAAAATGTAGCTAGAGATTAGAAGGTACAGAAGGCATAATAAGGCCTTTGGTAGTATAAAGTATTTACGTAAACCTATTTTAGGTATGACGTCCAGAAATGTTGATGTTAAAATTAAAATTAACGTTGAAATATCATACGGAATCTAAAAAATATGGTATCAATAGATTAAAATCCTGTAACTTTTTTTAATAACCCGACTGCGAGTTGTTTAGTACCTACCTATTTCGGTAGGTAAACTTATTTATTAACGAAAACAAAGTTTATTATTAAAGAATTAATACTTTTCTTTACAGCATAACACTTAAAAAATAATTAGTTCCTTTTCATACAATAACATAACATTTTTTTTATTTCATGTTGATATTTATAACGTATTAGTTAGGGAGTAGGGACTGCTCTAGTAGCAATTTAATTATTTTATTTCAAATTCCACGTCTCAAGCGGTACTGCTGCAGCTATGTGAGTGAATGTATTGCAAGTGAATTTGTGAGTTGCCCTTCTTAATCCTATAGGTTTTGTAATAACATCGTCAGCTGTGACGTGATTCACTGAATAAAGTCAAGCGCGCTAAAACACAGCGTGATCTAAAAACGATAAAACTATAATCGGGATTATTGGCGAAAGTATGCGTTACCCATGGATAATATTTTGCACGATGTTAGCAGAGGTCACGCTGAATATGTGGTTTCATTTAGTAACGCAATGTTGAAATGACACTGTATAGGGCTTCCCCATACACCTATATATATATATATATATATATATATATATATATATATATATATATAATGACGGATTTACGGTAAATGTTGCTCCAGTGTGAAGTTAGAACAAATGTTGATCCACCTATTTTGCCTGTATACTCCGCTCCGCGTGTCGCAAACTGATATACTTTGATCCGTGCTTGATGCGCGTGTGACGTCGGTGGATCTGCACTCACAGGTTTTCAACATACTCGTCGACGTTTTGACCAACATTTGTGGATCCATTAACGGTCAAAAAAATGATACTGAATGTGATTACTTTGATCCAGAATATATTTAACTTATATGCGACATTTACTTTGACTAAGTTGATCCGGAGCCAAAATTGACGAATATGTACTGAAACACAAAGCGGCAAAATCTGTTTTACTGTTTTCTCTTGTTTTTGAAGTTATACTTCTTTAAGCGCGTTATGAAAAATTTATGGGAGTGAAGTTTTACGATGCGCGCGCATGTGAGACACAAAATTTTCTCACGGGAGAGTTATCATAAAGGGCAGATTTAATGTTAGATTTCAAAAAAATGACCACCATTGTGAATTTCATTGTTTTAAGGCCAACCGACCTCAAAATCGATATCTGGGCATGGCTTTAAGTACAAAGGGCGGATTTAATGTTAGATTTTAAAAAATTCGCCGCCATTTTGAATTTCTTATTTTTAAGGACAATCGACCTCAAAATCGATATCTGAGCATGGCCTTAGGTACAAAGGGCAGATCCAATGTTATAATTGAAAAAAGTGGTCGCCATTTTGAATTTCTTTGTTTTAAGGACAATTGACGTCAAAATCAATCGACTTGGGCATGCCATTGATAGTAAAAGACAAATCTAATATTAGACTTAAGAAAAGAGGTCGCTATTTTGAACTTCTTAACATTGAGATTTCAGTCTCTTATAAGGTAAAGTTGTTTAGTATAATACTAGGTAACACATTTATAATTAAGCGTTTTCTGTTTTGCAAAAATGTTTTATGAGCATTTAACACATTTTCAAGTCTAAAGCGGATGGGTCCGCCCTGTGGATTGGGGGCGTTTGGAGAATTCCACCACGGTATCCCCTGCCTGTCGTAAAAGGCGACTAATAGGGGCCTCCGGGGGTCACGGGTGGGCGGGACGTGCCGCCCACCCATTAGTCTAGCCAACTGCTGTGACCCCCGTGATGGACATGTCCGAGGCAGCGTGTCTCACGCTGCCTCGGACACCAAAAGGCGGACACGGTACGGTGTTTCGGGGGCTTCTGAGCCCCCGCAACAGGAAAAGGACCGCAATAGCGGTACGTGCAGGGGCGGTTGCGGACGACAACTTAGACGTGAGTCGGAGGAAGCCCGCAGCCGTCTCTAATGCGCCGAAGATGGCCGTTTTAAAAAAAAAAAAAAAAAAATTTCCACAGAACAATCATCGAGGTCTATCATCCGGTATCGTCATCATCATTATCAGCCGTATGGCGTCCACTGCTAAACATGGGCCTCCCCCAAAGATTTCCAGATGGACCTATCAAAAGCGGCCTGCATCCAGCGCATTCCTGCAGCCTTTAACAAGTCATCGGTCCATCTTGCAGATGAACGGCTGAAGCTACGCTTGCCAGTACGTGATCTCCACTCGAAAACTTTTTATCCCATCTGCCGTCAGTTCTTCGAACTATGTGCCCTGCCCATTGCCACTTCAGCTTGCTTATCCATTGGGCTATGTCAGTGACTTTCGTTCTTCTACGGATCTCCTCATTTCTGATTCGATCCCGTAGAGAAACACCTAGCAAAGCCCTTTCCATAGCTCACCAGTTGAGAAACTCGGTTGAACATTGTGGTCAGACCCTCCAGCGATTCTGCCAGTACACCGATGTCATCGGCAAAACAAAGGTGAGTGATGTATTCGCCATTGATGTTGATACCGAGTCCTTTCCAGTCCAAGAGCTTGTAAGCATCTTCCAACGCGGCAGTGAACAGTTTTGGAGTGATAACATCTCCGTCTCACGCCTCTGTGTAGTGGAATAGCTTTCGAACTCTGTTCTTGTACTCGGACCTACATGGTGGCGTTTTATACGAGCACTTCAACACTTCGATGTACCGATGATCAATGTGGCACCGCTGTAGAGACTGCAGGACAGCCCAGGTCTCGATCTAATCGAAGGCTTTCTCATAGTCCATGAACGCTAAGCAAAGTAGCAAGTTATACTCCCCAGTTTTTTGTATAACTTGCCGCAGATTATGGATGTGGCCTATTGTACTATAATCTTTACGGAATCCGGCTTGTTCGGGAGGCTCGAAGTCATCTAGCCAGCGCTTGAGACGATTCGTGATGACTTTTGAGAACAGCTTGTAAAAATGGCTCAAGAAGATGGGTCTGTAATTCTTAAAAAAGGCGTTATCACCGTTTTTTTTAAGAACAATACCACCACACTCCTGTTCCATGCCTTGGGCGTTGTACCCTGGAGCAGAACGAAGTTGAATAGCTTTTTAAGGAATGTAAGAGTCCTGTATCACAGAGTAAAAAATACAGTCAAAAAATATAGATAAATTATCTCTTTCACATGGAGTATAAAACAATCTACGACACTTTAGATAGCATCACTTTTTTATACTTTGACTAGTTGCGCTCCGCGGTGTTAGTCGCGGCTTAAATTCCAGCAGGAATACTTTTCGGAATAAAAGTTAGTCTATGTAATAATTCAGGGTGTCAACTACGGCTATATCAAATTTCATCAAAATTGGTCCAGCCGTTTGAGCGTGAAGACGTAACTAACATGCTCACACACTTTCTCACAAACTTTCACCATTATAATATTAGTGTGATTACCAATTGGGCTCAGTGACACCGTATTAGTAACATGTTGATACTGTGAATAAAATATCATTAATTGGATGTGTATAAAACGTCACGGATGCTCTCAGCCAATCTGATCTGAATCTGACTGTTTGCTGTGCTCTGATTGGCTCATTCAAATCGGATCAACATTTTCCGTAACTATCGCAAGGTGGATTTGTATATCGGATCAACTTCGGCAAATGTTATTAAGAAGTCCCGTGAGTGTAGATGTTGATCCGGTTGGAGCCACATTAGTTAGTAGAAATGCATATTGGATCAACAAAAGGCGGCGGATCAACATAGATTTTTGGATCAACAAAGTGCTCGCGTGAAGTCGCGTCTGATCAACATTTACCGTTAAGAGATCTCTATATATATATATATATATATATATATATATATATATATATATATATATATATATATATATATATATATATATATATATATATATATATATATATATATATATATATATATATATATATATATATATATATATAAGCGGGGTTTGATGGGTTAATGGAACCTAGTAGGTATCATTACCTATATAAAATCCATTTCGAGAAACTATTTTTCCTAATGAAAAAGGAATCACGAAAATCGGCGTACAATTCTCAGTGCAATTAGTGTAAATACATAAAAATCCAAACATTAGTGTGTTTGGACTTTTATGTATTAAGAACTTCCTCCTTTTTTGGGAATCGGTTGATAGCACAGTGAATTCTTTGATCCTATAGCTATCGAGTAATGTTATTAAATGATAAACATGCAGCTGTAACAGTTGGGTGATAGTTACAGATTACTTTATCCCCCGACTCTGTCATCATCAGATTTTTGATTTGCCGTTTTCTATGGAAGCAATGTATTCACTTAAAAAGAACTTACGTATTTTTTTAGCAAAGGCATTAAATACTATGGGCTTTACTCACTTCTCATGTCCATATATGTAAATAACAGAGACCATTTCAAGCAGAGCGACCACGACGAGGCCGATCGTGCCGGCGAAAGAGTCGAACATCTTCAGCCAGTACTCGCCCGCGCCGGTCGTGAATATAAGACCGACCAGGAAGCAGAAAGTGCAGACCACGCCTGTGTAGAAGACATATTGATAACGTAACACAAAACTACTATGTTACATTTTAATTCTTATGTCAGCATTGTGTCTTATTATAATTGAAATATTATCGTAAGAACTTCGAAGATGTCAATCTTCAACAAGATCTTCTCAAAATGAAGTAGTATCAATTGTAAAAGTTAATACTTGTACTCGAAAATGCCATCGAAACCTCCATTAAACGAATGCGTGGGATACAATCGTTGGTAGTAGAAACTAAATTATACGTTAATAGTTTCTAAATATTGTTTTCATATAAATAAGAATAAAAAAAAAACTGCTCACCGGTAATAACCGGCTTGCTCAGCCTCTTAAAGAAGTCGATATCAAATATGGTGCACAGCATTCCCTCCATGATGCCGATCTGGCTTCCAAGACCCAGAGAAAGCAGCATGAGGAAGAAGATGATGGACCAGAACGGAGCTGGTGTGAGCTTCAGGATCGCCTGCGTGAACACTATGAAGGCTAGCCCGGTGCCTTCAGCTGCCTGGAATAGAGAAGTTAGGCTAAATAGTCGTGATCTTGGTTTAGTATCATTAAGGGATGGGGATTGGTAAGTTTTATAGCACTTGCTATAGGTTTTTATAACAAGATTTTAGAATAACTACGGACAGGTGACCATTTGTAAAAAATAAGCCTAATCTCTTCTATAATACACTTGAAAAATGTGACCATCATAGTGGAATATAGGCAAAAGCAACACCTTTCACTCACCCCACAATCAATAGCAAAGGGAATGATGGAAGTAGAAAATCTATAGTAAAGAACATTCTAGGAATGTGGTGTGACATATTCCTAGAATGTTCATTACTATAGTACTAAGTTACGCTACTACTACTGCTCGTACCATTCCAAGAGAAACGTTTGATAGGGGTTTTAAATAAAATGGATTCGGTATCAATTGGGTAAAGAACCCTAACATCAACCCTTACCTCCTCAAGTTGCCGGCTCATGGTGCATCCAGTCAAGTTAAAAGCAGCTGTGATCGTCCCGTTCAGTCTCGGGAACTGTTCCTGGTAGTACTCAGCCGTAGAGTTCAGTGTGAAGCCTCCGATATGGTGCAGCGCTAGAATTTTTGTCTCCCTGCGAAGGTAATTATTCAACGGTGAAACTATTCTGACAGAATTCTGAATAGTACTTCGGTATTCCACTCTCACGACAATTAGGGCGGGAGTTTTTACGAAGTAATGGTATATTCATGACGATTTGAAAGCGTTATGAGAAATCATAATTTAGATAATGGTACTTCTGTATTTAAATTTAACACCCAACACTGCAACTCCTGTAATATTTTATGTCAACAAATAAGGAAGCTCCGCCAGTCTGTGAGCGCATACCTACTGATGTCTTGGATTGATAAGATTAAGCATAAACAACAGTGAAAAAAATCATCGTGAGGGAACCTTCGAAGGTATGAGTCTGCAAACACGCTTGCCGGCGTGGTGTACTATGGCCTAAACCATTTCAGTGGTTAAGGAGGTCCGTACCCTGAAGTGGGACAGTATTTACAGGGCTGGCATAATTATTACGGACTGCCTCGGTAGGGTAGAACTGTATTACGGTACGACTGCAATGATAATGTGTCGGGTTCGATCCCCGGATCGGGCAAAGTGATATTGGTTTTCCTAATTAATATCATCCCGGAATCTGGAATTTGTGCCCGATATGGCGATAGGCTTGCCTCCTATTACATCATGGGACGGAATACGCACGGCGAAAAGTGTGTCGACTGGTTGCGCAATTGCCTATCCCTTCGGGGACATAAGGCGTGAGTATGTGTATGTGCATAATTATTATCACTGCAAATCCAATGATTATTTTGTTTTAAATACCTAAGCATGGCAAATACCACAGTGCTCCCAATGGTAAGCGGGGTCCAGATAGTGTCGACTGACGAGAGATGGTTGGAGATGGAGGAGAGATGGTTGGAGATGGAGGTTATCCCTCGCTAGTCGACACAATTATGCCGGCCTGTGTGAACCGCATATACACAGGCTCGGTCATGTCGGAATGCTGTCTCACCGGACTATGAAAGTGAAGGAAAAGCGAGTGCACCTGTGTATTGCGCGCACATTTGTGCACTACATCTCCTGCGTGCCTGGTTGATCTCCGTTGAGATTGGCCGCCACGGCCGAACCTGGCTAGGAGGATTACGTTACTACACAGGCTATTTGGTACTTTAAATGTATTTTAGTATACACCGTCATCTGCACCAGAATTTTTAGTACCTTATCGACTAGTCAGACATAAAGTTTGAGGATCGCAGCTCAGTAGCGAATAATGCAAGGTCGGCACGCAAGGGCGCAACATTCGTAGATAAACTGCGGTCCGGATTTATTTTTAGAACCAGTTTAATCGATATGAAGGTATTACTTTCTGTATAAACGTTGTGATTATGAAATGTCAACAGAACACCGGAATTTGAAAGGTCAATAATAAATATGGCAAAAAGCTTAACTTGTTAGACGATGTCGTTAATGTCAGTCACGTGTTAGTCTCAACCAATCCCAATAAAACGAAAGGGAGTCGTGGCGACTTTTTTGCCATATTCTACGCCCAGAAGCCTAAAGCTTGTACCTACGGGTCTAGAATCTAGGTGAAAATCAGCGCCAAGCATTTACTGTTTCGCGTATGCTGATCGAGATCCTCTTGGCATTTATGGAGTGGGATATACACCATCCACACTGGGTGATATCTGATGTTTTTAAATACTTACCTAACTGTAATTTATTTTCTTTGCCTATCTCATAAGTACCAACATTAGTTGTAAATTGTGTTGTTTACCACCATTATCACCCAGCTGGTTGCTAACAAATGTTTTCTTTCTTTACACAACATCTAAATAGATATTTTTATACCATGTTTCACAACATTTTTCCAAGTTGACGTTACCCGCGAAGACAGCTAGTAATATAGATTCATTTGGTAACTTAGCTACCTAGTATTTATAGAATACGACAGTGTAACTTTATGGTTTAGGTTTACTTATATCATTTATTTAAAAGTGTTAAGAAAAGGCGCTAAAGATACATGGCAAATTATCAACGATTTCGTTGCTTGGAAACTGTGAACAAGGTCTTATTGTATTGACGACACGAAAAACAACTTACTATAAATCCTAATTTAAGACTGCCTCGGTGGCGTAGTTATATTACAGTACGACTGCAAAGCTGAGGTCTCGGGTTCGATCCCCGGGTCGGGCAAAGTGGTATTGAGTTTTTTCTATTCAGTATCAGCTCGGAGTCTGGAATTTGTGCCCGATATGGCGATAGGGTCGCCCCTTATCACATCATGGGACGGAATAATGGCGAAAAGTGGATGCAGTAGTTGCGCCTCTGTCTACCCCTCCGGGGATAACAGGCGTGAGTGTGTGTGTGTGTATATATAAATCCTAATTTAAAGCAGGATTTCAGCAATCGCTAATTTAGACCAACTTTGATGCAATAATATCGATCGTAGAATATCGAAGCAAAATCAGAGTATTTTATTTGCATTGAATGTAGGTACACACAAACATAGGATGGTAATAGGTATAATTTATAACTTCTGAAACCTTCTGCCTGATGGCGTGCAAAACATTAAGCAAATGCAGCGGTCTTAACTAAGATGATTTTCTACAAGCGTTAACGCCAAAAGAATCCTACTAATATTATAAAGGTGAAAGTTTGTAAGTATGTATGGATATCTGGATGTATGCTTGTTACTCTTTCACGCAAAAACTACTGAACAGATTTCGATGAAATTTGGTACACGGGTAGATTGTGTCCTGGATTAACACATAGGCTGCTTTTTATCTCGGGAAAATATAAAGCGGGACTTTTATCTCGGAAAAACTCATTCACGCGGGCGGAGCCGCGGGTGAAATCTAGCAGAAAATAATGTATGGGATAGACTTGTGGATATGTTATTCCCATAGATTATTTTCTATTCAATTGGCGTAAGTCTTATAGAAAAGCATTTTGGCTACGGCTCCCGTAGTAAAATTGCCATTATTACCTATATCTGACCTTATATCTACTACCACTGAACTTTGACATAACCGATGATTTATGTATTTTTTTATCGTGGGGAAAACGCGTCATCTCTACCACTACCGAAGGGTGAGTGAACGGTTATGTTGGTTTCACCGATCTTACGGCCAATGTTGACACTCGGGAGTATAGCATCATCCGAGCGAGCATTGGACCGACTCCCTAAACCTATGTACACCTTACACCGGCATACCAACCAAAATTCGCGGTGCCCTTCGTCGCCGCTTACGGGACGGCCTCGGGTTATCTTGTCACACGAAGATAGCTCAACGGAACCGCCCCTAAGCGATACCGCATTGCGGCCCCTGTCTAATTGAGGGGGCTGAGAAACCCCCGAACTTTAAAGCACGCCTTTGGCGTCTACGACTGCAGTAGACCAACCACCCGCATTGTCCACCTCGGAGTCGCTTAACTTGAGGTAGAGCGAATAGTCTCCTACCGCTCACCCCGCGACTCTCTCAGCCCTAATTAGTCGCCTCTTACGACAGGCAGGGAATGCCGTGGTGGAATTCTGTAGATGACTCCAGACCATCGGGCATTATTAAACTTTCTTTCCCAGCATGTATATTACAAAAAAATTGCTGGAGCGCGGTCACAAACGAGGACTTAGCAAACACGTCAATTTGAGCGCAAAATTTATGTGTTCTAGGCGTTAACTCAGAGCAAACAGTCGCGTCGACCGGTTTGTTTGCCTTATTTGAGAAATGTCAGTAATCAATGAACATTTTCCAAATTGAAATTTTCTAGGGCTTAAATACTTGTCCATACAGTTCTGTAAGTTCTGAATGATATAGAGTGTAACAGTATTCTAAGGTGCCATGCTGAGGTTTCTTGTGTGTTTAGTGCGACAAATCAAACAATTAGTTGAACCAACTGTTGATTAGTTTCGTATTTTAGTTATATTATATACCTAATTTTCCTAACTTAATACTATAAACTACATAGTTTTTTTTTTCACGATTTTGCGTCCTATTTACTAAATTTGATGGCGTCTATGCAATGCTTATGGAATTGAATTTAGATTTGTATTCAAATTTCGAATCTCAGATTCATAAAGACAGAGATTGCCAGTGCTTTATTGTTCAGTTGTCAAGCGAATTACCAAGTGAAAGAGATGAAATAATAAAGAATTAAGGCCTAAACTTACTTGACAATACAATTCTCCACCATGGTATAAGCCTTGAAGCCGAGGATGCTGAAGATGACGACGGACGCGTAGATCGCGGTCAGGGCGTTACACACTGAGACCAGAAGTACATCCCTCACACAGTTGTTGTTGGGAGGATTGTAGGAGCCGAAGGCGATGAGAGAGCCGAATGCAAGCCCGAAGGAGTAGAACACTTGCGTCGCCGCGTCCAGCCATACCGTCGGGTCTAGGAGTTTCTCCAGCTGGAATAAAAATAGGTCTTAAATATATGAAATAGAGTATTTAATCTTGATTCCAAAAATGAAAGAGTCACGGTGTAACAATTTTGAAAACCAGCTTTGCTGTTATATTTCTTGGACACAATAAGATTGCTCGATCTCAGTGAAGCTGAATACAGACGCCGCCCTAATGTCTCTTTTCCCAATTTAAACTTAGACAATGCATTAATCCTTCTGCAAGTGTGTTCTAGTAGTGTGTCATGGGCGTAGAAAGAAAAAGTATGGACGATACAGTTATTCCAGTTACTTTAAATTAGAAATCGACCTACTTAACTGATTATCATGAAAGTTCTATTCCAATATCTGAAAATACATCGTTGCAAATAAAAATTAATTTATAAATCTTCTTAATAACTGACAGAGTTATGAGTTAACAAATGTAAGAAATACACTACGAATTGATAACCTCTTCCGTTTTTTGAAGGCGGTAACAAAATTTACACTGTTAAAAATATCTGCCCTTAATTTCAAACAAAAGCCGATTTAGATAGACTAAAAAAGCAACATACAGTGTACCTTTGGCTTATACATGTGTAAGATCCCATCAGAAGATCCGGGCAGCGTGATGCCGCGCACGAAGAAGATCGTCAGTACCACGTACGGGAACAACGATGTGAAGTACACCACCTGGGAATAAAGGAAACGTCTTTACTGCTTCGTATGTCGTACCGGTGGTCAGTAAGAGTCTTCTCCGATACCATCAGATAGTTGACTCGTCAAGCTCCGCGACGGACGCCGGCGTCCGAGTATATAGAGTTTCCCCATACATCTATATATATAATCGGGGTTTGACGGGTTAAATGGTCAATGGTTATAGTAACACGAAGTAGAACTCAGTCATAATTAAATCATAGTTTGGCAGTTCTAGGAAAAATAGACACTTTTGATCTTGACGCTTTATTCATTAGATTAGTTTAATAAAAGACGTTAATTTAAATTGAAAAATAGCATTAAAATTAAAAGTATGTTTGAATAATACATGTATCTATTCTTATCAATTTTAAATTAACAAAGAAAGCAAAACGCAGAACTAAAGCAATTTCGATTAAAATTTTAACGAAGATTGCTCCTCTAAGCCTTACCTTCCCACTACTCTGAATTCCCTTCATCACGATGAAGAAGACGATGATCCACGCCAGCAGGAGATACAGGACAATCCACCACCGCGGTACTCCAGGCTCGTCGATGCTGGGTGACGCGTCCAGCGCCTCGCGGTACCAAAAGTAGACCGTGGCTGAGGCCTTGTTGCATTCAGCCTCGGCTGTACCGTTGTCGTGAGGGCAGTGAGCCCACGGCAGCTGGTCGGCCGTTAACTAGTGGGATAGAGTTTTACTTGAGGACAGTGACGATACATTCTTGGATATGTACGACAAACTAACCAAACAGTTTTTTTTAGCACGGCTATGTTACCCGCTCCACCCGATGAGAAGCGTAGCAGTGGATAAGATAGAGAGTCAACTGAGAAGAGACTATTATAAGCCAGTCGAGGCCGGCCTGTTTGCACCAGATATATACAGCCTTATCCCAGAACGCGGCACTCTGACGTGGACAACTATCTGGATATCTTACAGCATGACTGCCGTACACAAAATGTTACAAACCGCCATAGATGCGAGCGCAGTGGAATGCCACCCAGTACTTTATAACCCAAGGTGCTGTATGGTGTTGTTTCTGTTTATGGGTGGACGTATCGCTTACCATCAGGCGAACGGCATGCTCGTCTCAAAAAAAGATGTCTCATTATGTTGGTATACCACGTAAGTGTGTCACGGACCCAATCTGTATTTTGAACAGGCCGGCATATAGTCGACTGGCGAGGACATCGAAACAATCTGAATCTTACCATCAGGTTCATTGGCGTAAAATTACTGTGGCTGCAATATTGCATAGACTTTAGCATTATCGAGCATAGAATTGAAAGAATAAGAAGATTATAGTGAAAACCCTTACCCGTATGCTATTAAACAGGTAGAAAAACACCCAAGTGATGATCACATTGTAGTATAACGCGACGAAGAGCGTCACCACGCAGCTGGAGATCCCAATACCGCCAAGCCAAGGGTGGATGGTGTTCCAGACACCAAGGGAACCCAGACGCATCTTCTGACCGATGGCCATCTCGATCAGGAAGAGTGGGATGCCCTCCAGCACCAGCATGATGAGGAACGGGATTAGGAATGCGCCTGAGAATAAAAAGGTATGGTCTAGTTATAGTAGTTATTTTTAACGACAGTAAAAATGGGTATGCCTCATGATACCTTGAAGTTTTCCCATAAATTTATGTCGAACACGGCCTTGGTTGAGCGAATGTCAACATTGAATAAGACATGATTGGTTTGGAGCGGTACGAGATTTTAAGTCATATACTCCGTAAAAATAAGAAAATATTTATAGTTCATTTCATAACTTCGGCCATTAATAAGATCTATTTCGTTCCTGTACCATATCTAATTAGTCAAAACCCCTCAATATAATTTCGCAATGTCACGCTTATGTTTTGACACAACTTTTATAAATGATTTTATACGTAAAGAAATAGAGAACACATTGCCAAAATAACAAAGAATTCGATAGAGATTACAAGGCTTCGTCGTAAACTTTTCACCAACAAAAGGCTATTCATGCCTTGGTCGGTTGAGCGAAGTGCAATTTTCAATATGAATGCGGCAGTAATCGGCTGTAGCGCGAGTGCCGTTGCCTCATGGCGGAGTGCCAGCGATGAAAATTGTTTTTGTGCATCGGGAAACTCAGCAAACCAAGCGCATTGAACTGATTGAATTGTGATATATAGGGCGAATTGTGATTCGTTTTTAAATCTATACTAATATTAAAAAGAGGAAAAATTTGTTTTTAATTGTACTGAAGAGACTCAAAAACTACTCGACCGATTTTAAAAAAATTTCACCATAAAAAAGCTTATCAGCGAGTAGCACAAGCTAATTTTTATCTCGGGAAAATACAAAGCGGGAATTCTATACCGAGAAACTTAATCACCTAGTGAGTTATAAAAATATTACTTTCTCTTTTTCGGATGATGACTAAGGTATCTTGAATAGTCCGGCTGAATATAACACAAAAAATATGTACTTTGATATCTGTGGTCAGATAATGACCAAGGTCCCTCGAATAGTTTGGCTGGTTAGGTAGAAATAAGTCGATATCTGTGGCTGGCATCGTGGAACTGGGGTTGTCGCCAAGATGCCTCTCTACAATCGTTGGCTTATAGAAAAAAAATATTTGGGAATGAGTAATGATAAGTCTATCGCTAAATGTCATTTCCATACTTCACATTAGTTTTAATGATTATAAAAGGCAACTTGGCTACGGGACCAATGTTTCGGATTGAAGAGCATTGCAACCACTGTAATTTGAGTGGTGGCGTTAACCATCGGACGAGCGGCTTGCCCGTGCCATATTTTGGCTGTATCAGCGTGAAAGTTTCAATTTTTTGTAAATATACTGTACAAAGTTTTTAATGAAATTAAAAGAATACGTTTTTGTACGATTTATTTAAAATGAAATCCGTAAAAAATGTTATCAACCGGGAAATCGAACCCAGGACTTCTCATTCCTCAGATAAGACTTTACATTACAGATATTCGCTACCATTAGACAAAGACGCGAACTTTAATTCAAAAACTATGCGCGTATAATGAATTGTTATTGCCATTTTCGTCAGTTATATAAAATAATAATAACATAATTGTAATATAAATATGTTTGAAAGATTTTTTTTATCAATAGTCAATCCAATCGCCAATCAAAATCAGAATTAAAACTATAATTGGGCGATTACTGATTCTATTTATAGTAAGGTGTATTGATTCCTAAACCGCAAGAAGGCTACGCCGTAGACAAAGCTCGTAGATGTTCTACGGATAACCTTTGCTCTTTGCTACGATGCATCATGTCTTTTGTTCAATAATGTCAGTTTACGTCCGGATCAATTCAGGTAGTCGAAGACAGATTTTTTTTTTTTTTTTTTAAAAAGGCCATCTTCGGCGCATTAGGGACGGCTGCGGGCTTCCTCCGACTCACGTCTAAGTTGTCGTCCGCAACCGCCCCTGCACGTACCGCTGTTGCGGTCCTTTTCCTGTTGCGGGGGCTCAGAAGCCCCCGAAACACCGTACCGTGTCCGCCTAGTCGAAGACAGATAGTTTTCATTTTAAAGACAGCTTATATATAAAAGTATCTTGTATGTGGAAGTCGATTTGCGTGGGTACGTCATTGTCTATTTCTGCCACCAACCAACCCGCACTAAGCCAGCTTGGTGGACTAAGGCCTAATCCCTCTCTGTAGTAGAGGAGGCCCGTGCTCAGCAGTGGGCAGTATATAATACAGGGCTAGTATTATTATTTAATTACTTACGTATCTAGGGTACGATGTTTTCCTTCACCGTTAAAGTGAACGATAATTGATAAACAATACACACGTAACTTTGAAAAGTCAGAGGTGTGTGCCTTGGGTTTCGAACCTCCGGACATTGTCTCGGCAGACCGTTCCATTCCCAACTAGGCTATCGTCCACTTCGTAACTAAAACTAAAACTAACAGCAAATAATTTTTAACATTTCATTTCATGAAAATAGTATGACATTGACTATTATGCTTCTGAATTCAAAATCGTATTATAGAATTTACATAACAAACATCATGGGTCGCTAATGTGCCCTAGGGATTGCCGGTCACGTAACTGTATCGGCTGTATAAGTCAATGTCTTTAACCAGTTTCGACAACGTGGGGCAGAGGTATTCTAAATTTAAATTGAAACGTGTTGTACATACATCATTTTAATTTTCATATTCCAAACTTAAAACCTATCAATCAAAAATCACTCACCTCCGCCATTTTGTTGACATAAATACGGGAACCGCCATATATTACCCAGGCCCACCGAATAACCAATGATGGACAGGAAAAACTGGAGCTTCCCTGACCAAGCAGCACGGTCTTCATCAGGAGCATCACGCTGTAAGGATCCTCGGGACCCTTGAAGGACGATGGTAACACCATGAGGCCGTTCCGAGCCGTCAGAGCGAGTGGTCAACGGCGCCAACTCGTGTCCATTACGGGGCCCAATAGGCTCAGCTTTAGTGGCCATCTTGATAATTTAATTTACAAATTATTGTCTTTTTATTTAAGTTTAACGAGATTTTTTAAATGATATCTATTGCCTATAAATATGTTCATAGTATGTTATTGACAAGTCTCATGATAACCGAACCGTATGGCGTCTTTTTTTACGAATTGCACTTCTTTAAAATATGTTTTGATTTTTTTCAACAATTTCTGTGTTAGTTTTAATGAATCTCTGAAGACGTGCGTTGCCTCTCTGGGCATATGAGTCGTTAAGAATTACTTTTTAAAGAAACATATTTAATTGTGTGGTCATATTTGTTGTCGTTTTATGTTAATTTTAAATGTTTTAATCCATTATGTCTTCTGTGTAGACCAGTTAGCGGGAAGTTCTGAAACATACCAATGTTTATTAGATTTACCAAAATTAAACTTAAATTAAAGATGTTTGGTTAGTTCTTACAGTGAAGGAATTTTAGTGGGCTCAAGTCGTAGCTCCTTAAGTTTATAATATTCCTGATTTATTTTAAATCTGAAACAATTATCTAACGGTCTTCTATTTGGGCACTGAAATTCAGAGGGGTAAGAAACTAATTTCTTGCAAAAAAAAACCCAAATGTCGTCAAAATTATCACTATCCTGTGGGGCGATTTTCCGAAACTCGAGCTTTCAACTATAATGTTACGCAAACTATGTACATAATCAAACACTTGGCATCAAATTACAGTAACTATTAATATAATTTTGCTAAAACTTAGAAAACTAAACACATCACACCCTATTTTCAATCATTTTTTCGTAAGAGAATAGAGGCGACAAGAATTTCGTATCACATTCCTGTCACCTAAAAACACGTTAATAACACCTACAATTTAAAAAAAAGCGACGATGTCAGACTGCCGATACACAGTGCGTAGCTCAATGATCCCATTGCCGCTCGATCTGCAGCCAATAAGATAATCAGACGGTCGTGACGAAGATCTTTTCGACCGCAAACGTGTTTGGGTCAGACAAATTCTCGATCGTATGGCAAGTACTCACGTACACAATAAATGAATCTTTTAATTATTTTTAATAGTTTTAATTAATGTAATTGATGTAAATGTAATATAAAATTGCAATTAAAGACATCATTTTTGTAGTATTCATGAAAAACCTCAAAATTATCACTTTCCTGTATATCACTTGTCTGGATTTACGTACACGTAATGTGATAAACTTTCGCAGAGCTGTTGTTCGTGTATTAATACAATGTAATATGATGAAAGTTAGGTATCATACGGGATACTAAGTAACTATACGTGTCGTTTTTATTATGTTCTATTTGTATATTACTCAGTTTCCGGGACAAAATACAAATATTAGATTCCTATCTTCGCTAGCTGTGTGTTTAATATTATAAACATATTGAGATTAAGAATATATATTGTTATGTACTATACTTGTCGCGTATTATGCATTTTTGTTCCTTTTATACCATTGATTTCATTTTCCTGCATAACATCTCACTTGCCTATTATCAAAAAAACCTTAAAACGGCTATTATTTAAAAAATTATCAATATTTTGTCTGGCCCACGATACTGTAGTTTACTAAAGTCATTACCTTAACGTCTGGCTAGTTTATGTACAAAATCTAGTCAAAAACAGTGTGGAACCAAAAACACCCCATTTTATTCCTTCGCCGTAAGAACTAGCCGTTTATCAATTGTATCAGTTTCAGGTTAAGTACATTCAAATACACTTTAAGAAACTTTGGAAAGTAAATCATAATTACACAATTTACTTATAATACAGCAGAATTTATCGGTAAGAATTTTTTTCTCGACAACCATCGATTGAAAGATGATGTCGCTATAAAGTAGAATAGTAATAAATTGCTCTCTATAATTAAATTAACGAAACATTTAGTTTATATGAGACACTTATTTTAGGTTAATTTTTCAAACTCCCACTACGAAACCAAAGTTATCCTTTATGCATAAACAACCACACTTAAATATTAAAGTCCACAGTGACCTGGTGAGACAGAGAACTGTGCCAAGGCCGCGTCGAAACGAGGGGCGCCATTATCCCGGCCCCAAAGAAAAAGAGGGGGCCGCCCCTCACAACTTTCAATTCAGGCAACAGCTGGCGCGGACGTAGGTTTTGTTCTCGGGAGAAATCATTAATTGGTTTAGTTTTCATTGCTTCTATTTAAAAATCAGTTTGGAATTAAGTTCTAAAATTGTTTGATGTTTTCGAGGTTAGGAAATGGGGATTTGAGGAATATTTGTCACAAACATGACCAGAAAAGTAACAGTAACTAATATTGCCATTTCCAGCCAGTGACAATAAAATCAATCGAAAAAAAAAGATTAAAGATCCACCAAAGACAACACATAAATTGTGTAGGTAGCTTCTTTTAATTTTTGAGACTGAATACCGTCAGTTACAGTACAAAGAGCTAGAACTTTTGCATACGAGTGACAAGTTCACGCCTTAGGCGAGTGCTCAAAATCCCTTTGAGAACGAAATTAAAAACATCTGACGCTGTTCAACTTTGCCAGCCCATTTACAAGTTTGTAAGTGCTTATTACGCCTTCGGGCTTTAACTTAAACACGTCGCGTTGTGTGCTGTACAATCCGATCTGTACGAACGTTATTTATTATCAATCGTTGGCTGAGATGTATTGCGATACGACTATCATGCTGAGGTCGTAGATTCAATCCCCGGGTCAAATGAAATTGGGTGTTTTAATCACTATCAGCTCGGAGTCGGAAATCGCGACGATATGACGAATAGGCTTGTCTATGTGACGGAATACTCATGGCAAAAATTCTGCACTAGTTGCTTACCCCATAGGGGATGAAAGGTGAGTGCGTGTGCTGTGTATTAAAAGCCTTGGAGATAACGACATCAGAACGCCGTTTTCAGATAGCCACAATGTGACAATATTTCACCGTATAAAGCACATTAACGGTATACATGACTAAATGCAAAGAGTTCTAAGATTATATAGAGCGAAGATTGAAAAAAATGTCATACAAATTTGACCCTCTTTGTAATTCTACCGTTAAATAACAAAACATCTATGTAAAATGAATTAGAACATATTTTGACATGATCGTAATGCGCAAATTGGCATATTTCTATTCCAAAATATTTTCTTTACAGCATTTAGGTACACCGAGACGTCTTAAATCATACAGAATAAGACAGCGACTTATTTCCGATTGGTAATAACTTTCGGATGAAATATTTGGTCATGACCGGTCTATAATTAATCATACTGTTGAATGTCTTTGATTGGACGTTGTGTTGATGTAATTTGAAAAATGAACGTGCTAAGAATGTTCATTGTATTTTAAAAAGACGTAACTGAGCTCTTTAGTCTTTAGGAAAGGTCTATTCACCAACTAATGTCCTGTGGCTGATAATGATGAAAATCTCTCCCTACATAATACACATGTTAAGTGCCTAAATAGGTATTTTCGGAGCACATCACAAGGCTAAAAAATTATCATTATCAGCTCAAGGTACGCTACAGAGCCCGGTCTGCTGCTTTATGCATCCAGTCGCTGCCGGCCCTCTTGTGCAAGTCGTTCCGCCATCTGGCCAGAGGGCGTCCCACGCTACGTTTGCCAAGACGCGGTCCGCACTCCAGAACACGAAAAGAAAGATTTATACCTACTATGAATTACATAAACAGTTTTATAAACACTAGAGCGTTTGTTAACTGTCTAGAGATCGTTTGATATACTTCGGTGAAGTGTAAGGTTATGCGAAAAAGATGCCTTGGGTAAGCAGTCTGAATATAGGACTGCGGTACTAATTCAGTCAAACCGTGAACAAAAACTCTAACTATATTGTCTCACTTGTAATGCAATGAAATCAGCCCTTACTGCCTTGGTTAGGCCTTAGTCCACCACGCTGGCCTAGTTCAGATTGGAAGACTTCACATACCCTCGAAATTCTTATGGAGAATTCTCAGGTATGTAGATGTTTTTCTTCATCGTTAAAGCGAACGACAATTCTCTCACTTATAAACTTTAAATTATGTCAAGTCACCTGAGAAAAAACAAATAAACACGCCTTCATCCACAATGGCAGAAGTACAACTAAGTTACCTACTTTTTGCCATGTGTGTTCCGTCCCATACTGTGGTATAGGCTGAGTCTATACCCATATCAGACACCAATTCCAGAACTACTGATACTATACTAGTACTATTGATCAATATTGGTCAATATTGAGATGAAGAATTCAATAAGACTGCCCATGCATTTTAAGCATTTTTAAATACCCATAAATAACTCCAGCCTAGGTATATGTACTCCTCTATTATTAGGGTGTAAGTGGTAAGGCTTAGTTCACCACACTGGCCTTGTGTGCCTTGGCAAACTTCACATACCTCCAAAATTCTGGTACGTAAGTTCCCTCACGATATTTTCCTTCATGCTAATTAACAAAGAATACTTGCGTAGCTTCAAAAGTTAGAACAACCTTGGGTTTATACCAGCGGACTTTTGTCTCAGCGTGGTAGTCGATCACATTCCTAACTAAGTTATTATAAAATAATGCATCAACTTAATAAAAAAATATTTTAATTTAAATGTCCGTTCAATATCGAGATTAAAAAAGAAACGATGGAATTAAAGATCCTATCGCAAGTATCGATCGTCCCAGTAAAGTTGTTGGAATATTCAAAAGTTCGGTATGGACGTGTAATGGAATTATTAATGATGCATGATGCCAATCTTCGAATGGGGTAGGTAGAAGCGTAAGTGATCGCGGAGTTAATTTTTGTTTGGAGTTTATTATCTAGACACGCCGCAGCGTGTCAAGCCAAGTTCAAGCAAAGGAAGTGGCTAGCCAGCGCCGATTGTAATATTACAGGAACCACTTGGTGCCACTTTTCACCCTTCTATAACTCAAAACCTATTTAACGTAAACACATAAAACTACGTGTGTTTAATTATATTCACAAGGACATTCAGAAGCCCAAATTTTATGAAGCTAGCTCAAACGGTTATAAAGATATGAAGGTCAATAAGTCGTAAATTTTAGTACTGACCGACTGACTTATAGTACCTAAACCTAACCTACTTCCAGATATTAGCTACGGATGGGAATATGCAAAAATTTACGAATAATTTACTTCAAAAATCAATTAAGGGTATTTTTCAAAATTAAACTGCGATGTGTTTGCTGAATTGCGTCTCTAATAGTGTTGGTAGCAAATTAAAATAATGTGTAGTTACTGGCATTTTTATTATGAAATTATCGAAACAATATCGACATTATAATAAAAACTAGCTTTTGCCCACGGCTTCGCCCGCGTTAATAAGTTTTTCCGGGCTAAAAGTACATACATAAAAACCTTCCCGTTGAATGACTCTATCCAACACATTTATTTGAATAAAGATTAATATTATGACGTTAATACAACTCTTACAAATAATGCATTAATTTCGACCAAATTTGATTACCATAAAAACGGTTCTAGAGAGTTAATCTTAAAAGATAGACACATACTGTCGCGGACATTTTTTTAGATCATTTCAAGAGGAATAATTCTTTCATGCATATATTTTTGGTATTTTGGACCGTTTTCGCAGCGCACGCAATGGAAGCCCTCAAGGATGAATAATTTTCCCCGCTTTTTTCACATTTTCCATTATTTCTTCGCTCCTAATAGTTGCATCGTAATGTTATATAGCCTAAAGCCTTCCTCGATAAATGGTCTATTCAACACAAAAAGAATTTTTCAATTCGAACCAGTAGTTCCTGAGATTAGCGCGTTCAAACAAACAAACAAACAAACTCTTCAGCTTTATAATATTAGTATAGATAACTATCAAAATAAACATAACATATTCCAGAAATATGATGATAAATTTTCTGTGTTATAAATTTCGAATAGAGAGCTTCTAAAAACTACATAAAATACCGTTCTGCTACAGGGGTCCCCTTAAGTAGTTTTATTTCAATATAGTTATAGATAAATGGCGTATATTAATTAAAAGTATGCCTCACTATATTGTGTTTTTAAATAAATAAAATTATGATTTTATTTTTAAAGGAAATATTGAAAAAGAAACAGTTGAAAGCAGGATTTGAACCCGCGACCTCCAGCGTACCGTGCTAGGGCTCTGCCAACTGAGCTATCTCGACCTTACCTTCATCCGTTCAATTTCAAGTTCCCTATTTTATCTCTTTAAAAGAGATGCCTAGTGATATCTGTTTAACAATTATTACAATTGCCAAACTCATCGTTACTCCTTTACAGGCGTAAATGCACTGAAACGATATCACCAAACTTTTTTCTAATCCTATATTATGATTTTTATACATATTAAGGGCCATGTAGTGCCCGGACAATATTTTATTTTTAATAGAAGTGCTCGCGGCTCCGCCCGCGTGAAAAAGCTTTTTCCGGGATAAAAATATTTTCCCGGGATAAAAAGTAGCCTATAGCACTCAGGAGTAAAGTAGCTTCCTATTAGTGAAAGAATTTTCTAAATCGAATCAGTAGTTCCTGAGATTAGCGCGTTCAAACAAACAAACTCTTCAGCTTTATAATATTAAGTATAGATTTGCCCGCGGCTTCGCCCGCGTTAATAAGTTTTTCTAGCCTAAAAGTACATAAAAACCTTCACGTTGAATGACTCTATCTATTAAAAAAAACCGCATCAAAATCCGTTGCGTAGTTTTAAAGATCTAAGCATACATAGTGACAGACAGCGGTAAGCGACTTTGTTTTTAACCCCCGACAAAAAAGAGGGGAGTTATAAGTTTAGGGTGTGTATCTGTGTATCTGTGTATCTGTGTATCTGTGTATCTGTGTATCTGTATGTCTGTCTGTGGCATCGTAGCTCTCAAACGAATGGACCGATTTGGACGCGGTTTTTTTTGTTTGAAAGCTGATGTGACTGCGATGGTTCTTAGCTATAATTTATGAAGATCTGTTCAGGCGTTTGAGGATTATCAGCTCATTTCCAACTTGAAAAATCCAATTGACTTTAAATTTGGTGTACTGTCACTTTCAATACATTTGTAAACATGAGCTGATGCTGCGGCATCAAGTAGTCTGCGGGATACCCAACTCCTTAGCAACGTATAGCAGATATAGTGTGTTTGGGCTCAATGAGTAGGTGATACGTAGTTGATTATCAGGGCCCCATGATGGAGAATAAAATAATTTAAAAAGTTTGAAATAAAAATTAAATTTAAATTTAAAAAACCCCCGACACAAAAAATCTCCAAAAAGTAAAATAATAATATTGTCTTTGTCGTTTAAGTACCTAGCAATATTTTGACCCAAGCGTCCTCACGTCGGGGGACCGAACTCCGGACCAGTAAGATGAAAATACTTCTTTAGCGGTCCCCCGACGCGACGACGGTTGGGTCAAAATATTGCTAGGTACTTAAACGACAAAGACAATATTATTATTTTACTTTTTGGAGATTTTTTGTGTCGGGGGTTTTTTAAATTTAAATTTAATTTTTATATACTATGTAGTGATGATGGAAACAGTCAGTGAAAAAGAAACAGTCGAAAGCAATGTTTCCATTAAAAATAAAATCATTGTCCAGGCACTACATGGCCCTTATCATACACTAGCTTTTGCCCACGGCTTCGCCCGCGTTAATAAGTTTTTCCGGGCTAAAAGTACATAAAAACCTTCCCGTTGAATCACTCTATCCAACACATTTATTTGGATAAAGATTAATATTATGACGTTGATACAACTCTTAACAAATAATGCATTAATTTCGACCAAATTTGATTACCATAAAAACGGTTCTAGTGAGTTAATCTTAAAAGATAGACATATATATACCGCGGACATTTTTTTAGATCATTTCAAGAGGAATAATTCTTTCATACATATATTTTTGGTATCTGGAACCGTTTTCGCAGCGCACGCAATGGAAGTCCTCAAGGATGAATAATTTTCCCCGTTTTTTTCACATTTCCCTTTATTTCTTCGCTCCTCATAGTTGCATCGTGATGTTATATAGCCTAAAGCCTTTCTCGATAAATGGTCTATTCATCACAAAAAGAATTTTTCAATTCGAACCAGTAGTTCCTGAGATTAGCGCGTTCAAACAAACAAACAAACAAACAAACAAACTCTTCAGCTTTATAATATTAGTATAGATAAAAATCATAATATGGGATTAAATAAAATTAGTTTCTCTATATTAATACTACTGAGGGTCTAAGGTACCACCATTAAACTTGATCGTTGACGTATAATTAAGACCGCACGGAGCGTCCTACGCATTAATTGATCTATGAGAAGGTCCCTAGGTAAGGTACGGTAAGACCCAAATAATTTTTTAGGTTGACAGGAAGGTTTCCATTTTAATCCTACTAATATTATAAAGGCGAAAGTTTGTAAGAATGTATGGATGTTTGGATGTTTGGATGTATGGATGTATGGATGTATGGATGTAAGGATGTTTGTTCCTCTTTCACGCAAAAACTACTGAACGGATTTCGATGAAATTTGGCACAAGGGTAGATCATGTACTGGATTAACACATAGGCTACTTTTTATCCCGGGAAAATATAAACCGGGACTTTTATCCCGGAAAAACTTTTTAATGCGGGCGGAGCCGCGGGCAAAAGCTAGTAAGTAATATTTCATGCATAATGGGTATTTGAGCCTTATCAACGTATATATCCATTTGAAGCTGACTCTACATAATATTATATTAGTACCAAATACCAATCTCAACATACTATAAAACAAAGTCGCTTCCCGCTGTCTGTCCCTATGTATGCTTAGATCTTAACTACGTAACGATATTTTGATGTTTGTGATTGATCGAGATACCGACACGTCAGTCTCTCAACCAATCACAATAAAACGAAGCGGAGACGCATCGTGTTTTTTTTACATTCTAAGCCCCCTGTTTATTTTTGGTGACATGAGGAACGGGGGATTAAAAACACTAAAATCCTGCTTACGTAATACCTAAACGGCCCCTACCTACACATTACACCCCTACATACACCTACACGACATTGAGGGCGAGTGTAACACCGGCTTAAAATTCTCTATAATTCTAGAACATTTTGAACAGATCGGATTCATTTCTTGACATTATTTTATTGATGGTATCACGCAGCCTGACGTTAATACTACAAGATAGTACGTGTAAAATAACGCTAACTCTGTAAAACGTATTGTTTTCATTAGCCGTCCATTACGTAAATAACGCTTACCATGTGATTCTTATTTTATTTATAGATATTTTTAGCAACAATAGCTACTGAACTGATTTCCTCGACTACAATCCGGCCGTGTTGAGAAAATGCACATTTGGCCGTGGACAATAATTGATGTGGGAATTAAAAATAAAAATTATTAATTATTATATTTGAATTTGGAATATTTTATTACACACACCACACATACACCACACACACACACACACACACACACACACACACACACACACACACACAAACAAACACTCACGCACACACACATACACACGCCTTTTATTCCCCAAGGGGTAACCAGAGACGCAACTAGTACATCTACTTTTCGCCATGCACATTCCGCCCCATGATGTGATAGGGGGCGAGCCTATCGCCATATCGGGCACAAATTCCTAACTCCGGGCTGATACTGAATTAAAAAACCCCCAATATCAATTTGCCCGACCAGGGAATCGAACCCAAGACCTCAGCATTGCATTCATACCGTAAAACAACTACGCCACCGTCATATTATCATCTGTATGTTTGTAATATTATTATGTTCATGTGCGCATGATGACTCGCGGAGTACAGACCCATTACTGATACCTATTTTAATAATATATATGTAAATAAAACACCTATCAAAATAAACCTTATGTAAAACATCGTTTCTAAAAATTCAAGGGCGTGCCATTGTAAAATGTATAAACAAAATCCAGTAGATCGAAATAGTTAAACTGTGAGGTAACATAGGTAATAAAACGGTAAAGATGTCTAATGTTTAGATATTTGATTCTTTGTTATATAGTCAATGACAATCCGCTAAATAGAGCTCTGTCAAAACTGCCAAGTAAATGCTACTCGTCATATAAATGTATAAACCGACCAAATACAAACATTACACTGTAATCTGTGCTCTCCAAATGGCTGTCAAGTTATTATCACAGAATAATGAATAGTACTGTACTAAAGTGAACAGGAGAAGGACCGCAACAGCGGTACGCGCAGGGGCGGTTGCGGACGACAACTTAGACGTGAGTCGGAGGAAGCCCGCAGCCGTCCCTAATGCGCCGAAGATGGCCACCGCGGAGTTTTAGTTGGTATGCTGTGCGGTGTACATAGGTTAGGGACTCGGCCCGGCGGTCGCCCGACGTTTTCCATCTTTCCGGGCGGCTCAACGTCGGGTCGTAAGGCACGGTGAACCCAACATAACCGCTCAGTCGTTCCCCTTGAACACTGGGCGGTAGTAATAAGTCACTTTCTCCGCGTCAACAAAAAAAAAAAAAAAAATGTACTAAAGTGAACGCTAGCCTACTTGGGAATGGAACGGTCTGTCGAGACAATGTCCGGAGGCTCAAAACCCCAAGGCACACACCTCTGACTTCGCAGGGTGGGGGAGTGTTAGAACTGACGAAAATGTATGACTTACAGTATATCCTACTAATATTATAAAGGCAAAAGTTTGTAAGAATGTATGGATGTTTGGATGTATGGATGTTTGGATGTATGGATGTTTGTTCCTCTTTCACGCAAAAACTACTGAACGGATTTCGATGAAATTTGGCACACGAGTAGATCATGTCCTGGATTAACACATAGGCTACTTTTTATCCCGGGAAAACATAAAGCGGGACATTTATCCCGGAAAAACTTTTTAACGCGGACGGAGCCGCGGGCAAAAGCTAGTTTAAATAATAAATATCGATTATTTGTTGAAGATCCGCGATTTTTTAAATAATTATAGTAAACTCTAACGGCCTTATTCAAACACAGTTTATAAACATATTTTAGTTATAGAATGTGTTGTCTTCTTCCTTCAATCTGCATTCAAAATTCGTTCGAAAAAGTTCATGAATATGGCCGTAACTATATAGTTCATACATTATACAATTAAGACACAGTTTTATAAGTATTGTATTATTAGAAATAAGTACCTAAGTATTAGAAACTCTTGATTAACGTCTCTACTCTCTTTATGCCATGAGCGCACGCCCATTCCTGCCAACGAAGCAGTGATACCTAACCAAACTCGTACAATCTAGCTAGCAAATCCTCTATCCTCTCAGCATGTCTATTTTTAAACAAGAAGCAATCGCAGAAATATGCATATATTTTAATACAATCGTATCAATTGATCCGGAGTTCAATTGGTACACGGAGAGCATTGTGCACGCACATCGTCTGCAATTAAACTGTTTACTTGAATTTATTTATTTTACGCGTACATAAGTGTAGAATAAAGATGTGAATTATAATATTTTTATACCTACCCTGTATTACTGAGAGGGTTTTAAGCCTTAGTCCACCACCCTGGCCTAGTGCGGGTTGATAGACTTCACATACCTTCCAAATACTTATAAAGAACTTCTCAGGTATGCAGGTTGCCTCACGATGTTTCTCTCAACGTTAAAACAAGTGATAATTCACAAAGAATACACACATAACTTTAGAAAAGTCGGAGGTGCGTGCCTTTGGGTTTTAAACTTGCGGACATTCGTCTCAGCAGCCCGTTCCACTTCCAACTAGGCAATGGCCACTTCATATAATGAGTTCGTCTGACTACAATATTAAGAATGACAAAGTATTACATGGTACTAGGCTGTGCCCGTCAACTTGAGACATTAGATGTTAAGGCTCATAATGCCTGGTAACTACACAGGAAAGTGACTGCAGTGTCCTTCAAAATGGATTATACCACTGCTACCTGGTAGTAGAAATAGACACTACCGTAATTACGCAGTGGGGCTAGGACGTGAAAAAAAAAACACGATGCGTCTCCGCCTTGTTTTTTGTGATTGGTTGAGAGACTGACGTGTCGGTCTCTCGATCAATTACAAACATGAAAATACCGATACGTCAGTCACTCAACCAATCACAATAAAACGAAGCGGAGACGCATCGTGTTTTTTTTTCACGTCCTAGCCCCACAGACTCACTTTCTCATAACAGAGATCTACCACCCAATAGAGTAATTTTATGGTATTATTTTTAACGTCAATTTTATTTGACACTTTTATTTATATCATTGCATTCGTCTCAGACTAATAAAAACTAAGTTTACTAGTAACTCTATCGGTTAAACATATTAAATGTACGATAAAATTTCGTTCCACCTCTTAGTAAACAACTAAACTGTGTTGTAACTAACTTATATCGCTTTTCTAACATCTCTTTTTTAATATATTGTGTTATTTCCTAGTAAACAAGTGTATGAATTAATGTTTTGTTTTGTCCCAAACGTAGTTTATAGACATTCTGAGATAGTGGGTGATATCACTCTCAATTCCCAGTAATTAGAGTTTACACACACACACACTCACGCCTATTATCCCCGCAGAGGCGCAACTAGTGCACCCACTTTTCGCCGTTATTCCGTCCCATGATGTGATAGGGGGCGAGCCTATCGCCATGTCGGGCACAAATTCCAGACTCCGAGCTGAAATTGAATAGAAAAACTCAATTTCACTTTACCCGACCCGGGAATCGAACCCGAGACGTCAGCATTGCAGTCGTACCATAATACAACTACGCCACCGAGGCAGTCGTTAGAGTTGACTATGCTATTTATTCTTACATTATACTAGCTAATGCTCGCGTCTTCACCCGCGTGAAAGAGTGTCTCGCTATATATTATCCCAGGATAAAAAGTAGTCTATGCCCATCCTAAGATCTTAAACTAATTCCATACAAAATTTCATTGAAAGCCTTTAGGTAGTTTTTGAGTTTAACGCGTTCAGACAGACAGACTGACGCGGCAGGGCACTTTTTTGTTTTCTAATATGTAAAGATTTATGGTATTGAAAAAAATTCAGCAGGCACTAGGTACATCCTATTACTAGATGCTGGTTCTACAATAGAGAATTCTATGCCACAATTTCACTATAAACAAACAATCTCTTAGACTTGTATGTCAACCCCAAGGAAACTACTTTGACCCCTTTACCACCCTAGAATGTAGGGTTGTGCACCCCTTTTAATTGATGTACTAAAATAACATCGCTGACTACGCAAGTTTGCGAAACATTTAAAAAAAATGATGATATGCATATTTGCTATAAGTTTAGAAATGCTAAGTTAGAAAAATAATTATGTAACTTAGCATTTCTAAACTTATAACAAACTAGCTTTTGCCCGCGGCTCCGCCCGCATTAAAAAGTTTTTCCAGGATAAAAGTCCCGCTTTATGTTTTCCCGGGATAAAAAGTAGCCTATGTGTTAATCCAGGATACGATGTACCCGTGTGCCAAATTTCATAGAAATCTGTTCAGTAGTTTTTGCATGAAAGAGGAACAAACATCCATACATCCATACATCCATACATCCAAACATCCAAACATCCATACATTCTTACAAACTTTCGCCTTTATAATATTAGTAGGATATATTTTTTATGCCAGGCGGTTTGTTACACGAGACAATTAAAAAAATTATTATTTTTAATTTTAAATCAAAACATACTCAGCTTATTGCATGTAAGTATTATTTTGTATGTATTTTATTAAGTTTTCCCATGTTATACAGGGAATCAACATCATTTTTTAATTCTTTACTATTTTGAAAGCCATGTTCGATGTGATGTTACAAGCATTGTACCTTAAACATCGTATCTTTTTACCCGACTACGGCAAAGCAAGAAAGGGTAGTGATTTAATATTTTGGACTTTAAGGTATTAGTAAATAGAATGCTAATTAGTTCGAATACGGCAATTTCTGAATAAGATTGTTATAAGATTAAATTCTTTTACTAATTTTTTTTTTTTTTTGGTAATACCATCCTGAAATGAATTACAACTGTTTCATTTACAACAAACGCATATTTCTTCAATAAATTATTTATGTAAACCAAGTGATGCAACCTTTAACCCATGGCTGTACAACATACATAATTTCTTTACGGTTCACTTTGTTACGTATCACTCTTAATTACTATAAAAATGTTCGGTTTATAAAATGCGTTGCTTCAGTAACAACATTGGATTGTTTTATTTTTCGACACAGAAAATTTGTCAATTTTGACCTCTCAAGGTCGATTATAAGCCGACTTGGAACACCCCTATTTAATTAATGAGTTTTGTGTAAATATTAATTCATTGAAAATATACTCGTGTTTTGGGTAACACGTGCCTAGCCCGCAATGGGATGGAGTCCTGACCTTCCTAATAGCGCATCGTCTGCACCGTCCGCACGGCGCATAATCGATAACACACCTCCACGAAAAACAACCTTATTCGACATCCCTGCTATAACTTCTTCTGATTTATTATCTCTATTAAAGTATGCTTTTGCAGTTTGATGTCCGTATTTTCGAGAAATCATGATAATTATATATTTTTTTTCTAATAAAAAATACCATTTTTAATTTTTGCCGTGTGTAAATTTAAATAACTTGTCTCAAAGGTAAATGTATTATAATTGAATAAGAGACCACCTGAATTATGATATTGAAAATAAAAAAAAGTGTCTTACATGTTTTTTGCTCACAAAATAGGTTGTATATCACTTTGTTGACTGATAATGAATACTGGCCAGTGTCGTCACTATTAGAACGAAATTCAAAAATTTCAGTACAATATTGCTCGCGATGAGCGGACGTCCGCGGTAGGCGTACTCTACTGACTGCCGACATCGACACCAATGTAGAGGCGTGATACTTTCGATGCATGCAGTATCGATAATCTTACATAATATTAATTTATTCGATAAATCATCTACACATCGTCTTTGTTTTGGATTAAGTAAACACATAAAACAAGTATTTATATAGGTGTGTTACAGCTGTGACGTAGCTAAAAAATATTTTATTTGTGAAAGCATAATAAACCCGCATGAAATAAAATATCATAATGCGCATGCCCAGCAACTTGAAGCCCAGCTAATAAACCCAGATAAGAAAAAAATATAATGACTAATAACACATTATTTATGCATTATTTATTGCCATATATAAATCAGGTGCAGATAAATAAATTGGTTTCTGGTTTTCCTCTGGGATTCACCGAAGATAGATCGCTAGGTTATTTTAGTATTATTTACAAATACCAGAGCGTAACCCATTCTAGTAGCTTATACTAACTCCAAACCATGCGATTTTGAGTTAGTACTCTTAGGGCGGTATTAATAAATCAATCTCAAGTTTCAGTTACATCTCAAGTAGACATAATGTATTAATAGTTCCATACATTATGTCTACTTGAGATGTAGCTCAAACTTGAGATTGATTTATTAATACCGCCCTTACTGTACTGGCTGATGATAAGCGGAGAGAGGTCCAGATAGAATGTCGACCGACGAAATTATCCCTCGTGAGTCAAAACAATTAAGCCGACCTGTTTTTATGTTTATTAATTAAACCATTATGTTTATTTTTATGGCATTGAATGACGAGACGAGCATGGCGTTCGCCTGATGGTAAGCGATACAACCGCCCATAAACAGTAGCAACACCATCCAGCACCTTGAGTTACAAAGTACTGTGTGGCATTCCACTGCGCTCGTCATCCTAAGACATAAGATGTTAAGTCTCATTATGTCCAGTAGTAACACTGGCTACAATGTCCTTCAAATCGAAACACAACAGTGCATGCACACTGCTGCTTGGCGGTAGAAATAGACATTGCGGTGGTACACACCCAAACGGGCTCTTACATATGAAAAACTTACCACCAGTTTAGTTATGCAGTAATTTGGCAAAAAGGTTAGAATTAAAATTTGTATTTTCTTGGATTTCATTACACATTAACTTCCTAAAGTCTTACCAGGCGATCCAAATATCCGTAATCTTATTCTAAAGTTGAAACACGTGAACTTTACAGGACGGAGTCAGAAAACTAATAAATAATCTCAACTCGAAACAATAGGAGTTAATTATAAAAAAGTTGATCAAATTACTATCTTTTCATTGAGTATGATTTTTTCAAGTTTGTCCGGTTAACATGCAGTGGTGGACATCTAATTAAGGACAGTCAACAATTTTCAAAAATATATTTTCGTCGTATAGTTTTTTTATTCGTATATACGTCATTGTAAGATGGCGTTTTCATACTGTGGTATCAGTTAACTAATTAAATATTAACTAATAGGAAAATATTAAAAAGGCAACTCATTAAATTACCTTATTCAGGGCCTTTCTATAATGTAACGTTAAATAAATTAAAATTTATGCAAAACTTTTACACAAAAAATATAAATACGAATGGTGATGAAATAATTTGCGTGAAATAATTATCATGTTTTTGATCGTATTTCGTCATACCACAATATGCATAATCATAATTATTCAAAAATCATGGAAATATTTTAAATAATGCTGTAAAATATTTTAAAATATGCAATAGTACAAAAACTCGGAAACAAAAATAAAGTTCATGAAAACCAACCTCACAGTATAGTCGAAATTACTAAAAGAGACTTATGTTGAGGCTTATTGTTAAGAAAAAAACCACAGACTGACGACATCGTGCAACTTTTTAACTTTGAAATGCAATTTTTTTCTGATATTCACTAATAGTACACCGAAATTGACTCGTCAAGCCCCGCTACGGACGGCCGGCGTCCGAGTATATATATAGGGTTTCTCCATATATCTACATATATAAGCGGGTTTGACGGGTTAATTTACTCGTTTTAGTTAGTAACTTCAAAATAAATATTAATGAGCAAATGTCCTTTACTTACTACCGATGGACAGGATATTAGTTGGCATATCAACATTGTCAAAATCCCACAGTAAGAAAAAAGTTACACATCTTCAAAAAATATATTGTACCGTCAAAAAATATAATGCAGTGTTCCTAATTAGTAGGCCACCACTGTATATTACAATTAATTTATAGAAATTGCTCAACACAGGTACATATTATCCTCTAGACTAACACTAAATAAAACAATTATAATTCAATTAAAATGAACATATTCACGTGTTATTCTTTAAAGTAAATTAGGACACGTTTTAAATATAATTTACAAAACAAAACGAATTAAATACTTTAAAATATGATAAATTTAACAGAAACCGTATTAGATAAATTTAATTAGGGTAATAGAGTGTGCCCGCGGCGAGCGTACGAAGTAGACGTGTGCGCAATTTTTCTTACAAAATAGTATAAATTAGTGCTAATTGAAAACCAACCTAAACCTAACAACAATAGTGAAGATTTTCGACTGCAATCTACTGTCTGCACGCTGTGACGACGGCAGCGCAGGAGCAGTGCAATTAAATAAAATAGGCTGTCTCACTCTAACAACTTGGAATGTTACAAGCCTGGTGACACCAACAACCTAATCAAAGATTAACTGAAAATGAGTGTACAACGTAGCCCACCAGAAACTCCAAGTGGCACTTCGACAGCGCAACCCGATTTTCCACAAGAGCCCTACACACATCAAATAACATTCCGAAAACGAAAGCAACCAGAAGATGATCGGAACATGAAGATGGAATTTGAAGATTTCAGAAAGGAAGTATTATCTATTCTCCAGGACTTTACAAAAACACAAAACAGCAATATAACCAAAATATCAGATAATATCATTACCATTAAACAGCAAATACAAAATATTGAACTTAAGACCGATAATATATTACTAGAGCAAAGCAAACTTAAAACGGAAATTTCTGACCTGAAAACTAAATATACTGAAGCTGAAATGAAGATCAGCTCCTTAGAGAACGATATCAAAGATTTAAAAGAGTTGCCAAGACCAACAGCTGATAACGTTGTATCACACTGCGAAAATATTATGGCTGAAGTACGAGAACGCGCTATAAGAGAAAAAAACCTCATAATAACTGGCATACCTGAAATAAAGTCCAAAAACACTGAAGAGAGAAAGAATTACGACATTGAAGAAACTATCAAAGTCATTAAAGTTATTGATACGAACAGCCCTTCGCCAGAAGCTTGTATACGCATAGGAAGACATCAATTGGGGAAACCTAGACCTATTAAGGCTATATTCGCAAGTCAAGATATTGTAAAAAATATATTACGTAAGCGATCAGATTTAACTTTGGATAATATTAAAATTTACTCAGACAATACCATACAACAACAAAAATACTTAAAATTGATCCAAGGGGAACTTAAGGCTCGTAATAATAATGGTGAAGATAATATTACTATAAAATACGTAAATGGTATACCAAAGATATTAGAAATGAAGCCAAAAAACTGATAAAACCTAACGAAATAACTTGTTGTAACGAACCTATAACGTATCAAGTAGTACAAAGTTATGATAGCATCCATAGAAACAAGAAGTCCTTGTGCATTCTGTATACAAACATCAGAAGTTTAGTCAAAAAAGGTAAGTTGGACGAGCTGAAATGTGCATTGCATTCTCTACACAAAATTCATATAGTAGTGATAACAGAAACATGGATAAAATCAGATCGCGAAGCCCTAAATTTACACATACCAAATTATACACACTATTTTAACTATAGAACAAAAAGTCGAGGTGGAGGGGTTTCCATCTATGTACATAACGACATCAAGCATAGCTTAATAGAAGAACTCTGTAAAGACGATAATCATTACCTTTGGGTACACATAGAAAAATTTTGTCTTGATGTCGGTGTTATATATAAGCCTGAACGAACCAATACAAAAGACTTTTTGAATACCTTATCCGAGCAATTAGAACAAAGGAGGAGAGCAATTCTGCTAGGAGATTTTAATTTAAACCTATTGGAAAAGAAGAGTGAAGTAACACAGTATAAGAATACACTTCGTCAAAATGGATATTATATATTGAACAAAATAGATAAAGAACATTGTACAAGGGAAACAGCAGATACAAATACTATTCTAGATCACATAGTCACAAATTTTCAAAATCATCCTTTTCATTTGGCAATACTAGAAACATCAATATCTGATCATAAGCAAATATACTTCGAGATACAAAGGGCACATCCAATTCCTGTTCGCAAAGTTGATTATGTGAAGGTAAACTATGAAAGCCTGCATAAATCTATCACTGATTCGCTTATCAATTTCGATAATGATTACAATATTCTTGAAAAGCTACTAATAAGAACAATACAACAGAGTAAATCCACTAGAACAAAAATTTTAAACTTACCTAAGAAAGACTGGATTAACAGAGACATTATTAATTCAATTGAAAACAGAAATGCGATGTGGAAGAAATCTATAAATGATCCGGTTAATACAGCAATAAAACAAAAACTTAAAGAGCTAAGAAGCAAAACATTTAGGTATATACAAACAGCAAAATCTGAATACTACCACGACGCCTTCAGGAAATGTAATAACAAACCAATTAAAATGTGGAAATTAATAAATGAACTTAGCAACAATAAAATTAAAGAACCAAATACATTACCTAAACTGAAAATTGGTACGGACCTAGTTACCGATGAACACACAATATGTAAACATTTTAATGACTTCTTTGCTACCGTTGGTGCTCAATTAGCCAACAAAATACCACATAAATACCATGTTATAAATAATATTCAATACAAAAATAACACCAGTGAGCTTACAAACCTAAAAATGACAACTAAACAAGAAATTTCTAAAGTAATTAAAGATCTCAAATCTAACACTAGTTCAGGGGTGGATGGTATAACTGCCAAAATAATTAAAAGTATAAACAATATTATATCGGAGCCTCTAAGTAGATGCATCAACAAGTGTTTAGCAGAAGGAGTGTTTCCAGACTCTCTCAAGATAGCAAAAGTTAGCCCGATATATAAATGTGGCGATAAACAGGACCCTAACAACTATAGACCAATCTCAGTACTCCCGGTTGTTTCGAAGATTTTTGAAAAAATTATACATAAAAGACTGTCCGAACATTTAGATTCCATAAATTTTCTTAGTAAATACCAGTATGGTTTCAGACCCAAATCCAACACTTTATCTGCTACAATTGATCTGATAACTGACATTAAGGTCTCTATAGACAAAAAAGAAATTGTATTAGGCATCTTTATTGATCTTAAAAAGGCCTTTGATACCGTGAGTCATAAACTACTAATTGAAAAACTACATAAACATGCGGGAATAAATGGGAATGCTTTGGCAATGTTTAGGTCATATTTGGAAAATCGTTACCAAGTTGTACAAATTGGACAGTACAAAAGCAACACCAAATCGGTTACGTGTGGTGTCCCCCAAGGATCTATCTTAGGGCCAATCTTGTTTTTAGTTTATATCAACAACTTGGATGAGATAGGATTGAAGGGGCACCTAACACTTTATGCTGATGACACGTGCTTATTTTACTTTGGTCCAAATATAGAAACGCTAGTACAGCTAGCACAAGCTGATTTAAACTTAATTCAAAATTGGTTTCTACATAATTTACTTACTATAAACGAATCGAAAACAAAGTACCTGATCTTTTCGGCAATAAATAAGCAGATGAACGAACACCCACCGCTGACTATTAATGGTGTGAAACTACAGACTACAGAAAGTGAAAAATACCTCGGCCTAGTATTAGATAATAAGCTGACATGGAAGCCGCATATAGAAAAAATTCGGTCAAGACTAATTTCTCTCACTGGTACACTTAAAAATATAATCCACTGCATTCCTATAAAAACGCGATATACAATATATAATTCCCTAATAAAACCGCATCTTGACTATCTTCCAGAAATTTGGGGTTCTGCCCATAAAACTAACTTAAATACCTTGCAAACGGCTCAAAACAAATTAATAAAAATATTATTCAGATACAAATACCTAACACGAACCAACATAATCTATAAAGAAACTAAATTATTTAACCTTAAACAAAATTATATCTATAACACTTGTATTTTGGTCAGAAAAATATTAACAAATGATCTTCACTGTCGTATCAAATTCACAAAAAGAACCGATATACAAAAAATTAAAACAAGGCAAGCAAACAATATTATTCTGCGTACACCGAGGACTCATTATGGCAAGAGTAGTATCCTGTTTGAGGGAGCAAAACTATATAATAAGCTGCCAAAAGACATAAAGGAAATAAGATCTATGGCTTCTTTTAAAAAAACTCTTAAGCACCATGTTTTAAACTTGATTTAAAAACTTATATGCACGACACCAAAGCAGTAAATAATTACAATTAAATAATCTCCAACTTACATTTAGAATCTGATTTATTCATTCTCAAATTATTTATTAAGAATTACTCGAGAGCAAAAAAAAATAAAAAAAAATAAAAAAAAAATGTTAACAAAAAAAAAAAAAAAAAAAAAGTAACAATAGAAGAAATTGAATGAGTCTAAATAGAAACAAAAATAATAAAATTTTACGTTATCATAAAATACGGTCGTTACACTCCAAGGCACCTATAGAAGTTTAACCGGTGATTAACTGACAAACACTTGTAGTGTAACTGGCCCGGTTATGATGTGAGCTGTTATACCGAACTTCATCATAATAATGTCGCCGCGCTGCCTCGAGTGGGTACATATCGCCGTTACAAAACTACCCACCAAAGTAGGTGCATTTTAATAGTATTTGCTCAAAATACGATTTTGCTGTTTGTATGATTGTGTTATGTGTAATTGTTAATGTTGGGTAATCCAACAAAATTTATTCAAATTTATATTTGTGTAAATGTTAATGTTAATTTAAAAAAATGTATATTGTCTTTGAAATGTATTTACATTCCTTATAATATGCTCGCCTGTATTTAAAAATACTTGTGTAAGTTGTTTTCTCAGTAAGTGATTAATTTATAATCTTATGAGAAATAAATCATTCTTAAACCTTAAACCTTAATACGACTGACGTAATAAATATCTTAGTAAGTACATATTGTTCTTCATTCATGCCTCCAATTATCGATATGGGAAAGCATAGTCCCTGAATAGGAAAACTTATTGATTAGTAAAATAGAAAAAGAAATCCTTGAGATCATTAAAAATTGTCACTTGGTAATGTTTCGTAATTGATAACACTTGATAAAAGTCACAGGAACACGCTGGATGCAGGCCGCTTTTGTTGTCAAATCTTTAGAAGAAGCTTATGTTCAGCAGTTGACGATATGTAGCTGATGATGATGATGGATGTTTCCTAAACGCTTGTTTGTTGGTTCAATCGTGAAATCACTACATAGTATAAAACAAAGTCGCTTCCCGCTGTCTGTCCCTATGTCCCTATGTATGCTTAGATCTTTAAAACTATGCAACGGATTTTGATGCGGTTTTTTTTAATAGATGGAGTGATTCAACGGGAAGGTTTTTATGTACTTTTAGCCCGGAAAAACTTATTAACGCGGGCGAAGCCGTGGGCAAAAGGCTAGTATATAATAAAAACGAACTAAAAGCGTTAAGTTTTCTAACAACAGTTCATTAGTTATGATTACCTACATATATACAGCGAGAAGTCAAATTTTCTCCGGATCCGCATTATCCGGACATTTAGCGATTTGCATTCGTTATAATGCCGACTAAACACAGTGGAAATCTGAATTTCTCAATGTCGTGGAACAATATGTATAATTCATTGGTCAAGGTTAGAAAATTCTACGCATAAAGTTATTGAACTAACAAACCTCTTTCTTGGCTTAAAAATGTACACGCATTTTATCTCTGAAAGGGTACGCAGAGGCACAACTAGTACATAAACTTTACGCCATGTATTATTCGTCCCATGATAGATTTTATACGATAGGAAAACTTAAAATTTTAAAGTCCTAAGTAGGCTTTTTCCTGTTTTTAGAAACTCTCCATAACTTCTATTTTTAATTCTACGTGGAAAAAATAAGCAAATTCAGTGTTTATAAACATCGGTTAATTATCGTTGGTTTTAGATAATGAGGTGCTGAAGTACATCCATCAATCAGTTAGTCTTCGTTTATTTTTGGCTGTTTTAAAATGTTCCAAGGTGTCTTCCGCTTAATGAATCTTGGGTGTAAAGATAAAACTTTGTTTATTTTACAGTATTTGCAAAATATAATAAATAAACCCATAAACGTACATGTTAAATATAACAAAATGTTTATAACTCACAAGAATACAATGCCAATTTGATAGTAATTTGAATAGCGATGAAATGTTTCATATATTTTACTTTTATTTTTTAAAGGTTTCGTACAAGGCTTAGGACTATATTATTATCAACACAAAATTCACTACGATTAGGGATTCCGCCCTCACTATTGGTCAGATGTCTAGCAACAATGGTGCAGCAAAGAATTTTTTTTCAGACAATTTCCTTGTGGCATTTGCTTGCGTTTTTTTTGTGGTTTCGACGTAAGTCCTTCAAAAGAAAAGTATATTTTGTTCCTCAATGGCCAGCAATTCTCGGCTATGATTCCTCTGACCCATTTGCTTTTACACCCTACATAATATAATTATGCGCAATATATCATTATACTTTCATCACTCTATCGACATTACTAAGGGATGAAAATTGTGCCCTTCACTCGCAGTGACGTCATTTGGGGTGAGCATGCGCGACGGAAACTCCGCCATTTTGTTTGTACTCGGCTACCTTCGTGCAATATCGGCAAAAATCGTACAGTATAGTCATGTCCAGCGATTTTCAGAATGTTACCAAATTCTCTTACGTTCACTTGTATTTTCAACCTTATGCCGTTACAATAAAAAGCACATGTACGCAAGTCTAAAATTGCATTGAAATGGTGCAGTGAAAACCTTTGGCCATGTTGAGGAATTTGCGTCGTATCTAATTTTAAACTTCGTTGTTTTCGCGTCGTGCGTCATTGTATTCTCATAATGGATTTAATCATATTTTTTAAATATGTCTGATCAATATCTATGTTCAGCCCTTTCAACTATACTGCCGTGCTAAGCTCAAAAAGTATAGTAAACTTAATGATTGTGGCATCAGATACATTAAAAAATGCACATCCAATGAACAGTGTAGCCGAATAGCGGTATATTTTTAAAACATTTAAAAACAACAGAGTGATAAGAAAACTATACCTATTCACAAAACTTCAATTTTTCGAATCTAGCGTACCTTGACATACCACTTTTGCGCTTAGCACTGAAGTACATCAAATGGTAATTAGTGGACGATAGCCTAGTTGAGAATGGAACGGTCTGCCGAGACAATGTCCGGAGGTTCGAAACCCAAGGCACACACCTCTGACTTTTGAAAGTTACGTGTGTATTATCAATTATCGTTCACTTTGACGGTGAAGGAAAACATACCTATATACCTGAGAATTCTCCATAAGATTTTCGAGGGTGTGTGAAGTCTGCCAACCCGCAATAGGCCAGCGTGGTGGACTAAGGCCTTAAACCCTCTCAGTAGTAGAGGATGCCCGTGCTCAGTAGTGAGCAATATATAATTAATGATTAAACGAACTTACCTGAAAGTGATAAAGGCGTACACTAGTACACGGACTACATGTGTTCTCTATCTTCTCTTCATGCTAATCTCGAGGACGAAGCAGAAGTATAATACAGGGCTGGCATTATTATTATTATTAAATGACAATTATAAACAATAAATAACTATTATAAGGCTTATACAAGACATAATGAAACTTAACATCTTATGTCTCAGGATGACGAGCGCAGTGGAATGCCACACAGTACTTTGTAACTCAAGGTGCTGGATGGTGTTGCTACTGTTTATGGGTGGTCGTATCGCTCACCATCAGGCGAATGGCATGCTCGTCTCGTCATTCAAAGCCATAAAAAATGTTTTTAATAGGTCATATAAATTTATATAACAAAATTGCCTCGAAGGCGTAGTTGAATTTCGTGCGCGGTACGACTCCCGCGCTAAGGTTTCAGTATCAAATCCTGGGTTTGAGTTTATATTAGGAATGGATTCGGAAATGATATTGGTTTTTTCTTATTATTAGGCTGGAATCTAAAAATGTACCATATAAAATACAATTGCCTCGCCCCTTCTTACATTGAAATGTGTTACATCTCTGCCTATCCCTGATGAGGCAAAAGGCGTAACTCTATGTAAATAACACGACTAGTTTTTCACTTCACTAAAGTCTGCAAATCGGGGCCATACAAATTTTAACTCTACTGACACAAATTTAGAATTACTTACCGTATGAAACCATGTTTCTAAGGTACTAAGGGCCAGGCCACAATCAGGGTCACCAGATTAGTCCGTCTGAGTCACGAGTGACCATTGCAACTAATTGAGCTATGACCCTTCCAACAGTAGTCATGGTGGTCATGAGTATGACTCAAGATTTTCTTCCAATTAGCCGTATGCCGCGAAAAAGGACACAGAAGTACAATAAAATGTAGAATCAAGTGGAAAAAAAGTCTGGGGAAACCTATTAATTTACTCGAATAAAAGTATAATTGTGTTTTATTGCGAGATGCATAATAGTCAATGATATTCCAAAAACATAGATATGATATTAGCAATCGCAATCTGAAGACTCGATAGCAACCCAATTGGGATAGTTTTATACATAATAGCTGCTTTTATACTTGCTACTAGTTTAATTAAATATAACTTTTTCACATACGTAATGTTCCCCGTGATGGACGGCAGCGTGTCTCACGCTGCCTCGGATGCCAGGGGGGTCCCTCGGTGTGCGGGGGCTTCTGAGCCCCCGCAACAACAGGAAAAGGACCGCAACAGCGGTACGCGCAGGGGCGGTTGCGGACGACAACTTAGACGTGAGTCGGAGGAAGCCCGCAGCCGTCCCTAATGCGCCGAAGATGGCCATGAGAAAAAAAAATATACGTAATGTCAAGAATTATTATTATTATTACTTTTTAAATCATCATCATCAGCCAAACGACGTCCACTGCTGAACATAGGCCTCCCCTAAAGATTTCCAGACGGACCTGCACACAGTGACTCGCATCCAGCGCGTTCCTGCCTTTCTTCCTTTTTGAATAATCCAGGATATTGTCTACCCGTGTGCCAAACATTAATTTCCGTTCAGCAGTTTTTGCTTACTTTTAACAAACATAAAAATCATCTCTACAAACTTTACATTTCTAATATTTAAGTAAGATAAATGCCTTTCTTAACCCAATTTCTGGAATAATAAAAAATGCCCTTACACCTTTTGATCTAAGTATGTAAATGTATTAGGTCTGTACCTACTTTTTAACACGTTGAGCTCTATATTATTTACTAACGTATTTTTTTTCTAATAATATCAACATAACGTCTATATTTCGTTTTCTAATCACATCTACCGTAAATCTATAGGAAAAATTATTACAGTGTGAGTGTTTGGCTAAGGCGGCGCAGCGCTAGGCCGAACGCGTTTATTTATTTGGGAAACAAGCAGAACTTATTATGACTAAAAGTAAATTAATGAAAATTAAAGTTCTTATTCCAACACACTTGCCTCTAATCCTACTAATATCCTACTACATAATATTATAAATGCGAAAGTTTGTAAGATAGTATGGATGTATGGAATATGGATGTATGGATGTTTGTTCCTCTTTCGCGCAAAAAGTACTGAACAGATTTCGATGAAATTCGGCACACGGGTGGATTGTTTCCTGGATTACCACATAGGCTACTTTTTATTCCGGAAAAATATAAAGCGGGACTATAATCCCGGCAAAACTCATTCACGCGGGCGGAGCCGCGGGCAAAAGCTAGTAAGTAATACAAACATAGAAGAGAGCAGACGAAAATTAATTAAAAATACAACAAATTAAAAACTCAATCAAGTACAATAATTCAGAAGATGGAAATATCTAAATTATTCACATTAGCAAATTAATTAAATAAGTAATTACGATACCTTTTCCTAACAAACAAAAAAAAACATTTCAGATATAATTACAAAGACCCGAAATAATATAACCCAAGGCTAAGGGCTACACGGGTTTCCGCGGTCTATTTTTAAAGGGCCTTAAATTCTTCCGCTGTCTTCGATCAAAATAGCACGAGTGCGCGATACTGGAGATTAGTTTTATTGAACCGAGTTGGGGCTTACGTATGCATGCGGTAATCATGAGGTTGCTGGCTTGATTCGGTACAGTGTATTTTTCATTTTAAGTCTTTTTAGGTATATCAAACTATCTGGGTCTTGATTCTCTATGCCACACGTCAATTTGACTATTTATTATAATAATGTACCGCAACTCTTAGTGGGTTGTCAGCATTGTTGGTCCTCAGCATGGTCACTTAATTCAAAGGGTTGCGAGCGCCTTTTGCGTTCACCCTAAAGACCGGTGTGGCCAGAAAAGCCGACTTGCGTCAGGCTACTGGCAGTAGGGCCATTAACAAAAAAAAAAGTACCGCAACTCATCGCCTTTATGATGAACATTGGCACACAGTATACCTTTTTAGTTCATTATTTTATCTCCCGCTTTGCTATGAAGTGGAATCCTACTAATATTATAAAGGCGAAAGTTTGTAAGAATGTATGGATGTTTGGATGTTTAGATGTTTGGATGTTTGGATGTTTGGATGTAAGGATGTTTGTTCCTCTTTCACGCAAAAACTACTGAACGGATTTCGATGAAATTTGGCACACGGGTAGATCATGTCCTGGATTAACACATAGGCTACTTTTTATCCCGGGAATATATAAAGCGGGACTTTTATCCCGGAAAAACTTTTTAAAGCGGGCGGAGCCGCGGGCAAAAGCTAGTATATTATATTTCTAACTCCTGCCTATTCTTCTATATGATTAACTTCGTGACTAATTAGTGTTCCCTGAGACTCGTCGAGCTTTACCGCTCGGTATTATAAAATGCGTGCCACTGCCGATCCTGGCTTACAGGAGTTGCAGTGACAGATGTGAGGGCGGGATAGTCTCGGATACAGAATACCATTCCACGCTAATTTCACAAATAAAAATGTATCATACTGAATAAGGCCCCAGGTTTTACAGTGTAGCGATATCATCATCATCGTCAAATAGAGTCGTTATTGTCTGAATACAGCCCACTGCTGAGCACGAGCCTCCTCCTCTACAACTGAGAGGGTTGAGGCCATAGTCCACCACGCTAGACTAGTGCGGGTTGGCAGACGTCACATACCTTCGAAATTCAGAGAACTTCTCAAGTATGCAGGTTTCCTCATGATTTTTTCCTTCACCGTTAAAGCGAGCGATAATTTCCAAACAATACACACAAAACTTTTACCACGACTATATTCGGTAATTTTATTTTCACATTTACATTCTATAGCATACAAACATAACTATATACATATAACAAATTCCAAAAAAGGCATAACCCAAGAGCAACTTTTAATCTCCATCGCTCTTAACCATGTCGCAAAAATCGTGCAGTCCCGACCTTATAGAAATAGAGATAAAGAAGAAATACTCACCATACGAAATAATGCTGCCATTTTCATACATATGTCACACAGTGGTACTTCAGTCGAGTAGAAAAAATTTGGTTCTTTTCTTTAATGCAATTAAATGAAGAGCGGAAAAGCTGATGGAAAGCGGTACCATCCCAAACAGTAGCAACACCATACAGAACTTTGAAATACAAAGTACTGCGTGACACTCCCACTCTCACACTGCTGCTTGGTAAAAATAGACATTGAGGTGATATCCACAGACGGCCACTCGCATACGAGAGACCTACCACAAGTACCGTGATATCGTGGCTCTACCACCAGCATGTGTAAACATACAGTCAGATAAGTGTATGCTAGACCATCTTAATCTGTACTAATATTATAAAGCTGAAGAGTTTGTTTGTTTGTTTGAACGCGCTAATCTCAGGAACTGCTGGTTCGAATTGAAAAATTATTTTTGTTGAATAGACCATTATCGAGGAAGGCTTTAGGCTATATAACATCACGATGCAACTATTAGGAGCGAAGAAATAATGGAAAATGTGAAAAAACGGGGAAAATTATTCATCCTTGAGGGCTTCCATTGCGTGCGCTGCGAAAACTGTTCAAGATACCAAAAATATATGTATGAAAGAATTATTCCTCTTGAAATCATCTAAAAAAATGTCCGCGACAGTATATGTCTATCTTTTAAGATTAACTCACTAGAACAGAACCGTTTTTATGGTAATCAAATTTGGTCGAAATTAATGCATTATTTGTTAAGAGTTGTATCAACGTCATAATATGAATCTTTATCCAAATAAATGTGATGGATAGAGCGATTCAACGGGAAGGTTTTTATGTACTTTTAGCCCGGAAAAACTTATTAACGCGGGCGAAGCCGTGGGCAAAAGCTAGTGTCCTAATAAGTCGCTTGCGTGTTTTGTACTTAGAAGAGAAGATCTCCATCAGGCCGTTTCAATAACTTACTAACAGATAACAAACAGTCGAAATTACTTGCTTACTTTTGGTGTTTAAGTATCTGTGTTTCTAAAAACTAACATAGATAATTGTTGAAACAGCAGTAACAGTTACCGTAACTTTTACTGTCGACTTAGATATCAATACTAAGTTATTGAGACCAACCGTATGATATACGTACTTCAATTTGTACTATTACGTAAACCTAATCGATTTACACGACATTACATTTTATATTACATCTACGCTTTAATCTGATTAAGGTTGGTTTGCGCTGGTATAATGTTTATGTACGAGTATTTTTACATCTGACTACATGTTGTTCGTGGCGCCGATCGCATCGTTCGCAGGTTATTTTTCTTTCGATTTACTAGGTTTTTGTTCACAATAATAGTAGTGTTTTCTGAATAAGCTGTTGGAGACAGTGAGTGGTTCCGCTATATGTAGCTCGCCGTATACAAACTTCGAACCCTCTTTCACTCCTTTAGAGATTGAATTTCGAAATCATATGCTTTCTTATTCCTCGTAAACATTAGACGAGCATGGCGTTCCTGCCACCGTCACGCCTCATGCCGTCGCCTGATGGTAAACGGTACGACCACCCATAAACAGTAGGAACACCATCCAGCACCTTGAGTTACAAAGTACTGTGTGGCATTCTACTACGCTCGTCATCCTGAGACATAAGATATTAAGTATCATTACGTCTAGTAGTAAAAATATGTAATAAATAGCCTCTGTGCAAAATTTCACGTACACTAGAAAGGTGAAATTTTGCACAGAGGCTACGTTGCATAGAACGTTAACACTCTTTGTAAACGATCTACCGTTTAAGGCTCAGAATAAGGACTATAAGTCTTTATTCTATGGTTTACGGTCACTTTAACTACCAATCGAAAAGACTTTTGTTTCGTATTGGCTAATAGGTTGTCATTCGTTTGACGTACGTCGGAATGGCACCTGCATAAATAACCGTGCACATTTCCGTAGTATTATAATGCTCTGTGCGGGCTCTGCCATGCGCCCCTTCCAAAGAGCATTATAATACTACGGAAAACTCCTTCTTTTGCAATCGTCTTCACCGTAGGCACACCACTAGATAACTGCGTGCTGCCACGCATACCGTTGTTCCCCCTGGGATGAGTGTGCCAATAATAACTACTAACAGCTACCAGTGTATTTTGTGTACCTGGGCTCATGAGCTATCACGAGTCGCTGGCGCGGAATGCGAGCCTAGCTTGCATACCGACCCGCTGGGATTCTGTTCCAGGTTCACACGATGCGGTGCTGACCGCCGTGGATTTCTACGGTGCGGCGTTGATTACCGCCTTCTTCATTGTACGGAGTGCTGACTCCGTGCGCACCACCGTCGTCGCGGAAGCTGCTCCGCCACGCGCGCACCATCGTCGTCGCGGGTGCTGACCCCGGCCACGTGGGCATCAACATTGTCGCCGGAAGCTCAGAACTTAGGTTTAGACTCTAGTTAGTTTAGACCCTGAGTTTTTATTCTTTTGAACATTTTTTAATTTATTGTAATCGTAGTGTTGTCTGCTGGAAAACCTAATAAATAAATAAATAAATATTACCAAATATGCTATAGTCGGTATAAATACTATATGAAATGCATACACACACTCACGTCTATTATCCCCGAAAGGGTAGGCAGAGGCGCAACTAGTGCATCCACTTATTGCCGTGCATATTCCGTCCCATGATGTGATAGGGGGCGAGCCCATCGCCGTATCGGGCACAAATTCCAGACTGCGGGCTGATACTGAATAGAAAAACCCAATATCACTTTGCCCGACCCAGGGATCGAACCCGAGACCACAGCTTTGCAGCCGTACCGTCATACAATTACGCCACCGAGGCAGTATATGAAATGCCTTTCAAAATAATTATCTTTTAATCGAAGCCTTCACATAATTGGTTCTCCTCACTTAATATATCATGGTTTGACCTTCCTCCCTCAGATTGGATGCACGCCAAAAGTGTATAAACCGATGCACCACCCACTTCTGCGATCGATACCACTCCGAGCTATTGCATCGTTCCCAAATGGAACAACATTGAATCTATATTCTTTTAACTATGTTTTGCTTGATATTTTGCTCAAATCAGGTTAAAGGATCCCTATAATCCCAGAAACTCCTATGATCCGCCCCGCGACCATAAAGGCTGCAAAATCGTCGAAACGTCGCGTTGAGGGAAAAATTAAACAAATTTATGAATGAGAACACTTTATTGTACACCACGTCATACAAAAAGAAAATAAATAATTAATAGGTTTGTAACTATGAATCGCGCAACAATAGGCGGTCTTATCGCTACAACCTACAAATTTAACGCAAAAAAATCCATTGAGTAATTTTATTTTACCTTCGAACATTCACAAAAACATAAGAAATGTTCTTCTCCTTCAGCGTTTAGGAATCCACTGCTGAACATAGGATGCCTCCAAAGACCTCCAGACCAACCCGTTAGCTTAGACTAACACCCTAGAAGCGGCCGGAAGAGCATAAGAAATCATCATAATTTTTTTTATATTAAGATTTTTATACATGTCAATGGCCATGTAGTGCCTGGTTAATGATTTTATATTTTTACTAGCGGCCCCGACAGACGTTGTCCTGCCCTAAAAAGGTAACTAAAATGGCTATTAAAAAATAAGGGTTGATCGTAGAGGGGTGAAAATTTAGGGTTGTAGGTATTTTTGTATGCTGTATCATAAAAAAATTAAAACAAAAAATTTTGTCTGAAAAATAAAAAAAAAATTTAGGGGTGGTCCACCCTTAACATTTGGGGGGATGAAAAATAGATGTTGGCCGATTCTCATAGATACCGGATAAGCACAAAAAATTTCATCAAAATCGGTCAAGCCGTTTCGGAGGAGTATGGCAACGAAAACTGTGACACGAGAATTTTATATATATAGATAGAATCCTGAAAAAGAAACAGTCGAAGGCGGGACTCGAACCCACGACCTCCAGGGTCGAAGTAGCTCAATTGGAAGAGCACCGGCACGGTACGCCGGAGGTCGTGGGTTCGAGTCCCGCCTTCGACTGTTTCTTTTTCAGGATTCTATAAAAATATAAAATCAATCATCATAATGTAAATCAAGTCAAGATTTTAAAGTATGAGCAGTGTTGTTTCCTTTGTTGCTTAGACAAGTTGCTCGCTGCTGCTAGTTGCTTGTAAATCCATGTTTTAATTTATATTAAACCATGCATCGTATTGCGCTCGGATTTTTGCCAAGATTGCTAAAAACGTCGGGAAAGTTCGTGGGTGTAGACTGTTGACCCAAAAACTGCCTTTATTCCTAGTGGTAAATTATACTCGTGAAATACTAGCCCACTTGGACATTGAATGAATAAAAGCAGTTTTCTTACAATTTAGCCATACAAAAATAATCGCTCAGCTTGATTAAATGATGTTATGTTTTACGTAGACGATAGCCTAGTTGGGAGTGGAACGGTCTGCCGAGACAATGTCCGGAGGTCACCCGTCACGAGACACGTCACCCACCTTCTACATAATATATCTGTCGTCACTCTCTTGTCTCCAGAAACAAAACCTTTAGCGCCACCCGTGATCAACTTCAACCCGGGCCTGTGGTGTAGCGTGGTTTGGGGGCTTCCGCCCCGGGCGACCCGTTTAGGGCGCGGCAAAATAATACCTTTAATTTTTTCACTTTTGGTGACAACGGCTGGAGGGCTACTTTCCACGCGTAACTTACACCTTTCCGTAGTATTATAATGCTCTTTAGTTACACCTATTCGGTACTGCGAGTTCGACAGCTATTTGTTTTTATTTTTATACTAAAAACTTATTGCGTAGGTAGGAAGGACGATTTTCGCTTTTGTGACAGGAGCTGTCATGGCCCAAATGGGCCAAGCGGGCCTGAAGCGAAACGAGCTTAACGCTTGCCGCACACGTTCGGTTTCCTTATTAGGTTTCCTGATCAGGAATTCAGATTCGGAATTCCAAGTGACTAGCGCAAACGTCCGGTTTTTTGCGTCAACACGTTCGTTTTCCTAATTAGGTTTCCTGATCAGGAATTCAGATTCAGGAACGTGTGCGCGTTGTTGAACATTTTCTATGTAAGCGGAGCATTCAGGTTTCCGAATCTGAATTCCTGATCAGGAAACCTAATCAGGAAACCGAACGGGTGCGGCAAGCATTAAGGAGGCAAATTGCCGGGTCCGCCCCGGGTGGCAAGTACCTACTGAGCCGAGCTTACTGTACTTTGATGATACTGCAAAGTCCTTCTTGCTTCCTCTTTAAGATTCTTGTTCTTGGACATTTAGAACCAGCTATAACAGCTTGGCGAAAAGGGATTTTAGCTTCAATCATTACTTTTATTTGAAAGTAATTAATTAAGAATTGACTTCAAAAGGCTTTTTAATTGACTTCAAAACCCAACTTTGCTAAAAGGACTAAAATCGACTGAGAACTTTGAAAGAAAGCACACAAAATGGTTACATTACGCCTGTTAACTGTTTTAAGAACTACTCAAGTCATAAATGTATTTTTTTAACAATAGAGTAGTTTCCTATGTTTGATTTCGTACATGATTTTATATGTAACAGAAAATAATACGAAAAAGAAATTCTTCTCTGAAATCAGCATCAAAATTGATTGAAAATGAAGCAGTTATTCATATTTGAAATATTGTCACTAGCAAAAGTGGGGGCGCGGTGGGGATATTTACAGTCTACACACACACACACATACACACTCACGCCTGTTATCCCCGAAGGGGTAGGCAGAGGCGCAACTAGTGCACACACTTTTCGCCGATGATGTGATAGGGGGCGAGCCTATCGCCATATCGGGCACAAATTCCAGACTCCGGGCTGATACTGAATAGAAAAACTCAATATCACTTAGCCCGACCCGGGGATCGAACCCGAGACCTCAGCTTTGCAGTCGTACTGTAATACAACTACGCCACCGAGGCCCTTAACCTTGAGTTACAAAGTACTGTGTGGCATTCCACTGCGCTCGTCATCCTGATACATAAGATGTTAAGTCTCATTATGTCCTGTAGTTACACTGGCTACAATGTCCTTCAAACCGAAATACAACAGTGCATGCACACTGCTGCTTGGCGGTAGAAATAGACTTGCGGTGGTACCCAGATGGACTCTCACATATTATGCGAGACCTACCACTAGTATATAACCTTCGTGGTACCTAATACAAGTTTAGGCACTTTTAATCAATAAACAATCCATAAAGGTAAAGATTTTATTGTAACACCAACGAGAATCGGGAATTGTCTAATACCCAATCTTAAATATTTAGGGACCCTAAAAACATATGTTTTCCCAATGCTCGGTCGAACTGGCATAGAGTGGCTCAAGGTATATGGAATTCAAAGAAAGTAATTGTTGAATAAATAAAAATACGTTATTTTGTATGCTAGCAACATTATACTAAAATAATTCAATCGATTAGCAATCTACTGTATTAATATAGCAAAATATATTTTTATGACTACTTTACGAGATATAAGCAATCTACGTAGAGGTGAATTATATCGATGTTTTCTTTAAAAATTGTCGAGAAAGGGCTTGACAATAAAATATATCGATAAACTATGACAATTAAGTTTGTCTAATAGTTATTTGAATCGTACATATATAAATAAAAAAGTAAATAGTCTATTACTGGCAACTCTTTATTTTCTATATTACGTTCACAAGAAATATCTATTGTCAAACCCCTTTATTATTGTACAGCACTATCTTTAAAACTATTTTATCGATATACATTTCTCAAACTACGAATGACAACACTACATTTTTATTCTAATTTTGGCGATTTTATAAAAAAAAATTGTCTTTTACAAAATTTTGACTGCGTTTTAAAAATATTGAGTCAATATTCAAAATAGCATCCATTTTATACACATTGTAAGGTGTAAGACTATTATGAAAATAGCTAGTGAAATGTATCTTGAAAATTCTACCGAGGAAAATAGAATTATTTAGAAAACATTTTTTTATTTTTCGTCTTTGTAATTTTTACTGCATTTAATGTGAGAGTATTTCTTTAGGATTTCAAAAGTTTCTGGGTTAATTATAATTTGTAATTGCATAAGCAGAGCGCTGAGAGCAGTAAATCTTTATACGACAAAAAATAAGGTTACTCGATGCGTCATATTTTTTTTTCTCACAAGGTAAGCATTTAAAGGACCCGTGTTGTAATTAAAATGCAAGCAGACAGTTCAAAAAGTTTATTTTTTCTATCGGCCTCGATAGAAACCTCCTTTCACGTATCTAATGGAATAATATTACGTACAACACACACGGAATCTTTGGCACAGACAAACATTTTCATAACATTGTGACCTATGTGTGGCTACTTTTAGAATTTTTTTTTTTTGGATATGTTTAAATATTTTGAGGCCGCGTCTATTTCTTAATAACTCTATATACGTCTTCGACTATTTTGATATGGCATAGCTTTCGAAGTCAAAAGTACTTAATTCTGAAAATAATTATTTAAATATTTCTAGTATTACATTCAAAAATAAATACGTATTTAGTAGATATATGGCTATTTTCCAAGAATTTGCTTAATAAATAAGGAGTTTGCAAGAAATAGACTCGAACCGAAAGAATACATCAATTCATCGTAAGGGTTCAAACACATTAGCCTCATTGTTTACATTCTAATCCAATAGGAAAATTTCAATAAAAAAGAAAATTCTAGCCGAGAAGATACTTACTGTAGCTTTTTTTACAAGAATTTCTTTACAATTATTTTTATGTTTCCATGAATTTTCATTTTAAGTACGTGAATTAACAAAACAATACGTCCAAATCTGTAAAATTTCAAACAAACTTAATCTATTTCACATAATAAGCAACGGTACTATGAGGGATTATTACTTCAAATATACATACAAACTCATTCTGTCTTTAATAGCATTTATTATGATATGCTAAGTATCCTGCGTCTTATCCTCCATTCAATGACACGGAAAACTTTACCCTATTTTAAGAATAAAGAATGAATTAAATTTCATTAGGAACGTAACTTCATACTCGAAAAATGCTTTTATTCTAAAAAGAAAACGTCACGTACATCGCACACGTTCCCAATAAATCGAAATACGTATTGAGAAAGCTCATTCACGGGCCGTTACTTAGCTACAACACTAGCACTAATGAAGTCCATAATAAAAATATCGATCCAGTCGATTTGTACTACGTCACTTGGTTCACTTTCGTTCACTCACAGTTCATTACGGACACGAGTCGTTGTACTGGTACACAATACAATCTGTCCATTCTGTAGTTCTTTCACATGTTTGACAACCAGTAGTTTGTATTTATTTATGTTCATTGCACCAATCAAAATATTTAGACATTGGGTTCAATGGTTAGTTCAATGTACCAGCTCTTTACTGCACTAGCTGTAGAACGCGATTCGATGAACCACTATGGCTGAGTCTCTTGAATCGATTACATATACGACTCGGTTAAATAACTATCGATATCGATTACTTGGCATCTCCTTTCAGCGCCCTCTCTAGTACGGCCTTGGAGGCTATTTCAACCGTAACCGTCTTGCTTATGGTGGATAGTTGTCCTTGGTCTGTGTCGGGGTTCTCTGCTAGGGGTTCTGTCAGGATTCTTAGAGATGACACCTTTGCTCTTTGGTAGGCTGTCACCGTGTTCATGCCCAGAAATCTGTGTAAAAAATAACTTTGGGTTAATAAATACTTTGGGATAATAAACTAGTTTTCCACGCAGCTTCGTCCGCGTGTAAGAATAACAGGTCTGTCATATGTAAGAGTCCGTCTGGGCGGGTACCACCGCAATGTCTATTTGTACCGCCAAGCAGCAGCGTGCATGCAATATTGCGTTTCGGTTTGAAGGGTATTGTAGCCAGTGTAACTACTGGACATAATGAGACTTAACATCTTATGTCTCAGGATGACAAGCGCAGTGGAATGCCACACAGTACCAAGGTGCTGGATGGTGTTGCTACTGTTTATGGGTGGTCGTATCGCTTACCATCAGGTGAACGACATGCTCGGCTCATCATTCAATGCCATAAGAGGATATACAAGACGAGTGTGAATGGAAGGGCCGGCAGGGGTCGACCGCACCGAACCTTCAAATGTCAGATATCTGACATTCTGAGCAAAGACCGGTCAAAGTAACCTGAACCGGCGGGAGTGCATAAAAAGATTTATGAAGGTAGAGGAAAGTGACAATCCATAGTCTCTGTCTATCCCTATGGGATAGAGGCGTGATATTTTTTTTATTGCTATAGCGAAAAACGAGTTATTATTTAGTAGAAACCTTAGAGCATTTAATAAGCAGATGTGATGACCAGGCCCTTCGTTGGTCATAAATGCACAACTGGTCATAAAGTTATATGAAAACCTATGTGAGTTGCGATCGCTGGCATTAAATTCTACGATAATGACATTAAGCGGTGCTCCACAGAAATTGTGATTTTTGCTGTGTTATTATGCAAAAAGCGACCTTATATTTAGCCCTGCACGGGTGTTTTTTCTTGTTAAATGTGTGCTATCCGTGTCTACCTCGCCCCCCGTCAGGATTGGCAGAAAAAATTGTTTGCGCATTATTGCCATACCGTGTCCATTGGATAAATACTCTCAAGGTAGAAATGGGCATACCTAGGACCTTAAATCTACATACTGAAATGAAATCCTCCTAGCCAGTTTCGGCCACGGCGGCCAATCTCAACGGAGATCAGCCAGGTACGCAGGAGATATTATAGTGCACAAGTGTGTGCGCAATACACAGGTGCACTCGCTATTCCTTCACTCTCATAGTCCGGTGAGACGGCAATCCGACATGACCGGAGAGAGATCAGGCGCAGGACCAACGGCTTTACGTGCTTTCCGAGGCACGGGGGTATCACACCGCCAACTTCCTGACTCCGAGCTGCGACTAAGTAATTTTTTTACGATGGAAAATCCAAGTCACAAAGAAATCTACATACTACGTATGCTAAGAAACACATAATCTGTTTTATTACCTAGGGGGCCATTTAGTCAACATGTGAATCTATTGGACATTTTTTGTCTACAAAAAGTCTTAAGCCATTTTAAAAATACGTATCTAAAGAATAAATAAAATAATGGTTTTATTTAGTTAGTATTTTGTTTAATAAACAATATCATCGGCAATCTATTAAAAATCAATGGTTAGCTAAGGAAAAATCTGTGGATAAGAATATATACTACTTTAATTGTTCTATAAAACGTATATGATTCCATTGAATCACACTTTCAATATTCAGCTTAAATGCAAATACTATTCTTCGTTTACGTGTAATTGAAAAACAATTAAAAATATAGGAAAAATACATAGCCTATAACCATCGCACAATAAATACGCATCGATAGACACCTCACTTGTCAAAATCGGTTCCATAGGAGCGACGCTAGTGTGGAACATAAAATGGATACATACAAACATACATAGGGTGCTAAACTCATTACCCTTCCTGGCTTCGCCGTAGTCGGGTAAAAAAGGGTTTTATATCCAAATTAATAGCTAAGGATTTTAACTTTACGACTGTCGTGGTTTATATTTAATTGCCATTAGTAGTAACACGGTTTCAATGACCTTAGAGTCAATGAATAACATTGAACAATATCAAAGTCTATAATTTGAGGCATTGTTCATATTTTCGTGTTTACCTTTACATAGAGAACATAGAGTTACATAGAGAAATCAGGTGTTGTCACATAAGTTTGATCTAATCGGCATTATATGTGCAAATCGTCCGAGGTTTTATATTTGGGATTGCGAATGATCCTGTATATCCAAGTGAGGGTTGTGCTCCACTAACATAACGCACCTTTAGAACGAAAAAAACACAATTCAAAAAATAGAAAATTGCGTTGTCATTTTTAAATTACTAAAAACTAATCCCTCATCTATAAAAATATAATAAAAAAGAGGCCAAAACAGATTTGTCGTATTCCTGCTTGAATATGGCTGTGTTTGAACTATTGTTGTATTGAGAACTTCGTTTTAAGTAATTTTATGACGATAACTCAATATTCCATCTTTTTAAATTGTGTCGTTTTCATCCTAAAGGTGCGATAAGTATTTTGACGAAATGAGGCTTTATTTAGTACTAGTTTTGCTCGCGACTTCGCCGAATAAAAGTCCCGTTTTATATTTTCTAGGGATAAAAAGTAGCTTATGACCTTTCTCGGGTCTCAAACTATCTCCATCCCAAACTTCATCGAAATGCATTCAGTAGTTTCGGAGATGTGCAGTAACAAACAGAAAAACAGACAGAAAACAATTATAAAAATTGCTGATTTGTTTTCCATAATCGCTGATTTGTGTTCCATTAATCTCCTGTAGTCACCACCTTTTTTATCACATTTCTTTAAATGTACAGACACACAGGTTTCTACTGGTTTAGTGTAGATAGATGTTATAGAGGCACGAGGTCTACAGAAAATAATACTTAATAGTTATTGTTAAGTTACCTACATATTGTTGTTCTTTGTTTTATTTTAATGTTAATTGTATACAACTCAATTGTTTTAATTTATTTTAGTCCACCTTTTTTGTAATTCACCCACGCAAGGGCGCATATTTTGGAATGCAATCTAGTTTTAATGTAAGCATATATGTGATATATATTTTTTATTGCATTGAATGACGAGACGAGCATGCCGTTTGCTTGATGATATATATGATACGACCGCCCATAAACAGTAGAAACACCATCCAGCACCTTGAGTTACAAAGGACTGTGTGACATCCCACTGCGCTCATCATCCTGAGACATAAGATGTTAAGTCTTATTATGTCCAGTAGTTACACTGGCTACAATGCCCTTCACACCGAAACACAACAGTGCATGCAGACTAAGGGGCTAATATTAAGGGGGGGGGGGGGGGGATCGTCAAAATATCAGCGGTCAGTGGTGTGGTTTATTGTAAGCTAAGGAAGGGGGGGAGGAGTCCGGACCCTCGGAACCCTTATATACGGTCATGTGTGGTACCTGATGGCGACGTAGCAGACGAGCAGCGCGGCGCCAGCGACGAACACTCGCACGACGGACGAGACGCACAGCTGCACCGCCACCCACGCCAGCGCCGCCGCCAGGCACATCACGCCCACCGTCAGCGCCGTGCGCACCCAGTGCACCGCCGTGAACCCGCGCTCCCACTCCACCCTGACACACACAAACTGTTGTCACACCGACGCCGCGACGGAACTCGGGAGTATACCAGTCCTGTATTATACAGGGTCAATTTTACATTGCGTTACTAAATGAAAACACATATTCGTCTACTCCACCCTGACGCACACCAACTATTATCACACCGACGAAACTCGGTATACTCAGCCCTGTATTATATATACTGCTCACTGCTGACCACAGGCCTCCTTTACTAAGAGAGTTTTTGGTCTTAGTCCACCACGCTGGCCTAGTGCGGGTTGGTAGACTAAATATACCCCTCGAAATTGTTATGGAAAACTCTCAGGTTGCAAAATGCGCATTTCCTCACGATGTTTTACTTCGCCGTTAAAGCGAACGATATTGATAAACAATACACACGTAATTTCGACAAGTCAGTAGTGTGTGCAATGTGCATGTGTTTTGAAACTGCGAACATTGACTCGGCAGATCGATACATTCCTACATAGTCTATCGTCCACTTCTAAGGATAAATAGAACTAAAATAATACTGCAATGTCAACTATAACAACGGATAAACTAAATACCTGTTCGTCTCCTGTACTATGTAGGGTGTGTTGCAAACTTTGCATTTTAAACCGTCCGGTGTAGCAGCACTCTGGAATGAGAAAATGTTCAGTATACTACATTGGCACACAAAGAAAAGAAAAGAAAAGAAAAGAAAAGAAACGAAAGGAAAAGAAAAGAAAAGAAACGAAAGGAAAAGAAAAGAAAAGAAAAGAAAAGAAAAGAAAAGAAAAGAAAAGAAAAGAAAAGAAAAGAAAAGAAAAGAAAAGAAAAGAAAAGAAAAGAAAAGAAAAGAAAAGAAAAGAAAAGAAAAGAAAAGAAAAGAAAAGAAAAGAAAAGAAAAGAAAAGAAAAGAAAAGAAAAGAAAAGAAAAGAAAAGAAAATTCTGTAGCATCCAATCCGTAACTCCAGCCGTAAAACTTTATATACATTAATAAGAATCTAGATAGTTCTAGAACTGACCTCGACAAGCCACCGGCTGAGGCAGTCGTGGTGCACGGCGCTGACGTCGCCGGTGCAGCGACACGGCCGGATTAGCGGCTCCGACCGCGAGCTGTCATAACAGATCCAACAGTCGCGCGCCGACCCCACGCTGCCAACCAACGAGTCTGTTTCCACATTCTGTAACACAACACGTTATTGTTGGTACGGTTCATATAATACGGTTGGTTAGAGATGTGTAATTTTAAAACAATTATTTTGAAGTTTAGGCGTAATGTATCCTAAGCCGTATCACCCGGTGATAATACGGGAATAAACAATATGCAATAATAAAACATTCAACTAAAAAAATATATTCAATGGCGTAACACCAACTGGATCCAAAAGGGCGGACTAGGATATAGACTTTCTAAAAATCATGTTGCTGGGTGCTCCTTACAATCCAAGTGGGTGGGCTTTCGCCATAAAACCCTCCTAAAATCACGTGGCTTAATGCTCCTTACTTACTTCCTCGATAACTTTCCCCGAACTGCTGAAACACACGACACCACACAACAAACTCACCAAACCACTCTTATTGGGCGCCGGTGATCCAGTCTCTACAAGATTTGTCTCTTTCTTTTGATACTCCAAACACAGTGGTGCGACAAAGACGGCGAGAACTACTTGATACATCATCCATTGCCACTGACGTACCCACTGCACCATGTACGTGGCTTTCTGACGCCACGATAGATCACGGAACACGACGGGACTCTGGGGATTTCGGGGGATTTTAGCTGACTCTGGGGGTTTTGATCCCGCTGTGAGAACCCGGACGTAACATGGTCAGCGTGAAGCACATGTAACGAAGACAGGGACAAACGAGGCACCTAAATATCACAAATATTGCCCTTGCGATAAATATCATAATTCCAAGTCCAATTATATCCGACTACGCCGAATAGAGGAACGATAATACCCCTTTTTATGCTCCAATCTAGTGTCTCCTTGGGGGCTGATTTGACAAATGTCTATCTATTCTTTTTTTATTTTGGTAACATTAGTAACTGATGTCTATTTCATACATTTTCAGCCTACTATTTCCATTCCAGAGAAGGGTAGGTATACCATCTTTAAGACTCTAAGCATCATAATGTTGCCAGCATTAAGTAAGCAGCAACACACAATATCCTCTAAAAAGCAACACGGCTAAATCAGCAAAAGCTAGCTCTAAAATCGGAAGCACAAAGCGTGTAAGCTTGAAGACTTAACAACGTGTACCGGAGCCAAGGAAGTGGATCAACAAAAACCATAAACATAACGGATGTCGTTTTACAACGAGGTTTCCGATATACAAAACTGGTACCAATAGAATTACATAAGTCTTATAATTGACATAATGTTGATAAAAAAGCATAATATATCCAAACCCGTTTATTTTTTTTTCAATGTCACATTAATATTACTATACTATTCCGACCCTGTATTATGTAATTTTACTATTGGCTCTACCGATTGGAGGTCATTCAACACGCCGGTCTACAGCTGACCAGTCGAGTTCACATGAATTGATTACAACTTTAACATTTAATATTATCAAGAACACATTGAAATGGATAATGCTTGAATTAAACAGTGTAAGAACATACAGTTTATTATAGCATCATGATTCATGAGCGTACCCTGCTTTTAGGCCATGGGGTCAAATTCCAACTCTTGTTTTTTTTTAAACAGTAGCAACACCATACAGCACTTTAGAGTTATAAAGTACTGTGTGGCATTCCACTGCGCTCGTCATCTTGAGACATAAGATGTTAAGTCTCATTATGTCCAGTAGTTACACTGGCTACAATGTCCTTCAAATCGAAACACAACAGTGCATGCACACTGCTGCTTGGCGGTATAAATAGACATTACAGTGGCACCCACCCAGACGGACTCTTACATATATGAGAGATCTACCACCAGTAAAAATGTCCTAACAAATCAGAAATTCTCCCAATAATGTAACACAAACTATTATCAATACCATATGAATATATACTTTGACAGCAGACGTTCAATATTAATCACTTTAATCACATTTGGTATTATTCACAAACATTACTTTCAGTCTGACTGCATACAGAAAACAAGAGGGGGCAGATGCCCACACCTGGCCCCCTCTGGTTACACACACGTATATCACATAATCGTGGTCATTATATCGTTAAGGAGCAAAGCCAACGACCGATAAAATGTATGGAAATGTATGGAACTCGTCGCGTCATATAGGTTATCTGTTGTGCACGGACCGCCGACTCCATTTAATGATACAGATATTCATTATCAACAAACTGGCTACTGTTTCCTCAATTACCTTATTGTCAGAGGATTAACTCGCGCTTTGTCATTGTTTGGGTAGATACGCAAATTATGTATCTACACTTCTCGCTTGAGCCTCAAACATGAAACGACCTTTAGAATTCAGGGTAGTCTACTAGATGTAAATAATAATAAATAATAATACCAGCCCTATACTATATACTGCCCACTGCTGAGCACGGGCCTCCTCTACTACTGAGAGGGTTTAGGCCTTGGTCCACCACGCTGGCCTAGTGCGGGTTGGTAGACTTCACATACCCTCGAAATTCTTATGGAGAATTCTCAGGTATGTAGGTTTGGTTTCCTCACGATGTTTTCCTTGTAAACAGTCTACTAGATGTATTGTTGCCCATTTCGGGAACATACGGTCCAGACTCCAGACTAAACATTGTAGAGAAAATATCTGAAGCGTTCCCGAACGCGAAACCGAATATTTCTTATTGATATTCGCGGGCATATTTAGCAACTTTTTACGCATATTTTGAGTACACAAATTTTATAAATTAAATGAAGAAAAAAATACTAAACATTTTCGCATGATTTTGCGAATGCGAATAATAATAGATACGCGAATATTCTCCATAAATAATAAGAGAATTCCACGCCAATCAAAGATTTAAAAAGAGAATGCGAATACGAAATCTCACAAAAAACGTTCTAAATTTAAAATTCAAAAAAAGATTTCCGTTTACCTTGATGTCGTGATGGTGCGCCAACAGGTCCGCTAGCTTGGCGTCGTCGAGCTGCCTGGCGAGCAGCCGCCGCGGGTTCAGCAGCCAGAGCCGCTCCGGCGCCATAGAGTTCCACAACACGCACGGGAACCATAACGCGACGCCAATCTCCGCCAGACGGAACACCAGGTCGTGCCAGTTGCGCGACACCACTGGCACCCTGACAAACAATGTCTAAGATTAGCTTTTGTCTGAGAAATGGTGAATGAATTAGAGGCAGGCCACCAGCCCGATGGTCAGGTGACATCGCGAGGTGTGCCGGCAAGCAAAGGATGAGGCTCGAACGGAACTGTAGAGTGGAGTGATGAAGAGAAGGCCTTCTCTCTGTCATAGGATATTTGTACTCGCCCTTATAGTGACCACCGTACACATGGTGTTAAAAACTGCCATAGTGGCCTACGTACGTCAGCCTGTGTATATCTGTTTTTTTTTATTCGGGCACGGTAAAGTGGCTGCACCTCACCTAATGGTAAGCGCGATGCCGTCCAGATAGACTATCGAATGGCAGCAGATGGTTATCCCATGCCATTCGACACAATCATGCCAGCCTACCTACTGAGCTGCTTCTTCTCTGCTTCTGCTCTACGGCGGAAGGACCCAGGATTATAGAAAGGAGGGAACACGTAGGAACACGTGGGAACACTTATCACCAGGTGCAGTGGAGTCGCCTTGTAGTGCTTGTATAATTTTTTTATTGCGGATGAATGACGGAACAAGCATGTCGCTCCCATGATGGTTAGCGATATGACCGCCCATAAACACCAACACTATACAGATCTTTGAATCACAGTGTAGGGGAGACCGGGGATGGTTGGCGATAGGGGCAGGATGAATAACAGTCAATAACTCGAGCTATTTAAAAGTGTTGCGTCGTCCTGATATACACGAAAAACCGTTAACTGTTTACGAATCTTCAACGCAAACGCGGCACCGCGGGCGCACTTAATCCGGGAGAAAAAACGATTTATCGGAAAATGATACCTATGAGTAATTATTTACGTCTTAATATTATTTGTATTGAAGCCTTTATACTCAATGTTAATTACTTTCGAGCAATTTAAAGTAAGAGTTTGGTTATTGATGATTATTTTAGTGTATTTTTTAAAATATTTTGCCACGGTTTTGAGGTACTTACACGTGGTTGAAAATTAAAAAAGTTGTTTGGGGCTGGTAGACAAATTTTATATTGGGGCTAGTTGACTACCTAGAAAATGTACCACGTAGTAATTCAAATATTCTTCACATGAAATAAAGTGAGTTTTTTCGTCAATTTTAACAAAATTTTGTTATTCCAAAACCATGTGAATTTATAAGAGAATAACTAATCGAAACAGTCAACCCTCTGCTTGTTGCAGGATTTTTGTTTCCGCCCTTATAACGAAAATCGTACAAAAAGTGACAAATTATATGTTTATTATGTAAATGTTGATGATATTTTGTCTCAATAAGACACATTGATAATAGTAAATAACTACTTGTAGTGTTTTCTTTTATTTTATTGCCGTATTTTAGACCAATTACTTCGTAGGTCAATTTACCCCTAATGAATAGTCCACCGACCCCAGGCATGGGGCAGGTTGACTTAATTTTCTCGTTCCACAAAATGGCTTTTGTACACTATGTTATAAACAATTGCGAGGTTTTTGGTGTTTATTTCGAAAGCTTATTAGTGCACCTATCGAACCTATAGGTTTTTTTAACATTATATACTAAAACCATAAAAATATAGGCGTCCAAGCTGAAATTTGGTCAACTATCCCCGGTCTCCCCTACTGCGTGGCTGTCCACTGCGCTCGTTACGCTGAGACCTAAAATGTTATTCTTATAATACCCAGTAAATGTTGCTACAATGTCCTTCAAACTGATCACATCAGTGTGCACTGCTGTTCGGCGATAGAAACGGTGGTGCCTACCCAGACGCTCTACCACCAGTTAATAAATATACATACTTGGTCTTCCAGAATTCGCTGAGCGTCTCCGATGCGAGGAAGCCCGCGATGAGGATCAGCATGAGCGCCTGGCTGACGAGCCCAAGCCGAGACTGGTGCAGCTGCGAGTGATCCACCGAGCGCGGGTCCACCGTGCCGTCGCCATCAGACAGGTCCGTCTGTATACCCTGACGGGAGAAAACAATTCGTTTGAATTCAATTGCAAGACAAACAAAATTACATAAAATTTTACCGCCTTTAAAAACCAGTAAACTTAAATAAATAACAGTTAAAAAAACTAAAAAAACACGCTTTATAGAAAATCCAGCTAAAAAATAGAAAATGAATTTGAATTAAGAATAGTGTAAATCAGAAAAAAAAGTATTTTATTGAAAAAAAAAGCGGTGCATGGTGTGGTGCATGGTGGTGGGCAGGTGTGGTGCATATCCCACCCCACACAGCTAAAATACAAACAGACATAAATCCGAACCAACTTAGCAACGGTTCACTGAAACGTACGAACGACGCGAATCAAACGTACCTACACACAATGCAATCAAACGCCTGTTAAGAACGTAGATCCAATTTAACGGGTGATTACGAACAACCGTGTCAACGATCTTATTGACTATTGTCAGAAGGTCTACTCTAATAATCGACAACGATATATCGGAAACGATACGCTACTGCTCCGAAAGTATCGCAAATACCCTACTCTAACAATTGTTCGGATTCATTATCTTTTATCGTAAACTACCACTATCTGAACGATCAACGAATAAACGAATCATTATTTGCCAATGTCGTCTATGAACCTACTCTAAATGGTAATAGTCAGTGACGAACATTTGATTTTGACATCGCCTCAAACGTCATTTTTGCGATAATCGCAACGAGACCTTTTAGGGCGTCGTCAGCATTATCGTTACGTGTTATGTTTGTGATTTTCGAGTAAATTCTCTCGAAATTTGGTGTACAATAAAACAATCTTGGATCATATACCTTGTAGCAAAAATAATTATCACAATTGATGTTATTTGCTTTGAGACAATCGCAAGATTTTCTTTAAAGTTCACAGGGATGAAAATGTAGCCTTCCATCAAAGAAGAAAGCAACAAATAAGTTCATATCAGCGATTTTATTGTTTTAAATGTTAGTTACGTTTGCTGAGGATGTATCTAATTAAAATGATTAAATTTTCTATAAGGTATAATACTTTGTAGTAAAGCAAGAATAAAAAAGAAAAAAATTAAACAAGAATATAATTATAATAACTGCCCCTGTGGCGTAGTTGTATTACAGTACGATTGCAAAGCTGAGGTCTCGGTTTCGATCCCCGGGTCGGGCAAAGTGATATTGAGTTTTTCTATTCAGTATCAGCCCGGAGTCTGGAATTTGTGCCCGATATGACGATAGGCTCGCCCCCTATCACATCATGGGACGGAATAACGGCGAAAAGTGGGTGCACTAGTTGCGCTTCTGCCTACCCCTTCGGGGATAACAGGCGTGAGTGTATTAGTATCTGTATAATTATAATAAATAATAATAATAATAAGAATTTTATTTGGCACAAACAATTTTGACAAAGAAGTAGGAACATCAGTAATTAAGTACATAGAATTCTAAGAATTATGTTAGTACTTACAGCTAGTTTAAAATTAAACACTACATTTGGCAGGGGGCCCCAAACTAGGCAGTGCCTGTATCTTGGGGACCATAATATGAGTCTATACATTATATATAATACACTCCTTAACTGTCTGTGCCTGCGGCGGCGTCGTTTGCCGGGTCGGTCACTTCCCTGCAACATGGTAGAGGAGGCCGATGGCTGGCACATGCGTCATACTCGTGAACGGGTGCTGCTTGTGTGGACTGGTCTGCCCTTTTCGCTTACTACATCTAAGTATTACGGATAAGCTTAGGGATTAGGGATAAACTTAGATTAATAACGACATCTTGAAGAATTTCAGACCAAATTATTACATGATTCCTAAGAGGGTTATACACTCGTATAGGATTTTAAAATTTATTACCTTTTTTGAGAGTATATAAATGAACTGCTCTAAACAAAAATAACAAATAGATTTATATCATGTTATTTTTTTTTATTATGAATTGTATTTTTTACCTTGAACTGATTTTGAAAAGAGCAACACTAGAGTTTCTTGCCCGTTCTTCTCTAGTGAGAACTGCTTTCCGAACTGGTGGTAGAGTTAATATTGACTGGATCTAAATAATGTATAACATTTATGGGTTCGAATAAATTTATTTCATTTCATTTCAATATGTATTTCATTTTTGTTTTATATTTCCACAAAACTCTTATATTATATAACTAAATATTTGTTTAAGTTCTGACTTTAATACTAATTTATTTATATATATATTATATGTTAAACAATAACAAAACTAGGCATATGGCAAGAATAAAAGGAAGATAAAATAACATAAATTTTATTCAACCATAATTAATGTGCAGTAATATGTATCAGTCTTGTTTGAGATCATTACCTATAGGTGAGTTTATTCAGCTTAAAATATTTTCTGTTTCTAAATAGCTCAGAGATAGAAGCCACTTTGTCATCTCATCACATCATTTGCTTCATGTAATGAAAGGCTTTTTAAGTCGCAGTGTCTTAGCACTGAGTTATAAGTGTGAGCTCTAAGGAACTCCCCAAATCTACGTCCAAAAGAAGTTTTAATTTTCGGTAAGGGTAATCGAAAGATTCTTTTTTTAAACAATACGGATAAACTTTCTAGTTTTAAAAGACATCTGTTATTTTAATTAACTGTTTATATTTTTTGTATTATTAGCTAAAGAAGTAAAAATAAAAGTTAACTAAGTAACATTTATTGTTCCCTGTAAAGGATTAAAAAAGCTGTACTAGATTTATTACAATTCACTTATTGTTTTAGGACAACCAGTAGTAATTATATTAAAACTTATCTATCTACATTATGGTAAAAAACTTACAATAGTATGTTAAATGCTTTACCTATAAATGCCTAGTATGCATTGAAATGTAGAAAAAATATATCAGAATATTGACAATTTTAAAATATTATAAAAAAATTATATAAATTAAGAACACAAGTACTAATATACATAATTAGAAACTTAACAGACCCAAACCAAGTTTTATTAATTTAGTATTATAGATTTCCAGATTCTCATTAATATCACATAATTCTATGCAAATTGTTTATTTCACTTTACACGTGGAACAATTATTTTTGGACAGTGCTTCTTTGAACTTGAGTTGGCCGCAGTCCCATTAAGCACCGGGTAGGACCTAAACAAAATAATTCAGTATTGTAATTAAAATATGTATATATGAGAGACAATATAATATGTAAAATTATCTTAAATTTATTATAATAAACTCTCATGTGTTTCATTGTTGTAACGCCAGGCCAGACATCTTTAAGGGTTTAGAATATTCAGTTGTCCTCTATGTGATTCAAACCACCATTATATTCTATATGGTCTCTGCGGACAGCTAATTATATTGCAAGATATTTCTTGTCAGTCTACATTCGAATGTAATTTATCATAAATTTGCACAACACGGAAATAAAAGTAATGTATCAATAAAACATTAATTACCTTTAGCCTCAACTTTATTCTGCCATCCAAACAGTTCAAAGCTAAGCAACTTCCTCCCACAACCACTGTGCTTGAGCATTCCCATCAATTACCAAAGTATACTTTTTGCTATGTCTTTATGCTCGTGAAGGAAATTGAATGAGACATATAATTGGTTGGTACTGATGATGATTGAGACACATACTAAAAACATAAAATATGTATGAGAAAAAAATCACATCATGCTATGATAAATTGTAGGAAACTTTGCAATTTCCTAATGTTAAATATATGAAACGTACCGTAACTGTTCTTCTTCTTTTTTGGTTACTGGCGACATGCATGATTATGAAGCTATTCCGCCAATATCACGTTGTTGTTGTTGTTGCAGATTGCAAAGTTTGTTGAATGTTTTTACATTGGAGACTTTGGTTGGTGGGAGAAGACAAACGAAGGCGATTGACTCTTGTTGTATGAGATGTTATATTGATTTACTAATCCTTTTTTTTCAACTGGCGTAATGACTTGATGTTTTAACGATGTTAGTAGTCTACAACAACACAAGAATAATTATTTTTACATGTATATGATAGTCACATAAAACAACACAATCAAACAAATTGATACTTACGATACAGTAAATTGTTGTATTTCGATTTTTGAATAAGGATATTGTTTACAAGTTTGATTATTTGATATTTATTAACTATTGTCAACTTCACAGCGTATTTGACAGCGACTCCATAAAGGGTAATTTTTATTTTTGTAAGTTTTGCACAATATCATTCACTCCGATTAACGAAATAAAAGACATAAACTTAGTCTATAGTTACGATAAACCATAAAGAATCCGTACATTTGTTAGAGTAGGCTGTTTGCGATACTTTCGGAGCAGTGTCGTATCGTTATTGACACAGATAACTATATATTACAGTGTTGCCAGATGTTTGACGGTTGAAGTCGCCGAAAATTCATTGTGAAGTAGCCCAAAAGTCGCCTCTTTGTATATGGAGAGGTGAAGGAGCAAAAAAAAAACCTCCCCAATTTCTAATTCCTACTGGTCCATCGTGGCGAAAATTCGAAGTAGCAGTAGTCGGCCACTTGTGTGGGGACGCGGAGAGCAAAAAAAAAATAAGGTCCCCAGTTTTCAATGATTGTGTGTAAGGGGGTACCCTCAAAGCTATATAAATATCCTCAAATTCGACAAAAACAATGCATAAAACACAAACTTTCCGAAGTAGCCTAAATTGGCGACTAATCACGATTCGCGTAGCCTAAACGGCGACCAGTCGCCATTCGCAATTTTTGGTCACCCCAACACTCTTCAAGATAGCCTAAATGGCGAAAAGTCGCCTAATCTGGCAGCACTGGACTGACTATAACAAGTTTGTCTTTTTTTTATTTATTTGAATTACAGCTCTGGATACTAGTCCATTGAGCCCGTCTTTCATAAATTTTTATCGTTAGTCCTAACTCTTAAGTCCTAACTACTATGTCGAAGTAAAGCAGTGGCTACCTTACCAAGACATTATCGAAGAGTTTTAGAAGCAACAAAAATAAATACTTGATTATCACAGTTATTTCAATTCACTTCATTTGAGCCCTTTAATAGAACTATATTGGATAATATACCACCATAATTATGCAATATAACACTAAGTATTACCAAAATAATGAATTAAAACAAGAGCACCTCATGACACTTTCGAAGTTCCCGCCAAAACTCCCAAGTTTGTCATAACTGAATATTAGTTAGAGGCAGATAGGACATTAGGGTTGGGCAAAAAGTTTGGCACTATCTCCGTACGGCGCTAGTGTTGCAGATGTAAGAATAGGTAGGTAGGCACCTATAGGTGTTTGTACCAACTACTATTATTTTTGTTAATTCTTAGAGTTTGGTTCAAAATGAAACAAAGATTAATAATTATTTATTTGTATTCCTCAGCTTATGTGATTTACATTTATTATATGCCATTATTGGAGGACCGCTCATTTTTAATACATACTTTTGTTCAATATCCCCCCTTAATATTTTGTTAATTATTTTACACCAATTGTATATGTGTAATCTTAGAATTAGTTTTAAAAAAAATCACAGACATTTGTCTTATGTATTGCGCAACCCAGCCAGTCCAAATTAAATGTTAATATTTCTTTTTTTTATTGTTTGTTTTTAATATTTTTAACTTTGATAGTACAAAACATGTACTCAGATCACCTTACACACGATACATGTAAAATTGGGGAGCTTTTTAATAGCTCTTCGCATCCCCACGCAATTGGACGACTTTAGGCTACTGCCAATTTTTGGCGAGTTGGGCCAGCATTCATCTGGAATTAAAGACTTTTTTTGCTTCTTTGCCTCTCCATATGCAATGCGGCGACTTTAGGCTACTTCACGATGAAGTTTTTGCGACTTCAACCATCATATATCTGGCAGCACTGGAGTTATGACAAACTTGGGAGTTTTGGCGGGAACTTGGAAGTGTCATGAGGCGTTCTTGTTTTAATTCATTATTTTGGTAATACTTACTGTTATATTGCGTAACTAGCTTTTGCCCGCGGCTCCGCCCGCATTAAAAAGTTTTTCCGGGATAAAAGTCCTGGTTTATATTTTCCCGGGATAAAAAGTAGCCTATGTGTTAATCCAGGACATGATCTACCCGTGTGCCAAATTTCATCGAAATCCGTTCAGTAGTTTTTGCGTGAAAGAGTAATAAACATCCATACATCCATACATCCAGACATCCATACATCCATACATCCATACATACTTACAAACTTTCGCCTTTATAATATTAGTAAGATTATGGTGTTATATTATCCAATATAGTTCTATTAAAGGGCTCAAATGAAGTGAATTGAAATAACTGTGACAATCAAGTATTTATTTTTGTCGCTTCCAAAACTCTTCAATAATGTCTTGGTAAGGTAGCCACTGCTTTACTTCGAAATAGTAGTTAGGACTAACGATAACAATTTATAAAAGACGGGCTCAATGGACTAGTATCTAGAGCCGTAATATTTAAATAAATAATAAAAAAAGACAAACTTGTTATAGTCACAGATAGGCGGAGTTTTGGCGGGAACGTGGAAGTTTCATGAGGTGCTCTTGTTTTAATTCATTATTTTGGTGATATTTGGTGTTATATTGCATAATTATGGTGGTATATCATCCAATATAGTTCTATGAAAGTGCTCAAATGAAGTGAATTGAAACAACTGTGCCAATCAAGTGCTTTCTCGTTGCCGACAAAACTTCATGATAAAGTCTTGGTTAGTCACTGCTTAACTACGACATAGTACGTAGGTAAAAAAAACCCAATGAAAAATATCACTTAAGACGAGGCTGTATGGGTTTGAACCCTTTGCCTTCCCTACAAGGGAAAATTATTAAAAAAAACACACACACAGATAGGCATACCGCATACTCATAGTTGGGTAGGACACGACACAAAAAAAAGAGTTTGTAAGACTAGCCTCTTTTTCTAAGCCAGTACAATGTCCCACTGCAAATGAGGCGAGGCGTAATGAAGCTCGGTGATACATTTGAAGTAACGAGTACAAATATGACATACTAGCTTTTGCTCGCGGCTCCGCCCGCTTTATAAAGGTTTTCCGGGATAAAAATCCTGCTTTATATTTTCCCGGGATAAAAAGTACCCTATGTGTTAATCCAGAACATGATCTACCCGTGTGCCAAATTGCATCGAAATCCGTTCAGTAGTTTTTGCGTGAAAGAGGAACAAACATCCAGACATCCAAACATCTAAACATCCATACATCCATACATTCTTACAAACTTTCGCCTTTATAATATTAGTAGGATTTTCATTGAAAAATAACGTACTATTGTAATTTGCAGCATGCCTTTCGCTCCCTCTCTGACCCCGTCTTATAGTTTTTCTGAGATAGATAGTGCGTACGACGAATTCGCGACTACCGCGACATGAAATATGAAGTAGTACAAAAAAATGTTGAGCCGCTCTTACATTTTGCTTCATGTACGGGACAAATGTACCGCCTCTTGTATGTCCTACCCAACACTAAATTAGTTGGCAGACAGCGCCAAGGAGAATAAAACACTACGTTAGAGACAGCGAGTTAATTTAAAAGTTTCTTGAAATTATAATATATTTAAACGACGGTATAATATATTTAAATATATTTATTTAGTAAGTATTTTTGAGTCGATGTCAAAATCAAATGTTCGTCACTGACAGTTGCCATTTAGAGTAGGTTTACAGACGACATTGGCAAATATGTTTCGTTCGTTCGTTGATCGTTTAGATAGTAAAAACGATGTAACTGAGAGTAGGCTTCGACACGACAAATGTCGCGATATATCGAATATCGCTTTTGGGAGTCGACACCCAGGCGATTTCCGATTAAATACGACCAGAAACGAATTGTTTTTGTCATGAAGAATGAGTTGACTGATTACCGAAGTTTGCATGAAGGCAAAAAGATTGTCTCATCATTACCCAAGCCTCAGACATAACGTTCAGTTTACATTTAATGTATATAAAGTTTAACTAGATTTTTCGCAATCTGGAAATTGAAGCCAATAGAAGCGATACTCACTAAGATATTGAGGTTTCACATAAACTAAAAAGTAAATTTTACTAATAGAAACGTGAGATTTTTTAGTTGCTTATGTGTTTATATTATGTTTAATCTAATCGCTCGTGGTTGGATATAATATTTCGTATTCGCCCGGATTTTACCGGCCACCGTACTCAAGGTGTAAAATCCATAATGGTGGCGAAAGTGTCGCGTTCCGGGAACAGCCTGTGTATATCCAGCTCAAACCTGCCGGCATAGTGTCAAACTGACGAGGAACAATCATCTCTCGTCCGTCGACATTCTATTTGGATCCCAATCAGCTTATCATTAGATGCATTTTTTTATAGTATTGAATGACGAGACGAGCATGCCGTTCGTCTGATAGTAAGCGATACGACCGCCCATAAACAGTAGCAACACCATCCAGCACTTTGAGTACTAAAGTACTGTGTGGCATTCTACTGCGCTCGTCATCCTAAGACGTAAGATGTTAATTCTCATTATGTCCTGTAGTTACACTGGCTACAGTCAAACCGAAACACAACAGTGCATGCACACTGCTGCTTGGCGGTAGAAATAAACATTGCGGTGGTACCTATCTAGACGGACACTTTCCCGTGACCGTAGAAAATTACGCACCCAGAGCCGGGAGCAAAAGCTATCCTTACGAGTTAGAAACTTATCTCTCGTACCAAGATCTTTTGATCTTCTGCTTCGACCATTTTTTTTTTTATATCTTACCTGCTAACATAATCAACGGTCTTACACAACCCGTCTTTACTAATCATGGTCTGATACTACCAATAGCAGCTGAACTAATACGAAGTTCTGGGTGGCAGATTACGAGGTCGTTTTACTGGATCGCCAAAGGAGGATAGTGTTTTTCTTTGTGCTCCATGAAAGCGCGAGCCCCCAGGCAGTTGTCCTGTTCGCCACGCCCGAAGACCGTCACTGGAACCTATAGCTGTCGCCAGCTTAACCCATCACTTGTAGATCGGGGGGCCACGGCGCGGCGTATCGACTAAACTTTTGGTAAACCAGGTAACCTCCGTCTCCCGCACTCTCAGGCCCCGTCTACTAGGTAAAGTTGTTTGTCGTCATCGATATATTTTTATCTCACCTGCTTGGTAACGAGCGTCTCCTGGACGTCGTCTCCGTCAGCGGCGGTGGACGGCCCCGGCCGAGGCGATATGATCGTGCACACCTTCGTCTCCTTCAAGAACTCTCCGCGGAGCTGCACACAACAAAAACATATTGAATTTTGGGGACGACTAAATACTGATTCCCGATATAGAGACTTGATCGATTTTGGGGACGAATGCTTAACTTTTATTTTATTTTTATATTCATGACCAAATGATCCTAGTCACACGTCTGATTGCGCCACAACTGCACACGAAAAAATAACAATTGCCAATGTCTTTTTCGCGGCACAAGAATGCATAAAGCTTCAATTAGACGGAGTGAGTTTCTTGCAGTAAATTTCTTGAGGCGATTTTCGCCAACGCGGCCAGGAATTGCCCCGGTATAATCCAGACGGGCCTCTTATGTCCTTTCAAAGATCGCACGAGTGAAGCGTCTAATTGATGCTTTAATTTACCTAATACAAGTAAATCGTTTAATTTGATGCGTGTGATTGACGGAGAGACCAATATGTCAACCACGTGTCAGTCTCTCAATGGAACGAAACGAAGTCGTGTCGTGTGGTTTTGCCACATCGTGATCCCACACGACAATACAACAAACTCCTATTTATTCAAATCTGAATCACAGTTTCTTTCGAATCGTATGTGAATAACGGTCTTCCCAGTAACAATCGTAAACTGACAACACTTAGTTAGACAATAGCCCCTGTACGATCGATGCCATTCCTGGTAAGGCGACGCATCGCTTTGTTTTAATGTGATATATTACGATGGAATGCGAAGGATTGTTTTTCCTGATTGTAGTCGGATGTTTGTAAGAAAGTGTGACTAAAAGGCGGTGTGGTTTTTTAAAGTTCCGTGGAGGGAACGCAGTACTAAGCCTATAGCGCTTATACTATAATTTAAGGGCTAAAGGAGCCTTTGAATCGCAGTGGCAAGTAGCCGGCTGAAATGATCACAGAACACTATGAATTACAATGAATAGCTTATTACAATAAAAATAATAGTATTCTAATATTATAGGAAACATATTTTTCAAATGTGTTTTTAAACTAGTAGTAATTATATTGAACGTTTCAACGTCAACAACAAATATTAAAGACTGGATGATCATGAAATATATTAGGGTTATTTTGATGGTACGGACCTCACATTGCTCATTATACAGTCATAAACATAACCAACATAAAACCTTTGCATACTGAGTAATAAAAAGAAAAAAAAACGTACCATAGACACACATAATGGTCAAACCATTATCTCAACAATAATAGGAAACATATTTTTAAATATGTTTTCAAACTAGTAGTAATTATATTGAACGTCAACAACAAATATTAAAGACTGGATCAGCATTAAATATATTCGCGTTATTTTTGGTGGTACGGACCTCACAGTGCTCATTATACAGTCATAAACATAACCTTTGCATACTGAGTAATAAAAAGAAAAAAAAACGTACCATAGACACACATAATGCTCAAACCATTATCTCAACAATAAGTCATATCTTACACCATACAAGACCTCAATGGGTACTTAGTTAAAGTGAGCAATTAACTCTATATTTGGACCTCTATTCAATTTTGCAAATGTGTCGTGGGCGACGCAAAACGGAGTTATTGTTGAATTGAAGGACGAATCGCTTCCGTGTAGGATTAAAGTACAAATGCGGATTTGCAGTATACACCCCCTTCCTAAACCCACTATATTTAGTTTCTCAATATAATTAAGGGTTGTCTGGATGAGATCGCTTTTTAGCGATAAGACCGCCTACTGTGCACGTATTTTTATTTTACTCAAAATAATAATTGTATTTGTTTTGTATGGTGTACAATAAAGTGTTTCATTCATTCATTCATTTTCTTCTTCCAGACACCTGCGGGATCTTTGTTTCGGATGCCTAATAATCCCATCATTCTAACTCATTCATACGTTTCCTGCTCAAGGTTTAGAGTACTTCATTCCCTTATTGTATTTGGACTGTTTAACTTGATCAACAAACGTTTATCAGAAATGTAAACAAATATTACCTACATATTGTGTATATTATTTACTAGCTTTTGCCCACGGCTTTGCCCGCGTTAATAAGTTTTTCCGGGTTAAAAGTTTATTTGGATAAAGATTAATATTATGACGTTGATACAACTCTTAACAAATAATGCATTAATTTCGACAAAATTTGATTACCATAAAAACGGTTCTAGTGAGTTAATCTTAAAAGATAGACATATACTATTGCAGACATATACTGTTGTTCACCAGAAAATTAAACAAATATATGCCGACTACCTACTCATCAGATATTGTTCACATGAATTATAATTATGATAATTTCGTTACTTTCCTTTTATTCTTTAAAAACCGTAACTGTATACCGTTATTACTTGTATGCTGGTCATACCAATGATTGTTTTAGTGAGGTGGGCAGAATTAACACATCCCAATTTTTTTATTTTTTTTAAACTCAGTATAATATTATTTGTTTACATTTCGGACTCTAGACATGCGACTACACTATAATCAGATTAATAATTAAAAATCACTCAAATAGTAATCTTACCTTAAAATACACCTCGACGCCGTATATAAGGAAGAAGATGACCACCACAAAGAGCAGAACAGCATAGCAACCATTGAACACGTGTTGGTAGAAACTCTGCAACAAACGTTATGAGCTTCAGACATTATAGCAGTGTGTACAAACGACATTATCAATAGAACTATAGATAAATGTGTTATTGTAAACATTAATAAGACGTAATTTAGGTATTTGTTTTGTTGATAATTTAATAATAGTGGATGAGTGCAGGGTTTATTGGTCTAGATCGGTCGTACCCAAACGTTTTTTATATGAGCCGCAAAAAAGCCTTAGTGTTACGTGGGGTCACAACGTATTTTTTTTTTATTATTTCATTGCATGACGAGACAAGCATGCCGTTCGCCTTATATTAAGCGATACGACCACCCATAAACAGTAGCAACATCATCGCGTGTTACATGTCACTGGCCTGGTGCGCTAGATACACATATTTTATTCGGCTATCTGTGTTAATCTTAGACTAATAGTGTTAACATGTTTTGTATTAGGTTATCAATGAATGTTATATAACACACTAACAAATGGGCAAGTAGAGAAAATATATGTCAGACGAAACCATATTGTATTATGGCGCAAACTATGTCTGGAGACGATTATAATATAATAGCTTTTCCCGCTCCGTCTGTGTGAAAAAGCTATTCCGGGATAATAAATCCGCTTTATATTTTCCCGGGACAAAAGTACCTAAAGCCTATAGCACACGGGAGTAATGTAGCTTCTATTAGTGAAAGAATTTTCTAAATCGGTTCAGTAGTTCCCGAGATTAGCCCCTACAAACCTATAAACTCGCAAACTTTTCCTCAATATACCTAATATTAGTATAGATAATATCAGTTATATATAATATCAAGATTATTGAAATGGAATTGCCTAGTTTTATATTGCGTTGGTTACTTTTACTTCATGAAAAGACTCACGCGTGTGAATCCGAAAGCAATAAATCCGTTAAACACAATTTTAAGATGCCTACCAGCTCCCTTAATGCCAAACCAGTACTTAATTGTAAAAATATCTCCGCTACCTGGTGAACGCAATAGCCCATGGAACCCTTAAGCTCTCAATCGCATAAAAACAAAAATATAAATCTCCAGTATTCAAATGCAAAAGATCCCTACTTGGTGAACGCAATTACCTCCAGAACCGTAAGCACCTAAGGCGCGAATTCTACAGAAAAGGCGAAGGTGAAGGCACGGCACAGACACAGAGTAGTGGGGCTAGGATGTGAAATAAAAAACACCATGCGTCTCCGCTTCGTTTTATTGTGATTGGTTGAGAGACTGACGTGTCGGTCACCGACGCATCGTGTTATTTTTTCACATCCTAGCCCCACTGGCGACGAAAGACGGAACAAATAACGAAACGACATGACTACCTACATTTTGCATTGAAACGTTTTGAAGCGGCAAGATGCCTGCACCGCGCCTTCACCTTACGTCTTTTCTGTATAATTCGCGCCTTACAAACTCTCAACTGCAAGAAAACATGAAACCACTGTCTCGTTACCTTGGTATCCGGTGAGGTGTCAGCGATGGTGGTGGTCAGCACCTCCGCAGCCAGCAGCGAGTAGCTAATCACGTTGAACGTCACGAACGCCAGGAACGACTTGGACAAGAACCTCGGCCTCTCCCATCTGATGTCGCGGAGGTGGAATACCTGGGGACAATTGAGAGTATGATCAGTCATGTGGTAATGTCATATGTTTTTATGCTAGTTCTATGTGGGGTCGACGCAACTTACGCATATTGGCGTAGCTTTTAATAATAATAGCTATTAATATTGACTGAATCTAAATAATGTATAACATTTTATGGGTTCGAATAAATTTATTTCATTTCATATTTCATTTCATTTCAAATCCAGACTCCGGGCTGATACTGAATAGAAAAATCCAATATCACTTTGCTCGACCCGGGGATTGAACCCGAGACTTCAACATTGCAGTCGTACCGTAATACAACTACGCCACGGAGGCAGTAAAAAAATAACATATAAGTACTTAAACTGAATGAACACAAAAGGCAAACAGGATTAACGTGGACAGGTGACAAAATAGGAAGAAAAAACATTCGACCACGAAGCCTGTTCAGTTCTCAGAACACGGTGCAAATGTACTCGCTTATATGGTCATTTTAATGTTTGAGACTCCAACAGAACTCGTCCCATTATCTGAGACGTTTGAAATATATTTGTCAAAAATACACGGAAAAATCGTCACATATAACGAGTTCCAGAAGGGTTTGATACTACTAAAGGCAGCTAACCCCGACCCGCCTCTGCTAGGGATACAAACTATTCTAATAATAGGGTAGTTGCCTATGTTTGATTTTGTATATTATTTTATATGTAATACAAAATAATACGAAAAAAAATCTGTGATATCAGCATCAACATCGATTGAAAAATAAAGCAGTCATTAAATTTTGAAATATTCTTGTGGTATTATATAAAAGTGGGGGCCGGGCGTGGCGAAGATATCGCGCCATCTCTTTCGCACGTACGCAGCGTAATGGCCAATGGCGCTTGGTGACGTCACAGACTAGTATTTCTGTTATTGGACAGCTACCCCTTTCACCAAATTTCAAAGCTTTATAACTTACTATTGCGCCAATTATGAAAATTCTTTTTTTATTCGATTTTGGATAGCGCATAAATTTTTCATAATTGTATTTAAAAAAGTAGTCAACTACCCTGTTATTTTGAGTTTCGAGTCGGCGAGCCAGCATTATACATCTTAGAACTTTCCCGAAGACTCCTTTATAAACAACAGAATAACAAATATAGAACGGTTGAAACGTGGGTGTTCCTTTAAAGTAACGTAACACAACAATCACCTTGTACGGTAATCAGTAATTACACTTAAGCTCCGTGCAGACCAAGCTGTTGCTTTAATACGACCATTTTTCACAGTATAATTATCACTTTATATACAAATGAATGACGAGAGAATAAATCACTCGTCTAATGGTAAATAAATAAATAAAAATAAAATACTTTATTCATCACGTAGGCGAACATAGTTGCACTTATGATATGTCAAGATACATTCAATTAATAATTATTATTACAAATAGTCACTTATATAACTAAAGACATATTTAAAGGGAGCAAAATCAATGTAAACTAAATATAAAGAAGCCCAGCTCGGGCTGGCAGGAAAGAGATAAAAAAAGAATATTTTTTATTAAAATTAATGGGAGGCACGCGTCGCGATCCTCACCGGTGAGGACACTACAGGCCCTAGCCTAGCTAACCTACCAGCCTTTCACTAGCAGTAAGCATCACATGTATATAATAATGCTAGTACTTGCGATGATGGTGTACCCGCCACGACCCAGAACTTCGAAATACAATACGCGCGTGGCAATACGCTACGCTTTACCCTGAGACAGTAGACAACTCTCATATCTTATCAGTAGCAACATCATCAGGGGGTTTAGGATGTGAAAAAAAAACATGATGCGTCTCGGCTTCGTTTTATTGTGATTGGTTGAGAGACTGACGTATCGGTCTCTCGATCAATCACAAACATCAAAATACCGATACGTCAGTCTCTCAACCAATCAAGATAAAAAGAAGCGGAGACGCGTCGTGTTTTTTTTTTCACATCCTAATGCCCCAAGTGGGTTTAGAATGTGGCAAAAAGACGCAACTCGTAAGACGATGTCGTTTAATTTTGTTGTTGATCGAGAAACCAATACGTCAGTCACGTGTTAGTCTCTCAACCAATCGTAATAAAACGAAACGGAGTCGTGTTTTTGCCACATTCTAAGCCCATTGAACATTAAATTACAAAACAATGTGTGGCACTCGACTACGGTTGTCACAAGTCGCAGAATGTACGACGCTCGAAGTAAAGTGTCGATGTCGTGAGAAATCACATTTGTTTTGGTTCTGCCGAAGCATGCAACAGATTGTGTCATTCGACATCCTGTTAGAGGACATAATGCATAGCCGACATTCAGCCATATTAGTTGGAAAAAAACTTCCTCTGACATTGAGTTTCTTTATGAGCATAAAAACTCATCAGGAGATCCATCCACGTGACTTCCGAAAGTATTTTTTTTTTTGTTTGTTTGTAATGGATAAACTAAAAACTACTGGCCCGATTTTAAAAATTCTCTCCACAATATACTATATTCTCTCTACATTATCAGCGATCCCTTTTTATCCTAAGAAACAGTAAAGCGGGCCTTCAACCCGGAACAACTTGTTCACGTAGGCGTATAGTATCAGACTAAAGCCTCATTTAGAACCATCAATTATTTAGGCTCAAAAAGTTTGTGAGTGTCAACAATTTACCCACTATATTTTGCCATCGCTCTGGTGCAAAAAAATGTGTGGCCCTCATTGTCACAATACGAATAGGACTTAACCGTCTCATCTGCACAACACCTTAGAATTTGAGGATTTATCCAATTGTCTCCGCTCAAATAGACACGTTGCGAACTCGCCTTGACCCCAAGGTCATGGGCAATGGTAACAGCGTCGCAGGAATTTAGACTTACGAACAGGTTTTTAACCCCCGACGGAAAAAAGCGGGGCGTAAGTTTAAGGTACGTATGTGTGAATCAGTGTATCTGTATGTCTGTTTGTGGCATGGCAGCTCTGAAGAGAACCGACCGATTGTGATGTGTTTTTTTTTTGTTTGATAGTTGATCTGTGGGGTTAGAATTGTGGGGTTGAGAGACGGACGTATCGGTCTCTCGATCAATCACAGACATCAAAATGCCGATACGTCAGTCTCTCAACCAATCACAATAAAACGAAGCGGAGACGCGTCGTGTTTTTTTTATTTCACATTAACCCCACTGGTCGAGACGGTTCTTAGCTATAATTTGGAAAGATCTATTCATTGCTACTGTAAAATTATAGCCTTTTATCTTTGCACGATCAATAAGATCTAGAAGGGCACTCCGATGCATTGTACCCATGTTCTTGGGATATAAAATAAAATAAATGAGAATGAGATAAAATATAAAGCAGATAAGTACAATAAGTAGCTCGTAGAAGCTGTCGATCGATCAATTATAGTAACCGATAGTCATCGTAGTAATTAAAATCAGTAATCTTCAATGTCGAATATTTATTTCGAAATTGTTGTACTATAAATTCCTACCTTATCTATATTTTTAGTCTGTAGTGGTAGGCAGCACTATTCACTTATATATATTTTCTTTATACTCTGTAGACGTCACTAGCGCTAACATTGTTAAAATTTCTGTTCAAAGTTACATAAAATAAATAAGTATATTTTAAATATATTTTCATTAATAACAACAGGTTATGGGCCCAGTGTGTCCAACAAATAGAATCAGTGCAAAAAGTTGCTAAAATCTGTGTGAAAATCCGTATTGCAAAAATTCTAACCTGCAAACGCAACGTGCTCAGTTTTACTGCAGAAAATATTTCGAAAAGTACGATTGAAAATGTCTAAAATGTCTTCAAATAATTCACTGGCATTAATTGACAAATTAACAGGCCGTGATAATTATGCTACGTGGCGTTTTGCGGTTAAAACGTATTTACAACATGAAGAGTTGTGGCAATGTGTGGAACGCGAGTCAAGTACCGAGATTGATAGAAAACTGGACACCAAAGCAAGAACTAAAATCATACTTCTCGTCGATCCCGTGAACTACATTCACATACAAGAAGCAAGCACTGCGAAAGAAGTTTGGGAAAATTTATCTCGCGCTTTCGATGATTCCGGACTGACACGCCGAGTTGGTCTGCTACGAGACCTGTGCAATACCACGCTAGCTGGATGTCTAAATGTAGAAGAGTACGTCAGTAAAATAATGACGACGGCACATAAGTTGAGGAACATTGGCTTTCAAGTAGATGATGAGTGGCTAGGCACACTTTTACTCTCCGGACTACCTGAAAACTACAAGCCAATGATCATAGCCATTGAGAGTTCAGGCATGAAGATTACTTCTGACTCAGTCAAGTCAAAAATATTGCAAGATGTCAAACAAACAGAAAGTGACTCCGCCTTTGCAACAAGTCAGAAATATAACAATAAAAATAAAAAATATACTAAAGGCCCCAGATGTTATACATGTAACAAATATGGTCATAAAAGTCCTGAGTGTAAATCAGCTAAACCGAACAAGAATCCGAAGAAGGAGTCAGAGTCAGGTACGATTCCATACGACTTTTACTTTCAGAGGCAGCCCAAAACAATCTTCAGATAATACAGTTGGATATTAAAACAGCATTTTTATATGGTGAGCTTGAAGAAGACATTTACATGACTATACCCGAGGGCCTGTCCTGTGATGCCAATAAGGTATGTAAACTGAACAAATCTCTTTATGGTTTGAAGCAAGCTCCCAGATGCTGGAATTCTAAATTTGATTCTGTTTTAAAGAAATTTGGGTTGGTAAACAGTAAAGTTGATCAGTGTGTGTATGTTGGAACTATTAATGGAGCAAAATGTTATCTTTGTTTATATGTTGATGATGGACTAATATTCTCTAAAGATGAATCAACATTGCAAGAATTAGTTAATGACTTACAGTCAATATTTGAAGTAAAAACTTGTGTACTCAGAAATTTTGTTGGTATGGAAATCCAAAAATGTGACAAGTATATTTTCATTCATCAGACCAACTATATTAAGAAATTGTTAAACAGATTTAATCTGAATGATTGTAAACCGAACAGCATTCCAGTTGATCCACATACAAAATTGGAAAAAGGAGAAGGAGAAATGGAGAAAGACATTCCATACAGGGAGGCAGTTGGATCATTGATGCACCTCGCTACAGTAAGCAGACCAGACATTTCATATGCAGTGAGCCTGGTGAGTCGCTTTTTAAATTCTTACACAGAAAGTCATTGGAATGCTGTGAAGAAAATTTACAAATATTTAAAAGAGACCAAAGAATATGGTCTATGCTACACGCCAATGTCAGAGCCTAATATTGTGATAGGCTACAGTGATGCTGATTTTGCCAACGATCCTATCACGAGACGTTCAGTCACAGGATATGTTTTTATAAAAAATGGTGCAGCAGTGACATGGGCCTGTCAGAGACAGCAGACAGTGGCACTTTCTACTACTGAGGCCGAATTCATGGCAGCCTGTGCCGCTACAAAAGAGGCTATGTGGGTCAAGCAGTTGCTATGTGATATTGGTGCGTTTAAACAAAAATCCGTGTGCTTGAACTTAGACAATCAAAGTGCCATTAGTGTCATTAAAAACATAAACTTTCACAAACGGTGTAAACATATTGACATTAAGTTTCATTTTATTAAAGAAAGGTATTATGATAATGTAATAAATTTAAACTATGTGTGCAGTGATGAGCAATATGCAGATGTTTTCACCAAGCCTTTGTGTAAAATAAAATTTTGTTATCTTAGAGATAAAATAGGAATGAAAATGTTGTCATGCAATTAAAATAGTTCTTGATCAGTAGTGTCTGCCTAATAAGTTTTGATTTAGCTTTGTCAAGGTATTATTGGTAGGTATTAATTTAGGAGGAGTGTTGTACTATAAATTCCTACCTTATCTATATTTTTAGTCTGTAGTGGTAGGCAGCACTATTCACTTATATATATTTTCTTTATACTCTGTAGACGTCACTAGCGCTAACATTGTTAAAATTTCTGTTCAAAGTTACATAAAATAAATAAGTATATTTTAAATATATTTTCATTAATAACAACAGAAATATTATTTGTATACAAACTGCTAAAATCCGCAAATGCAACATTAGAAAGGTCAATGCCAATCAGGCACCCTGACATCAAAATTTTCTTTTCCAAATTATTTTTCTGAAGATTTTAATAGATGTGACGACGGAGACATACCTTGAAATTTGAACATAAATAGATGTGTACCTATACAAGATTCGTCAATTATAGTTATCGCTCGATGAAAATATCATGAGAAAACGTGTATACCTGTGAATTCTCCATGGGAATCGTATGTGCAGTCTGCCTATCCACACTATGTAAGCGTGGTGGCCTAATGCCTAAACACTCAGTAGGAAAGGAGCTCCTAATCCTTTCGGGGCCAAAATCCTATTCGTTCCTTTTCTTCGAAAACCGGCAGCACTCTATTATTATACAATGTGTATCAAGATCTCTTTCCAGATAACCCACATGCTTATTGTATTATGTCGTTAACTACACAAGCTATTAACTGCGGCATGATCTAACACTTGAGTGCGTGATCTCATACATTATTATTGATTCGTCGCATATCCGCTAAATCACTCAATTACTCCGAGTCTTGGCAATTATGAACACGTGTTGCATTGTCGCAGAGTTTCTGGTTGATGCTTCCTTGTCAACAACAATATGTACGCGCATTAGAACCTAATTACTTTAACATTGCCTGTCTTCTTAACTTTAATGGGTAGGCTGTGCGGCTATTGAAGTCAATATACTCTATAAATGGATCATATATAATATTTTGCCATCACTATAGAGATTTAATCAGTGTTTTAGTTAGTCGCCGGTTTGGCTTAGTTTCCAGTAATTTACATGACCGACGAAACCATCATCTTCCTCCTGCCCTGGTCCCAAATTACTTGGGGTCGGCGCAACATGTTTTTCTCTTCCATTCTCCTCTATCTTTCGACATCAAGTGATTTACGTCCGTTTCTTTCATATCATCTCTTACACAATCCATCCACCTCTTCCTTGGTCGTCCTCGTCCTCGCCATCCATCAATACTCAAATTCATCACTCGTTGGGTTACATTTTTTTCATCCCTTCTCCTCACATGACCGACGAAACCAATCCGAGCTAAACAGTGTCAGCAAAACCTCAAGTGTAGCAAATGTACCCCACCTGGGAATCCAACACAGGACCTCCTACTCCACTACAACAAGCAGATGGTATAGTCTTGATCATCCATCGTTAAAACCACTTTTGATTACGACCCACCCAAATTTCGTTCAACAAAAACAAATAAGGTTAAATCCACTTAGTGTTTGTCTATTTCACATCAGTCGTGTCGGTTCAAGGGCCGATTCGCTATCGCTCCGATAAACCGGCATTCGGCACGTTTTGTAAACAATGCCGAAATGTCTATTGAAATTCCGCGGATGTCGCGGCCGAGATGATCAATGGTGGACTGTTGGAATTTACCTTGAATGCGTATAAATTGTTTAGTAGAAATCCTGAGCTTATCGATATAATTTTTTCATTCCTAAAATAGCGAGGATTTTCGTAGAGCGGGACGGTTAGGGTTAGGCACAGCTTCGTATAGGTTCTGACATTATTTATGGGAGACTATATACCCCAGAGATTAGTGTACAGTCCGTCACATAAGTAGCAGAACAAATTCAAAATTTCAAATCACATCCACGCGTTAAGTTTAATTGAAACATTTATTTTATTTTTTTATTTTATGTTTGTGAAGAGAAAACAAAAATTGGTAAGAATACGAAAGTGTAGACGCGATTTGATGTTTTGAATTTGTTCAGCTCCTTATGTGGCTGACTGTACCTGTTGTGTAAAGTAATAGTATACACAAACGATGTGATTTGGTATCATGCGACCAATTCGTCACGCGGTACAGTCTTCACGCCACACGATCGAACCGTACCATGCAACGTCCAGTTGTATGCAACCAAGTTTGATGGACAAGCCATCGAACCAGCCGTACCAACAATAATAATAATAATGTCCATCGAACCGTGCCCCACCCGATGCGATATGGTTCGATGGCATACCATTTTGATGGTTCGGCTGTACCAAATCGCATCGAATGTGCCCACTTTAAGTCTAATTCGTTTCGTAACGTGCTTGAGTCCGCACTGCGCACGGAGACGACCCTATTACATTGGGGTCAAATGGAAGAAGCCGAGACGAGCAAGCCACTCGCCTGACAGCGTTTCTACAAAATATAAATATCTACAGAACTACATCTTGGTCCCATTAATTGGCCCATTTGAAAACCTCAATAATTATAATTTTAACACATCTTAATCGAGAGTGCATGTATGTCTCAGCGGGCATTACGCCAAAACCTCGGGTCAACGCACCCCGCGAATGAGTGTATATAATTGACAAGGTTGCAAAGGCAAAAAGAGATAATTATTATAAATAATCACATTGTTGAGGACCTTGTGTATTTTCATTGACAGTTATAATGATTGGCGCAGCATTTCCTAAACGATACCTACATAGTGCATATCCACTAGTGGGTACAAGGGAATATTAGAATAGCCCTCAAAACAAGACAATATACCAAAAAACCGGAGGAGCCGCCAATAAAAACCTTATTGAAATATAACCCCTGTATTTATGCAGTTAAGTATTAAAATAGATTGTCACTGAATATCATTTTCGCGCCTAATATAGCTAGCAAAATATTAGTTTGTTATGATTCTGCCTACTCTTGAAGACCTCGGGATTGCAGTCGTAAAACTACGCTACCGAGGCAGTCCCGAAAAATAAGGTAGCAACAATAATACGAACCCTCCATTCCTAAAACATAATCGATGTTCATGGGCGATGGTCACTTACATGACCCAGTTGCTGGCCCAACGACCTTGGTCAATTATAAAAACCGGAAATCTTGTCTACTTTGTATCACAGCGTGACATAACGTTTCCTATACACTGGCCCCACACCCACTAGCGGGCCACAATAGCCAGCCCACGTTTACAATACAACATCTTTTTATCGTGTTACACAATGCAATTGCTAATTGCACTTATTTTGCTACGATGCTGTGTAAAAAAATCAAGTGGTCTATTGTGGAATGGAAAAATAATTTGTCGTGTAATAGGTAATTGGCTTTAACTCGAAGTTGTTAATAAGAAATTATGAGATTACTTTGTATCAATGCAACTGTGTGACAAGACGGAATTTACCCAGCCTGGCCATCGAGTCTATGTTCCTGTCGGTTTGCTATCCAAGGACACCGCCGCTAGCTATTGGCTGGGAAGTGAGTTTAAATTGAAAATTGTTTTCGTATATTTGCTTAACTTAGCTGGCAATTTAAATTAGGCACCGACTCCAAATGTACATATTACATACTAAGCGAATATTATATTACTTATAAAGTTTAAATAAAAACTGCTTATTATTTTTAGCTTTACAGTTTTTTCGGCGGTTTAATTTTTTTGTTAAAAATGTTTATATTACATTTTTTTGTGGCTATAAACTGCATGACTGCCTCGGTGGCGTAGTTGTATTACGGTACGACGGCAAAGCTGAGGTTTCGGGTTCAATCCCTGGGTAGGGCAAAGTGATATTGGATTTTTCTACTCAGTGTCAGCCCGAAGTCTGGAATTTGTGCCCGATATGGCGATAGGCTCGCCCCCTATCACATCATGGGACGGAATACGCACAGCGATTAGTGGATGCATTAATTGCATCTCTGCGTACCCTTTCGGGATAAATGGCGCGAATGCGTGAATATATAAACTACATGCTTATTAATATACAATTCAGCACTAAAATCTGTGAGTAATCAATATATCACCCCTTTTTTCCCACCCTCCGAGTATTTTTTTTTTCCAAATTTACATGATACCAACTTGGGTATATCCTATCCAATAAAAAAGAAATATTTAAATCGGACTACTCTCTAAAAAGTTATGCGTGGCCGTACATAATATATATATACAGGGTCATTTTGACATTGCGTTAATAAATGAAACCACATACTTATCTCATTGAAAATATCGTATTCCATTAAGTTATTTTAACCATAGACGTAAAATAAAAAAGTGTAAGTTTCGAACAAAATAAATATCAATAAAAAGTAACTTTAAGTTTACACGACCTAATGCCACTATGACTGCTCTAGGAGAATTTGTCGCAGCAGCAACATTGCACTTTCAGTCAGAAATACATTTACGCACACGCCATATTCGCACTAAACTACAAAATTAACAAAAATATGGAATACTACAACCGGGATTTTTGGCGAAAGTATTCGTTATTCATGGATGATTTTTGGCATAATGTTAACAGAGGTATAAACGAATATGTGGTTTCATTTAGTAACGTAATATAAAAATGAACTTGTATATTTATCTACTAGTAGTGCTCGCGGTGAAAAAGTTTTTCCGGGACAAAAATATTTTCCCGGGATAAAAAGTGGCCTATAGCACTCAGGAGTAAAGTAGCTTCCTATTAGTGAAAGAATTTTCAAAATCGGTTCAGTAGTTCCTGAAATTAGCGCGTTCAAACAAACAAACTCTTCAGATTTATAATATTAAGTATAGATACGTTGAATTAAGAACCTTCCTCCGTTTTTTTGTTTCGTCGGTTGAAAAATATATTCGTACTGTCAATTCTAATATATTTTATTTAGGTTTACCTACTGTTACCATGGTTACACGTTTCGTATTCCATACAAAAAGGACATAACCAAAACGGGCTTAAAATTCTAACCAAGATACTTTATATACATTTGTACAGTACCTACTACCAAAAACCAAGCCTTAGCAATAAATCGTGTGATTTTTAGGCCCACCCATTTCGAGGTTTATGTAATTTTATTTTATTTAAACATTACTTTTAAAATGAACGTTTTTAAAAAAAGAACATTATCGATGGATAGGTGCTTCTTTTAAAGGATATTGTGTCCTTTAAAATTCCAATTGTTTTTAAAGGATATTATCTCTATATTTTTGTCCTTTTAATATATAAAAAGTTTGAGCCTGGTTAGATTTTTAGCCTTCACTTATGCGAAACCATAACGTTAACTATACGATAGAGCCTAAATTCGTGCTCGAAGTACTGTAGAATAATATGAGCGGCACGTGGTAGTTTTTATATCCATTCGCAAAAGTCAAACTCAACATATGATGATCACATATAAACACTTGCTCAGTGTTTTTTTATTAAAAAGACACGCACACAAAGTCCGTGATCAACGACACATTAATTTATACATAACCTTAATAAATCATGCACAACATATTTTGAAGATATTATGTTATGATGCCCTTCAAACTCTTAGCATTTCCTCATTATAAAAACATAGTTCTACGACCTTGCTTTTTTACTATTCTTACTAATATTATATACTAGCTTTCACCCGCGGCTCCGCCCGCGTTAAAAAGTTTTTCCGGTATAAAAGTCCCGGTTTATATTTTCCCGGTATAAAAAGTAGCCTATGTGTTAATCCAGGATATGATCTACCCGTGTGCCAAATTTCATCGAAATCCGATCAGTAGTTTTTGCGTGAAAGAGTAACAAACATCCATACATCCTTACATCCATACATTCTTACAAACTTTCGCCTTTATAATATTAGTAGGATATATATGTTAATTGGACATACCTGCACTTATAAACAGTTTCACGACAAAAGTAAAAGTAGCAGCTAAAGAACAACTAACTTTACTGTCAATGACAAAAACTGGCCGACAGTAACAATTCGACAAGCTTTTTGAAGGTAGAGTTTGAAGACTAGACAATAGCATGGACTGCCAAAGAAATAATTTATGGACAACAGTCCCTTGTGCTAGTACTTATTTCAGTAAAACTGGCTTCTGAAAGAATTTATTTGGAGAAGCCTCTCAAGCGGACATAGTCGGGAGACCTGCTAACTATCTAATAATATGATGCGACGAAGCCGCTGTTTTCAATCTTTTTTTGTTAGGAAGTACTAGTGAAATCACAAAAAAAATGTGTTAAGGGATGCGTGACGGCAATGAATAGTAGTTTTAGATAAATGTCTACTTTTATCCATAGTTTTGGATGCAGGATATTTGACCTAAGTCAGTTTGTTATGAAACAAATGAAAAAAATATCTATCCATCCATTAGACATGCTTGGACTTCATGGTTCTCTCGTAGGACACAGTTGGTTTGGAATCTGGACACCACTCTCCCAAATAGTGTGCAAATCCAGTATAATTCCGATTCCAAGTACGTTGCAGGAAATAAAATTGCAGGTCATTATAAACTTTAATATCAAAGGTCTAAGGGTGACGACCCCAAAACCGAGTAGAAAGTAATTCTGTTTTCGGTTGTGTTCCTACTATTCATGGGTATATTAACTTAAGCAGGACAAGGACTTTTCGGAGATACAGGGAATTATAAAAGCTGTAATTTTTATTCCCTTCTAGGCTAAAGAACGAAGGAAGTACGATCCACAAACAAGTTTATTGACTGCAACAAAAATTGTACCTCATAACACTTATCATCGTCGAAATGTGAAAGGTAAATGAAATAATACTTAACTTTTGTTTACATCCGCGGAAACACTTACACATGATAGTATTTTATGTAAATTCACGTAATAATTGCAGTATTTAATTATCGATTTAAACAGGATTTTTCACCATATGCAGGAAATCACCTTTGCCTACTAGGAAATAAAAAAGGAAATAATTGAATCAAATACATGCTTATAAAGAATTCCGAAAGGATTTTGGAAACGAACAGACGAATAAATAAAGAATTACCACAATCATAGACTACAATGCTAGCCGAAAAAAGGGGCTTTGGATACCTGAGGCTGGCTTGCAAAACGACTTACTAGATGCGCTTAGCGGTAAACACATTTAAAACCTCGTGCTATAACTATCTTCCATTAGGAGTGGATAAAAACCACACTTTGAATAAAGTATTTTACGTTAATCATATTTACGGAGCCGTTGCAAGCCAGCCTTGAAATCAATATTAAAAAAGGCTACACTTAAAATCTTCACCTATATTTGGACTCGAACAACGCAGTACCTACAAATTGCAAGTTACCTGACCTACGAAGCCATAAATAGAATAATTGTCGTCAAAATTTCCGAAAAAATATATAGGAAGTGGCAAAAAAATAAGCGATTTCGAGCTACTGGTTTTTTGAAAAGCTTACGCACAGGAAGTAGCTATTACTGCCTCAAGGGGTGGTCAGACCAAATGAAATAATAGCCTGACTAAGGTACTGGGTACCTGGGTAAGCTACTTTTAATGTCAATGGTGTTGCCATTGCATCAAATGAGGAAAAAGTTCTTGTCCTTATTGGCACGAAATAAGGCACCTAAGATGTATTAAAATAAACTATTTCAATAAAATTAAAAAAGAATCACAAAAAATATACCTATCTTGAGTCACTACTGAGTACTGAGACGGCGCGGCGCGGCTGACATAATATGTTTGATGCATTGATGTATTAAAAAACCCGTTTGATCCCATCCGCACCCTAGTTGTTTTTTGAAATTACGTATGATATCACTTTCTCCTCACGATCAATTAATTGTACTCTGGTAAATCAGGGTGTCATAACTAATATCAACTGCATTCAAACTAAGTAAGTAACGAACACACACACACACTCACGCCCCTTACTCCCGAAGGGTTAGGCGGAGGCGCAACTAGTGCACCCACTTTTCGCCGTTATTCCGTCCAATGATGTGATAGGAAGCGAGCCCATCGCCATATGGAGCACAAATTCCAGACTCTGGGCTGATACCGGGTAGAAAAACCCAATATATCAAACTAAGTACTTAAAAATTTAAATCAATGCCATTATCATCATATTATTATGTAATACTTTTTATATGCTTATTTTATCAGGACTAATTAAGCCTTTTTTACCTTACCCTTTGGAGCTTTTATTGCGCCTGATATTGGCAATATAATAAATGATTTCCTCCTGCAATAACTGCTGACAGATACTAATTGGTTAATAATTACAGATATACAACCTGCCGTAGTTAGAAATAGGCCTAAACGAATAGAACTAAGAGCAAAATAAATACAAAAATTGCAAAGACCGCATTCTCAAAATCTAAACGGTAATCCTAAAGTTACAAAAAATTATAACACATTTAGCAAACAAAGGTTTATGTATTAGGTATTAAAGGAGGTTAGTGATGTTATAACAGCTTTACTATTAACGATATAAAAATACACTTACAGTATCAAAAAAGTTATATCTTAATTATTCCTAAGCACACCAACCATAGTAAAGAGTATAAACACTTAAATGCAAATAAAAAAACAAGTGAATGAAAATCGTGAGCTAGTAATAACTACTAGAACATTACATTATCCTTATCGCTTAACACGAAAAGAACTATAAAAATCTGTTTTTCCAATTACTTTTATGATGCATTGGAAAACAAGTGTGGCATTATTTGAAATTCATGCAACTTGTATTAACATATTTTGCAACTTAAGAGCAATGTCTTCATGAGATATAAATTGATAAGTATCATAACGCACTAAATTATGTTAAAATATTCTCAAACCAGAGCAAAACACTACGAGTATATCTACTGAGACTCGCGGTATGAATTATTTATTACAATATTAAGTATGTACCTAATACCTAACCTACCACTGTATTCAGTTAGTTACAAAAATAAATACACCTTTTATCCCGAAATACGTAGGCAGAGGCGCAATTAGTGCACACAATTTTCGTCATGATATGATAGGGGGCGAGCTGATCGCCATATCGAGCATAAATTCCTGACGGGCTGATACTGAACAGCATAACCCAATTTAATTTTGACCGACTCAGGATACGAAGACGCGCCACCGAGACAGTCCGTTCGCTTCAGAGTACGCACCGCAAAACAAATAAATACATTAACATATTAGCAAGGGGATTGTAATTTCAAGACGTTTAGTGCTTCAACAAGACCATATGCGTACTTACAAAGACACCTCACGTATATCTTTCAATGACAAAATCCGCATTAAAGGAATTTTAAACATTTTTGCAAGTATATCTGTTGAATTTCTGATTAAACACAAAGATGTTGCAAACCTCCGTAGCGTGAAAGCGATAAGCTGTCCGACCCAGAGAGACCGTTGCCGAGTTCGGTTCCTATCAATATTTTAAACTGGTATAAACGAACAAATCGCTCGCCTGATAGTAAGCACTACAGTCGTAGCAGCATTATTATAGTGTTAGCTGTCAATTTATTTGTTAGCTATCAATTTATTTATTGAGGGTAGTAACCAAATCCCCACCGACCAAATCCCTATAAAGGAGTGGCAAGCTGTCTGAAAGAGCATTCTGTTGCGAGACGTGCACGCGTGAACATCAACTTGGGAATTTAGTATTCTGGTAAGATTTTGAGACCTTCTCTTTGAAAGTTATTTCTATTAAGTGCAATTTATGGTTTTCGTTAACAATTTAGTATGTGGTAACCATTATTGATTATTTTTTTAAAGTAAATTTAATTAGAATGCTAACAATAGTTTATAAGCAGGCGCTTATAAACAGCAGTAATAGTGACAGTTTAACGATGGAGACGAGGGGAGGGACGAACTGCGAAACCGCCCGGGGCCTCGCGCGATGTTTTTGCTAAGGACATTGAGGAGTACCCTCAGAAGCTGAGGAAGTCTGCTATCCACCTACGCAAATAATAAAATAAAAGACCTTCTTCCTACGCTTGAGCCCCGCGCCAGCTAAGACCGCTAGTGAGTAGCAACACCCAGAACTTTGAATTACAAAAACTCTGCATGGCACTGTACTGCGCGCACTATTCTGACACTTAATGTCCAGTAATTACAAGTCACTGTCCTCAGAATATAAAATAATTTCCATAAAAAAATATTATATTTGTACTGCTACCTAGTATTGTAAGTTTATCACGCGCGGCGCAGCAGTGATGGGCAGTCTGGGAAGTGACGTCACGAGCTGGATCTCAACAGTCAGCATCGGAATCAGGAATAAACTTTATAACATAATATGTGTTATACGCATATTAAATACAGTATGAAACCCTAGCACAAATAATAAAGAATGGCACCAAGTGTCGAGAACGGTTTCACTAATCCCTAAGGGGCCCGTGACAAATGCCAGGTTGCTGAAACGTGTAAAAAAATCATTCGTTTTTCCGGCGACATTTTATTTAGGTCTCAACTCTTAATACCCAAAAAATTTGAGTTCTCCCGAACAGTAGCGCGGTAAAATTGATTAATTAAGTACACAATTAAAATATTGCTGTGCTTCATAGCGTTTCAAAGTCAAACAAAAAAAATTAACGAGGCCGCCTTGTGCAATGAAGGTTATGCGTAAAAACATCACGCATACAGCTGAATAGGTAGACAGAGGTGAATGTGTCACCTTTGTGTATTATAAAGTGGTAAAGTTGGAGGCTCCAAATGTAGGAAAACTCCGAAAATTCGGATCCTATTCTTAATTTGTTTCTTAAATGGGAAATAAAACTATATCTGTGGGTGCTATGGAATATTTTTATAATAAACTTTTACTCAGAAAAAGCCGTCAGTGTTAACTTTTAAATCTTTAATATCCGCTAAAATATCATTATGCATAAGATGAATTATGAATTTAATTTAATTTATGATTTTTTGGCTGTTTTCTGTAGATTTTTTAAGACAATCAACATTTTAGATGGCTGGCGGCACTGGCAACCAATATTTATGCTAATGTCTCTACTAAGATACCATTTTCCCCGAAAAATCTAAACATAATATATGACATTGTTACATGGTCGAAGTTCCAGCGGCTCGCAGTAAGCGATTTGCTTCCACCTTTATTGTGCGGACAGCCAAATTGTGGAATTCGCTACCGTCGTGTATATTTCCGCACAGATACAATTTGAGACTCTTCAAGTTGTGAGTGAATAGGTTCCTTCTGGGCAAGCGTGCTTCACCTTAGTTTGCATCATCGCTTAACATCAGGCGGATAGCGGACAAACGTGAGCCCATTCAGTATAAAAAGAAAAGACATTACGGGTTGGTCAAAATGATGCTGGGTTTTCGTGATCAGTATAAATTCTTTATTATATTATATCACATCGAGCCTGAAACTTGCGCCCAGTATGCCGATAGCCTGCCCATCACATTACTGGAAGAAAAAGATTGCCAAAAAAAAATATGGGTGTAGGTAACGCATTACCTCTCCTGTCCGCGGATAAATGTGTGAGAGAGTGTGCAAACATTGTAGAGGCAACACAATTTTTGCATACATATTACATATTTGCGACGCTTATCTGACAGGTTACGTATTTATCTGGATAATGATGATGAATGAACATACAATTTTCCTTGTTATGCAGCTTTGATATCGACTACCCTTTGACATTCCTGTCGTAATTGTTATTGTTAAAACATGCTCGACATATAACAGTGTTACTTATAAAATAACTAGCCTGCTCTTAAGCAATGCTTATCTTTAGAATTTTAATACATCAATGCTTTTGACACACACGATCAGCTGTAAGTAAAAACCCGCCATCTTGCCGCATAAGTGGCTTTAAACGAGGCTACGCCGATGTTTAATTTTGACAGTTATTTAAATGATTGACCACCTCTTAACGCTAAAACAAGTTTATAAGTAAGACTGAAGAGATGATTAGCGATATTTCCTTATGCAAGTGTTAAAAATATTTGCATTTAAATCTCATATCACGAGGGTAATGTTTTAACCTTAACAGTTATCGATAGGAGTAAAATGGAATGACTATAGATTGACGTTGCCTGGTAATTCTCTGTAGAGTCTACGGGGCCGCCGGCGCAACATAATTTTTCAAACATGTTACAAAAAGTATTAGACTTAGATTTGACTTTCGCGCTCCGTTGCACGTCTAAGTTAATTGCAGGATACATTTGTGATCAAATTGTGACAGAAAATCACAAGTCTTAGCCCAAAAATACTGGCACAGAGGCAATGTGAGCGATTAGTTTTGTGTATAACCTTTACTTATATTGAAAGTTTAGATGTTTGTAACTCAATCACAACCAAACGGCTGAACAGTTCTGGATGAAATTTAACACACGCTACCTTTTGTGCCGGGAAAATAGATAGCGTAACTTTTATCCCGGAAAAACTTTTTCATGCAGGCAAATCCGCAAGCAGCTTGTATTTACTAAAACCAATTACTTATACCATAACTAGTTACTCACGTAAACATCTTATTAATATATTTGCAAACATAACTCGTCTTAAATGCAGGTCAGCATCCTTAATCTAGCCCGCCTTATCTAGACGCGCACAACGACTTAACGACAGCCATCATCGGGAAATGAAGACAACTTCGGAGTTTCCCAAGAAACGAATCAAGTACCTACCTCCATACTAAAAGTGTTTTCCTTCAACTCAAAAACAAAATAAGAAACAAACAATATAATAAATTTCTTCCCTGATATTATTAACGGCCGATTCCAATAAGCTATGCCAAAATCTACGCCTTAACGGTAAAAATAATGAAATCCTCCTAGCCAGTTTCGGCCACGGTGGCCAATCTCAACGGAGATCAGCCAGGTACGCAGGAGATATTATAGTGCACAAGTGTGTGCGCAATACACAGGTGCACTCGCTATTCCTTCACTCTCATAGTCCGGTGAGTCGGCAATCCGACATGACCGGAGAGAGATCAGGCGCAGGACCAACGGCTTTACATGCTTTCCGAGGCACGGGGGTATCACACCGCCAACTTCCTGACTCCAAGCTGCGACTGAGTAAATTTTAAGATGGAAAAACCCAGTCACAATTTTTTTGGCTCGACCCGGGATTCGAACCCAGGACCTCAGCGCGCAAATCGTACTCGTAATGCGTACGCAATACCACTACGCCACCGAGGCAGGCGGGGTAAAAATAAGCAACTCATACGTATGCATGTCAAACAAATTTTATTCTGATTGGTCCATATTCGCTATGAAATCGAGCGGTAAAAAAAATTCAGGAGTCGACCATTATAGCGCACTGTATTGAGTATAGACTATCAGAGTTATCAATGCTGACCAGGTAAAAGGGTTGAGTCAAAAAAAAATATCTATATTATTGCTTGAAATTTGAAGGTGAAAGAAAATTCTATTGATCATGTGATGAATAACATATTTAGAGGTGATATCATATTCAACGTAATTATCAAATTAGAGTGGATGGATCATAACATTAATTTTATAATACCATCAGCGATTTTTATGTATGGCCTTTTTTATTATTAGTAATTGTACAATTATTGTTATTGCACTTTGTTTCAGATATTAGTTGTCGTTAGTTATTTGTTTTGTTTCTAAAGTGTATTTAATAATTTAAGTGTTTGTTGTACGCCATAGTTTCATGGATACAACAGTCTTCATAAATACTTTCGTAAGAAAATGTTGACTACCCGGGAATCATATGTCATTTCATGTTTACATTTAGTTAAATACCTAAATCGATGGAGTATAGCATTTACGTAACTTTACGTAACTTTAATTACCAATCGAAACCGCTGTTGTCTCGCATTGGTTGTCATTAGTTTTGGAGTACGTTTGAATGGCACCTGTATAAATAAGCGTGCAATGTCACGCGCGCCCTCTCTTTACAATCGTCTTCGCCGTGGCAATAGTAATCTAAGTGCATGTTGTCACGCACATCGTTTTTTCCCGCTGGGGTTGCACGGTGCGGCGTTGACCGCCGGTCTTCTCATGGTGCGGTGCTGACCGCCGTTTTTCCACGGTGCGGAGTGCTGACTCCACCACATGCGCACCATCGTCATCGCGGGTGCTGACCCCGGCCACGTGCGCCTCATCGTCGTCACGGGTGCTGACCCCGGCCACATGATCACCATAGCCGTGCTCCGTTGGCGTCGAGAGTGCTCACTCCCGATCCCGGCCTCGTGCGCACCATCGTTGGGTGCTAACCCCGGCCATCTCACCACCGCTGCGCAGACCACGTGCCTCACCATCAGCCCGGCGAGCTGCCGCCGGAGTCAGCCACGTGCATCAGCGTCGTGCCGTTCGCCTAAATCGGAGTCCCCGCAGGCCAGTGACTCGTTTGCATACCACCAGGCTAGTGTAACGCGGAGGTACAAAATAAAGCTCGTACCACGACCTATACCCTGCGTTTCTCTTCTCTTTCTAACACTATCTGCGGCTAAAACCTCTTTCTAACACTCTCTGCGGCTAAAAACCCGCCGCAAGTTTATAGTGAACAAATTACTGCTGATCTATTACTCGCTTAGACTATTTAACCAATGACACGATATGGCAATAATGCGCAATCATTTTTTCTGCCAATCCTGACGGGGGCGAGGTAGACACGGATTACGGAGACACATTTAACATAAAAAATCCACACGTGCAGGGCTGAATAGGTACCTATAAGGTCGCTTTTTACACAATAACATCAAAAATCACAATTTTTGTGGAGCACCGCTTAGTGTTATTATTGTAGAATGTAATGACAGCAATCGCAAGTCACATAGGTTTTTATAAAAGTTTATCACCAGCTGCGCATGTAGAACCAACGAAGAGTTCGCCTGGTCATCCCATCTCCTTTGCATTGCTAGATATTCAAAGATTACTCATTAAGATTTCTTGCAGTTATCTTTATAAATTAACTTGTAAAGTACCGATAGCCGGTCGCCCTTGTGATAGAATCAAAAACTTCGAGAACATTGCATCACGGAACAACAGTCAATACGAGAAACATTTATATACTTAGACCCATTAATATTTATTATTCCACGATCATATACAAATTGTTTGTTTTGATCACCTTGATTCTGTCTAAAGCTAAGTAAAAAATGTGACATGGAATGTTAAAACGTAGTTTATTTAATTTATAATGCTACAAAGGATTAAATATACTCTTTTATACAAGACCAGTGCTCGCGACTCCGCCCGCGTGAAAAGTTTTTCCGGGACAAATATATTTTCCCGGGATAAAAAGTAGCCTATAGCACTCAGGAGTTATGTAGCTTCCTATTAGTGAAAGAATTTTCAAAATCGGTTCAGTAGTTCCTGAGATTAGCGCGTTCAAACAAACAAACTCTTCAGCTTTATAATATTAGTATAGATTAATTGTAAAAATCACTTCACTACTATAATTAAACAGTAGTAGTAACCACTTAGACCTTTGAACTTTAAAGCATTAGAAGCACAGTGCAATGCCACGCAGCGGTATGTAATTCAAAGTACGTGTACCTAGTGTTGCTAAAGTTACTTGCCAGTGACATCAGGCGAGCTTGCTCGTTTTATCTATACTAATATGCGAGCACTACTAGTCATTCAATAAGCGCTGCTCGCAGCTCCGCCCCCGTGAAATAGTTTTTCCGGGACAAAAATATTTAGTAAAAGTTTTCCGGGACAAAAATATTAGTGAAGAATTTTCAAAATCGGTTCAGTAATTCCTGAGATTAGCGCGTTCAAACAAACAATTAAATAAACAAACTCTTCAGCTTAATAATATTAGTATAAATTTGTTCCACACCGTTCTATAGCTAAGTTAAGACTAGCAAGTTCTCTCCACAATATATTGCGCAAGAATTTCCAGATGCTTTTACGCTAGCAGCAATATTTCAATTATTATTCTATTCATGTGACTTGCCAAAAGTCCAGCAAGCTTCAAAATTTGCAGTAACTGCTTACACGGAAAAACCCACTTGCGGAATATAACTTCTGCAAGTTTTCTTGGTAATCTAAACCCTGCTTAGACATGGTGACCTTCAAGTGGAGCGAAGAAGAAATTAACAGACCTACATAATTGTGCCAACTGCCGACCGTCAAGGGATCTTTCGTTCCTCACCAATTGACCCTCCTTGGTAGGGCTGCCATCCGTCCGGATTTCCCCGGATTTGTCCTAGTTTGGAGGGCGTCCGGGGGCCGTCCGGCAGGGGTTTTAAAAATTGTCCACTTTACAATTGGACACTTTTGTTGTCAGGGGAAATCTATTTTTTTATAGATGATCGACAAATTGAAATAAATCATAGTTAAAAATTCATGCACTTCCCCGCATTAAAGAAGGAACGGCAAAATATATTTTCAGAGGTGTCCGGGGAAAGACCCATATTTCGCCCAAATGTCCGGGATTTTTGCCGTATTTATCCGGCGTCGGCAATTTAGATGATGGCACCCCTACTCCTTGGACTTCACTTTACTATAAACCAAGTGCAATGAAGTAACTCTGCATAAACGCAATAAAAAAATAATACTTTAAAAAACATGGTAATGAACTAAGGTCATCAAGAATATTAGACTTAGTACAGACTAAGGCAGATATTCAAATACCAAAATATTTGCAATTCGCGCTCTGTTTGAAGTCGTTTAGAGTGCTATAATCAATATTATGTGCATTTGCTTTACAAGTCGTATAAATATAATATTCGCGAGACAAGGTGAGTTCCTGACAAACACACACACACTGGTCAATATGAATTGCAACCTTGTACTGTTACAAAAATACTATTTGTCTGTACGTTAGCTTATAACTAGAAAACCTACTGTTATAATTAGTAATTAGTTTTAATTTGAGAGCATAAATCGTTATACTTTAGAAGGACAAAAAACATCGATAGACATAGCTTATTTCATAGGGGTTTTTTATACTACTATTTCAAATATTGGGTTTTTATACGCGATGGAGGTAGTTAAATATTAGTTGACTTTCTCGTTTGCCGACTCACGCAATAAAAACTCTTTCCTCGAGATAGCACTTCCAGTAATTGTTCTACGTTAAACTGCCTCGGTGGCGTAGTGGTATTGCGAACGCATTACGAGTACGATTTGCGCGCTGAGGTCCTGGGTTCGAATCCCGGGTCGAGCCTAAAAAAAATTGTGACTGGGTTTTTCTATCTTAAAAGTTTACTCAGTCGCAGCTCGGAGTCAGGAAGTTGGCGGTGTGATACCCCCGTGCCTCGGAAAGCACGTAAAGCCGTTGGTCCTGCGCCTGATCTCTCTCCGGTCATGTCAGATTGCCGTCTCACCGGACTGTGAGAGTGAAGGAATGGCGAGTGCACCTGTGTATTGCGCACACACTTGTGCACTATAATATCTCCTGCGTACCTGGCTGATCTCCGTTGAGATTGGCCGCCGTGGCCGAAACTGGCTAGGAGGATTTCTACGTTAAACAGGCAAATCCACGTGCCAAAGATAGTTTAAAGTTGTAAATCTTAAAAAAATTACTCAGTCGCAGCTCGGAGTCAGGAAGTTGGCGGTGTGATACCCCCGTGCCTCCGAAAGCACGTAAAGCCGTTGGTCCTGCGCCTGATCTCTCTCCGGTCATGTCGGATTGCCGTCTCACCGGACTGTGAGAGTGAAGGAATGGCGAGTGCACCTGTGTATTGGGCACACACTTGTGCACTATAATATCTCCTGCGTACCTGGCTGATCTCCGTTGAGATTGGCCGCCGTGGCCGAAACTGGCTAGGAGGATTTCAAAGTTGTAATCCTACTGTACAGTTCAGTTGTCCTGTACATCCACAAAGTTGCAGTTTGTTGAAGATAAGTTAAAGTTGAAGTTAAAGTCTCCAGTTGGAAGTATAAGTAATATATTTATAATATTACAGAGTTAAGTAGGTGATTTTCTTGTGACGTGTGTTCAGTAAAGTTGTTCGAAATACAGTGTTTTAAAATTGGTTTGGTTTGCAATAAATAATTACCGCGTCAGCCAAATTTATGTCGCAGTCACTTTAAGGAATCAATATATAATAAAAATGTACGTGAAACCGTACATATTCCTAACCCGAAAAGATACAAAGTTAAAAGTAAACAAGAAAATCACCAGTACATAAAAATAAAATTTGAGTAAGTAAATAAAGTACAAGTAAAAAATACAAAAGGAGTATAAAAATTAAGTATAGAAAAACTTAAAGTAAACCAATCAAAAATTAAATTCCACGTCGGTTGATGGTCCACTGGCGTCTCGCGATTTGCGCGAGTTGTCGCTGCCGCCCGCTGCGACTGCTGACGCCGCAACTGCTGAAGCCGCGACCGCTGATAACGCAACCCTTGATTGCTTTTCTTTCTTTTCCGCTCGTGGCTGCCCTCTTAAAGATTGGGATCGGGACGGTGTCCTCTGACATATTTTGTTGTCTCTTTGTTCAACAACTATCTGTAGATTGCGTTCAGCCATGTTGGATGCTGTTTTTCTTGTGCAGTAGCCTCGTCTTCTTATTATCCATACTATCATGACGACCGCAATAGCTATCGCGAGAGAATAGCATAGTATGTATTGATGAATGTCGTGACTTGAAATTGACGTCGGGAGATGTTCTTGATATTTTAAACCTTGTAATTGATGTTCCACGGTTGAGATGTCTTCGTCATGGATCGTGGTTAGTTCAGGAGCGCGATGCACGTTCACTATTCCATTGACGGAGTTGTTTATTGTTGGAACTTCCATATTGTAGTTTATTTTCGCATCGCTAGCGTAGTTGTTGTGAGACCGAATCGTTAAGTCCTCTGTTTGTAGCAGACATCCTTCTTTCACTGATACTATAGATGACTTATGGATGATGTGTGATTTGACGTCCCCGCGATCGCAAACTGTCCGTAATGAGCATGAGTCACAACACATAGCTAACCAGGTGTTTATTGTATGTAACTCTACCCAAACGGTTTCACATTTCATTTTTCTTGTTGTACATGGTGACGTCATTTTGTGTCCTAATAATATTGCTTCACACGGTGCCTTGTTATTTTGTAAGTTATATATGGGTACATTTAAGTTGCAGACTAGTTTGTTGGTACTGAGATGAATACACTTATTGAACTCGTTTTCACTCAAACTGACGTAAGTCTCCTTCTCAAGATTCACAGCGATGTACTTGCGTGAGATGACAACTGTATTTGTCTCATCTTCCCTTTCAGAATTTGTCATTGGCAGAGGTATAACACGGTGTAACACATAGTCTTCGTCACTGGTTAATGGAATATGAATCTCAAACATGAAGAAAATGTTGGTAACTCTAGCTTTCACATACATGAGTTTGTACATATCTTGCATTTCTTCTCTAAAGTTTTCTATTGGCAAAGTTAATGTTTTCGGTAGTCTTCCAGAGATCATAGCCAACTGCTTAATCAAGTTGACTGGAGTTAACAAATGTACATCCATGTGACCATTATAGATGTTAACTAGTGTGGAGTAAAACGTTTCTTGAAATCCTTTCAAAGTGGTTAACAATAAATGAGCGTTGAGGGACGCCGAACTTAAGAAACTAGCCGCCATGGTAATCTCGATTTCGGATTCAATGCTTTCCATTCTGATCTCAGTCTGATTCATGAAGTTGTTTATCACTATTAGTTGACGATTGATGTTCACTTCACTCCTCTTTAAGATTTCATTCTCGATTTGCACGATGGATGTTTGATTTTTCACGAGTTGCAACAGATAGTCTTCGTTGTTTTGCAAATTCAGTATATCTGACTGGTACTGTTCAGCGAATCGTTGATCCAAAATACCAAATAAACTGTTAGCTGCGTATCCCACGCCGTTGATTAGTCCGCGTTTATTGCGCGTCGATAGATGTTTGTGTGGGGCCAGTAGCGCATCGTTATAGTATTTTAGTATTTCCATTTCGTGTAGTAGCTGGTTTATTGTAGGCTCGCAATATCTTGAATCCAATTTTTTGCACAAATTTTGAATGTCTTGCAAATATCTCTCGATTTCCTTAACACCGCTCCAATACGTAGTTAGGTTATAATGCATTAATAATATCCACTCGTCGTGAATCAGCTGTATCTTCCCAAGTTTGTCGTAGTAAACGGGTCGATCGTTTCCGAGGCTAGTGATTTGAATATCCAACATGGTTTCTTGAGTTTTAATGCAGTTTAATCCAACAGCTAATATTGATAAGCTTAAAAATGTAAACATGATGATAAAGCTGTCCTTGCCAATTCGTCGGTGCGTCGTGAAATGTTGAAGCACTCGCTAAAATGTTGACTTGCAGTTTTCGTTAATTGTGTTTTCAGTATTGATCGGTAGCAGCGATAGTTTCGTAATGGGCCGTTTCATTATGCCCGCTTGTGTTTTTATAGTTGCAACTCGCACGTGTCCATATGCACCGGGATGAACTTCTACTACGCGACCCATGGCCCACTTTCCTGGTGGGAGGTTATTTTCTTTCACGAGGACTATGTCTGTCTCCTTGAGATTAGGAGTTGATTTTTGCCATTTACTGCGAGATTGAAGTGATGTTAAATAGTCGCTCGACCAGGTTTTCCAAAATCGATGGAACATATTTTCGGTTAATTGCCACCTTCGACGTAGATCTAAGTTCCGATCATCTTCATAGTTAGATAATGGCAATGTTAATGTAGGACTGCCTGTAAGAAAATGACCGGGAGTCAAGTAATTAAAGAATTCGTCTGGATCTTCAGTGAGTGAACAAAGTGGTCTTGAGTTCATACACGCTTCTATTTTCGTTAATAGCGTTGAGAATTCCTCATAAGTTAGTTTCTGATCTCCTAAGACACGGCGCAAGTGGTGTTTCATTGAGCGTACTGCAGCTTCCCAGATTCCGCCGGCAGTCGGCCAGGACGGCGCATTAAAGTGCCACTCCACTTTCATCTTATTGATTTCGTCGAAAAATTCGGATGGCAGTTCTTTCTTGAACGCTTCGTACTCGTTGTTGAGCATTTTTGAGGCTCCGATGAAGTTGGTTCCACAGTCCGAGTACACATGTTTTGGTATCCCTCGTCTTGAGCACATCCTTTGAAAAGCGGCGATAAAAGTTTCAGTGCCTAAGTCCGACACAAGTTCAATGTGTACCGCTTTAGTTGCCATGCAGATAAAAATCGCAATGTACCCCTTAGAGGTTTTTACGCCTTTTCCTTTGTTTAGCTTGACTTCTACGTGTCCGGTATAATCTACTCCTGTATGAGTGAAAGGCCGAGATGGAGTGACGCGTTGTGGTGGAAGATCAGCCATAACTTGAGAACTGTTTGTTAACTTGAAACGATGGCAGCGTACACATCGATGTAATTGTGTTTTCACAGCTCTGTTGCCTCCTACTATCCAGTATCGTTGACGCAGGTAGGCGAGCGTGAGCCGAGCTCCGCCGTGAAGAGTTGCGACGTGAGCTTCCTCGATCAGCAGCTGCGTTAGTCTGCCTGTTCTTGATAAAATTATGGGGTTTTTCGTTCCAGGGGGTAGGTTGGTTTTATTTAACCTCCCGCCCACTCGCATAATTCCGTCTTCATCCAGATAAGGGTTCAATTTGTATAGGCTGCTTTTGTTAGGTAATGCTTGCTTTTTCGAAAGTAAGTTGTGTTCTTTTTCAAACTCATATCTTTGCACATTCTTTGTTATTATTATGATTGCATTGTCGAGTTCACTGACAGTAATGCAATATGAAGGCGCGTGCTGGTTAGCATCAAGTTTCCTTGTTGTCATGTGGCAATTCCGTTTGTTTTTGCAGAATCGCAAAATCCAAGCGACGACGCGAACTACTCGGGTCATCGTACTGTATTTGCGCAATAAATTATAAATAATGTTATTTTCTGTTTGTTGCAAAGTTGGCACAGTTTGGTTTTTTCCAATTTTTGTCAAAAATAAACAATTTTGTGTCTCTCTTGGCATTTTCCTACTGCAGGTTTTCAGGATAACTGGTCCTGTCCACCAAAGATCGTTGTTTAATAATTTATGAGGATATAACCCCCTCGTTGCGCAGTCTGCGGGATTGTTTTTCGACTCAATGTATGACCAATGTGATGGCTGAATTATTTGTCTAATTTTCAGCACTCTGTTTTCGATGTATCTCTCCCATTGTGTTTCAGTTCCTTGTATCCAAGCCAACACCACTTTGGAGTCACACCAAGCCAAGATAGTAATGTTATATCCGTTTAAAGCATCAATGACCTTCTTCATAAGATGAGACAATAGTAACGCACCACAGAGTTCAAGGCGTGGTAGAGAAAGTTTTTGAGCGAGCGGCGCAACCCTAGTTTTTGCGACCAACAAACTCAGTACCGTCTGCCCTGATTCATTAATTGTACGCGTGTAAACAACGCACGAATACGCCTTTTCGCTGGCATCGCTAAATCCAAGCAATTCAATGTTGTTGTCAATACATTCGATCCATCTTCTTATTTGTATGGACTTTAAGTGTGGTAATTGACTTTTTAGTTTTAGCCACTCATCTTGTATCTCGATTGGAAGGGGTTCATCCCATTCTATTTTCTGCGCCCATACCGTTTGAAAAATTAGTTTTGCGGTTATGGTCACTGGTGAAAGCCAACCCAGTGGATCATATAGCTGAGATATTTGAGACAGTAAAGAGCGTTTAGTTAAACCTCTTTTTGAGTTTTCTTTCAGCTTCCAGTTAAAAGTGAAAGAATCTGACTCAGAGTTCCATCCCAGACCGAGTGTTTTCATAGATTCATCGTGCTTAAAATCGAAAGTTGTTTTTGAAATTTGTTGTTCATTTACTTGTTTCAGTAATTCGGGACTGTTGCTTGACCATTTTCGTAAGATCATACCTCCACCGCAGAGTAATTGAGTTAGTTCCTTTTGTATTTCTTTGGCCATATCGAGTGAATTATGCCCGCTTATTAAGTCATCGACATAGAATTCATTTTCCAATATCTTTGCGGCGGTGGGGTATTTATGCCTGTCGTCGATAGCTAGTTGTTTGAGTGTCCGAATCGCCAACCACGGAGCGCATTTTGTACCGTAAGTTACAGTTCGTAGGGCATATTCTTGCAAAGCTTCTTTTGGGGAATTTCGCCATATGATTTTCTGAAGTTGTTGTTGATCTTCGGCTATCCATATGCACCTATACATTTTCTCTACGTCAGCTGTAAAGACATACTTATAAGTTCTCCACTTTAAGATGAGCTCCTGGATATCCTTTTGAAGATTTGGTCCCTTTTCCATTAGGCTATTCAAACTTTTGCCGCTGGATGTTTTCTGAGAAGCATTGAAAACCACCCTTAGCTTTGTGGTAGTTGAACTGTCTCGTAATACCCCGTGGTGCGGTAGGTAACATTCCGTTTCCTTATCGCCTGATGTAATTTGACTCCGTGATAGCTTCATATGTTCTAGTTGCAAGTATTCAGTGATAAAATTTTTGTACATTGTATAAAGTTTCATATTTTTAACTAGGCGTTTTTCTAATTGTAGAAATTGTGAAATAGCCGCTGGTTTAGATTTTCCGAGGTTTTTGTCAAAGTTTTGCATCATAGGCATTTTTACGGTGTATTTACCGTCTGAACCCCTTGTTGTTGTTTCCTTGTAAAATATTTCGCATTGATCATCTTGGTTAATATCCGCTGAACTTTGGACGATATCTTCGCTCTCCCAGTATTTGGACAAATCAGTGGTGTCGATCAATGTTGCGTGACAGTTAAAAGTTTTGAGTTTGCCACACAAGATCCAACCTAAACGAGTCTGCTGTGCGATTGGAGAATGAGGATCGCCCTTCAGTACGCCATCCAAGATTATATCGGCATATACATCTGCCCCAAGTAGAAGGTCAATCGATCTCGACACATTGTAGTCGGGGTCGGCGAGTTTCAGGTTCTGCAAGTGACTCCAGTTATATTTTTCGAAAGTGAAATTAGGTAAGTTGTTTGTTAGTTTTCGCAATACCAATGCTCGGGTGTTGAATTTATATTCAGAGTGTATCGCCTTGCAGTTAAGATGGACTGATCCTTTACAATTTCCAGATAGAGAACCCACTCCGGATACAGAAGCATTAAGTTTCGTTCGCGGCAGTCGAAGAAGTTGAGCGGCGTTTTCGGTGATCAAGTTTATTTGTGAACCTTGATCCAAAAGCGCGCGCAGTGTAATGTAGGACCCGTCCACAGCTTGTATCTTGACCTGGACAGTAGTTAAAAGTACTTCGGTGTTATGTTCTGATGAATGATATGCGCCCTTTGAGTGACTTGATGTCGAAGGACGAGAGTTGGCATCATTGTCTTCATTTTGCGAATTCGGTTTAATTTCATTATTGTGCAATAATGTGTGGTGTTTCAAGTTACATTCTTTACATGTGTTCGATGACCTACATTCGGAGTTTCCATGACTGTATAAACAATTTTTGCAGACTTGGAGCTTAGCAACAGTTTTATTCCGTTGCGCGTGGTTGAGTTTAATGAACTTATCACATTTCATCAATACGTGTTCGCCATCGCATAATGGGCATTTTCCAAAGGACGTATGGAATGTTTTAGAAAATTCCTTATTGGATTCATTTAAAGTTGAGGTTTTATTATAGCTCTGCTTGTTAAAATATCTATTGTTGTTGAAATTTTTCCTTTGAATTGATTTTTGAAAATCTTTGTTGAATGACGGTTTTTGAAAACTGAAGGAGTTCCTCTGACAGTTAGTTGCCGTTTCGTAAGCCACGAATCTTGTGTCCAAAAATGACATAAATTCCTGTAGTTTCGGTAGTTCTCTTTTGTTTGGCATATCCTTAACAAATTCGTTGATACTTGTCGAGTCCAGTTTTTGAGACATGTAGTATACGATTATCGGCCCCCAGCTTGTTACATCTATGCCCATGTTAGAGAGACCGTCTAGGCTGACTTTGATGTCGTCATGCATTTTTTTTATATTGTACGCATTGGCTTGTTGGATGACGGGTAATCGCTGCATTGTGTTCATAAATGAATTAAATTGGAGTCTGCGATTGTCGTACCTATGTTTAAGTATCTCCCAGCTCGAATCGTAATTATCCGCGCTGAGTGATAAATGCCGAATCAGGCGTTCTGGTTCACCCTTGATTTTCGTTTTCAGGTGCTGCATTTTTTGCGATTTTGAAATAGAAGGATTGTTGTGTATGGTTTCAAGAAAAATGTTTTTGAAAGACATCCATTGAGAGTAGTCTCCGGAGAAAACGGGAATATCAAGTTTTGGTGTGGATTTTTCATAATGTTTGTTTGACCACATATTTTTGTTCAACATTCTTTTGATATTGTCGTATTTTTCTTCAACATCGTCAAATGTTCTGTTATATACTTGTTTAAGGCTACCTTCTTTGAGTTCGATTTCTAGCTCCCAATGTACCTTGTCAATGGATTCCCACTTAGATTTCAGAAGCGAGAGATGTTCTTCGAATTCCCACTTTTCAGTTATAGTTTCAATGTCTATTTTTGACATTATTCTGTCTAGAGCTTTGAAGTTACATTCCTGCTGAGTCATGAGTCTTTTTGTTTTGCCGTCACTTACTTCTTCCAGCATTTCAGTTAATCCAAAATCTAATTTTTGGTCTTGGTCTTGATGAGACACCAATAAGTTCATCATGTTTCTTTTAGTCGATTCATACATCAGTTTTGTTCTTCCATAGACATCATTGTAAAAGTAACCAATGACATCTTTATTCTCCGTTACATCATCCAGGATTTCATGTTGTTCGTGAAACTCAATCCAAAGTTTTTCCAGCGCCGATAAACGTTTTTCTAGGTAGTCCACAGTTTTCCTAGATTCGCTGTCCTTTTTGTAGTTAGTGCACAAAGTTTTAATGTTCTCGAAATATTCTTGTTGCTTGTTCAGCAGTTCCATGTTGAGTAGTTTCTAGTTGTCAGTTAGTTGTGTAAGTAAAATTCACCTTAGAAGTAATTGTAGTTGAACACGTGCGAAGATCGGCAAAGTAGTCCTGGAGTAGTCCTTTTCAGGTAATCTTCGTTGCACGTCTTCGTTCACGATCGTTTTTGATGTTCGTCCGATATTGTTGGTCACTTGGTATTGAGTACGTTCGCACTCTAATTACGATATGTGCACCTTCTCAATTTGACTGGGGAGGTCCGCTTGTGGAAGGCCAGCCAAACCGATTTGCTATCGTAAATAGAGAATTCAATCGCACTAAATACCTATCCGGCTCGAAGGACCATTAAATGTACAGTTCAGTTGTCCTGTACATCCACAAAGTTGCAGTTTGTTGAAGATAAGTTAAAGTTGAAGTTAAAGTCTCCAGTTGGAAGTATAAGTAATATATTTATAATATTACAGAGTTAAGTAGGTGATTTTCTTGTGACGTGTGTTCAGTAAAGTTGTTCGAAATACAGTGTTTTAAAATTGGTTTGGTTTGCAATAAATAATTACCGCGTCAGCCAAATTTATGTCGCAGTCACTTTAAGGAATCAATATATAATAAAAATGTACGTGAAACCGTACACCTACTAATATTATAAAGGCGAAAGTTTGTAAGAATGTATGGATGTTTGGATGTATGGATGTAAGGATGTTTGTTCCTCTTTCACGCAAAAACTACTGAACGGATTTCGATGAAGTTTGACACACGGGTAGATCATGTCCTGGATTAACACATAGGCTACTTTTTATCCCGGGAAAATATAAACCGGGACTTTTATCCCGGAAAAACTTTTTAATGCGGGCGGAGCCGCGGGCAAAAGCTAGTAATACATAGTTTCGCTATATTTACTAGGGTGTAATATTAAAATGTTTGACGAACGCAAATATCGAAAACCGACGCATCGATTTAGTCTTCGCTGGGTTTTTAACACATCAATGCTTCGCTTATTGAAAATTTTACGACTTTACCCACGTAATGCAAATAAGGTGACCCCAATATTGTTTTGGGGATTTTTAAACATTTTTATCAGCGACCAAACTTATAGGCTTTATCTTTTGAACCGCAGCAGGTAGACAGCTAAAATTATCACAATGTTCTTGGGTCGATTATGAAAATAACTTATTGGAGAATGATTTTCATACAATGAATGAGAAACCTGTTGGAATACGGAGCCCGGTCGTCCAATTCGCGAACGCCTGAATTTTTATGACCTGTGTAAGGAAAATAAAGAGCGCAAAAAGTAATTCTAAATAATAAAAAATAAAACCGACTTCAAAACCACTACAAACCAAATACTAATTTAACTTTATATTCGCTTAGTATATACGTAGGACCTACGTATATTTGGTGTCAGTGCCTAATTTGAATTGAACATTGTTTTCGTATATTAGTTCGTGTATTTCCTAAGCTTAGCTGGAAATTTCTTCATCAGATCCTAAGAAATTATATACTACAACCTTCTCTGAAAAATATACATTTGAATAACGAAAACTCCATCCAATTCGGATAAGTAGTTTTTGAGAAAATCGCGGCCATACAAACATACATACATACGAATCGAAAACAGAACCTTCTTTTTTAGAAGTCGATTAAAAATAGGTTTAAACATGATTCGCCAAGGATATTAGTGAGCGGGAATGTAGTAATATTTTGTTTTTACCTTTTTTCTGTAATACTTACCTATCTACAGGTTTTACAAGGAAAGTAGAAACGATTTTTTTTTCCTATAGTAATATCGTACAATTCGAATACCTTTTTTTAATGATACGGCAAGTGATCACTGCAGATATCGTTATAACTTATATGATCTAGAATGGATGCTCCATGGACGCTCCATGTGCCCATCAACGCGAACAAGGAATTTTGTCTCTTCTACATTGAAAGTAAAATACGTATAATCGCAACGTATTGGGTCGATGTGAACGCACACATAAATAAATATTTAACGCTTGTCCGTTTCATGCACACTCATAAGATTCTGTAAACGTGTGCATGTTCATTTTATCTCATACCTTTGACAGAGGGAAATATCATCAAGCCGCATCCTTCGTATATTGTCTAAGCATAATAAAAAAATAAGCATGGTCATAGAGCCATGAGCACGAAATTTTTAAACCAGCTCACAACGCCTTTCGACTCCAAAAAATACGTATATTGCATTAGTTATTAAAGTTAAATAAAAAAGTTTAGTATATTTCGCTTTTTCAGCGGTTTAATTTTTTTGTTAAAAAGTTTTTATTAAGTTATAAATAAACGTATTAAGTAATTGTTGTTTCAAAGAAAATTACTGCAACTATATGTATAACAATACTATAATACAGTGTATTTGTGTGTAAAAGCCGTAAAACGCTAAATCTCTTTCTTTCTAGTTCAAGAGCACGCTGTGGATCCATCTTGTATTATTAATAATCTAATAGTATCCACATACGATGTGATTTGGTATCATGCGACCAATTCGTCACGCGGTACAGTCTTCACGCCACACGATCGAACCGTACCATGCGACGTCCAGTTGTATCCAACCAAGTTTGATGGACAAGCCATCGAACCAGCCGTACCAACAATAATAATAATAATGTCCATCGAACCGTGCCCCACACGATGCGATATGGTTCGATGGCATACCATTTTAATGGTTCGGCTGTACCAAATCGCATCGTATGTGCCCACTTTAAGCATCGTCCAAAAATTTCCATCAAAACCAGTTTGAACAGACCCCAAATAAAAAACTCATTTTATGACGCACTGTACCGTGTGCCATTAATTTGGCCCAAACAACAAATAAAGTCAAGTACCCCAAATTATAAAGGGATCCAAAATTGTCTGCCTAATTATTGATCGCTTTGCATTTTCAATGCGTCATAACGGGAGTTTTATTTTAATTATTTTGTTGTCCGCTTTGAGAATGTCTGAGTCATTTAATCGTAATCGAGAGGATTTTAATCGTAACCTACGAATAGTAGGTGTTTATTTATGAAAAACCCAGAGCGCAGTTTGTGGAGAATTGTCAAAATACTTGGAGTTTTTGGAAATTGGTTTAAAGAATAGATTCCTATAGCTTTAACCCAACTACCTAGTGATTTATTTAACGGTAAGGGAATTCCATGACGTACACATAAATTTCTAGAAGAATAATTTTCCTTGTGTTTCATTTCGCTTACATTCGAAGTGAAGTCACTATGCTGTCCCAGAAATAGAGACAAAAAAGAAAGCTTGTTTTGTAATAGTATTGGGTTATCGTCTGTAATAGTTTGGATAATTGTGAAGCTGTGATTCCGCAGAGAGAGATGCGTCAGACGGCAGACGGCAACAGCACGTGCCGCGACGGCAGACGGCACTATTGTGCACTATTAAATTGTATGAGACCGATTCCGCACACGACGGCCAATGACGCCGTGCAGGACGTCACTCGCCTGCGAAATCACAGCTTGAGAAATAGACTTCGCTCGAGTAATGTTTTTGTTTGTTTGTTTGTTTTTTAATTGTTACAAGATCCTGTTTTGAAATATCTTCTTTTTTCTTCTCGACTTAACCCAAGTCTCATTTTACCTTCACATTCTGTTATTTATGAGCGATGAATAGCTAAAGTCAATCAGTTGTATATTTTTTTTCAGTGCATAAATTGATTTCTATGGTTATCAAGTATACTGACTCGGTGGCGTACTTGTATTACGGTACGACTGCAATGCTGAGGTCTCGGGTTCGTTCCCCGGGTTGGGCAAAGTGATATTGAGTTTTTCTATTGAGTATCAGCTCTGAATCTAGAATTTGTGGCCGATATAGCGATAGGCTCGCCCCATATCACGCCATGGGACGGAATAACGGCGAAAAAGGGGTGCACTAGTTGCGCCTCTGCCTACCCTTTCGGGGATAAACAGCTTGTGAGTGTGTGTGTCAAATATATTATCAAGTATTTCTCTCTTTCTATTTTTTTCTTTATGATAAAATTCGTATATTTCTATTACTTACTGATGAAATTGTATCCTATAATCTTAGACTAACACCTATAATAATACTTTTTGTATTTCACATTGTAAGAATACAACTACCGATACAATAATTATTTACATCGCTGAAGAAGAAGTGCCAACCTTACCGCTCGCCTCTTTTTATTTAGTTCATTTTATAAGCGCCCGTGAGGTTTATCCTTGGATGAGTTCATATTAAGTAACTGGTTAGCGACAATTCGCGGACAACAGGAAGGTGCGAATGATATTTCTGTAATATTGGTAAGTCGATTTCAAGTAGTCATTGCCCTTTTCAGGGTCGTCATGCTGGGAACTAGTACAACAACCAGTACTGGTAGTTTTATATTGTTTTTTTTTTCTGGAATATCAGCCCGGAGTCTCGTATTGTATGTCCTATTTCATCGAGAGTTGTGTGTGTATTTACAAACATCTACACATCATATACGTTTTTTAAACGGGCACGGTAAGTTATGCTGCACACCTAATGGCAATTACAATAGAGGCCATGTAGAGTGTGGACTAACGAGAGATGAATCTTCTTCATCTTTGCTCATTCCCACTATATGTGGGGTCGGCTCTCTAGCATGTCTGCGCCCAGCTGTTCTATCTCGGGTTGTCAGTTCGGGAATTTTATTTTTACTAAGAGCTTTGATCACACTGGTCCACCAGGTAGAGGGAGGTCGTCCTCCCCTCTTTTGACTGACGAGAGATGAATACCGAATGATATTAATAAGACGAGTTGCAAGATGTTAAAAGCAAGATTATTAGATAAATTAACCACATGTTCTGATACAGCCGAGTGCCCAATGAGATAAACCTTAGGGGATGAATTTTCAAAAAAACCTTTCTCATTGCTTACCCTACATATAGATAAAATGTGAAATATTTCATCATCCTTGAATCCTATGATTCAAGGATGGCGTTATGTTGCCGCTCCGTGGCGCCTGTCCAGCCATTCGGCAAAGACAGGACGCAATGCTTCTACGACCCTGTACCCCCACGACGGGGCCAGGGCAAAGTGATATTGAGTTTTTCTATTCAGTATCAGCTCGGAGTCTGGAATTTGTGCCCGATGTGGCGATAGGCTCGCCCCCTATCACATCATGGAACGGAATAATGGCGAAAAGTGGGTGCACTAGTTGCGCCTCTGCCTACCCCTTCGGGGATAACAGGCGTGAGCGTATATGTATATATGTATCTACAATTTTGTAAATTATTCACCAGACATCACGAGTGCAACATAAGATAATAACATACAATGTATATGAGTCAGACTTGATTTTTGTAATGTAAAATTATGCACTGAATAAATTGATTAACACGAGATACAGACCTTAACTTTGATAATGGAAAATTATCTTTAATGAACCTCCCAACGCGTGTTTGGTGGAAAAAAAGGTACCTAAAACCTACCGACGTGGTGTTTTTATCATATTATGCCTTCAATATGGTATTTTCCTATCGATATTGTTACAGCACATAGAATGAAAAAGAATCCCTTCTGTGAAAACTGCATTTAAATTGGTTAAGAAATGAGGCAGAGATCCATATTCAAATATTGCAATGAAGGAGTGGGCGTTTATAGGGATATCGCTCCATCACATTCTTTCGCACGCATCGTTATTCCCGGTGACGTCACGATCGCGTATTGCCACTTACCCGTTCTACCAAAATTCAAAGGCTTTTAACTTGTCGACATTTTTATCAGATTTTAATCAATCTTTCTATGTTAAGATTTATATGAGGTAAACATCTGATAAATTTAAAGAACGAAAATTTGTCAAATACCCTATTGTAGGCAGTAGGTGCACATAACGTCAAATTAAATCATCTACATGCACTTACGCTTATTGTTATAGGAGTAGACAGATAGGTAATTAAGTACTTGTAGTTGTGAGGTACTCCATAGCCTTTAATAAAACCTGGGCCGAATAAATATAATTTTCTTACTCCTAGTATCATATCATGATTTTACCACTATTAGTATCATCATTGAATGGCAATACTTTTATTAACGTACGGTGCCGTTGCATCTCTATCTACCTTAGACAATATCTATACACGCGGCAGCGTGTCAAGCCAAGTTCAAGCAAAGGAACTGGCTAGCCAGCGCCGAGTGTAATATTACACGAACCACTTGGTGCCACTTTTCACCCTTCTATAACTCAAAACCTATCTAACGTAAACACATAAAACTACGTGTGTTTAATTATATCCATAAGGACATCTAGAAGCCCAAATTTCATGAAGCTAGCTCAAACGGTTTTAAAGATATGAAGGTTCAAAAGTCGTAAATTTTAGTACTGACTGACTAACTGACTGACATATAGTACCTAAACCTAACCTACTTCCCGATGATCTAGAAGATGAAATTTGGAATCCAGCTCGGTATATATGTGTAAGCGTAGAAAAAATTTTAAAAATAAAAAAAGTTAAAAAATAGCTGGGGTCCTCATACAGAAAAAAATATTTTTAATGGTAGCGTTGGAACCGAATATTTGAAACTATCCCAATATATGTATTATTATATTTCCTATATAGCAGAAATATAAAAATATAGTTAAGTCAAAAAAATTGCGGTGTCCCCATACAAAAAAAAAATGTAATACGCGTTAAACAACCGGCCAACGGTGTGTTGTCTGCGGCACGCGGCACCACATAACTCAATATCTGCCTAGTTTTCTTTACAAGAAGTAATGATATCCCACCAAAAACATAAATGTAAAAAAGAGAGCCAAGTTCAATACAAAAATTATGCTTGGCTGTGGGCTTCTAAATGAGTCCCAAGTTTTATGCAAAATCCAAATATGTATTTATAGGAACAAAATAACATTATAACAAGTATTAAACTCTATTTCTTTGCTTTATTGGATACCTACAATAGTTGCTTTTATTTAAAAATGTGAGATCTTAAAGTAGGTTAGATTTTGATAGGTTAGGTTTAGATTTGGTTGGGACTCATTTAGATCTCCATTCTTTTTGCGGCGAAGCCCACAGCCAAGCATAATGTTTGTATTGAACTTCGCTCTCCTTTTTTACATTTATGTTTTTGGTGGGATAATATAATCAGGGCCGCGCCGACCCAAGACCGCGCCTGTGATTTTTGTCGTCCTGTTTCGATATAAATATTTTTTATTATTCAAAGTTAACCTTTCTTGGCTCATTGTAATGCGCAAATATTTTTTCATAAGTGTTAATTTAGAAACTTACCTTTTGTAAGACGTTTGTAATAAGATAAATTGTAAGTTGGCTATTATAGCGACTGCGGCGGTTTTTATTTTATTTTAACACATAGCTCATAAACATTGGGTCAAAATTCAAGGAGTGTAAAGTTAAACCACAGGTGTGAGTATTGCCTTAGGAGACTTGCACCTACTTTCTTATCTACTCAATTATAAAGAATGTGTTGGTAGTTTAACAAATAATATAACATTTCATCTTGATTCCAGCGCCCCTATTGCCTTGGAGCCTGTGTGCGCCGCGAACTTCGCACATTATATGGACGGCGCGGCTCTGTATATCGCTTCCGGCCCGCGTGGTAACATGCGACCATGACAGCTTCTTATATTAAATATACGCATTATATTTTCCCAGGATAAAACGTAGCCTAAGTTACTCCTTATTACATCAACTACCTGCCAATAAAAGTCCCGTCAAAATCGGTCCAGCCGTTTCAGAGAATAGCCGGAACAGACAGAGACAGAAGACACTCCAATTTTATTATACACCGTGAATTTATAGCCGTTTTGATACCGAAAATTTTGAATTCTGTATTACTAATACAGTATAAAAAAAATATAAAAAAAAATATTTTTGAATATTAAAATTAATGTGACATTAATAATGTCGTTTACGAATAAGAAGTGAGAACCCGTGGTAACACAACTTTCCGTAGTATTATAATTCTCTTTGAACACAACTAAATCTCACGTACAACGATCACTACGATCGGTGTCATTCATAACTAAGTGGCAAAATATTATCCAATAAAGACAAAGAGACCGCCGCGCCGCAGCGTCGCCAATCACGCGCACCCCTTTGATGTACCTGCGCGGCGCGGCGAGCGCATCCACTCGCGAGCACCCCGCCCGCCCGTCAGTCAGTAGCGTGGCAACCCGCGCCGCGCACGTTCAGGTTGCATTATTTACGCTGCCATGCGAAAATGAGTCATCAGTACGAATATTCAAACGCAGAGTATTTCAGCTGTACGCCGCGCTGTTGCTAAGTACAATTTGGAAGAGGCCAGACGTACGTTCTCTCAGCCGGAATATTTAAATGCGCTGAGACTACGAGGGATCGACTATCCACATGTTCCTACTCAATCACGTTCACGGACAATTCTACGTGCCAGCTCATACGCAAGGCCGACGATGCCTGAGTGACTCGCCGAAAATTGAAGAGGGCATTTTGGATATTTCGAGCGGGATCCTCGGCGAAGCACGAGAATGGCGGCACAAGAATTTAATGTTAGCCAATACTTTGTGCAGAAAACATTGATTACCCACGGATTACATTCGTATCATTTCCATCGGGCGCACGTCATTAACGACAACGATGCTCCGGCGAAAATAACCCTATGTCAGTGGTTATTAAATAGTAATACCAGCTCTAACATTCTGTGTACGGATGAGTCGTCACTGGTTTATTCGAGTTGGACTATACAACGTGCAGAATGAACAATACTGGGCTCTCATAAATCCTAACCTGATAGGGGAAAATCACAACAAGTTCAGTTCAGTGCCGATGTTAGGGCCAATATTATAAACGACCAATTAATAGGATTTACTTTTATCATCATTTTTATCGTCATATTATTTTCATTATTAGAGAAGCTCGGACTTAACGCCCCTAGATTGTTTCTTGTGGTCGCAAATAAAAATGCTCGTAGATTCCAGAGAACACCAAAGTTGTGAAGTGTTACGTAGTGTGATAGTGGACACCTTAATTCAAGTGACGAGAGACATATTCGAAAGAATACACAATCGAACGCGGCGGACTCGATTTCAAGTAGTTGCATCGTTAGCGACACGCAATCCCAATTACCTCCGAGTTAATAACTTTTGTAAGGGGAGTGCGAAGGGCGCGGCGCGGCGTAGGACGCTCGCTCGGCGCGGGCGCTCACGCCGCGCGGGGTCACGTGGGCGGCCGGCATTACGCAGCGGCCCGCGAGCCGCCACAAAACAACCCTGTTCGCCCTTCCCGCCTCTCGAATGGAACTATTTGTTGCCTTTTTTAACATAATATTAAAAATTATAACATTTACCGATACCGACCGACTTTCTTTTACCTTCGTAAGTAATAACAGATTATAACTTAATTGTCATTTTTAATAAATTTAGTACTTAATGCAAGTTCTTTCAATTTTCAGTGAAAATAAAAATCAAATTGCCGTCTTGCTACGTATCAACTGATTGTAAATAGGTACTTACAAAAGTCGTAACGTATCGAATTATGATTTGATATTATTCCTAATACAATCAATGCCGTCACGATCAAAAAGTATTTTTTTTAAGTAGGTAAGTACTGGCGACTGCCGCGGTGGCGTAGTTGTACTGTGTGCGCTGTACCGCTCTGAGGTCGGGCAAAATTATATTCGAAATTTTCTGCTCAGTATCAGTCCGGAGTCTGGAACAGTCTGGAATCTGTGCTCGATATGGGAATAGGCTCGTCTCCATTATATCATAAGACAGAATACGATAGCTGTGTCTCTGTGTGTGTGTGTAGGTACTTGTGTAGTTTTTATTAAATTGTGGAAATATGGAACCGCACACGAATCGCCTTGCTCTGCGTAGGATCAGCTGTTATCGTGCGTCATGGACACCACAAACAGTGCAGCGCGGCTCGATCCTTTTGTGAATAAATTATAACGTCGCGGCGTTACTATCATAACTCGAACGAGTGAGAAATATTTTTTTAATTTATGAACGATACAATTAATTCACAATTTTTTCTTGGTCCTACAAATGGTTCTAAGTAACAACGTTTCGGTTTCAAAACGAATATAAAGTCACGGTGTATGTATAGATGTATAGATATGCTTTCATGACTCAAAACGGTATGTGTTGCACTTTTTAACCAACTTCAAAAAGGAGGTTCTGTGTTCGATCCGTATATATGTATTTAAATTTGTATGGCCGCGAGTTTCTCAAAAACTACTAATCCGATTTGGATGTGGTTTTCGATACTCAAATGTATATTTTTCAGGAAAGATTTTAGCATATAATTTATGAAGAACTGATGAAGATCTTCGGAGATACATAATGGAACTCTTCAATAACTAACAGCAGATGACTCGCGAATGCTGCAATCGTATATCTATGATATTGCATTGTTTACACCATTCCACAATTAACTAACAAAAAACCAATAAATAAAAACTTTTTAACAAAAAATAATTATGTCATAGTTACAGCGTATCTCGGTAGAGTTGTGGTCTCGGGTTCGATCCCCGGGTCGGGCAAAGTGATATTGAGTTTTTCTATTCAGTATCAGCCCGGAGTCTGGAATTTGCGCCCGATATGGCGATAGGCTCGCCCCCTATCACATCATGGGACGGAATGACGGCGAAAAGTGGGCGCACTAGTTGCGCCTCTGCCTACCCCTTCGGGGATAACAGGCGTGAGTGTGTATGTATATGTATGTATTACAGCGTAAGTAGTGTTTTCTTTTTGCAGCCATAAGTACATGTGACATGGCGCGTAATTTATAGATGGTCTAAAGCTACCCATTGAATGGCACGTACACGACAGCCAGACTATTATATCACAGATCGTAATGACAATACAATATCATATCAGCGTAACGTAGTCAGAACAAAGTATTATAATAAAAATATTTTATTGTTAGTAATTGTACATAATTGTTCGGTGATTGTGATCCGCGTCGTGTTAACCGACTGTGAAGTTACCTTACACTTCGGTTGGCAGCGTTGGCTGAGTTAGACATTTTTGAGGGAACAGACTGAATAATTATAAATTAATTAAATTTACACTGAGAGATTCGAAAATCTACTAAGTCCGTATTTTCACCGGCGGTCAAATAAAGTTAACGATGTTATTAGACTGGACGAGCGCGTAACGCCTTCGTGTCGCTTTCAATTCGCTTGTATTCGACAGTGTGATAAGAACTTTAACTTTCACAGATGAAACAATCTGGCCTGAGACTCTTAAACGATCGGCGAGCTGCTATATTATTGTATTTCAATGTAAGGAATCCTCAAACGAACGAAAGTCACTGACATAGTCCAGGGGATCAGCAAGGCGGTTGCGGACGACAACTTAGACGTGAGTCGGAGGAGCAGCCGTCCCTAATGCGCCGAAGATGGCCATATATAAAAAAGGGGATCAGCAAGCTGAAATGGCAGTGGGCAGGGCACATAGTTCGAAGAACTGACGGCAAATGGGGCAAAAAAGTTCTCGAGTGGAGACCATGTACTGGCAAGCGCAGCGTTGGCCTCCACCTGCAAGGTAGACCGATGACTTGGTAAAGGTCGCAGGAACGGGCTGGATGCGGGCCGCTTTTGACAGGTCCAACTGGAAATCTTTGGTGGAGGCCTATGTTCAGCAGTGGACGTCGTGTGGCTGGTGATGATGATGAATCCCCAAAACTATAAATCCATTAATGATTTCAATGTCATTTTACTCTGTTAGAGAACAAGCTCCAAAAATAAATAGCACGACGACGTAGAAATAATAAAATAAATGTTTCTCTACAAATTTCATCGTAAATAGTGAACCTAGGAAAAATAATATTGGCAAGTGATCAAAAATTCATAGAGTAAAAAAGGAAGTCTTCGGAAAATGTTCTTTCGTTGTCTGTCATACAGTATTTTCGTTAAAATGTTTCCCAGGTGGGTGTTAAATCCTACTTCCTACTAATATTATAAAGGCGAAAGTTTGTAAGAATGTATGGATGTTTGGATGTAAGGATGTTTGGATGTAAGGATGTTTGTTCCTCTTTCACGCAAAAACTACTGAACGGATTTCGATGAAATTTGACACACGGGTAGATCATGTCCTGGATTAACACATAGGCTACTTTTTATCCCGGGAAAATATAAAGCGGGACTTTTATCCCGGAAAAACTATTTAAAGCGGGCGGAGCCGCGGGCAAAAGCTAGTATTATAATAATAACATTTCGAACACGTAGGTTTATAGTTAATCAATCGATGACATTTCTATTTTTTTTATGACATTAAATGACGAGACGAGCATGCCGTTCGCCTGATGGTAAGCGATACGACCACCCATAAACAGTAGCAACACCATCCTGCACCTCGAGTTACAAAGTACTGTGTGACATTCCACTGCGCTCGTTATTCTGAGACATAAGATGTTAAGTCTCATTATGTCCTGTGGTTACACTGGCCACAATGTCCTTCAAACAGAAACAACAGTGCATGCACACTGCTGCTCGGCGGTAGAAACAGACATTACCCACCCAGACGGACTCTTACATATGAGAGTCCTACCAACAGTATCAATTTTGATTCTTCGTAATTTTTTAGCTTCAATTCAATCCATTGATAATCGCCTATTTCTTTTTTAGTACTTAATATACTACAATTAATATCTATACTAATATTATAAAGCTGAAGAGTTTGTTTGTTTGAACGCGTTAATTTCAGGAACTACTGAACCGATTTTGAAAATTCTTTCACTAATAGGAAGCTACGTAACTCCTGAGTGCTATAGGCTACTTTTTGTCCCGGGAAAATATTTTTGTCCCGGAAAAACTTTTTCACGCGGGCGGAGCCGCGAGCACTACTAGTATACTGATAAAAATGCGGACTTAATGTCGAAGGTTTCCTCTACCAATCAAACTTTGGGCGGTGTAGAGAGAAAAAGGTTCAAATTCAGTATTAAAATTCAGACTCACTAATATCGTAAATAAACAATATAATAACTAATGTCATTATAATAATAAACATAATAATTGAATCTACTTGCACAAATAACAGCCCACTCAAAGCCGCGTCGCAAGCATGTTAGTTATCGTTGCATGTTTTGCTAACCAACCTTCACATTAGATAACTCTAATGTGCTGATTGACAATCAAACATTAGATAAGTAATATTAATTATTACAATATAAACGAGACACGAATGTGCTATGTTATACTTTGTAAACGGAGTGTTTACGAAAGGAACACTATTAACTGTCAATACTAACAAAACGAAAAACAGCGAACCCACAGAATTGTGTAAATAAAAGTGCGAAAGCTTAGTTAAGCAGTTTAAAGTTTATATTAAGATCACGTGTAAAATAAATAATTTTGGATCAGGGCGAATACTCAGTTAGTAATTAGTGAATCATCTTTATTATATAAAGATGAATCCCTATTTTCTTGGTCACGGCATCACGCATGAACGGCTGGACCGATTTCCTTATTTTTTTTTTTTGATGTGTTTATTATTGTCAGGAGAAGGTTCTTATGAAAGAAAAAAATAAGAAAATTGCGCGGAAAAACGGCTGGACCGATTTTAATGAAATTTTTTTGTGTGTCTTCAGGTGGATCGGTAGGTAGCGCTGTACTCGGGTTCTAGGATTTTATTTCCTTTTTAGGGCAGGACAACGTCTGTCGGGGTCGCTAGTTTATTTATAAAAACCATTAAGTCACGACTCACGAGGTCAAATTAAATTTACACCACAATAAATTAAACAAATAAATAATAATGAAAAGCTATACGACATGACACTCCAATTTCAAATCAAAATTTTAAGAACATAGTCAATTAATAACACACACACACACACACTCACGCTTTTTATTCCCGACGGGGTAGGCAGAGTTGCAATTATTGCACCCACTTTTCGCCATGCGTATTCCGTCCCATGATGTGATAGCAGGCAAGTCTATCGCCATATCGGCACAAATTCCAGACTCCGAGCTGATACTGAATAGAAAAACCCAATCTCACTTTGCCCGACCCGGGGATCGAACCTGAGAACTCAGCATTGCATTCGTACCGAAATAAAAATTTTACTGCTGGTAGGTCTCTCATATGTAAGAGTCCGTATGGGTGGGTACCACCGCAATGTCTATTTCTACCGCCAAGCAGAAGTGTGTATGCACTGTTGTGTTTCGGTTTGAAGGGCATTGTAGACAGTGTAATTACTGGACATAATGAGACTTAACATCTTATGTCTCAGGATGACGAGCGCAGTGGAACGACACTCAGTACTTTGTAACTCAAGGTGCTGGATGGTGTTGCTACTGTTCATGGGTTGTCGTATCGCTTACCATCAGGCGAACGGCATGCTCGTGGCGGCATTCAATGCAATAAAAAGAATTATTTCGGTTGCTCTCGTCTAAGAGCACGTATTAGAAGTATTTGTCTCATGTTGGTACTGCGAAGACAAACTATGGCATAGCGTATGTCGATTGAACAATAATATTACATTTGTGGATACTGACTGCATCGATATCTTTCACCTTTCTTTATCCCAGTAAAAAAAAGGTATAACTAAATGTATTTGAGCAATTTTAAGAATTTTAATTATTGGTTTCTGGGTGTAGTTGCGTACTTATACCGCGCAGCGCTACCGTTGTCTTTGTTTTTTAACCGACGAAAAAAAAAACGGAGGAGGTTCTCAAGTCGACGTGTATTTGTTTATTTTTTATGTATGATCAAGCATAACTTTTTACAGAGTAACCCGACTTTAATAATTCTTTTATTGGATAGGGTATACCTTGAAATTGGTCCCATGTAAACTTGGAAAAAATCTACCCTGAGCGGGGGAAAAAGGGTTGATTTATTGTTTACTCAATTTTAATGCTGAGTTGTGTATCCTACTAATATTATAAAGGCGAATGTTTGTAAGAATGTCTGGATGTATGGATGTATGGATGTTTGTTCCTCTTTCACGCAAAAACTACTGAACGGATTTCGATGAAATTTGGCACACGGGTAGATCGTGTCCTGGATTAACACATAGGCTACTTTTTATCCCAGGAAAACATAAAGCGGGACTTTTATCCCGGAAAATCTTTTTAACGCGGGCGGAGCCGCGGGCAAAAGCTAGTTAATAATAAGTGTGTAGTTTATCCTCTGGATGTTCGCCGTGGTTGGTTTTAACCGTGACGTCACCTGTCAATGTCACAAAAATCGTTTTTCCTACCTACGCATAAGGTTCTACTAAAAAAAATTAAAAAAATGTCAGCTGTCAAAGTACGTAACATTGAAGGGTTATAGAAACACAAAAAATTATAAAATAAAAACTTTTTGACAAAAAAAATAATGTTTATATGATATTGTAATCTGTGGAAACTGTTGCGGATAATGTAATTGTTTTTAATTTATAAGTGTTATTATGTTGTTTCTGTAGTTTTCCAAAAAAAGTAATTAAATAAACCGTGACATAAATTACGGACCCGGAATCAAACAATATAATCGGTCTATTTTAAAATTACAATTTCCGGATGACGTTTTTTTTGCTTTTTTGGTTGAATTTTTTATTGTTATTTATGAACCATGTATTTTTGGTTAATTAACTATACGCATACATTATCCGATTTAACATAAAACAAAACAACTTTACTACAGTCAGTTAGCTCAAAAAAAAATAAAAAACGTTACAAAAAAAATGGTATCATATATTTTAGTCACAAAAAGAAGAGTACCAATCGTTCGAAACGTACTAAAAATAAACTGCATGCTAAATTGCATAACGGAAGGTACAATAACGCATTTGAAGTTCAATGCACTCACCTTGCACTAAATCCAAGAGTGATCACTGTAATCTCGAAAGCAATAACACTTCACTTAAAAAAAACTAGTAGTAATTGACACTTGAAAAAAGTTTTAATAAAAAAAAATATAACACTGGCCTTGCTAAAAGAAATTATTAAAAAGTTAATTATAATTTGCCGCGTAAATATAATAATAAGGCGGACTTTTCGCAGACCACAAGGCACGCGTTTCCCGCGCACGGCGTATCACAACACTGGCCTGCGTAAAGTTTTTTTAGAATCAATGGCGCGCACAAAACAAGATCGGATGTGTGGAGCATCTGTCATTTGCATGGATATGCAACCGATTATATATTATACAGTCTGTCAGTTCGTTTGAAAAATTGCGTACTTGCAATTTTTTGCGGGTCGTTGTACTGGAGATGGCTTTTACAGATATAGTATCGGGTGTCCCACATTTAAACTCGTTTATTGCAATTTAACTTTACGGTAAGCAGGCGTTTAATTATCCGCCCTGTGGATTGGGGGCGTTTGGAGAATTCCACCACGGTATCCCCTGCCTGTCGTAAAAGGCGACTAATAGGGGCCACCGGGGGTCGCGGGCGGGCGGCAGGGGCTGTCCGTCTTTAGTTTTGTGCGTGTTTGTTAGCACAGGGCTGCGACCCCCGTGATGGACGGCAGTGTGGCAGGTAGGCCTCACGCTGCCGTTGACGCCGAGGGCGTCCTTCGGTGCGCGGGGGCTTCTGAGCCCCCCCATACAGGAGACGAGCTGCCTTAGGCGGCACCGCGCAGGGGCGGCTGCGGACGACAACTTAGACACTATTAGTCCGGGGAAACCCGCAGCCGTCCCTAATGCGCCGAAGAAGGCCACCGCGGAGTTTTAGTTGGTATGCCGTGCGGTGTACATAGGTTAGGGACTCGGCCCGGCGGCTCAACGCTGGGTCGTAAGGCACGGTGAACCCAACATCACCGCTCAGTCGCCCCCCTTGAAGGCTGGGCGGTAGTAATAAGTTACTTTCTCCGCGAAAACAAAAAAAAAAGGCGTTTAATATTGACGGTGGTAGAGTTAAGACTTTAAATGTATATAACATGACAGTGCCTAGTTCGGGAGTGACAAAAATATATCCCGACATAGTTTAGACACCGACAAATATGTTGGCCGATGTATTTGAATTACATAAGGTATCATCAGGAACGATATAATCTCGCATTACTAGTATAAAGCCGTTTTTACCCTACGAAAAAAACTCAAACCAAATCATAAATATTCCAATTTCAAATTTTAATTATCCATCTCATTCTTACCTCGTATGGACGAGGCGTCGCATACAAAAGCACGTGAACAAAACTAACAGCAGTTTGGAATCCACTTGTATCAATGCCAGTGAACTAGTATATTGTGTAACATCTAAGTGAACACTATTGGGCGACATTTTAAATAACACTCAAGGTACTATTCAAATACAAAACATACGTCAACGATTTATAAATGATGTAATAACCAAATGTAAAAAGAAATAATATCTTGTACAGCCACGGTTCTCAATGCTGGTTTTATAGCGTAAGCAAAATAATTGAGGCCTGGTTCATACTTTTTATGAGACTGAGGCACCCATATAGACCACAAATCCAACTGATACAAACAGACATCCTCACCCCTTGATACCATAGGCGTAGGCAGACTATTTAGCGCCACATGCTTCGATTTTGACGCACCTCTTTCACATTCATAGTTCTTCTCATACATTTCCGCCTCTTTATTTGGAGATCATTTATTTAAATACAATTCCGGAATCAAAATATTCAAGTAGAGTTATCCAATATATTTGTACCCAACTGTAGGCATAGTAATATCATTAATATGGCAGCTCATTTCAAGTAGAGTTGTTAAACAATGAATATGGCGGGCTGATATAAATCCTGCAAACCTCTATCATTGTCACTTTTACCTAAGAGAATACATAAGTATGTATGAGTCTTTCGAATTAAAATCTGGAATCTACAATAGAATCCTAATCTAACAGGCTCATACACACTCATACACACTCACGCCGTTTATTCCCGAAGAGGCGATAGTGCACCCACTTTTTTGCCGTAAGTATTTCGTCCCATGATGTGATAAGGAGCGAGCCTATCGCCATATCGGGTACAAATTCAAGACTCCGAGCTGATACTGAATAGAAAAACCCAATATGCCCGACGCGGGGATCGAACCTGAGACCTCAGCATTGCAGTCATGCCGTAATACAACTACACCACCGAGGGACTCAACGCTAACAGGCACCAGCTAAATAAAAGCTGTCTTTACAACAGTAACTCCTCCGTATTCTTCTGTTTGATTAACTTCGTTGCCGGTTAAGACTAGGGCTGCCATCCGTCCGGATTTCCCCGGATTTGTCCTAGTTTGAAGGGCGTCCGGGGGCCGTCCGGCAGGGGTTTTAAAAATTTGACACTTTTGTTGTCAGGGGGAATCCATTTTTTATAGATGAGCGACAAAATGAAATAAATCTTAGTTAAAAATTCATGCATTTCCCCGTATTCAAGAAGGAATGGCAAAATATTTTTTCAGAGGTGCCCGGGGAAAGACCCATATTTCGCCCAAATGTCCGGGATTTTTGCCGTGTTTATCCGGCGTCGGCAATTTAGATGATGGCAGCCCTAGTTAAGACTAATTAGTGTCCCCAGAGACTCGCCGAGCTTCACCGCTCGGTGTCATAAAGTGCGTGCAATTGGCGATCCTTTTTTTTTTCCTTTTCGGCGCATTAGGGACGGCTGCAGGCTTCCTCTGACTTAAGTTGTCGCCCGCAACGTCTCCTCTTGGGGGGGCACACAAATATTATCGGCTTACAGGAGTTGCTGAGGGCGGGATACTTTGTACAACAGTAAGGCCATGGTTGATTGAGAATCAACAATCTCTTCTCTTGTTGGTGGTATACATTTTATATCCGCTCGATAGCGACTACCGTACACAAGGTGTTAAAGCCAGCCATAGCGACCCACATGTGTCGCGTCCCGCGATCAGCATGTGTGGGTAGGCAGGTCGACAAACCTAATAGCCGGACAGACCGGCCAGTTTATCAGGGCATTTTTGTAAAAAATGCGGGACACCCAAATTTATTAAGGATTTTGTTCCTTATCTATACTAATCTATACTAATATTATAAAGCTGAAGAGTTCGTTTGTTTGAACGCGCTAATCTCAGGAACTGCTGAACCGATTATGAAAATTCTTTCACTAATAGGAAGCTACGTAACTCCTGAGTGCTATATATAGGCTACTTTTTATCCCGGAAAAATATTTTTGTCCCGGAAAAACTTTTTCACGCGGGCGGAGCCGCGAGCACTACTATTATTAAGGGCCACCTATACCCGAATGACGTCACGCGTTCGCTTCCCCTCAAGACTAGTCGTCACTACACTCTCCTCATACCTCCACATATAATTTTACGTCAAATTTGACCGCCATCTAGTGAAAATTAGGAAACAACTTTCAGCGACTATAGCGATTTCACATCATGAACCTAAGAATATTAGATGCGGCATAATATTTCATTTTTCATTTTAATTAAATACAAAATCAGAATGAATCGTTAATAACCTGATTTGATTGTTTAATTACTTGTGATTATTACATGATCTTTTTATTTGCGAATTCGACCTTGCTTAGGCGAAAAATATTGTTAACTTCGTTTCCAGCATTATAAAATATTTTTAGCGCGACCTTTAGGTACTTTGTCACTCTAATTACAATACTGTTGCGATGGTGCCTTATTATATATGGATATGTCAGAAATAGTGTTTTTCAGGAGAGCGAAATAAGATTCAAATCAATGTACAAGAAAATATATTTACTTAATAAAATAGCGAACGTTTACGAACTGTAAATGGAAGTACAAAACCGACACAAGAGCCACATGTGGATAAAAAAGAAAACTTTTACAACCTATAATTTAATTAGTTATAATATGGTAAAAAATATAAAATATGGCTTTCAGTCGCTTATTTTTTAAATCAGCGTGGCAGAATATGCTTTATTTTTAGATGATATTCGGAGTTTTTGTATATAATTGAAGCAAAGTTATGAGGTTATGTTCCCTGAATTTTATATTTGTTTCTATTGAATATTAACTTCAAACCTTGTTTAATTTTACAAATTATTCAATGAGATATTTCTAAGTTCTTTTGGACCTTATACTTATGTATGTTTTTATAGCTAGCACAAAAATGTTGCGTTACATTACTATTTTGAATAATCATAAAATGGTTTTGTAAGAATACTTTCTTCTTCTTCTTTTTAAAAATGGCTTCACCGTTTCATATAGTGTTGCATGAGAGATGTCGAGTGGCGTCGTGTACAAAATGTATGAGAAATTAAATTATCTTCATAATTTTTACTTTCGTGAACTCTTCAAATCTTTTATAGTTATTCTGCTATTCGGGACTTAGACAAGTTATAAAGGGTTTAACTAACACGACTTTGTCATATCCTTACACTAGTTTTTGCCCGCGGCTTCGCCCGCATTAAAGAGGTTTCCTGTATAGAAATCACTTTATATACAAAAACTATAATTTTTTTAACAGTATTCGTTACACATACAGATCGAGAGATCTTGCAATATAGTCGGTCAGCGACACTTTGGTACGAAACGCCTTTCCGTCTAGTATAAGTAGTTCCCCGACTTTTGTCAGAAAGGCACTCGCGCTCACAATAGAACATACAAATTATTTCTCTACTATATTATGCGTGTATTATACATATAAACCTTCCTCTGGAATCACTCTATATATAAAAAAAAACGCATGAAAATCCGTTACGTAATTTTAAAGACCTAAGCATACATAGGGTCATAGGTGTTACAAATATTAATATTGTGTAAACTAAACGTAATTTTAAATGTCATTGTCAAAAGTGACGTTTCTCTCACTCTGTTCTGCCTCTTTCCCCGTCAACATGTAACATGTTGGATATTTAATTGTTTTTTCTAATATAAGCAAGTTAAATCCTCTGTGGCCGTAATTATTTCACCAACATAACCTACAATAGGGACAGACAGAGGAAAGCGACTTTGTTTTATACTGTTAAGATATTATAAAATCAAGTCCCCCGCCACACACTAAACTGTAACCCCCGATTTTATAACATTAGTTTTTGAATCGTCTTCCATTACGGAAAAAAATTAAATACGAATTTACATGAAAAAATAAATATTTTGAAAACCATTAAAGTAATTATGCTGCATAGCCTTGTAAAGTATAGTAAAGGGGCTAAATATTGAATAAAAATAAGCAATAAAATAAGTGAATAGTCACCTAATAACATGGTATTACGATGAGGGGAAAGAAAAAAATATAGCAAGGTGACTCCTACTATGCGGCTATTTACACTTAAAGCATTATTTGAAATGTGAATTATTCCATAATTTTTTAAACAATTTTGATATTTTCACAGAAGAATTTATTTCATTTGCTGTTTGTCGCCACATGCCACTTCTTAAATATCATTGCAAAATAAAGCTCCGATATAGTTATTGAATTGAATGAACATTGATGATGGCCATATTTTGAAGTTCTAAAATGTATGCCTATTACCTACTACAGTTTGTGGCCAGTTATGCCCAGTGGTTTTTCATTTTGAAGCCCTTAAAACGAGAAAAATCTAAGTCGAGGCAGCTTTGTTATTTTTTAACATTGGATATACCTTATGTACACAAAACAGTGTCCAGATATCAAATTTGAGGTCGATTGTACTTAAAACAAGGAAATTAAAAATCGCGGACACTTTTTCCATTCTGACATTAGTTCAGTCTTTTGTAACCAAAGTTATCCCAGATGTCGATTTTGAGGTCAATTGGCCTTAAAACAAAGAAATTCTAAATGGCGGCCACCTTTTTAAATTCTGACATTGGTTCAGTCTTAGGCAACTTAAGCTATATCCAGATATCTATTTTAATGTCAATGGAGCTTATAACGAAGAAAGTCTAAATGGCGGCTACTTTTAAAATTCTAACATTACCTGCGTCAAGATCTTGTAATCAACGGCAAGCCTAAAGTAGCGAAAGAAAAACAATCTGTAAATGTTCAGTTTTCACACATTTTGCAGAAATAGGCCCGAGGTATATTATGTACACTCTTGGCAGAGTATGAACACTTTTTTGAATGTACATGTACGCTCCTGGCACGCGAGAGCGTAAATGACAAATGAAATAATTACTCTTTTAATAAATCGTGACTTTTTTAAGAATATGCGGACTCAATACTCATTTGCCGCATCCATTATGTCATAGAGCCCAGACAGCGAAAACAGGAATTTCGTGGCATGACAACATGTCAATGTAAAACTAATTATAATTATTACTTATTATTCTACAAATAACCGAGATAATCAATGTGGCAAAAATGTGGATAATATTATTTTAATACTTATTTCAGTCATTATTTTGTTCAAATAGAATAGTTTATTGACGTAAACACGACAAAAAAATTGCGTACGTCCATTCCTTGGAACGGCGCTCGCCGTACTCCCCCTGTCGCCCGGCAGAGACCCGCTTCAATAGTTCGAGCGGAAACTCGAAAAATGTAAATAAATGACTTAAAATTATCGTAAATAAAAAAAACATTTCTGCAATATCGGCAATAAATGTGTTCTCTATTAATAAATGTAAGTTTTATATTCATAAATACATTGATGGAAAAGTTGATACCCAATTTAAGTGAAAGTACTAGTTTTTTATTTCGTTTATATTTTTCTTAACAAATGATAAATAGAAAATCTAATTCTGCAAAATTAAAGTTAATGAATCAAATTATTATATATATTTTCCATGTCATGTTGTTCAGTCATTTTAAGGTACTAGTTAGGAATTGTAAAACATGTATTTTCGCAGATTTGGAAAGGAAGCCCCTTAATATGATAAAAATGTTGTACTTATGTAAAACCAAGCTTTTTAATAATTTACCATAAATCTCGACTGCCTCGGTGGCGTAGTTGTATTACAGTACGACTGCAAAGCTGAGGTCTCGGGTTCGATCCCAGGGTCGGGCAAAGTGATATTGAGTTTTTCTATTCAGTATCAGTCCGGAGTCTGGAATTTGTGCCCGATATGGCGATAGGCTCGCCCCCTATCACATAATGGGACGGAATGTCGGCGAAAAGTGGGTGCACTAGTTGCGCCTCTGCCTACCCCTTCGGGGATAATAGGCGTGAGTGTATATGTATATATGTATGTACCATAAATCTTCTTAAATTGTAATGAAGGTGGGGCGTGCAGGGTAGAAACGACGCACCGCCCCGCGCCGTCAGCTGACGACCACGTGACTGGTCAAATGTAAGAAGCCTGACAGTAGCCAGTGGCGTAACTATATCATCCGAGGCCCGTGGCAATTGGTTGGGGCCCCAGTAAAAATTGTCACGGCCCATGACATTCAACAAATAAGTCACGTATACCCCCCCCCCCCTCCCCCCGTCATAATTTTTTATGTTATATCTAGAGCTTGCGGCCTGTCGGCTCGGGGCCCCTGGCATTTTACCACCTCTGCCACCCTGTAGTTACGCCACTGACAGTAACCGGACAAGCCGGACGCCGTTTAATTTGGCCGGACTCGCATTCAAAAAGCCTAACTATGTCCGGCTTTATCCGGACGTCTGGCAACGCTGATACCCCGGGGCCGTCCCGTATGCGCCGAAGAAGGCTACCGCGGGTTTTGGTTGGTATGCCGGTGTAGGGTGTACATAGTGTTAGGGACCCGGTCCAATGCTCGCTCGGATGAAGCTATACTCCCGAGTGTCGATATTGGACCGTAAGACTGTGTGAAACCAACATAACCGATCCACTCACCCCCAGTGGTGGTAGCGATAACGCGTTTTTTCCCCACGAAAAAAAAAACGGAAAAGCATGTGTATATAATCATCGCTCATTCGTCGACACTGTCTCGACCCCATTCGGCCTACCATCAGTTACAGTGCGGTCAATCCGTCAGCCCTTATAAAATAATCAAGTTTAATTGGTTTAAGTTAAGCTTTGAAAGTAAACATCTCACGTAAAGTTGGTCAAACGAAACGTTGATCAGCACATTGTTCTCAGAAATTGCTGTATAAACTAATGCTTCACGTGCGTATATCACATGACGCACATGTCAAATTGGAGCACATTATGCGAAAATGCTTACGTTGCAAATCTCCAATACAGATAATCGCAATTATTTTTATGTATTAATTGTCCCGAGATAATTGCTAAACTGGTATTTTAAAATGTGAAATTTAGGTACGTTATCGCAAAAAAAAAAAAAATAAATTACTATAGAAAATGTAAAGAAAATATAACTATAACCTAAATGAGTCGTTAAATTTCAAAAATGGCCATCTTCAGCAGCTTAACTCGTCAGTTGTCGCGTATCGTAGAGCGTCGGCTGACATTTGTTTTTTTTAATTTTTTACTAAAACCTTATTGCGTAGGTAGGAACGACGATTTTCGCTCAATGACAGGAGATGTGATGGTCGAAATCAACCACGCAACAGCCTGAAGGAGCTTACGGGTTAAACTTATTTTGGTCCAAACTACCAACTCCACAATCAAAATAGTGCGTTTCCACGCTTTTAGCTGTTATTTATTTAGCGATATTTGAAATATATCGACGCAAATCCGAGCTCCGCACTCCTTGCTAAAACAGCCATAATGATGAATATTATTTAAAAAGTACATCTCGCGTAACACGGCCTAGATTTCATTTTTATTCCATTTCACAAAAATGCAACAGTTCGCAAATTTACCAAATAAGAAGTTTAAAAAATCCTAAACATGACAATAGGGTAGTTTCCTATGTTTGATATTGTACATTATTTTATATGTAACAGAACATAATACGAAAACTAAATTCTTCTGTTAAATCAGAATCAAAATTGGTTGACAACTAAAGCAGATATTCATATTTGAAATATTGTGAGCAAAAGTGGGGACGTAGTGGGGATATCGCGTCATCCGTTTCGCACGCAAGCAGCGTTATGGCCAGCGACTCTCGGTAACGTCACATTCTGCTGTTTCCGTTATCTGACAGATGCCGGTTCCACCAAACTTTAAAGCTTTATAACTCGTTTATTAAAGCTTGTATTTTAATAAATATTTTTCTTCTTGATTTTAGAAGACGTACATTTTTGATAAATGTATTTAAAGAAAAGTAGTCAACTACCCTATTAAAGCTCAAATCAAAAATAGCATAAAAAAAGTAGACAATGGACCAAAAAATCACCTTGAAGACGGTCGTAACACGCCGGCACGGCAAACATGCGGCGACCCACTTATCAACGTATTTAAATGTACAAAGGCCTTACCAATTCATTATAGCGATTAACACTCTAGTGCTAAACTGTACAACCGTGAAATGTATCTTAAGATGGATCAAACACAGCAAACTCACAAGACTCAACACGAAGGAATAGGCAGAGATGCAACTAAGGCACTCACTTATCGCCGTATGTTTCGTTCACGATGTGAAAGGAAAATTTAGGAGGTAAGCCTATCGCCATACTTTCCAAACTCTAACGTGATAATCAGGAGAACCCAGTATTACTTTGCCCGATTGTAACGTTGCAAATAACGTTAACACTCTTCGTAAAGTATCGTCATCAGCGTCGTGCCGTTGCCTGAATCGGAGTCCCCGCAGGCCAGTGACTCGTTTGGATAACATCAGCAAAACATACCGAGTGTAACGCGGAGGTGCAAAATAAAGCTCGTACCACGAACCTAAACCCTGAGTTTTCTATTCTATCTTTCCCACAAACTATCTGCGGCCTAACGCCGCACGACTCAGGCAGTCAGATGGATTAATTTTGTACTAATATTATAAAGCGGAAAGATTTGATTGTTTGTTTGCATTGAATATACTCCGAAACTACAGTATCGATTTGAAAAATTCTCTCACTAATATAAAGCTGCATTATCAGCGAGTAATATAGGCTACTTTTCATCCCGGGGAAATATAAAGCGGGACTTTTATCCCGGAAAAACTCATTCACGCGGGCGAAGCCGCGAGCAGAAGTCTATTTTGTATAAAATGCGTAATACGCCAGCATTGCGATTATAACTGCGGAGAATGATTTCATTCATTCCTTTTAGGACTGTATTTACTACATTCTGATCCTCTCACTTTTTTTATACGACGAAGAATCGGCGCAATGTTGTTGTCTTTTAACTAAATGATTGCTTCGATGGCGTTGTGTTACCGTACCACTGCAATGCTGAGGCCTCGAGATCGATCCCCAGGTCGGGCAAAGTGATATTTGGTTTTTAACACGCTTTTATTAGCTTCAGACGTATGTATGTATGTGACGGAAACTTTGAACATGATTTCGACCCCCTTCAAAACGTCGGATTAAATCGAAATTAGACATACTTATCAAAGACCGATGACAATTAAATATTTTAAACAAAAACACACTTTTATGGAAAATCCAATTAAAAAATAAATAATATTTTATTTATTGTAGTATGTTCCAAATTATTATCAGTCCGGAGTTTGGAGTTTGTGCCCGATATGGCGTCGGGCTCACCCGCTATCACATCATAGGACAGAATACGCACGGCGAAAAGTGGGGGCACTAGTTACGCCTCTGCCTACCCCTTTGGGGATCAAAGGCGTGAGTATGCGATGTAAGTTCAACTAAATGACGAGACAAGCAGGTGGTTCGCTTTATAAGATACAAAGTGGATTTTTGAGATGAGGCGGCAAGGGCAGTTACCTTAACCATGGTTAACCATGGTGGTCCAGGGGCATCTAGAGAATCCCGCCACGGTGTCCCCTGCCTGTCGTAAGAGGCGACTAAATGGGGTTTGATAGAGACGCGGTGCCAGCAGTGGAGGGCTGCTACTCCAATTTATGCGACTTTGAGGTAAACGTAATTGCAGGTGGTCGATCTCCTGCAGTCGTTAACGCCAAAAGCGTGCTTTAAGAGTTCGGAGGCTTCGTAGCCCTCTCATTTAGAGAGGGGTCGCAATGCGGCATCGCGCAGGGGCGGTTCCGTGCAGCTATCTTAGTGCAACAAGATACCCCGGGGCCGTCCCGTATGCGCCGAAGAAGGCCACCGCAGGTTTTGGTTGGTATGCCGGTGTAGGGTGTGCATAGTGTTAGGGACTCGGTTCAATGCTCGCTCGGATGATGCTATACTCCCGAGTGTCGACATTAGCCATAAGATCGGCGTAACCGACATAACCATTCCGCTCACCCCATAGTGGTGGTAGCAATAACGCGTTATTCCCCGTAATAAAAAAAAAGCTACCTTAACCATTATAGCTACAAGAAAGCTTTCTCAGAAGACTGCCCAACATTTTATAAAACATTAAGATCTGCATTCACAAATTTTGAAAAAATGTACATACATACATATATATACACTCACGCCTTTTATCCCCGAAGGGGTAGGCAGAGGCGCAACTAATGCACCCACTCTTTGCCATTATTCCGTCCCATGATGTGATAGGGGGCGAGCCTATCGCCATATCGGGCACAAATTCCAGACTCCGAGCTGATACTGAATAGAAAAACTCAATATCACTTTGCCCGACCCGGGGATCGAACCCGAGACTTCATCATCGCAGTCGTACCGTAATACAACCACGCCACCGAGGCAGTCAGCCAAAAAATGGTCAAATTATGTAAAAACTTTTTGATGTCAATCGATCCTGTTGGTTGAAAGCGACGATAGCCTAGTTGGGAGTGGAACGGACTGCCGAGACGAATGTCCGCAGGTTCTAAACTAAATTTTATACTGGATTAACCCATAGGTTACTTTTAATCCCGTTAACATGCTCCTGCAGAACGTAAATTAATTTTCTATTTAGTTTTCAATAGATAGCGTTTGCGTCGTAGAGATGGCCCTATACTATGATTTAGGGTATTTTATCACTGGAAAGGTTTTCAACGCAAACGTAGCCGCGAGAAACAAATAGTCACAATATATAAAATTGCATATTACTTGCAGAATTCAAAACAATAAAAACAAAGTAAGATGCATTAGGCATCATAAACACTGCTGCAGGGGTTATTTAAACGCCGGAGATGACACTTGAGTACAATGCGATGTCACTTATATTGTTTAATTGCATGAAATAATACAATTACGTTTATTATGAACATAAGCAGCAGGAAGATAATAGTAACTAAGTATTGTTAGAAACTTCACGTGGATAGACGTGACTTACATAACCTTATGATTTAAATTTTAAATAATTTGTGCCTGATTAAAAGTATTAGCTATAAGAAATTGACAAAACAATTACATATTAGTAAAAGAACACAGATTTATTAAAAGGGGGTAAATTCATTGTAGAGTAGGAAAGTGGTAGATATTAGAGGCACAAAATACAATATACACAGGTAAATTTTATTGATAAAAAATCAATAAAATTGTCCACGAAATCTAGCGCCAGTTTCATGAACACAAAGATGTAACGGTATCTTTCTAAAAGCTGAGATAAGCAATAGTCTATAATTTCTGAAGTAGAGTGTAACATTCCTGCTTCGTTGTTTTGAACTGGAAATTGGTAATAACGCCATCTGTGTCACCCAGTTTATTCTACAATCTCAACTTAAATTATGCTCAGCTCCATCTGTTCACAGATGGGTGAATTAAAATATCCTAACTTGCAAAAAGTCTACCGACATTCGATAGATGGCATTAATGTACACTAACAAACGTTCAGTACACACCAATAGATGGCGTTCTTTCAAGAGTTATATAATTTCGTCTTCCTGTTTAAACTAATAGATGGCGCTAACTACAAAACTCACCTCGGCCCAGAAGCACACGATCAGCGACGATCCTGACATCAGCAGAGGATAGTAAGCAGATAGCAGACTGGTCGCCCAACCGTCTTGGAACGCCGACTGTGGGCACAACAAAAAGAACTAAAAAAATATGAAATTAAGCTTAATATATACTTGTTTCGACCTTCGTATGTTTTGGCCCTAGAGGCGACAGTAGCAAAAATATATCAGTAAGAAAAAATTATAATCTTATGGTGTAAGAATCATATTGAAATTTTTCATAACACATCTTATCGCCGAAGTCAGCAAAAATATATCAGTAAGAAACTATTATAATCTTATGGTGTAAGAATCATATTGCAAATTTTCAAAACACATCTTATCGCCGAAGTCGAACAGATACTAAGAGAAAAAAACGTATTCTAAGGCATCAATTGACATGAATCAAGATTTTATACACTAGACCATAGCGAAAACTACTTATTTCCTGCAAAATATTTACGAAGAATGCCTACGTTATTTTATCCTTGACGCTCTGAGTGGGCATAAAATTGTTTTGCGTAACTAAAGTCCTTAATCACAAATGCAATAAAGGCGATAATCCATTCTAACCAACACAGCACAAAACCGATAACCACAATCTACAGTCACCAACACAAGTAGCTGAACTAATACAAAATTTCAAATTGCCTACACACTTTTGTGTTCTTACTAATCTATTTTTTCTCTTCACAAAAATAAAATAAAAGAGATTTGCTTTACTTCATACTAAGATTTTTTTTCAGTTTAACTCAACGCGACTGCCTCGGTGGCGTAGTTGTATTACAGTACGACAGCAAAGCTGAGGTCTCGGGTTCGATCCCCGGGACGGGCAAAGTGATATTGAATTTTTATATTCAGTATCAGCCCGGAGTCTGGAATTTGTGCCCGATATGGCGATAGGCTCGCCCCCTATCACATTATGGGACGGAATAACGGCGAGAAGTGGGTGCACTAGTTGCGCCTCTGCCTACCCCTTCGGGGATAACAGGCGTGAGTGTGTGTGTGTGTGTGTAACTCAACGCGTATATAGGCAAATTGAAATTTCGATTTTGTACAGATATTTATGGTGCTGACTATACCCGCCACCACATCACCCTACTCACACTAACCGGTGACACGAAGTACGCGCCGCGTATCAGCGAAGCCAGGAACGCGACGAGGTACAGCATCTTCTGCGTGGTGACCTTGCACGCGCGCAGGAACGTCGGCGCCTTCAGCCTGCGGTACTCGGTGACGATGCATATCGTCAGCTGGACGGCGCAGACGAACGCTACTAGCAGGAACACGCCGCCTATGCCTGGAATAAAAATTCAAGTTAATTTAGTTTGAGTGTTAAACAAACTAGAAACTAAGATGAAATTGTGGCTTTTTTTATTTTTATTTTTAAGCTATTGCATAGCTTCTATCGCGGGCCTTGAGCGTGGAGACCGAATCCAGAAATTACGTAACGAAAATAACCTGACAGCCCTCACTATTTTCAACTCTATCACAACCATGTGGAGTGTAAAATTCCATAAGTAAATTTAATATCACAGTCTTGTAAGAATACAATATGTAAGAGGATATGAGCTGAATGTTAAACGATAAAAGGTCGAAATTACCGTGTATTCAAAAATGGTTCCAGTCAGTGAAACGTATCGAAATGTCAAACACGCGCAGTTGATGAGAATGTCCCCGTGGCGGGAGGACGTGATTCTATGTTTGGAATTTTTAAAAAGTTTTTATTTTATATCTGTTCAAAGAGGTTATAAATATTAGAATTGCCTGCTTAGAGTTTCGGCGTTAGGGCACGAGTGAAATTTGGACAATAGAAAAAAAAAATTATAATTACATAAGTTGATAAAAAATGCTATGCAATAGCTTTACTGCGGCAGTCTCAGAGTGCCACACGTCTTTTTTTTATTATTATTTTATTTATTTAGATTGAGTGTTATATTGTCGATAGAATAGATAGAAAATCTATACCATTGGCTTTTAGGCTGATATTTAGGTAATTATACTATCTTCGCCTCAAATACAAGTTTTAAACCCCTCGTAAATGTAAAAGGCACGGAACTGTTGGTACACCTTTGTTTTGTAGAATTTTCCAACTTATTTGAAGCTTCAAAATAAATTACAATCGTTATTTCAAAGTGTCGGACAAAATGATATTGGATTTTTCTAATCAGTATCAGGTCAAAGTCTGGAACTAGTGCCGGATATAGCAATAGACTAGGCGATGGAATATGCACAGCGAAAAGTGGGTGCACTAGTTGCACCTCTGCCTACGCCTCCGGGGATACAAGGTGAGTATACATATTTCAAACCAGTGCTCTGTAAATTTCATCAAACAATACAAGTCTCATGATAATTAAAATTAAAAAAAAAGTGACACGTTTCAAAACAAGACTCAAGTCAAACTAAATATATTCTATGGAATAGAATACAATGAAGAATCTGATTAATATGTTAAACATGAACGTCAAAGGTCTGAACGACGTGACGCCAAAGCAAATGACGGGATCTTGATTTATCGATATTATCATTTGATGCTACTGCATACAATATTTTATTTATTTAATTTATCTCCTCTATTTTATTTATTTAATTTAAACCTCTTTTCAGTGGACCCTATACACCCCGTGACCATGAAGACCAAAAAATCTTCAAAACATGGAAAGTCAAAACTCAAAATTAATCAAAGTGCGGATCAAAGTCCGCAAACTAGTTTTGTTTGAAACATTACTCACAGGCATGGTACGGCATGTTGGGCCCGGAGCAGTGATCTCCCGAATATCTGATCTCGCAGAGGCAGGTGCCGTTGATGCAGTCGCCGCGGTCGCTGCAGCCAAACGCGCAGCCCGCACCGCGCTTCGCCGCGGACATCACAGCGTCGGCGTAGTACGCTAGAAGCGAACGCATCTTACGGACAGCGACGGACGCCGTCGCTTGCTGTTACTGGAACAAGGGAAAATGTACTTTATTATTGAGATGTTTAAGTATGTACCACCGAAACAGTTTATAACTAATTAATTATAATTTTAATATAGGTAAATTTATAACTATATTTGTTAAGTTATTATGCTAAATATACATTATATTTGCTTTAACAATAATCCACAAAAAACAGGATCGATATTTCAAAAATGAATAACTACTTTATTTTTCAAACAATTTTTGAGGCTGATTTCACAGAATAATTTCTTTTTCGTATTATTTTCTGTTATATAATCCTACATAATATTATAAACGCGAAAGTTTGTAAGAATGTATGGATGTATGGATGTTTGTTACTCTTTCACGCAAAAACTACTGAACGGATTTCGATGAAATTTGGCACACGGGTTGATCATATTTTGGATTAACATATAGGCTACTTTTATCCTGGGACAATATAAAGCGAGACTTTTATCCCGGGTAAACTAATTCACGCGGGCGGAGCCGCGGGCAAAAGCTAGTATAAAATAATTTACAAAATCAAACAAAGGTTACTCCCCTATTGTAAATTACTAACAATACTGTGTTAAGAGGCATACATCTTCCAAGTAATAAGATTAATGTGCATAATGTATTCGGCTCTAAGGACCCTTATCCAGGTCGAAGGATCATTGAGTTTTAAAAATAAGTGAAAATATCTAATGTATATCTTTTAAAATATGGTTCTTTTCTCTCAGGAAACTATTTGGCTTGAAGGATCATTGTCCCGTTCGACGGATCGCAGAACGGTATAATGAATTGAATATAATAATATAAGAATCAACAGCTATATTGTTGCTGTTAAATTGATTAGAAGGATTTGTTATGAAATAAAAATTATAAATTGAGTTCCTCTCACGTAATTAAAACTCTGCAATTTACTAAAAGCACTCAAGTTAAAAGAGTAAGGTTCACGTTCTGAAACCTAAGGAAAAAGTAAAAAATCAAAAAGTAACCGCAAAATCAACACCACAACGCATAATGATAAAAGGAGACCTCGTAATTAACGCAAATTATAGATTGAATGTCACACATATTAATTTATAATTGAGGAAAAACTTCATCGAAATCAAGGAAAATCTATGTAATAAAATACAATCAAACATAGCTATTTATACGAACATCATAATAGTTATAGTTTAGGAGTTCTATTAGGATCTCTAGAATTGGGAAAACGTAATAATTAAAAAGTATTGATGATCTGTGGAAATCACTTAACATGAGGAACCACTTTGCTAACCTATACCTTAAAAAAAAACTGTTTTAGCTTCTTCCCTCCCCACCTATAACATTGTTGGATAGATGATTCTTCGAAATGTGTTTGTAATATCAATTTTCAGGGGAACGTCATTTGGCACTTTATGCTAAAACAGCTTTTTCTTTCTTCTTCTTCTTCTTCTTTTAGGTTATGGAGCTTTTTCTTTATTAATTCTAAAATATTTAATTTTAAGATATGTCGGAGCGGCGGGTATTTTGAAATAACAATCGTGCAAAAAACCAGTCGAGATGTTAAATCGTTGGTATAAATAGGGCGCCTCGCATTTGAAAAGGGCAGTCTCTTGTGAGCCTTTCAACTGTGCGGAGCTCCGGAAATAAGTTTGGAGCATTAAGAAATAAAAGATGAAGGACAAGTTGGTCTTTCACTGTCACATGATGAGGTGGAACCCTGTGACGTCGACAGAGCTGACGTCACCTCTTTTTAAAGAGTTCAACATCCTATTTCCAGTATTTATATAGGAGTAATTTTTGTAACTTAATAATAAAAATATACCATAAATATTTTAATGCTGTTGCTGGTATAGCGTAATACTACTAACAGAAGATTAGATTTGGTATCATGCGACCAATTCGTCACGCGGTACAGTCTTCACGCCACACGATCGAACCGTACCATGCGATGTCCAGTTGTATCCAACCAAGTTTGATGGACAAGCCATCGAACCAGCCGTACCAACAACAATAATAATAATAATGTCCATCGAACCGTGCCCCACACGATGCGATATGGTTCGATGGCATACCATTTTAAGAAGAACGAAAGAAAGAAAGAATTTATTTATTGCCGCGGTACACGTGATACATAAAAAATAGAAATAAATAAACAAAGTACAATATAAGATTGACCACGACAACTAGGTGGCCAACTCAGCATAACCTGTGTTAGGTAAACCAAACCACAGCACTGATTTTCAGTGGCCACCTAATGTTCTGGACGCACGGGCAGCAAATCAGCCATAAGGCACAATAATATATTTACAGTAACATTTACATTTATATACTATATTATATTTATTTGATGCGCGCCTACAGCGGACGCGGGGCACTACGCCTATTGCGTCAGACGGCCAGCGCGGCGCCCGAGTTCGCACGCAGACACGCACCGACGCAGTTTAATTTAAAGTGAAATTTTAAATGAATATTTTAATGGTTCGGCTGTACCAAATCGCATCGTATGTGCCCACTTTTAGGCTCGCCCCATCGCATATTATTCGCACGGGCGGAGTTGCGAGCAAAAGTCTAGTAAATAATAATAATATTTCACTTATTTATCACACGCTCGCCAAGCCTAGGGCTGCCATCCGTCCGGATTTCCCCGGATTTGTCCTAGTTTGAAGGGCGTCCGGGGGCCGTCCGGCCGGGGTTTTAAGAATTGTCCGGGCAAAACCCGGACACTTGTTGTCAGGGGAAATCCATTTTTTATAGATGAGCGACAAATTGAAATAAATCTTAGTTAAAACTTCATGCATTTCCCCGCATTCAAGAAGGAACGGCAAAATATTTTTTCAGGTGTCCGGGGAAATACCCATATTTCGCCCAAATGTCCGGGATTTTTGCCGTGTTTATTCGGCGTCGGCAATTTAGATGATGGCAGCCCTAGCCAAGCCTCACCAAAACATCACAACTTAAAACTATTTTTAGCTTGGCAGTTAGCTTGCTAGGGTTTAGACTTTGTTTCCGATCCAGTTGGATGGTGGTTTTAGAAAACAAATCAAACACTAAAGAATTTTCATCGTGCATCTACACGTTTGCGCTTGGAAGGCCGTAGGTTTGTATTTGGCTGGTAGAATCTAACAAGCGTGTGGTTCTAGCATTATGAAATAACCTTCAACACCGTCAAATCAAATATTAACGCGCTACTTAATTTCCTTCATCCGTCGATTTCCGTGCCGACAAACCAACTGGTTTGCTTGTATTCCGCCATATATTATGTTTATTTATATTTCCACTATACTTGGTACAGCTTAGGCGGTCATTCAGTGTAGTCTATAAATATTATATTATTGAGACTAACATCTAATTAATGCTTCTAATATTTTGGATGATGAAGCAATATCACGCTTTGTAATTCAAAATTCGCTTACATCAGACATTTGAAATTCAAAATATCATTTTTTATTTTCCGTTCCATCTTCTTCTTGATCGTTTTCTTCATCACTGAAGGTCGTGTACGTCCTGAAATATTTTCATGGAGTCGATGACGAGCCGTCTCCATGCCCCCCTATCTTCGGTTTTCCTCAGGGCAGTGGCAATAGGCAGTCCTGTTATGGCCCTTATTTGGTCAGACCAGCGGGCAGGTGATGGTCTTTTACCTTCTACTTTCCCTACAACCAGCAATTGTACCGTTCCGTTCCATAATGGTACCCAAACCATCAAGTATCACGCAATCCCTGCACATGACTAAGATTAAGGAGGAGTGCGTTAACTATACTGTTGAATGTCTTTGAGTGTATTAATCACTGACGTGCCTTACATCAAGCTCACTTGGTACTGAAGCTGTCATAGCAAATTTATTCACGTGATGTTTCAGTTAACGCACGCTGACGGCTGTGTAATTAGTTGAAACTGCAGTGCGTCGACCTCGGAAAGACACGTGAGACCGGCGGCCGTGCGATGCGCACGAGTCGATTTCATAAGAGGAGTTTTAGAATGCGGATCTGCACGTGTAAAAATACATTTCCGGGATGATAGTATACTATAGTGTACTAGCTAGCTTGAAAGAGATTTTCCGGGATAAATGTCTCACCATATAGTTTCCCGGGATAAAATGTCTATGTCATACCCTGGGTCTCAAACCATCTCCAAACAAATTTCATCGAAATCCAATCGGTAGTTTGTGATTTTATCGCGTACAGTTGGCGCACTTTGTTTTGTAATATGTAAGGATTTAGGATACCCATAGCAATTTCTAGAAATATTATCAAAAAGCCTTGGGGTGGGCACCACGCACTTCTGTGGTAGACAGCACCAATCCGCCCCCTCTATATAAGCATGTGGTTACACGCCTCTAATGGGTCTTTAGTTTCTAAAAACAATAGCAAGTTCATCGAGACTACCTTGAAATCGTCGCAAAGACTGACAATAGCTTTAATTCCGATGTCAATCAATCTGCAGCATCAGTTCAAGATTCGATAAGTTATCAAATCAATATCTATAGCTGATCTTACATATCAATCCAATTACACATTCAATCCGACATCAGTCAAACACGCATCACGGATATGATGCATCAGTACAGTATATGCTAGAATGACCGTTGATGTTTGTATGAATGGTGTGGGATTGATCTTTTAATATGTATTGATGGATTTGTTTAACATTTAGAGTGACTATTGTGACTTATCACCCCCTAGTTACTAGTTACTCAAATTCAGTGACCTACTTTATATTCGCCATTAACACTGCCAAAAATAACTCATCCTTAAATCCCGCTGACATTTATGTACGTCAATGTGTTAATAGGCGTGTCGGGCGGTCTGCGCACACGCATGTCGGGTCGTCGTCTTTTATCCGGGGCATGTCTTTTATCTTTTATGGCGCGAAATCCTACTTCCTACTAATATTATAAAGGCGAAAGTTTGTAAGAATGTATGGATGCTTGTTCCTTTTTCACGCAAAAACTACTGAACGGATTTCGATGAAATTTAGCACACGGGTAGATCATGTCCTGGATTAATACATAGGCTACTTTTTATCCCGGGAACAAATAAACCGGAACTTTTAACCCGGAAAAACTTTTTAATGCGGGCGGAGCAAAAGCTAGTCTTTATTTATTTATTTATTTATTTATTTATTTATTTATTTATTTATTTATTTATTTATTTATTTATTTATTTATTTATTTATTTATTTATTTATTTATTTATTTATTTATTTATTTATTTGGGAAACATACAATACTTTATTCTTATAAACTAGGTAAGTTAATTTAAAATACAGAAATCAATAAAGTTTCCACTTATAAAAAAGCTATTATACAGTACAGTAGATGCTGTTAGTAAAAGTGATAAAACATTAACATAAGGAAAAAAAAAAACTATAAAATAACAAGGGAAAAATAAAAACTAAATAATTAAGTTTACTGCGTGTATATAGATAAGTTTCTTTAGTTTTGTCCTATATGAATTAAGTTTTTCGTTAAAAATATCTATTGTACAATATTCTTTATTATATATATGACATACACGATACAAAAATGTGTTGCTGCAATAATAATTTTATTATAATTTAAAGTGTCCGGCCTTTTTACCCGTAATATGTCCGGCTAAGCTGGCTGGTCTGTCCGGCTATTAGGTTTGACGACCTGCCAACCCTAGTTCCAATTGTTTCATCTGTGGTAAAGTTAATGCTCTTATTACACTTGAAGAATTCGCAGCTTCATCTCGCTATGAATTCGCCAGCGTGATAAGAGCCTCAAGTCTTAACTTTACTTGTCCACGGATGACACAATAGCCTTAATCGTGTGCAAGACATATGATGATAATTTAATAATGACATTAGGCATTTCATTTACTTTTGATACATCGCAGTATTTTTACACCTTTTATAGTAATGTGCGTTACAAATTCACTTTAGTTTGCTTAGCATTACGCGTCAACAAAGTAAAATCAGACCTACCGCAATACGACTTTAACCAAAAAGATAGTAAAAATAAATTCAGAGGTAATTAAACTTCCCACTCGTAACAGATAAAGGTCTATTTGTAATTACGTATTACCGAAGTGATTATAATACAATGTATTATGAGTGTAATTGTTACAATACAATGTATTACAAGTGTAATTGTAAGATATTACATGAGAAGGTAAATCCTACTTAATATTATAAACGCGAAAGTTTGTAAGTATGTATGGATGTCTGGATGTATGGATGTTTGTTACTCTTTCACCCAAAAACTACTGAAGGGATTTCCATGAAATTTGGCACACGGGTAGATCATGTCCTGGATTAACACATAGGCTACATTTTATCCCGGAAAAATAAAAAGCGGGACTTTATCCCGGTAAAACTTTTAACGCGGGCGTAGCCGCGGGCGAAATCTAGTACGCGATAATTTCTGTTTGCATATACTTATATCAGCAATCAGCACTAACAAACATATTTTCATAGTTTTTTTACTGCAGTTTGGTAGTCGCGCTTTAGAACCGCCGCCCACTGGTGGAATGGTTGATTAGCCGACCAAGAACAAACCTTATGACATTAATGTTGACAAGACAATGATAAAGACTGTGGCTAAAAAGAAGGCTTCGGTAGCGCGAATGTGTTTTGTATTGACTCAAGCCCCGCGACGGACACCGGTGTCCATATATATAGGGTTTTCCCATACATCTATATAAGCGGGGCTTGAAGGGAAACCCAAAGACACACTCCTCTGACTTTTCTATAAATTTATGTGCGTATTCTTTGTGAATTAACGCTCGCTTTAACGGTGAAGGTAAACATCGTGAGAAAACCTGCATATCTGAGTAGTTCTCTGAATATCGAAGGTATGTGAAGTCTGCCAACCCGCACTAGGCCAGCGTGGTGGACCAAGGCCTTAACCCTCTCAGTAGTAGAGGAGGCCCGTACTCAGCCGTGGGCAGTATATAATACAGAGCTAGTATGGTACGGTAATGGTAAAGTAACTGCATTCAGTGTGCGCAAGCGTGTAGGGATTTCGAAGGATCCCTTGTGCCAGTGGGCTCTGAATCTTTGAAAATCCTCCTCCTAGCCAGTTTGGGCCACGGCGGCCAATCTCAACGGAGATCAGCCAGGTACGCAGGAGGTATTATAGTGCACAAGTGTGTGCGCAATACACAGGTGCACTCGCTATTCCTTCACTCTCATAGACCCGTGAGACGGCAATCCGACATGACCGGAGAGAAGTCAGGCGCAGGACCAACGGCTTTACGTCTGAATCTTGCTATCTGTCAGTACTCAGTAGCAGTACCGCCCATACGCGTTAAGTTAAACTTGAACATTTTTTTTATTTATTTATTTATAAACTCTTTATTGTACATCCAAGGCAAAGTGGAAATAACAAATATACAATATAAACTAGGCTAAACAATAAGAAGTACAAATGGCGGTCTTATCGCAATTGGCGATTTCTTCCAGACAACCTTTGGATGGATTTAGTTAAGAAGGAAAAATAGAGCGGGCGTTTTTTTTTTCAGCAGAATTTTTCTTCGTTTAAAATAAATTTCTTTTATTTTATTTTTGTGAAGAGAAAAAAAAAAGATTAGTAAGAACACAAGAGTATGTAGGCGATTTGAAATTTTGAATTTGTTCATCTACTTATGCGGCTGACTGTAGATGGGTGTTTGGATGTTTTGAATTTGTTCAGCTATTTTTGATGCTGACTACACACTGGCGTCTTGTATGGTGTCTAATGTTTATGGCAATAAACTTAGTAGGTAAACGCCATCTTGCTTATACCGAGTACGTATGGACTATGGAGTCAGACCAAAGTCTAATATAGATGAGCACTATTTATGGCATAATCAAGTTTATTATCCACAAATGGATATTTCAAAATTCATTTTTTTTTTAATTATTGAAAATAGGGCTTTGTCGCTGTACGAACACATCGCCCAATGGAGGAACAAAGCAATGATATAAGTAATTACTAATAAGTGTTGCTTATTAGCTATGTGATACAATTTTATCGATAAATCTGAGAGTGGATGCGCGAGAATACTGTTACACATACCGACATCAAATGTTTTCTTAACACCAAATATGTTTCTCCTGTCTCCTTCGTGACGGGCACATTTCATCAAAATATGTTGCACATCTTCTATGGATCCGCAGATGTCACAGTTGGGTGACAGTGATTTCAAAATTCATTGCGTGGTATTTTCAAATATTGTTTTCTTGACTGCCTCGGTGACGTAGTTGTATTACGGTACGACTGCGACGCTGAGGTCTCGAGTTCGATCCCCAGGGTCGGGCAAAGTGATATTGAGTTTTTCTATTAAGTATCAGCTCGGAGTCTGGAATGTGTGTCCGATATGCTGAAAGGCCTCTGCCTACCCCTTCGGGGATAACAGGCGTGAGTGTATGTATGTATGAATGTCCTCCCAGGGTTTTAAACTATCTCTATCCCAAACATCGTAATCGGTTCAATGGTTCAGAGTTCAGACGTGAAGCGTAATAGACAGACAGAGTTACCTTCGCATTTTTTATATAAGTTTTAAGTATGGATACCTATTGTTTAAAGACGGCTGCTTGCTATCCAACATGCTTACTCACTCGACATTATAAAAAAATATATTATCGCCTAAAAATGCCAATTGACTTACGTTTCGTTTACCCAACTCCTAACTCACGACAATGGCGTTAGCACAACTCCACGCACACTATCACAAACACGTTTGATAACGGCTCGTCACTCGCTATCAAGGCAAGACGCAGATAAACAAATTTTCCCTGTAGCTGCTAATTAATAGCAGAACGAACTGTATTGTTTAAGGTTAATATAATACGCGAATATTAATGTTAAACGTTTTGGTTTACAGTGATTTTTGCAATAGTTATTAGTGGTGAAAGAAGTCAGTTCTATAATAAAATGTAAGCAAGTTGTACCACAATCTGGTGTAAATAAGGATGAGAGGGTACAAATAATAGAGACCACAGTAATGGTTGCATTCATTTGAATTTTTCTCCTGAGCATCAGACAAGAGTCTGGAATTTGTGAACGATATGTTGATAGGAGCGATCCTTACCACTCCATCGGAACGAACACACAATATGGTGATATAAGGGGACGCTCTAGGTGCAACTCTACCTACCCCTTCGAGGATAAAGACATGAATGAATTACACAAATAAACGCGCTTATATTTTATGTAAGTTTTAAATACTGGGCAATGATCAAATTTTTTTACAAAAATTCAGCCAATCCATCTTCATTATAATCACAACAACTGTTTCATCCCTATCCACCCCAACATACCGTTAATTATTTTCAAAAAATACCTTTTCAATGTCCATTACACCAAACATAAATAATTTAAATAAACATTCCTCAAACCACCATAATATTTTTGTACCACCTAAAAATAATCGTACATCAACCATCTCACGAACTACTGTTCATTTATTTCTTAATTTACAACACCATCTTTGCAGGAATTACACCCACTGCGGTATATCTTTCCATTCAATTCAAATACAAAATCAATATAACCTTTCACAGAATCGACTCGAATGCATCGACATTAGTTAGCATGTCTATAGTAAGCCTGTTGAATTCCGCCAGTGCACAATTAAAGATATGTACTCTCCGCGCAACCTCGTTGACCCGTATCGGCCGCAGGGTCAGGGCCATGTAACCGCAGTAGCGAACCAGGTCGGTGGACACGACTCGCAACCCCGGTCCAATTAAAGCATATGCTCACCAATGCACTATGTTTACAAACATCACTGCATAGTGCAATGCTGAACAAATTCAAGATTTCGAATCGCCTCTACACGTTATGTTTAATAAAACTTTTTTTTCTTTGTGTGAAGTAAAGGAAATACTTTTTATTATGTTTTCGTGAAGAGAAAATTTGCGATTTGAAGTTTTGACTTTGTTCGGGTATTTATGTGGCTGACTATACGTCTGTGTATTTAGTGTAGGTTTTAATAAATAACGCTGCCGTTCTATCGTTAACGATAACTCTATCGCTAGGATATGTTATTCCCAATTTTTTTTCTCTATTAAAGTTAACGTTTGTAGAAAGGTGTCTACGGACTTTGATATAGTCAGAAATTTCGAAATCCAGCGAACGCACTTTAACTGCGGGCAAAACCTAGCCGTCCCATAACGTAGACTTTGACCATACATTTACACATTAATACTGACTCACACATCAAGCGTCATAAATTATGGACTATCAATCAATAGTTCAGGGTGACAAGCATAAGCGCGTGCGCGAATTACCTACAGCTGTAATTAAAAATCAAGTAGTTGTTTAGTATGAGAGTATTCATCAGGTTGTAATATTGTCTTCAAACCGCCAAATAGCAGTGCGAGTTAAGTACGTAATGCTTCGATTCAATGTTATATTTATAGTCGCATTCACAAACAACATTATGAGTACGCACAGTGCACCCGAATGCATAGTGTATGCAATGTCATAGTTTTCTTTGACCTTGTTCAGCTTTGTTTATCTGACCCTTTGCGTACGCACTCCGAAGTCTGTAATGCTGAAAGCACTGCGAACAGACTTATCATAGCATTGAACTGTCCTTAGGTAAACATATGTGAATAGGAGCGCTAGGTACATTAACATGCATAAGTTATGGGAAAGAATCCGAGGTACGACATGTCATGTCCTCCATGTCATGTTCTCCATGTCGACGTCCCGTTTTATGTCGACGTAGTGGACAAAAAAAAAAACAGAAAAGTAAATGGCTGCATATCCTAAGGACCCATGGCGTTGTCTACGCGGTAAAATAACTAAGTACAAACATTTTAAAAACAAACGCAGTCAATTAATATTATCAAAACTACGTACAATATATTCCGTATAACAAAATGCGACGACTGGCGATAACGTGGCATATGACCACTTCCCTTCGATAATGAACATAAAGAGCTATTCATTAACCCGTGAGCGATGTTCACATATTTATGCACACAGAATCGTGTGTAGACTAAACTTAACTTTATTTCCACGTGCATAAAGTAAAAAGCGACTATATTTTACGTAATCTTGAACGTTTGTTATTAGCCTTTATTGTTTCCTTATCTTTAATTTAAGTACAATTCAAATGTTGTTAGTACTTAATTTATTTGTTTTTCTAAGTGTTAGTAGTTAGTACAGGTTACTTCTTTTGTATATGGCACTCCTCTTCGGGTGAAGGCCTCCTCCAAGTTTCCATTCATCTCTGCCTTTGCCAATAGTTAGCCAATAACTTCCCGCTAATTTCTATAAAGTCGTCTCCCCATCTTCTTTTCGGCCTACCTACTCTCCTTTTTCAGCTTGTTTTTTATTTTGAACTTTGTTATATTGATTTTAATGACATGCACATTTACTGTGCAGTAGGTACATTTCGAATGATATAAGTATCCGCATCTTCTACAATAAATGAATTCAAATATAATTAACTCACAATGTTAGCGTATCAATACAATGAATATAACGTTTCGTCTACGAAAGACTCTAGTCAGTAATATTGCCAGGCACCCAAAAACCTTATTACACGCGTTGATACATTATACTGCCTCGGTGGCGTAGTTGTATTACAGTACGACTGCAAAGCTGAGGTCTCGGGTTCGATCCCCGGGTCGGGCAAAGTGATATTGAGTTTTTCTATCCAGTATCAGCCCGGAGTCTGGAATTTGTGCCCGATATGGCGATAGCCTCGCCCCCTATCACATCATGGGACGGAATGACGGCGAAAAGTGGGTGTACTAGTTGCGCCTCTGCCTACCCCTTCGGGGATAACAGGCGTGAGTGTATATGTATGTATGTATATGATACATTATAAATATTCTTTATTACAAGCACAAAGCTCTAAATACCTACTGTCATCGATCTCCAAAAACAGTCTTGCGCAATCACTATAATCTGTCATAGCAACACGATTGATACGAATAATATCGTAAGACGGATTCCAACAACCAATAACAATATAAAAAATTGACACACCCACACACACACTCACGCCTTTTATCCCCGAAGGGGTAGGCAGAGGCGCCACAAGTGCGCCCACTTTTCACCGTGCGTATTTCGTCCCATGCTGTGATAGGGGGCGAGCCTATCGTCATGCAATGCAATGCAATGCAATGCAATCAGCCCTGTATTATATACTGCCCACTGCTGAGCACGGGCCTCTTCTATTACTGAGAGGGTTCAGGCCTTAGTCCACCACGCTGGCCTAATGCAGGTTGGCAGACTTCACATACCCTCGAAATTCTTAGAGAATTCTCAGGTATGTAGGTTTACTCACGATGTTTTCCTTCACCGTTAAAGCGAACGATAATTGATAAACAATACACACATAACTTCGAAAAGTCAGAGGTATGTGCCTTGGGTTTGAACCTCCGGACAATGTCTCGGTAGACTGTTCCATTCTCAACTAGCCTATCGCCATATCGGGCACAAATTCCAAACTCCGGGCTGATACCGAATAGAAGAACCTAATATGATCTTACCCGACAAGGGGATCGAACTTGAGACCTCAGATTATAGTCGTACCGTAATACAACTACGCCACCGAGGCAGTCGATTATCAAAATAAAGGAGAATGCCCTGGGCACTCTTTATTTTATATTTACTTCCGGAGTAAATATTTTTTTGTGTGACGCATACAGAGATGATATAAAAACTAATAGGGATGACGTAAAAAAACAAGTGGATTGAAAGGTGATATCGACATACACAAACACTGAGGCAAAGCAAGCTTTAAACAATCTTCGCGTAAAGATTTACACTCCTTGGTTTTGTTGTACGGCAAATGTCTACAATAGCGATGAAGGAAAACAGCTTGAAGAAACCAACCTACCCGAGAATTTTACATAAAAACTTCGAAGTGAAGTATGTCAACATGCGCTAGGCCATCGTGGTGAACTAAAACCGAAACCGTTCCAGAAGCCATTTGTCTTTGTTAAAACGATGCTGCTATTGTTGACGCCTAAAGCAATCTTCCTATTCCCATCAATATAGTTGACGTGGAGTTCGCTGACAGAAATTTTGAATCGAAACTTTCATCTCCATGGCACACATTTTTTATACTGCTAACTCCGCAGACTGAACTGAATCACCGTATCTAACTTTGCACATCCATACAAAATCTTCTTGTGCTCAACCCGGACTAGAAAATCGTATTCGACGTCACAAAACGTGCCATGACTAATCTTCACAACATAATTACAAACACACGTAAACATTTACGTTTGGGCGTGAACGCACGCTTACATTGTTTAGTTTCACGCGACATCCATAACCTTCGATTCTTGGAAGAACGTTGTTTGCAAAGATATCTATGGTGCTGTAGTGTAGTGTACTTATTATGAATAGTCCTAATCTTTAAAGGAATAGTGTATATTAACACAGTTTATACGGCGCATTTTTCCAATAAAACAAATGTCTATGAGCGATCACAGAATACTTCGGCACTGTTGGACGACCCGCACAATCGGTTATCGCATCATCTACTAAATATAATAATACTCTATGGAAATACTTCAGTAAGATTTGCTGCAAAGTAAGTTTGCGTACATTCAAACACTAGATACAGTGTTATAGTGAAATCAAGAAGCCTCGAAAAAAGTCAACCAGAAAAAAGACATGCCAATACAACCATCAGTTCAACGCCCACAAAGTTTGAAAACGTAATAAACAAGAAAATAAATGTACTGACTTAAAACATCTCTGGTTAACTCACCGATCAATCATTAAGGTTACAGTACAGTGTCATAACAACAACATCAATGTCATAAGCTCGACAAACAGATTATAAGCACTGATCGAGTTACATCTATAACTGAATGCACATTTGTACGTGTCTCATTATGCCTCGTGTCGACGAAATAGATACACGTGGAATGTGGCTTGAACGTCATCAGATTTGTATCCAACGTTGGGATTAACATTCACATGTAATGTTGGATTCAAATCACGTTCGAATCTACGAGTGGTGAGGCTACGTCATGTCTGGTCCAATATTTGATTGATTCGTACAGCCACATAATATGAATATCTCACGCCTATCATCTACCGAAGAAGTCCACAATTTTAAAAGCTGTCGGTAACAGCCCAACCCACTGGGAAAATTGGTATCGGGTTCAGTCCTGATTCCAGGGAAAATACCTCGTGATTTTGATGGCACATGTGTATTGATTGTTAATTATTATCTTTATTTTAGCTGAAAATAATCCAGCAAAGATTAATGCATAGACCTGCAAAGCAGCATATGTGTCCATTGAAATTAAGTGATCTCTGTTAGACCTAAACAACGACACTACCAGAAAATCGTGAAGCCTGTTGGTATTAAATAAAAGGATAATGGATAAAGGAAGAGAAGACATGTGAAAGGTATATGAAATCCATAAACCGGATTAGCAAAGGTGAACTACATGCCTGAACCTTCTAATGAATGTTCTCGTGTCGGGTAGTCAAGCAGTGAGACAATTTAATATAGGGCTGACAATATCATTTGGCTCGCTCCCAAATTATTTACGACGCTTTAAGGTACGTCATCAGATGTACTGCTGGGTAGAGACAGAAATCTGCACACTCAGTAGTAGCGTGCAATGATATAAGATCGTAGATGGAATGCGATTGACTGCTCAACGTCATTGGGAATGAGGCTCTAATATCTGTATCATTGGTAGAAACCAATAGATATAGACACGGGCATAAGCTCAAGATTCTTTACAAGGGTTCAAAAATAGCTTGTTGAACCCAGGGATTATATATATCCCTATTCTTGAAAGAACTACCAGAAGTAGACCAGTACTTCCAGAAATTGTTGTGTCCAAAAAAACTCTTCAGTTCTGTAATTTTTGTTTGGAATCCAAACCAGAATAATTTGGATTACAAACAAAAATTCGACTATAGACTTCAGTTGCCATAAAAATAAGAAACTGAGTATCCACCACGCTCATAATTTAAACATACTTAAGACACATAATATGCGAATAAAAATATGATTTCCATCAACGTCAATTACAATAAGCACTATTTGGGCTAATGACTGCAAAACAATGAAGCCCTACCATTGTAGTATACGATCGAGGTCATTGCAAATATTTGGTTGTTTGATCCAATGTTTAGACGCCCTTGAAAACTACACATGTATGTAAACATAAATGCTATTGTAGGTATACAGATAAAATTCGTATTATACGCAACCCATTAACGTATTAATTTTCGTAAGTTTGACAAAAGACAGCGATCAAAAGTCAAGGTCTTAAACATAACATGGACACATAACAAAACTAGCTTTTGCCCACGGCTTCGCCCGCGTTAATAAGTTTTTCCGGGCTAAAAGTACATAAAAACCTTCCCGTTGAATCACTCTATCCAACACATTTATTTGGATAAATATTAATATTATGACGTTGATACAACTCTTAACAAATAATGCATTAATTTCGACCAAATTTGATTACCATAAAAACGGTTCTAATGAGTTAATCTTAAAAGATAGACATATAGTGTCGCGGACATTTTTTTAGATCATTTCAAGAGGAATAATTCTTTCATACATATATTTTGGTATCTTAAACCGTTTTCGCAGCGCACGCAATGGAAGCCCTCAAGGATGAATAATTTTCCCCATTTTTGTACATATTCCATTATTTCTTCGCTCCTAATAGTTGCATCGTGATGTTATATAGTCTAAAGCCTTCCTCGATAAATGGTCTATTCAACACAAAAAGAATTTTTCAATTCGAACCGGTAGTTCCTGAGATTAGCGCGTTCAAACAAACAAACAAACTCTTCAGCTTTATAATATTAACTATAGATAAATTATCGCTGTAGGTAATTAATTGCCATGTGAAAGCATTGATCTTTATTTGTATTTAGTAGACAACATTTAACGGTCAAGTAATGTAGATGCTGAATAGTATGACATGATATAGCTCGTCGCAGGCCGCTTCTAAGAGGATATACCTAAATCTTTAGGGGGGCTATACTACAGCAATGGACTTCAAAATGTTGAAGAAGAAAACATAGCTATGAAATGATAATGTCGTTGTGCCGCGTTGCTTAAAATGTGCATTAGTTAAAGACCACTAACTACAAGGCATGAACCATTGATGGCCAGCAAATCATTGGAAAATCGACAATATAATAAAATTGAAAATAGGGAATATACAAGTGATTTAAATTAACTTGATTATTTTATTCCCGATACTTTGTGGACCCAATGTTACACTTATACCATTATTTTTTTGTTAAGTTTGTATTTAATCGCATAAAACTTTTTCAAAAAGCGTAAATTATGCGCGCGTAATTTAAATTGACAAAACGCATCACCATTGGTCGAAACGAAACGTGACGTCACAGAGCGCGTTATGGGATTGATATTCATACTTTGCTAGTCGTATTTGAGAGAAAATTTGTTTTACTGTGGTGTATTCATGTAGTGTTTTCTATTACCTGGTGCGATTTTGATACATAGTGATATTAAGTAATTGATAGTAAGTAAGATATAGTAAGTACACACACACACACACACACACACACACACACACACACACACACACACACACACACACACATACACACACTCACGCCTGTTATCCCCGAAGGGGTAGGCAGAGGCGCAACTAGTGCACCCACTTTTCGCCGTTATTCCGTCCCATGATGTGATAGGGGGCGAGCCTATCGCCATATCGGGCACAAATTCCAGATTCCGGGCTGATACTCAATAGAAAATAGTAAGTAAGTAAGTATTAAGAACAGTGACAGAATGTGGTTTTGTCAAAGCACACTAAACACTCATATTATTATTATTCTGTTTTATTTTATTCCGAAGGATTTATTAATACATATTAATGTTGTATACATAGGTGTATACTACTAATGAATATGTTATTTACAGTAAACAATTTGTAATAATCACAAACCGTATAAAAAGAACTATTGGAATGTTGGTTTAATAAACGAATAATGATAATGAAATCGAATAAAATCCAATTCGTTATATTATGTACATTATACATATTTGTATTTATAGTATTTAATTATTTCTTCAAATATATTTTCATACATACATACACTCACGCCTTTTACCCCCGAAAGGGTAGGCACAGGCGCAATGCACGCACTTTTAGTCGTGCGTATTCCGTCCCATGATATGATAGGGGGCGAGCCTATCGCCATATCGGTCACAAATTCCAGTCTTCGGGCTAATACTAAATAGAAAAAAACAATATCACTTTGCCCGACCCGGGGAGCGAACCCGAGACCCCAGTATATCAGTCGTACCGTAATAAAATTACGCCACCGAGGCAGTCAAAGCACAACCGGTAAATCTACCAAAATATATCCTTTTATGATGACAGCATACATACATAATATACACTCACACCTTTTATACCCGCAGGGGTAGGCAGATGCAAAACTATTGCACTCACTTTTCGCCATGCATATTCCGTCCTATGCTGTGACAGGAGGCGAGCCTATCGTATTAAAGTATTTGATGGAAATAGATTCCTTACGAAGTAGATGACAAATTGAATCTTTTTTATGTGTTATGCTCTACTGAGTTTTCTTCCACCTTTTACACTTACAAAACTTACTTGAAGACAGTTACTTCTAACCAATTCACAACATGTTAACTGCCAAAATATAATATATACTTAGGTACATTAAAATAATCTTACAACAGCGTAAACGCAATAATGAAGATACTTTATCTCTTCTCATAAAATAATACCATATATTTCGTATTTTCGTATCTCTTAGAACAGAAAAAAAACACTTTATCTGGTGTGCTTCTAATAGTGTTTTGGCACATTGGTACCAGGCAATATCGATAAAATAGTTTTTTAGCTTCTCCCATAACTTAACAGCGATTTAACCTGAAAAATCTTCAATCATAACTCTCTACGCATACAATAAATAACACCGAACGTGCTCTGTGACGTCATCCGAAGCGCGCGAAAAATGGTGGCGTTTGAACACGTCAAATTTTATGGACATTTTATACAGGGTCATTTTCACATTGCGTTAATAAATGAAACCACATACTTATCTCGTTGAAAATAACATTTTTCTTTAAGTTATTTTAACCGCAGATCTAAAATAAAAAAGTGTAAGTTTCGAACAAAATAAATATCAATAAAAGGCAAATTTATGTTTACACGCCCTAATGCCACTATGACTGCTCTAGGAAAATTCGTCACAGCAGCAACATTACACTTTCAGTCAGAAATACACTTACGTACACACCTTATGCGCACTAAACTACAAAATGATAAAAAAATTGGAATACTACAAGCGGGATTTTTGGCGAAAGTATTCGTTATTCATTGATAATTTTTGGCACGATGTTAGCAGAGATATATACGAATATGTGGTTTCATTTAGTAACGCAATGTAAAAATGACCCTGTATATTATTTAAAAAAATAGTTAGTACCCTTCCAACGATATTTATATTTTTTGCTTCATTATAACGAAGTAAATAATGGATTTAACAAATAAAAAAAAGGTATGCATATTCCCTATAGCACAATACAATCAGTAGTATGTTGTTTGAAAATTTCTTACCCATACTGGGTTCCAAATTACTACCGTATTATAAATCACAACTTTCCAAATTGTATTTATAAGGGAGAAAGACTTGAATTTAAGTAGTTCTCAAGAATCTACTAAAACGGCACAAAATGATGGCAACTTCGGAATGAACAATGATACAAAATTGCGATTCCTTAAAACATTTGGACAGATTATTTAACAACTATCGGGAAAGGTTTTCACATAATAATTGTTTTGGGATCTTTGTAGCGGTCAACACAAAAAAGCTAAATTTACAACCAATTAAGATTATTACTTCTCGTACAGACACCGTTAGTTTGGTATTCTTAAAGTACTGTCTGCTACATACGAAAAGTATATTAATTTTGACTCTCAATTGTCTTGGGGTAAAACTATACTACTTATAGCTAATTTCATTGGTCAAGATCTCTCATATGAGAAAGTCCGCCTGGGTGGGTACCACCGCAATGTCTATTTCTACTGCCAAACAGCAGTGTGCATGCACTTTTGTGTTTCGCTTTGAAGGACATTGTAGCCAGTGTAACTATAGTATATAATGAGACTTAAGACCTTATGTCTCAGGATGACGAGCGCAGTAGAATGCTACAGAGTACTTTGTAAATCAAGGTGCTGGATGGTGTTGCTAATGTTTATGGGTGGTAGAATCGCTTACGAACATCATGCGAACAGCATGCTCGTCTCGTCATTCAATGCCATAAAAAAAACGAATCCGTAAAAAACTGGCAAAGAGCTTTGCCATCGTATTAACTTTCTCAATAACTCCAAATTCGTATTAAAATGTGTTTATAAAACCTTCAACAATTGACAAAAATAGGAAGATGACAATAAATCTAATATTCTTAACGGAAAGAGGAAGTTAAGATTGCGTCCAACCTCGCCAACCGGTCAGAAACTGTTTGCTCATCAAATTTGTATAAATTACAATACGATACTATAATCTTAGCAAGTTAATGGCTTTATTGATCCATTAGCATTTGTTCGCGGCTCTGTCGGCGTAAATATGTTTTTCCGGGATAAAAGTAGTCTATGTGCTATTTTAGTGTATAATCTATCTTTACTGGTGGTAGGACTCTCATATGTAAGAGTCCGTCTGGGTGGGTACCACCACCGCAAAGTTTTTTTCTACCGCCAAGCAGCAGTGTGCATGCACTGTTGTGTTTCGTTTTGAAGGGTATTGTAGCCTGTGTAACTACAGGACATAATGAGACTTAACATCTTATGTCTCAGGATGATGAGTGCAGTGGAGTGCCACACAGTACTTTGTAACTCAAGGTGCTGGATGGTGTTGCTACTGTTTATGGGTGGTCGTATCGCTTACCATCAGGCGAACGGCATGCCCGTCTCGTCATTCAATGCCATAAAAAAAATATTTCTGTGCCAAATTTCATCCCAATCAATTCAGCTTTTCTGGCGTTATTCGCATTTATAATAGAAGTATAGATTAGTGACTGCCTCGGTGGCGTAGTTGTATTACAGTACGACTGCAAAGCTGAGGTCTCGGGTTCGATCCCCGGGTCGGGTAAAGTGATATTGAGTTTTTCCATTCAGTATCAGCTCGGAGTCTGGAATTTGTGCCCGATATGGCGATAGGCTCGCTCCCTATCACATCATGGGACGGAATAATGGCGAAAAGTGGGTGCACTAGTTGCGCCTCTGCCTACCCCTTCGGGGATAACACGTGTGAGTGTATATGTATGTATAGATTAGTGATGACTCTATACGTTATGTAAAGCTAGAGGGTGTGGGTTCGATCACCAAATTGGTCTATCGAATGTAGAGAAGTTTTTTTTTAATTTAATTAAATAAATCGTTAAAATTGGGTCCCACCCCCCACAAATCTATAACTTTCATTGCGGGACAAAAAATTATATATGCATTTGATGTAACTCTGCTTATTTTTGGAACATATAGGCATTATTAAAGAAAGTGTCTCAGAACAACCTCCAACAGTGGACGCTGTTTAAATAATCTATCCTACTAATATTATAAAGGCGAAAGTTTGTAAGAATGTATGGATGTAAGGATGTATGGATGTATGGATGTTTGTTCCTCTTTCACGCAAAAACTACTGAACGGATTTCGATGAAATTTGGCACACGGGTAGATCATGTCCTGGATTAGCACATAGGCATTTTATCCCGGGAAAATATAAAGCGGTACTTTTATCCCGGAAAAACTCATTCACGCGGGCGGAGCCGCGGGCAAAAGCTAGTAATAGATATTGTAATAGACCAATGATGATGAGGCATTATTGTATGTCACATTAACCAAGTGAACACTAATTGATATATTTATGCTTAGACGACAATGACTGTATATTTTTATAAACAAAGTGCAAAACAAAGAAATGTGTTCTGATAAACGTTTATTGTCGGTTATTGACTTATTACTAACATTAAAGTAAGATGCTTTGTCATTGACGTCTCTAGGAGTTATAAACAAATTCTGTTAATACTTTCATATTATGTCTTTATTGATATAAGAATATGTAGAGAATTTTCTAGAGAACATTCCAGAATGCAATACAATGTTAAAACATTCCTTTTTAAGTCTCGTCTTCTATCTGCCATATCCTTACAATATCGGATCGGTACTGACTGTTCAAGCAGAATGCGGAAACGATTTACGCTTAGTTTTACGACCTCTATAGAAAATAGAAATCACATTACAATAGATAGGATCTTATGAGATAGGGGGCACTGCAGCACTAATATCTCGAGTTCAATCCCCAGGTCGGGGAAAGTGATTCTGAGTTTCTCTGCTCAAAGTCCGGAGTTTGCAGTTTGTGCCCGTTATTGATAGGCTCCTATCACATCATGGGACAGAATACGCACGGCGAAAAGTGGGTACACCAGTTGTGCTTCTGTTTACCTCTTCGGGTATAAAAGTAGTGTGTGTAAAGTGCACAAATTCTCAAGCATCTTAGCCTTCCGCTATAAAACTGATCTTCCTGCAACTCCAAGGATTACTAACAGTAATTATGTCATCAGCCCACGGTTCCTCGCACGAGCATGTCCCTTACAAACCAGTCTGAAAGTGGGGGGGTCGAGCCAATCACGCCAGGTGAAAGGCGGGTGCTTTTACAACTCTACACCATACGTGTTTGACGATTACGAGCTTAGTATTCAGTCGAATTTGGGAACAAATTGCTATGAGGAAAGGTTTTGCAAGTTGTATAGTCAATAGATAGATAGATGAGACGACTAGAGATAGATAGATAGATTAGGCGACGAGCATGCCGTTCGCCTGATGGTAAGCGATACGACCACCCATAAACAGCATCACATATTTGGTATAATTAAAGTTCATAATACAGAGGAGTGTAATAAAGTAAAATTTATGTAACAAATATATTAAATTCGACGGCCAAATTTCGACCACTGGCCGAACAGAAGTAGGTATAAACTCCACCTGTGTCATATCAAAACGCAAAATTTTATCAAAAACAACACAGCTTATGTCTGGACTGCGAAAGCGTGACGGGCAAGATAAGATAGATTACAAATTGGACATAAGCAAATCGATGGAAATCTTTAAACACTAGACCATATTACAAATTCTGAAAATAACAAACATTTTCCAATGTATTAACGAATTCGGCACTCAATTAAAATGGTTCCTGTATTTTTATGCTAATCGCTGTCTGGGGATGCAGCTAGCGCATAAATATTCAATTACTACTTCGTGACAAAACAAGTAGTCGGAATATTAGGTTTTTCCATCAGATATTTGGTTACATATTATTTGAAAAATAAATACAAGTTTCAATATAACGTTATGTTAAACATTTTTAGTCCGAGAACTAACTATATTACCGTAACAAACCAAGACTATTTAGTCTTGATTTAAGCCCAGTACTAAGCAATCTTTTTGTAATAAGGCGGATGAAGATTTCAGCGACACGTGTTTAGTGTTTACGCTAACAGCTGTTCAAACGTTAACTCCGCAAAAAACGGAAAGCACAACATAATGGAACATCAATTAATTATATAAGCTACACCTACAAAATACACGGAGATTAGATCTAATTTCACGATGCTCTGTTAGTTAATTTAACAGCCTGTTAATTGTCTTAACGGACTGTTAAGAGGCCGTATCTAAAATTTCGACTATTTCAGTAAACTTTTCATCGTGATCTTTTAAAAACTGATTAATTTATAATACATCATCGGAAAGACTATTTCAACACTGATAGAATAAACGAGCCAGATTTTTCATATCTTTCTTTAATTTCAATCCATCCACCGAGTTCCAACGTCTGTTTCAGAAATTTTGTTGTATGGAGACTCAAACATGTAAAATTATATGTAAAAAATATTTTATGAGATATTTTTTGATATTTTTTGCTTAGCTGTTTAGATCTAAATAGTAACAATGATGTGTCAACATAGTTAGGATTGCAATCTAGAACAAGACTTTATGTTCATGTATCTCACAATGTATTCGATTGTTATCTGTTTGTTGTCCATACAAATAAATAAAAGAAACCTGATTTATGTGCAGTAAAATGAAACGAGTTTCTAATATGTGTTTGTAAACATATAGCGGGATAAAAAAAACTAAAATAAATTTTTTCCACTCCAATCGCAACTATTGCTCATAAAATGTCACAAAAATTCACGTCTCGTGTAGATCAATCAAAACAATGTTTCTTGGAAGTATAATATCCAGAGATCAAAGTATTAACTTTTGTTTTCGCTACGAAGGCTTTTGTACAAACTATTGAATGAATTTTAATGAACCATAGTCATCGGCCAAAGTCTGGAATAACAATTAGGCTTAATTCACTCGTAGCCAAATCCTTGTTAGAATAACAACAATCGATTAAACCTAAACGAAATCTCGTTGAAAGCAAAGCATTAAAAAGTTTACACACACATACGCATTCCATTGTAACACGCGGCCATCCTGCGAGATTCTTGGCAAAATTGATGCCAAAAAATCGAGCCAAATTCCAACACTATTTTCAGCCAGTTAAAAAGACGCTTTCGCACACACAATCACCACAATCGATACCAAATTGCACTTTAAAAATCGAATAACACTTTTATTTAATAAATTAACACGTTATTTTTTAATTTGGAACACACGCGGCGCTAGTGATGGGCGTAGACAACAAAAACGCGGGTAATCGCGTCCGTATTCGATAGTAAAGTAAATAAAATAATTATCTCTGGTACTTATGACATACCGGTCCGAACACTCGGCGCGTACTGCGCGCCAACACCGCGAATAATGTTATCCAAATGTAAAACTCGTAATGTATTTATTTATTCGATGTGTGTTCAGAAGCTTCTTTGTTCCTTTTTTTTAGAACATTGACCCTTGATACTAGCGACAAAGCAGGGGGAAGTAGACAATTCTGACGTTGGTGATACTTATTGATATCAGATCTGGTAGGATTATACAAGATAAAAACTTTGTATATAAAAAATGTATACACATTGCAATAGCTATGCACTACACTTGCAAAATTTATCGGCTACTTAATAAATATTCACATACAAGCAGACTGGGCTCTGTGATGTATCTTGGGAGAGGCCTATGTCCAGCAGTGGACTACAATGGACTGATGATGATGTACAAGTATTAATTTTGTATCTAAATACATGGGCAATAAAACACAATATAGTTTGGACACATCCGGGACCGCGAGTTTGACAGCTGACATTTGTTTTTTTTTTTAATTTTTATACTAAATCCTTATTGCGTGGGTAGGAATGACGATTTTCGCTTTTATGACAGGAGCTGTCATGGTCACATGCAACCACGCGGGCCTTAAGCGTTACTATACGCTACGTCAATTTAAAAATACATAATAAATATAATACATTTTGAAATCTAAAATATTATGTATATGTATTAGATTCATTTCAGAGAAAATGATCTGACTTTAAAATGTATTCTACATTGACATAACAAAGAAAACTGCAATTTGATTATGATAAATCACATATCAAAATTATATTATTATCGGAGTGAAGATGATATTATAATATGACCATACATTTCCGTATATTATGCAAGTGCCTGAAAAAGATATTATTCAAATTTCGAAACGCCAAAAAAACTGTTTATAATTTAAAATTTCCTAAAACAAAAGAACAATGTTCAAAATTATATTATTCTGTGCGTAATGATTTAAACAAAGCTTTTGCCTGTTTTTCCAGACAGAAGAGGCAATTTTACAAAACAAAATAAAAAACAATGCATAATGATTTATTATGCTTACACGAAAGTTAAACGTTGAAATAAAACTATTTTGCTGATTTTATCACAGTTCTTAACACTGACGCTCAGTTTGAGGTTATCTATACTTACCATCAGGTGCAATGAAGTAGGTAATATTTTTTTCAGAACAAGATATAACCTCGTACGTCATATTAATTTTTTTTATTGCATTGAATGACAAGACTAGCATGCCGTTCACCTGATGGTAAGCGATACGAGCACCCTTAAACAGTAGCAATACCATCCAGCATCTTGATTTAGAAAGTAGGTAATGTGTGGTATTCTACTGCGCTCGTCATCCCGAGACATAAGATGTTAAGTCTCATTATGTCCAGTAGTTACACTGGCTACAATGTCCTTCAAACCGAAACACAACAGTGCATGCGCACTGCTGCTTGGCGGTAGAAAAGGACATTACGGTGGTACCCACTCAGACGGACTCTTACATATTATGAGAGTCCAACCACCAGTAAATCTTCTTTATAACCTCGTTTACTATAAATCGTTCCACATACCAAATATCTGAATATTATCAATAACATAAAAAAAAAATTTAATTATGCGTTAAAACGATAACACGCGAGGAGGTTATGGAACAATGCAAAAACTCTCTCATTACAGAAAATTGTATTCAATAGGTCACTGCATGCAAACGATAAATAAAAACATATGCCTTCACACAGGTCGAGTTGAGAATGGATGAATAACCGTTCGAGAATATTATATAAAAACATTTATTTTGTTATAGAGAAATCTACAATCTATACTAATATTATAAAGCTGAAGAGTTTGTTTGTTTGTTTGTTTGTTTGAACGCGCTAATCTCAGGAACTACTAGTTCGATTTGAAAAATTCTTTTTGTGTTGAATAGACCATTTATCGAGGAAGGCTTTAGACTATATAACATCACGATGCAACTATTAGGAGCGAAGAAATAATGGAAAATGTGAAATAAAAGGGGAAAATTATTTATCCTTGAGGGCTTCCATTGCGTGCGCTGCGAAAACGGTTCAAGATACCAAAAATATATGTATGAAAGAATTATTCCTCTTGAAATTATCTAAAAAAATGTTCGCGACAGTATGTGTCTATCTTTTAAGATTAACTCACTAGAACCGTTTTTATGGTAATCAAATTTGGTCGAAATTAATGCATTATTTTTTAAGAGTTGTATCAACGTCATAATATTAATCTTTATCCAAATAAATGTGTTGGATAGAATGATTCAACGGGAAGGTTTTTATGTACTTTTAGCCCGGAAAATCTTATTAACGCGGGCGAAGCCGTGGGCAAAAGCTAGTAATATTATAAAGAGGAAAGATTTGTATCTTTGTATGTTTGTAATGAATAAACTGGAAAACTACTGGACCTGTTTTAAAAATTATTTTACTAAAATAAAGCTGCATTACCAGCGAGTAACACATGCTACTTTTTATCCCGGGAAAATATAAAGAGGGACTTTAATATTTAATAGGAAGTCCGAACCACATTTTACGATATCTATATACACGTAATGTGCATATAGATATCGCAGTAACAAATGGTAAATGCCGTTACCCGTACCAAGTAGCAATACTCCCCAAAACTTTAAACAGAGTGCTTTATTTCTATCACTCTTAGACATTAGGAATTAAATCTCTTGTTGCCTTCAAATTACCCTACCTATAGTATACTTCAACAATATTCTGAACAAAGACATAACGTACCTTATACCTACCCAAATACTGGTATAGTAGACTATCAACTAAAACCCCACCGGATATCCTTTTAATCACCTTAATTGCTATTGGCGGCAACTTTCTACTCATAAACGTGCCAATATTATTAGACGACAAAAATAAATTAATCAAATTATTTGTGGATTGGAAAATGCTACGCCAAAATTTCAAATTAAGAACCATTCCATGGCTGCCATTTGGCAACAGAAAATACAGTCGAGGAGTACTTTCTGACGCGTGGAGTGCGTTTGATACTTGAAACTGCCATTAAACGAGGTACTTACCATGTTCTTGATACGAACCTACGTCAATACTAGTACATCTTAGCTTTTTTTATGGATAAAGTTTTCACTTATGCCAGCATTTTACAAGGAATCTATTCTCTAGCAAGCGACCTATCATCAGATCTTGAGGTTTCCTTATACTATAATGACCTTATTCCTATTTTATAAACAGTTTCAAATCCTATCTTTTTTCTAGAATGTTTTGTCTTCTTCCTTCAAACTCAATTCATAATTCGTGCGAAGAAGAGAAAACATTAGATAACTATATAAAAACTGTTTATGAATAATGTCGTAATTATGTACTCTTTTGTAGAGTCTCTATTAGATGAGACCTTCAGACGTAAATGGTAGGATGAGGTCTATAAAAAGTATTCAGCCAAAGACTAAGCCCCACGGAATAACGGCGAGAAGTGGGTGCACTAGTTGCGCCTCTGCCTACCCCTTCGGGGATAACAGGCGTGTGTGTGCGTGCGTGTGTGTGTGTGTGTGTGTGTCCGTGTGTGTGTGTGTGTGTGTGTGTGTGTGTGTGTGTGTGTGTGTGTGTGTGTGTGCGCGCGCGTGTGTGTACGTGTGTGTGCCCGTGTGTGTACGTGTGTGTGTGTGTGTGTGTGTGTGTGTGTGTGTGTGTGTGTGTGTGTGTGTGCGCGCGCGTGTGTACGTGTGTGTGTGTGTGTGTGTGTGTGTGTGTGTGTGTGTGTGTGTGTGTGTGTGTGTGTGTGTGTGTGTGTGCGCATCGCCTCTAAAAACCAAATAGTGACAATGAATTCGATATTCAAACATAAATTACTAATAGCATGTAGCGCCTCTGCCGTTAATACAGTGAACTAATCATCACATTTAAATGCCACTACGATATCAATCGAGATAGCTCGTAACACTGACTCACGTGAAAAACAATACGTATACTCAACAAGTGCCAAAAGTCACAGACAGCGTGAAATCTAATATTAATCTATCTTGTTGGACAGGTGCGGAGTTAGGGAAGAATTGTGGGCATCATTATCACTAAGATAGTGATAATGATGCCCACAATTAGTTTATTAATGTTAGTCGCAATTTAACGCCTCTATCGTCGATCTAGTGAACTAATCAAGAATTCTGATGGCCTTGACTGATTCACGTATGAATTTCTTAAACGGTGCCAAGAATGACAGACGGTGCGATATCCTATGTTCTACGTCATTGTTGTTATACAGGGGCGTATTCTGTCGTTACCTTCAACGAGTAGACAGACTTACAAATAACGTCATGACCACCATGACGTCATTAGTAAGTCTTACGGCGTACCGGATAGTTCTGGGACACTCCAAGTAGTTATTTCTTTTATTAATTCAATAATACATCCTAGTCTAAACTCTAATACATAAAAAAAATACATAGATATGGCGACATATTTAGGTGTTATTTTACATAGACATATGGTTCCATCCAATTATTGTCTGACGAGCATGCCGCCCGCCTAATGGTAAGTGATACGACCGCCCATAAACAATAGCAACGCCGCACAGAACTTGGAATTTTGTAAAGTACTGCGTGGCACTTCACTGCGCTCGTTACCCTGAAGCTGTGATTCCGAAGAACGCGGCAGACGGCAGACGGCAACGGCAGGACGTCACTTGCCGCGCGTCATTGGCCGTCGTGCGTGGAATCGTTCTCATACAATTTAATACTGCATAGAAGTGCCGTCTACCGTCGCGGCACATGCCGTCTGCCGCGTCCTGCGGAATTACAGCTACAAAAAATATGCATGTGGACTCTACGACAATCCTCCTTTCCTTATCCATAAAATACATTATCAATGTTTGAGTTACTCAGGATTTGTTGATTGCTTCTTTACGTTAAATAAAAGCAAACGATTTAGTGGATCTCCTAATCTATACTAATATCATAAAGCTGGAAGAGTTTAGTTGAACGCGCTAATCTCAGGAACTAATGAACCGATTTTAAAAATTCTTTCAGTAATAGGAAGCTACATTACTCCTGAGTACTATAGGCTTACTTTTAATCCCGGGAAAATATTTTTATCCCGGAAATACTTTTTCACGCGTTCGGCGCCGCGAGCAATACTAATGTTAAATTACACCTATTCCTTAATATTTTTAAATCAGAGGTATACATTAAATGAATTTGACTGATAATTTGGAATACCAGTCACCTTCGGAAGGGAAGGGTCAACGAACCCTCACAATACTGCGGGCCGACCCTCTCGCTTGCACTGCGTGCATTTCAATATGAATCATAATGGTTATATCTACACTAACATAAACACGTGAGTTTGTTTGTAGAAAGTAACAGCGGTTCATGCACATTACAAGGCCGCCGATGCAACGATGATTCCACGGTGTTATGGACTTTATTTTCAGTAACCTATTAGATATATTTGCTTACTACACAGCACGGAACGGCTCAATCTGGGAACTACTTACACAAAAAACAATATGAAGTGCCAAACATCCCACTCCCCTCGCAAATCCATATTCTTCTTTTTTAGGACAACATACTTTAAAAGATATTCTTAGCTCATTATTTTGTCTCCCACTTTACTATAGAGGGAAAATGATAATTAATATCTCCAACTCTTTCTCTATTTTTGTATTTGATTCATTTCGTTGTGAGTTACACAGATTAGTGTTTCCTGAGATTCGCCGAGCTTCACCGCTCGGTTTCATAAAACGCGTGCCACTGCTGATCCTAGTTTACAAGAGTTTCAGTGGCAGGTGTGAGGGCGGGTAGTCTCCAAAATGCCGACGGTACATCCATGGTTCCTCTGGTATTGTGGCTAATTATGAGTGGAAGTCAGTTAACATCAGTTCAATACACTCACGCCTTTTGTCCCCGAAGAGGTAACTGGTAGGCTGAGGCGCAACTAGTGCACCCACTTTTCGCCGTGCGTATTCCGTCCCATGATGTGGTAGGAACCGAGCCTATCGCCATATGGGGCACGAATTCCAGACTCCGGGCTGATACTGAATAGAAAAATCGAATATCACTTTACCCGACCCGGGGATCGAACCCGAGACCTCAGCATTGCAGTCGTACCATTATACAACTATGCCACCGGGGTGATTGATGAATAGGAATAAAAGTGTAAATTAAATGCTCCATTCTACTTACTGTCAGGTGCAAAATGGTCACATTACCGTGCCCGTATAAAAAAAATAATAACAAATAATAATAATACCAGTCCTGTATTGTATACTGTCCCACTGCTGGGCACGGGCCTCCTCTACTACTGAGAGGGTTTAGGCACCACACTGGCCTAGTGCGGGTTGGTAGACTTCACATACCTTCGAAATTCTTATAAAGAACTTCTTAGGAATGCAGGGTTCCTCATGATGTTTTCCTTCACCGTTAAAGCGAACGATAATTGATAAACAATACACACGTAGCTTCGAAAACTCAGATGTCTGTGCCTTGGTTTTTGAACCTCGGGACATTGTCTCGGCAGACCGTTCCATTCCCAACAAGGCTATCATCCACTTAAAAAAAAAACTGGACATGAAATTGATTTTGTGAATATGACACATTCGGATGACCTAAGCGTTATTCGAACTTAATACACTGCCTCGGTGGCGTAAATGCATCGGTTACGCAGTACGACTACCGCTCTAAAGTCTCAGGTTCGAATCCCAAGTCAGTCAATTTTAGGTTTTCATGGTCTGCATCACCCCGGAGTTTGTAATTTGTGATCGATATCATGTTTCATCACGTATATTTTTTTCTTTTCTTACAATACTGATAATGATATGGCAATAATCTAACCCTGTCGTGGGACGGAATACATATGGCTGTTATATAAGGGTGGGAAGGATGGCAAACCTTGAAAGTGCCTCACATTAATTATTACAATTCCATAAACTTATCGACGGGTCCGTAGAACAAAGTCGTATATGCAAAATGAAGCTTTTCAGTAGAGCGCTTTGAATGTCTAAGTTAATTGTGAAAATCACAAGTTATAGTGAACAAAACATTATATTCTATAGGGTTCAGTAACAACTTTGAACTTAATGTGTGAAAATAGCACTAATTCGCACATGAATACAAACTAACGACTTTCATAGCGCTCTACTGAAAAGCTAACATTTTGCATATACGACTTTGTTCTACGGACCCGTCGTTATGTATTAAATCGCTATGTAACCGTGAGAACTATCACACACGTTGAGAAAGTTTTTAATCACCCTTAATAGCAGTGTTCATGCATAATATTAATATGAAATATCCTACTGATCAGATTTCGATTAAATTTGGCACACAGTTAGGTCATGTCCTCGATTAACACATAGGCTACTTTTTATCCCGGGAAAATATAAACCGGGACTTTTGTACCGGAAAAACTTTTTAACGCGGGCGGAGCCGCGGGCAAAAGCTAGTACTAGATAACGCTAAGCCACTGTGAGGAACTAAACCTTCTCCGTAGAGATCGTCCGTGACCATCAATGAGAGGCACAGACCAGCCATTATTAGCTAGCCTGCCTAGCTGCCATTCACAAACAGTTTTGTCTTCTTCAATGAATTTTGAATTAAGTTATTATTATTATTAAGTTTAGAAAGAAGATAAAACATTGTATAACTTAAATAGGTTTAGAAACTGTTTATGAGTAGGGTCTTAGATATAAATTAATGCAGAAAACCCTATGTATCTCCGGTCAACAGAGTTGCAACTCTAACACAATAACATTAGAGATCAAAATAGTATTAAACACAATTCATTATATGAAAATCGATGATCAATAGTACCCAAATGCCACATAAATTATGACTGCCTTTCCTACCATTGAGATTTGATACTATTATTAACATTTTAGGCTATATAGTTCACGACTACAATCAATGCCTACAACGTATGAACTAAAAATAATTGCTAATAGAATGGCGTTCGTAGCAACTAACAGCCATGAAAAATCAATTGAGTACAAATTGAATTCGATCGACGAACTGTTAGTAGAAACTTGTTATTTATTAATTGTTTTTATTGCATTTTTAATCATTGAATCGAGTCACGCTTGGTGGTATACGGAAAGAATTAGACGTGAACCCCTCTGGGGTTGCATTAGGGTTGCCAGGTGGTCGGGAATAGTCTGGGTTCTCCCAATATTTCATGTGATGTCCCGAAATAACAAAACTTCCTGACAAACCGCTTAATATGTTCTACTTCAATAATTTTTTTAAAAGATGCAATATTATTTACATGGGAAGAGCTCTCCGACTGTCCCAACGAAATGAATATTTCAAAAGATATTGATAATAATTTATGCCTTTAGTGCATGTCGCCAGACCACAACTCCAAATCACGACATTTTGAAATGTTTTCCAGATATTTAGATTTGTCAATCTGGCAACTCTAGGTTGCATCCCGGGAGAAAAGGGTTACAAAATTCACACAAAATGTTTTAAAACCAGAGACTCGAACCCAAAACCTCTCGGCCCATAACCGGTATACGCTATCACTAGACCAAAGATACGTCAAATAGTCAGTAACATTACCTAAAAATTAAGAAAAATGTGCTACTTAACCAGTAACCACTAGGACTCTTTACAATGTCTTATTTGTCGCTCTGCAACACTGCGCAAGCGCTGCTTATTTCCGGTATGAAGGTCATTGAAGCAGATTAAAGGATACTCAGTTACTTGACATTAAAGTGTTCACAATGATGTCTCAGAGAAACGAGCTCAAAGCAATTTTCACGTACAAAGTTCTTAGTGTGTTGCTTCTTTTTATGGACCGACTGTCCATAAAGTCTACCTGTAATTTCTCCATTACCAATTACTTGTGATCCAGTGGTCAAAATTCGATGGTTAAATTTAATATATTTGTAACACATATAATGTACATAAAAAATATTTTATTGCACTCCTCTATACGAAGTTAAATTATGCCAAATCGCACACATCCGTGTGTGCAATGTGATAAGGGGTACAAAGTTTTCTTCATGTATTAATAAGTAAATAATATAGATTGATTAATTTCGCATTATGTAAAAATAACTTTGTCATAAACTAAAATCTAATCTGAACTAGTTCTCCGCGGTATTGGTTTCTATTTTTTTATTCAAAGAAAAACATGCTAACACCATTCTTTCATGTAATTGTAATAACATTTCCTATGATAAAGAATTACGAAAATGATCGATAGCTGACCGGGTGATTTTCAAATACATATGCTGAATATAATCTGCCACTGATGATACTATTGAAATTTGACATAGACCTAAATAACATAGTAATTGACTGCGAGGTTCGAAAATCTTAATTTATTCGAATTTAGTCCATAATTGCGTAAATATGTAGCAGTTCATGCCAATTTTAGATATAAAAACTTTTTCTGGACAAATTTGTTTGTTAATTTATCGATAGGAAAAAGTTTTGTGTTTTGTTTTAGTAAATTTATCGAAAGGACTAACTAGTTCTGAGATATCGATAAATTAACAATCCTACGTTAAAATGGATTGCCTAGATCCCAGCCCCAATTAAACAAAACTCTGACTTATTATTACAGTCATAAAGTTCTTATAAACAATATAAATTGGAAACCTTTACAAATTACATTATGTAAATAAAATATATGCTAAAAAAAAACAAAGTCCACCTGACCTAAATTGATAACAATGTACAGCTTCAGTTAATAATACAGAAATATCGTATGGGATCGACGAACTTTAAAACGATAAACGAAACTGGCTAAAAGTGATTACATACTCTATAGGTAAGTAGAAATTGTATAATTCTGAAGAAGTTACGCGTATTCCCCTTGCATAATACAAGTTAACAAAGGAATCTAAAGAGGCAAAGACACACCTGATTCATCCTGATTATTTGAGGGTAAGGCAAAGTTATTACAATTGTAGCCCCCTCATGAAGAAATTGCTGTGTGTGACGTAATAGAAAGGTTTAAACCCGACAAAAAGTCCGAAAGCTGGGTGCACTAGTTCACTTGTGCGCCTCGGCCTACCCCTTCGGAGATGAAAGGCGTGAGTGTGTGTGTGAAGCCTATAATATATACTGCCCAGTGCTGAGCACGAGCCTTTCCTACGGAGAGGGCTTACTTAGACCTTAAATCACTACGCTGGCCTAGTGCGGGTTGGCAGACTTCACATACGTACTAAACTCTTATGTAGAATTTATCACGTATGTATGTAGGTACTATGTTTCCATAAAATGTTTATCTTCACTGTTAACCCGAACGATAATTGATAATACACACGTGACTTGAAAAAGTCTGAAGTGTACAACATGGATTTTAGTCCATCACACATTGTCAATTTTAAATAAAAAAAATCCACACATCTATTACCCTTCTATTTCTTCTATTCTTTCTTCTTCATCTATTACCCAGCCCTACTGAGTACCTATGTCACAAGACCAGTTTTGGAATTCATCCCTGCCAAAGTTTTAATCCTCAAGGCTATCAAATAAGCTATAAAGAAGAAAACACATCTAAATTTAATCTGGCCATAAAATACACAAATAATGCAAAACTCGGCCAGCGGACAAATAAACGATTTCCGAAACTACAAAATTTAATTTGTCTTAAATTTATGATTCATAAAAGTGAACCAGTTCAGCGAACCAATAGGGTTGCCACACGTGATGCACTTAAAATAGCATTATACATGCCAATTTAAGTTTACTGGCATGCCTGATTAAAATAGAAACTAAACGCGTAAAGTTTACGGTTTATTTTACTTTGTCACAGTCAAATTACTAAAGTAATACTCATCAATACAGTGCACTTTCTAAAATCAGTGGCATAGAAGTTCTTGCCGCCCAGGGTGGACTCAAAGTTTGCCGCCGCCCTATGGCACCAAAAAATAGGTCATTTCAAAAAATAATCCCCAACGCGTGCTCACCCTTTATTTACCTGGTTAGGCTATAGATATTATTATGTTCCAACTGGTCTTGGCAAATGATTGTGGCTGTGACTGCAGATGAAGTAACATTGCCCAGTAAATAGAGTTACAAAGTAATTAATCAAAACTATTACACTTATTACTGAAAAATGTAGACTGGAATCACAATCTTCATACCAAATTTCACCAAAATCCGTTATAGTAATGGATTGTAAGTTCATCGTGTTCAGACAGATAGACACGGCGGGAGCCTGTTTCGTAGTGTGTATATTGTATGAGGATAATGATTACTGTTACTTGTGGAGCTTACAAGCAAGCTACTTGTTTATCTCACAAAAAAGAACCCGTCCTACAACCCTAGTAAAAAAATCAATGAGCATCGAAATAATGACGTACCATCGCGGGTGCACGCGCACCGAATGCACCCGCCTCCGGTCGACCGATTGGTTACGTGTTTCTACGTGAACTTGTTATAGGAATCGTGTGGCATTGCTGATGAATAGTTCAATTGTTGGGTGTTGTGCGTGTTGCCAAGATCGATAAACAAATTGTCCTAGTACAAAGTACGGGTTTCTTATGCGTAGCGAATTACCTATCTAGGTGTATTCGAATATTATGTCGAGGACGAAAGTAAGAATCTTCTGGTATCTTAGGTAATGGGCGTTTGACGGATAATTATTATGGATATTGCTTAAGAAGTGATCCACTTATACCTATCTACGTTAAATATATGCATATTCATATTTTTTCAGCTTTGAATTTTGTGATGCGGTCATACGGCCCAAATAAACTCTCCAATGTTCAAGAAAAGAGTAGATCAATACACCTAGATTTTTACCTTAAATAGTTCAATAACATACCTTAGCACATGACATTATATGACTAATACTTTATAAAAACAATTAGGTACTAAAAAATATCCTCAAAGCACTCACGAGGCACACGTCAGTTAATTAATTCGCTCTAGTTTGAGTGCACGCGCACCGAACGCACCGACAGCGATTGAATTGTTTACATATCACATTATATTCATCTCGTAAAAAGAAAACAATGAAACACAGATGCTGCGGTGCTAAAATGTGGAATTGAATACGCATAATGCATACGTAACGTAGTTTTTTTTTTGTTTGAGAATCCGTAGCGGCCAAGGCGATCGAGACATGTAAAATCATGTTGCTGGCTTATAAGATAACGTGCAAAGGTTTCTTGAAACTGGTGGTAGATTTAGTCATTTTACAAGGCATGTAAAGTATTGTATAATTCAAGGAACCCCAATATACAATATAGCATGAAATTTAATCTATACTAATATTATAAAGCTGAAGAGTTTGTTTGTTTGAACGCGCTAATCTCAGGAACTACTGGTTCGAATTGAAAAATTATTTTTGTGTTGAATAGACCATTTATCGAGGAAGGCTTTAGGCTATATAACATCACGATGCAACTATTAGGAGCGAAGAAATAATGGAAAATGTGAAAAAAAACGGGGAAAATTATTCATCCTTGAGGGCTTCCATTGCGTGCGCTGCGAAAACGGTTCAAGATACCAAAATATATGTATGAAAGAATTATTCCTCTTGAAATGATCTAAAAAAATGTCCGCGACAGTATATGTCTATCTTTTAAGATTAACTCACTAGAACCGTTTTTATGGTAATCATATTTGGCCGAAATTAATAATATTATAAACACGCCAAAACTACTGAACCGATTTAAATGAAATTTGGTACACAGATATTTTAGAGCCTGAAAAAGGACATAGGCTACTTTTTATCCCCGTGAAATATAAAACGGAACTTTTATCCCGGAAAAACTCTTTCACGCGGGCGGAGCCGCTGGCAAAAGCTAGTCTATAATAAAATAGTTAAGATTATTCATTTATCGTGGTATCAACTCGCGCTTGCTAAAATAAAACGAACATTGTTAGGTTAGAGAACACATACCAAGTACATATAAATAAACCAATCATGTAGGTTTTTAAGCCAATTCGCGGTAAATCCAGTTAAAGCTAACCCCGCCAGATATAACCTTGGTGCACGTGCACTGAGTGTACTTAATCAGGCTTTTGTGGTTGAGTGGGGATTTATACCCACGTTGTTACAAGCGAATGTAATTATAGTAGTGACGGTAATACATTCTAGTTTTATCCGTAAAGCTGTATATTTAAATAGATAACATACATATACACTCACGCCCTTTATCCTCGAAGGTGTAGGCAGCGGCGCAACTAGTGCACCCACTTTTCGCCGTATGTATTTCGACCCATGAAGCGATAGGGCATAAATTCTTGATACTGAATATATAAAAACCCAACATCACTTTGCCCGATTATAAATGATCCCAATATATATCCGGATCGATACCGAAATAAAACAAATCATCTACAGATGATGATTATGATGATTACGAGCATGTTACACAAAAAATATTTTGACTGATCCATTTTAGCAATCGGTCAGGCCGATACTGGATATAGTGGCTGACCTCGGAAAGCATCTCATCGAAAGAAATCGCTACTCGCTATAGTGAGGTTTTCAAATAATAGGTACAGTCAGCCACATAAATAGCTGAACAAATAGGAAATTTCAAATCACCTTAACGCGTAGGTACAGTTTACTTGAAACTTTGTTTTTTCTTTGTGTGAAGCACAGTAAATGCCTTTTATTTTTGTGAAGAGAAATCAAAAATTGGTTGGAACACAAAAGTGTATAGGCGATTTAAAGTTTTGAATTTGTTCAGCTACTTATGTGGTTGACTGTACAACGGTCTCTGTCATTTTGGACAACAAAAGTAATGAAGTAGGTATTTTCCCACAAAACTTGATTTTGCATGTTTATAAATACGACTATCACCGACTCTGTTCTAATTAATATGACGAACAAATGACAAAAGTATCAAACATAGTACAGCGTGTTCAACAAATTCGACTCGACTCCAGGTTTCCGTACGAATGCACCAGATGTACTGCCCGTCGCGTCGGTTGTATTGTTTACATATTGTTTGTAAACACTTCCTCTTTGCCAATTCTGGTAATTTACATGTTAAATGCGCAATTATTTTTTTTTAAATAATAAAAAATAAAATACTTTATTCATCACGTAGGCGAACATAGTTGCACTTATGATAAGTCGAGACACATTTAATTATATATTATTAGTCACTTACATAACTACAGACACTTTTATTACGAGTAAACTAATTGATGAAAAATAAAAACTAAGAAGCCAGCTCGGGCTGGCAAGAAAAGCAATATAAAAATTAAAATATAAATATAAAAATTAAATACATACACCGACATTTACGTACTGATCCCATTGGAAACATTGTGTACTATTAAGTATCAACCAGAGACTATATCCCACAGTACCAAGATTTGATACAAACATTTGCCAATCCTACAAATAAAATATCACACAAAAATGTTTTTTTTATGTCTTTGAATGACGAGACGAGCATGCCGTTCGCCTGATGGTAAGCGATACGACCCCGCCCATAAACAGTAGTAGCACCATACAGCACCTTGAGTTACAAAGCACTGTGTGGTATTCCACTGCGCTCGTCATCCTGAGACATAAGATGTTCTCATTATGTTCAGTAGAATACAACAGTGCATGCACACTGCTGCTTGGCGGTAGAAATAGACATTGCGGTGGTACCCACCTAGACGGACTCTTACATATGAGAGACCTACCACCAGTATAACGGTACAAGTGAAAGTGCGGTGAAAGTGTGAACCACACAAACATTTGCGAATAATAAAAACATTTGTCTAGGTTTGTAAAATCTCCCATATTGTTCCACAGCCCATCTCAATTATATTACCGCATCAATGATTCCGCCCCTTCGCAATAGTTTTATTGGTATCGTGTTATCATACTAGGATTGAGATACTTTTATACTTAGAATAATAACATTATTCTATGCTTTTATATTTATACTATTAAATGAGGAGACAAATAGCTCTCAGATACCAGGCACTACTGCCCGTAATAGTAATAAACTAATAACAATCTAACTTTGTATTGCACACATGGGCGTAGCTATATAGCTCTCACGTGGGGGGTCCTTCGATATAAAAATTTTTGTGGCGTGGCTTTCTGCCTTGCATGACACCATATTTTAGAAGCTATGGGGAGTCCGGTTCCACAAAATGTCAACGGTCAGTTGCGTAGCGTGGTTTATTGTAAACTAAGGGGGGGGGGGGGCTGGACTCCCTGAACCTCCCCTATATACGACCATGATTGCACAGCTTGGTAAGGCATTGAGCTATTCTCGTTACCCTGAGATATGACATTCAAGTTCAATAATTATAGTGGCCACAATGCCCCCAAAACGTAACCGCAGATAGATGATACAACAGCAAAACTTTGATGCCTAACAACAGACAAAGCGGTCAGGGCCGCGCCGTCCCTATGTGCGAAGTGTGCGGCGCACATAGGCGACAAAGCAATGGCGGCGCCGGAATCAGGATGAAACGCCAGCGTTAACAATTATTGGACTTATATTTGTTATACTTCAATTACTTATTCTTTATGGTTGAGTAGGTAAGAAAGTACCTACGTTCTAGATTAACAATAAAAAATATTAATGTCGAGACAGGACGACAAAAATCAAGGGCGTTTCATAGGTTTCGCACACAGGCATTGTCTTGGGTCGGCGCGGCCCTGAAAGCGGTAACACATACTCAGCTCTGTCACAAAAAACCAACGTAGGCAGTTGTGTAATTAACTCACTCAGAACACAGCATACATCGCGAACTTAGGCGTTTGGTGCAAAAACGAGCGCACACTGAAAGGGAACCGGCCTTTGTTACCAAACCTCGCCGGTGCGCGTGCACTGAATGCACTCGCGGACCGGCCCATGTTTATACACCTACAGCACAGGCGTTTCAAACATTTTGACTGTGCATAACAGTTTACTAAATAAAGTTTGTTGTTCTAGGATAACAGTGGGGTACAGCTGGAATTCAGTGCTCTCTAACAGCGTACGGAGCTGTAACCCTTCTACCATACATATTGCAACAAATACATTGTATACTTGGTATTGTTAACTGTGCTTTTTGTATCAGTGTGTACATAATAATATATTTCTATTGTTGTTTTTATGTGTGTGTAGAAAAATAAATGTTTTAACTCTACCAATGAATTACTATTGTTAGATGTTTCGGTATACGTGTTCAAAATATTTATTTAAGCTTTACATTGATATACTGGAATGTCGTGCTAAAAGCGAATGCATTATCAAAGGAAATCAGTTGGTTTTGTTATCAAACGGCGCCGGTCCGTCATTATTTAAAACAATAACTTCATTTATCTATGAAATTCATCAGCAACATTATTTAAATCTTTTAGGGCAAATTTCCAGCTTGATTGATTTTTTATACTGCAGAACAAACGTTTTAAACATAGTTGGTTGCCATAACACTTTTAGGTTTCTAGAGTTGAGTTTATGATACACCTATAAGAACATTATAGGAATCAATTTTAAGGGATTAAAAAGGTGTTGAAACTATCGAATACCAAAAGAACGACGCATTTGTACGCGCGCTACAGAAAAACCGAAGTAGTTACTTTCGCATTTATAATATTAATATTCAATTTACACACACACACGCACTCTCGGCTTTTATACTCGAAGGAGTAGGCATGGGCGCAACTAGTGCTTTTCACCGTATGTATGCCGTACCACATAAAAACTAGGATCTAACAGTTAACGCCATATATTAATTATAATTATTACATCACTAAAACAAATGTAATTTCTCTATCTCAAAGCAAAGTAGGGGAGATAGGCAGAGGCATAATTTACATGCCAAATCTCTGATAAGATTGTGGCACAGGTGACATTAGTTATCGAGCCAACAAAAAACATTGTGACTGGGTTTTTCCATCTTGAAAATTACTCAGTCGCAGCTCGGAGTCAGGAAGTTGGCGGTGTGATACCCCCGTGCCTCGGAAAGCACGTAAAGCCGTTGGTCCTGCGCCTGATCACTCTCCGGTCATGTCGGAGTGCCATATCACCGGTATATGACAGTGAAAGAATAGCGAGTGCACCTGTGTATTGTCCCCGTGATGGACATGTCCGAGGCAGCGTGTCTCACGCTGCCTCGGACACCAAAAGGTGGACACGGTACGGTGTTTCGGGGGCTTCTGAGCCCCCGCAACAGGAAAAGGACCGCAACAGCGGTACGTGCAGGGGCGGTTGCGGACGACAACTTAGACGTGAGTCGGAGGAAGCCCGCAGCCGTCCCTAATGCGCCGAAGATGGCCGTTTAAAAAAAAAAAAAAAACCTGTGTCTTGCACACACACACACTTGTGCACTATAATAACTTTTACACTTATGTAGTTTCCACCTCATTATAATTATTTACGCCAAGTGGTTATACCTTGGTCAATAAGAAATCCGATTTCCGTACTCGATCCATACAAAATAAGTTTTACTGTATATGTTCGACGTTGGATGCCATTATTGGGTATTAACATACGCATATAGATAAAGTCCTTGAAATAAAACTATGAGTTAGTTTGTACTGTGAAGCCTCTTTGTTCTACGAACTTGGCGGACACACAGGCGTATGTCTCGATGACACAAAAGCATACAAATTACACTATTGACAGAAAGAAAGAAATTTCCTTGTGCTGGGACTACACTAACATCAAATGCCATTATAGTATCGACACGCAATAATGGCCGTTTTGACGTTTCTCTGCTCATCAAGTTTCGCATTAATTCATAACTACGTTGAAGGAGCTAATTGCTCTTCATTAATGTCAATAGTGACGTGCAGTCTTTATGGAATGTATAAGTGTACGACACAGCTTAGCATCGAATTTGTTTAAATGAGATTTCACCTCGCTTTTGTAATGTGTCAAAGCGGCCACCATAGCGTACCGGTACTATTATTATCGCATTAATCGGGACAAAACGTAGGTGACCTTGACTGATTGCCCTACCATACCCGACTGGATAGCAACTATTATGGTAAAAAACCGGCCACAGACGTCCTGCATCATGATTCATATATTCTTAATCATTGCAATAAAGGCGTATGATATTATAATGGATACAATAAAAAATGTCTTTATATGTTACTAATATTATAAATGCCATAATGAAAATATTTGGATGTTTTCAAAAATTACACAACGCTGAAAGGATTTAGAAAAAATTAGGCCGTTCCCGGTAATTTGCTCCTATTTTTAAAAGATTATTTTAAACATTAAACTAAATAAATATTAAACATTTAACTCCAAACATGCAATCAATCATGCACATAAGTGGCAACATAATCAATTGTCAAAGGCCAAAAATTGCATTGAACAATGAACAAAAACAGAAATGCATTGAAAAATCTGCCAATCCTACTAATATTATAAAGGCGAAAGTTTGAAATACTACTGAACGGATTTCGATGAAATTTGGCACACGGATAGATCATAGCCTGGATTAACACATAGGCTACTTTTCATCCCGGGAAAACTCATTCAAGCGGGCGGAGCCGCGGGCAAAATCTAGTAAATGTATTAATTAACACTCACAAATAATTGGAATATCATTAAAGTTGTAACCACAACATTAGTCTAATATTCAGCTGATAAATGATGCATCAATGTCGTGTCGGTTTCCTTGGCCATTTTCCTCCCAACCATAGCTCCAAACGGGAAAGTAAATAAGGTTATTACTATACAATGAATTGAACCCACGTGCTGAAGTCTTCAAATAAACAACAGACAAAAGTGTTGCCTCTGACTCTCAAAATTATTTAAGTTTTAGCTTATGCTCGCAACTTCGGCCGCGTGACAGGTTTTCCGGGATAAAATTCCCGCTATAAAGTAGCCTATGTCTTTTCTAGGCTCTCAAACTGTCTCCACAGCCCCCTCAGGCAATTCTTGTGCGCTGGGTCTTCACACCCAATGCACGCCCATGCATGAGGGGACATTTGTCGCGAGCTGTGGCACACAGTTCAGTGTGTGTACCTCTTGGTTGTATAACACATAAGAGGCCTTTGGGGGTTCCGCGAACATTTCCCGGGACCTTCTCTTTCCGCCCATCCTGGGAACCTTCCTCCCTTCCCCCACTTTCCCTTCCACCTTCCTTTTCCGCTTCCTTCCTAGGCCCCTCCTGTCGCTAAGCCGCGGGATTCACTGTATACCGATAGCAGGTCTCCCCGGTGTTGACTGCAGGGTTCACCTACTAAAAAAAAACTGTCTCCACACAAAATTTAATCGAAATCTATTCGATAGTTTTTGAGTTTATCGAGTTCCGACAGACAGAAACACATGGCAGGAGATTTTCAAAGTTGGGTCAGTCCGTGAAATGTTTAAAGATAAACCTTGTAAATCTAGCTCTGCGATGCGGATCGCGGAACCGAGTCCATCCGGACTTACCGAGTTTCTAATTCAAACTTAGAAGCTGTTATCAGTAGACATTGTTCCGGTACGGTAAACGAAGCTGTGTCTTTCCGTTTCACAGTCGGCTTATTGCCAGCTGCGGCACGGAGGCCGTGAAATCAATTTACCATTAGTAACATTAATCATCTTGCTAAGCTAAACGTAACTAAACTATTCTTTGTGAATTATTGCTCGCTTTAACGGTGAGGATAACATCGTGAGGAAACCTGCATACCTGAGAGGTTCTCTGAATTTTGAAGGTATGTGAAGTCTGCCAACCCGCACTAAGCCAGCGTGGTGGACTAAAGCCTTAACCCTCTCAGTAGTAGAGGAGGCCCGTGCTCAGCAGTGGGCAGTATATAATACAGGGCTGGTATGGTAAACTAAACGTTGCGATTGCGACCGGAAACCTTTGTTGCAAAAGATTTTGATGATGAAATCGCATTTCTGTTTTAAAGATGATCAAAGGATCAACAGCGGGTGAAGTTATCTCCATAAGTGGCAAATTTAGTAGACAGACATCATATAAGGAATTTTGAATCTTAGTTACATTCGCATAACGTAAATAATTACTCGTGTGCACAATTTCACGATATATGATGTCAATTAATATATTTTTAAGAAGCAATATAATAGCTTAAAGCTTATATACTAGGCAATTAACAATAGCCTGCGAACCACAACAGTAAAAATGTGATAAAAAATAGACACTTGCAATACCGTTCCCAATACAAACCATGTTCATAATTTACTTGTAGCACGTTTAATGAAAAACCAACCTTAACGATCATGTATAATTCTCAGTATAGCGTTTCGCGAATATATTTAATGAAAGGGTAAACAGCGCATAACAATATACACCTTTTTGCGTGAGAATAAAGTTCAATGTTCAAAGTTAGGCATCGCGAGTGCACGTGCACTAAGTTTGCACTCGCTTAGGTCAACGTATAATGAATCCGCCGTATAAAGAGAAACTGTGTGGCAACTTTATTGTTGGTTTTTCTTACAATTTGACTTGTGTAAGATTAGGTCAACTGTTAATTATATTAATGAGCTGTTTGGAATGAAACTAATTATTATACGAAACTATTAGTTTGTAACCTCTTTGTTTACAAACTGTAACAGAATGTCGAATAACCTAGACTAGGATTTCTATAATTTACTTGTTTTTAATATCATTGCCCTAGTTACAGATTAATGATGTTATTGAAGGAGGACTATTATGAGTTATGTCCATCATCATATTAGTAAGTAATGATCTTGAAAAGTCAACTCCTTAGAACAATAAGACCTTGACCAAGCTCAAGTTCAATGGCGACCTTAGGACGGCCTAGAAACCGCTATGGAATACAATCGTTTTAATTATTACATTAGAATCTATTTAGCAAAACAAATAATTTATACGTTTTATTGTGACAGACGTGAGCTTATCGCTGTATCAGGCATATTTTTTTATTTATTCACTCTTTTTTGCACAAGATATCACAATTTAAAGAAAGAATAACACAAAAGGTACAAGTACAAATGGCGGTCTTATCGCTCTAGGCAATATCTTCCAGACAACCATGGGATGGATATAAGAAAAGGAGATAGAGAGGGCAGTCTAGTGAATAGATAATAATTCAGGTTATTCAATATAAATAATAATAATAATAAATATAACTATTACAATGAATGACCAATAACATAGAAATAAATACACAAAATATATATATATATATATAGATACATACATACATATACATAAGTTTATAAATAAACATACATATATAATAAATTACCAATAAATGATGAAAAAGAAAAATACATATCAATGAGTCAAGTTAGTGAGACAGGTAGTGATCTTTAACAAGGATTTTAAATGACGTCAATGTTTTCGCCCGCCTCACTGTGACTGGAAGGGCGTTCCACAGTCGAACAGCTTCAACAGTGAACGATTTGTCCATAAAAGTGGTGGAGTGCACGGGCATTCTCAACTTTAAGTTCGCTGACGACCTCAAGGACTTTGGATGTGAGTCATGAAGAAATATGAATCGATATTTAAGATAAGAAGGGGTGAGAGGATTAAACAAAACATTATACAGAAGAAAAAGAATATGAGCATTCCGACGAAGCCGTATGGGTAACCACTTGAGCTTAGCACGAAACTCAGACACATGATCATATTTGCGTAAACCAAATATAAATCTGATGCAGAAGTTTTGAAGACGCTCAAGTTTGTTAAGTTGGTCTTCGGTGAGATCTAGATAGCTGACATCGGCATAATCAAGGATGGGGAGAAGGAGTGTTTGCGCAAGTGAGATCTTCGTGGCGACGGGAAGAAAATTTTGTAACCTTCGCAAGGACCTTGCCGAGGCAAATAGTTTTCGACTAAGCTCTTGAAGCTGCGGGCCCCAGGTGAGGGTCTTATCCAGATGTAAGCCTAAGTTCTTAACAGTATCACTATATGGGATGGTGGTACCATTACATGAGACAGATGGTAGTTGGTCCCAATCTAGTTTCGATACCTTCCTGGGGCTGCCGACTACAATGACTTGCGTTTTGGACGGATTAACCTTCAACCCATAGGCTTTGCTCCACTCACAGATGTGTTGGATATCTTCATTGATTGTCGTAATCGCGTCGACCAATTTGTCCAAGGGTGCCCGAGTATAAATTTGGAGATCATCTGCGTAGAGGTGGTAGGAAGAGCGAAGATGATCAGTAATGGAATTAATAAAGACAGCGAAGAGTAGAGGAGATAGCACGCCGCCCTGGGGTACGCCAGCAGATAGAGTACACCAGGAGGATAAAGTTTCTTCAACACAGATGCGTTGCCGGCGTCCATACAGGTAACTTCGAAACCAATCAATTGCCCTTGGAGATATATTAAGAGAACCAAGTACGCTAAGTAATACATCAAAATCGACTGTATTGAAGGCATTACTGAAGTCTAGCAAAGCTAAGACAGTCAGCTTACCTTCCTCCATACCTGATCTGATGCCATCCGTAATATGAGTCAGAGTGGTAGTCGTACTGTGACCAGGACGAAAACCCGATTGAAGGGGATTTAGGAGTTTATTTTTGGAAAGGAATTCATTCAGTTGGGTGTGAATAAGACGTTCAAGGACTTTTGAGAGAAATGGTAGAATGGAGATAGGACGAAATTCGGAGAAACGAGAGGAGTTGGGTTTTTTTGGAATGGGGATGATACGGGCTTCTTTCCAAGCGTTAGGAAAGATCCCTGAGGAAATTGAATGATTTAGGATATGGGAAATAATGGGAAGGATTTCGTCTAGGATGGGAAGAATCATGTTACGGCTGACATCGTCGCACCCTATCGCATGTGATGAAATAAGCGTAACGGTCCTCCTAATATCACAAACAGCAAATTGTTTAAAGAAGAATGCAGAACAGTCGGGAGTCTTAACGGTAGAAAGAAGCTTAATAGTCTCGTTTTTGAGCGTCCTGTCGAAAAAGGCCGGAGAAGAAAAATGTTGGTTTAAAGAATTTAAATCGATAGTTTTAGGGATAGAGTTCTGTTGAGATTTACCTACTCCCAGTGTCTTAAGAAATTTCCAGACTTTGCTTGGGTCTCCGTTTTCAACGGAATTGTGAACATGTCGGCGTTGAGCATTCCTACACACCTTACTGCAGTGGAACCGAATGGCTACGTATTTCTGCCAATTCGACTCGTTAGGGCGACGATTGTACCTGGACTTAGCCGACGCTTTTTTAGATAGCAACTCTTTAATTTCAGCGGTAAGCCAAGGTGTCGGAAGATGTTTGACTTTAATTGGCCGAACAGGTGCATGCTTATCGAAGAGATCAAGTATTTTCCTCGTGAAAAAATCTACCTTGGTATCCATACAATCCGAATGGAGAAGAGGACTCCAGTCAATGTTGTCGGCATCCTTGCGAAGATCATCAATATTCATGTTCCGTAAATTCCGCTGTAGGAGGATTTTGGGTCGGGCTTTGGGAGGACGAATACGATAGGACAGGAAAAGTAGGTCATGAGAAGAAAAGGCGTCAGCGGAACATTGACCATGTTTCGCAACGTGGTTTAATGAGGAAACAAAGATAAGATCAAGAAGAGTAGGAGTGCAATTAGGAGAATGGTGAGTGGCTGCAAGAGGAAGAATGGAAAGGTTGCAGGATTTTATGGTATTCAGAAGGGAGGAAGAACGATGGTCGTTCTTAAGGATACAGGTGTTAAAGTCACCCATGATTATAGTTTGACTGTATAAAGGAACTAAGTTTTCAAGAATAATTTCGAGAGAAGAAAAGAAGTCAATGCGAAGTGAAGGGCAGTAATAAACACCGAGTAGGACTTTTTTGAGTGAGAATTCCACCTCCAAGAACAAATGTTCACCAGCATTAGGTGGTGGTGGTTGTGGTGATACACTAACTATGGAATAGCGAATATGTGATCGAAGATAAATAGCGACACCGCCTCCACCACGTGCCTCGCGATCATTTCTGATGAGGCGGAACCCAGGAAGAGAGTAAGTTGAAGAAGATAGACAAGGTTTTAACCAGGATTCAGAAACAAGGATAGCATGAATATGAGTACAGTCAAAACTAGCCAGCATATCTGGGAAATGGGCCGGAATGCTTTGGGCGTTGAAGTGAACTACATTAAAATTCCTTGGGACGTCAGAGAACTGAAACGAGAGAGTTTCGGCAAGTGAGGGAACACTGACAAAACTGTCATCACTACAAGCTGACAAAAAATCCTCACTGTCACTATTATAACTCAGCACAGACATTGGTAAAATACAAAAATATTAATAATATAAGAATAAATAATTATATATAAATACAAATAATAAAAGTATAATCAGTAAGCAACAAAAAAAAACATCCATCTGCCGGTTCTGGTACTATGACATAATATTATTATTTAGCAATAATAAAACAAATAAAAAAGAAACAACAAACACTGTGGTCCAGGATAACAGAAAAGAAAAAAAATAAAATATGATTTCTATCATTGATGTATTAAAAAAACCCTTCTATGCTTAGATATTAAATATGTAAGTGATTTCCGAACGCATCGTGAAATATAGATATCAGATGACATTAATGTCAACTGTCAAGTGTCAGTTTGAGGTTTGCTAACTACAACAATATTATGTGGGTGGATTTAGGGTTACGAAGTAGCAGTTAACAATTGATAACAGTAACAAAACAAAAAAAAAAAAAAAAGAAATTAATCATAATAATACGAACATTAACTCACACAAAAAACAATAAGTTGCACTGAATTGACTAGTTCATTGGGTAATAATATAATCATAAACAGAATAATTCTACTACCTGGACCACATAGGTACTTTGCAAGAATACAATGATGCACTCTATTTCTTGGCAATCGCGGCTCGTCTGGTTTTAGGCACGGCTATGGTCTTCTTTACCGGAGTCGGCCTCGCCGGAGTGTCAACGTTAATCTGCTTAAGCTGAGTAAGTGACACCACGCGATGCCGAACGCCAGAGCTTACAACATAGACATTGCCCTCCCTAGTCCAAGAGTTAGTGATGCCAAACTTATCACGTGCCGTCATGAAGATGTCGTGCCTGGACTTCGTGAGGAACTCAGAGAGTGCAATGCCGGAGCCTTTCAATTTTGCTTTATTAAACCAGAGCTTGTCCCTCGTAGCGATGTCCTGCAACTTGACAAGCAGAGGCCTAGGCTTTTTTGAGGTGGACTGACGGCCCATTCTGTGGCAACGTTGTATATCACTAGCTTTAAAGTCAGTGACACCAATACGCTGCTTCACAACCTCCATAATTATCTGAGATGGGTTCTCTTCCGCTGCCTCGGCAACACCATGAAATAAAAGGATTTTGCGACGCCTCTGCATCTCCATAGTATCAACAGTGTGTGCTAAAGCTTCAATTTGATGCTGTAGAAGGTTGAGAGCCTGGGTGATGAAGGCCCTATATGTAGCAAACTCAGTTGCTAAGCCAGATGAGCCCATTGTAGTAGCCGAAGATTTCTGGAGGTCGGATTCAAAAGCTGCCATCCTTTTATGGAATTCATCCTTCATTTCTTCAATAGTAGTCTTCAACTCGGACTCCATGGTGCAAATAGGAACAAGTGATATTGTGTAGTGTAGTGAAGACAGGTGAAGTGGATAAATGAAGAAACAGACAGGAAATGAGCACTAACACCGGCAGGTAGACAGTTTAACTGATGTTTTTAAACATAAAATGTAAAGAAAGACACTTATGTATAATTAAAATCAATTAAAATTGTAGAGCAAAAATTCGTTGGACTATATTTCACAACTACCCCACCTACTAGGCATATGTTGATGTAGGAAACTATTTATTCAGGAAAAGGCACCTATTTCTTGACCTTATAATTTAGAAGACACCTTTTTCATAATTTACGGTCTTTACTGCCACTAGACCAATGTTACCAGGGGGAAGGAGTAGTATCCTTATATTTTCATAGAAATAAACATATCTTACTGTTCATTTACTACACACAACAAGATCGCATGTACTTACGTCAAACAAAAAATGCAATGGAGGCAAAACCATTACAAATAACTGTGCAAGTATTGCGTATATTTTATATTATACCATTTTTATGTTTATGTCCGGGTAGAGTCTACACAAACCAGATTTATTGTTTGTGTGTAAGTAAATATATCTCTTTCTGTATACAAATGGGTTCAACAAGGAAGTTTGAAATCGTTTTTATCTATTCTCGCATTATATCTCCGAAAGGGTAGGTACAATCACCCAATTTGGTGCTAGTGCATTTTCTCAAGATAAATGGTAAATTTTTCCTCTTTTACCATGCAGGTACGATCGTTAGAAGATATAGAAAGGGAACAGTAGATAACTTTTAGTCTACTTTAGTTGTTAGTTGCATATAGCTGACAGACGTCGTGTAAGCAACTTATTTAGAACCTTAAAGTGGTTGAGCGTACACATCTCTGATTGTACACTGTAATTAAAAGTTTATAAAGTATTTTTTAAGTAATGTGTAAAATATTCTGTGGTCAATGAGATAAAGTAAAAATTGTAAAGTGTTCTATGGTCAATAACATATGTAGACATACTTACATACATACATAGTATCACACCTATGTCCCAAAGGGGTAGGCAGGTACTATGAATTGCCACTTTGCTCGATTCTGGCATACTACTTTGGATATGGATATGTTTTGGATTATGTAGACATTTAAGAAAAAACTAGTTATCACTACTGCCTCGGTGGCGTAGTTGTACTAAGGTACGACTGCAATGCTGAGGTCTCGGGTTCGATCCCCGGGTCGGGCAAAGTGATATTGAGTTTTTCTATTCAGTATCAGCTCGGAGTCTGGAATTTGTGCCCGATATGGCGATAGGCTCGCCCCCTATCACATCATGGGACGGAATAATGGCGAAAAGTGGGTGCACTAGTTGCGCCTCTACCTACCCCTTCGGGGATAAAAGGCGTGAGTGTATATGTATATGTAGTTATCACTAATCTAATTACCTGACCCACAGCTAGGTCACCCAAACTCATTTACCATTACACTTTCGTCCAATGCAAATAAACTTAATCCTATCTCCCTACCTAGGTGTTACCTCACCTCAGTCCACCCCTGGACCATGGAGGCTGCAGTCTTCGAAATGTTGGAAGAAAATAAGAATACCAAAAAACGCGATCAAGTCCGAAAACTGGTTTCATTTCGATTTTAACATTAGCATAATCATTCCGCAAACCAGTCCCCTTATTCTCTATGGAACACGTTATTTTTACCACTCCTAAGTCCTAACAAGCGCGTAACGTAACTCATTCCGTTTATCACTATGGAAATAGGCATACAGAATACCATGTAACGTTAATTACACGAAGTTAACGTAACGCGGCCGCGATACTAGTTAACACCATCATAGAGAATAAAGGGCCTGTACGGGAAGTTGCAAACAGACCAAAACAATTACTGAGAATAGTATATTATTCCCATAACAAATCATAACTACCATAAAATCCAAACAAAAAACATAAGTACAACAGATTAGCATTATCCAAACATTTTTTGTTGAATAATGTAAATATGATGAGATATCCTGTTGAGTCAGGGTCATTTATTTGTTGAGTCATCAGAGTTCTGAGTAATTAACTTCAACGGATTTCATAAGTGAAAAGTTGCAAGTACACTAAAAATAAGTGTTGAAATGAAGTTGTTTTTATTCTTAAATATTAACAAACTAGATTGTGCTTCCTGCTCACAGAACCATCTGCTAGATGCAGATCACATAGCCTAGGGTTGCCAACTGTCACATGTTCGCAGCACATTGTTTTTGTAGCATCCTGGTTTTAAAAGTAACTTGATCATGTATTGTTAAATTTTATTACAATGAAACTTTTTTCCTACATATTTATTTAACTATTGTTACTCTATTAATGTGTACTTTCTAAACTGGATCGAATTGGTTCATCTATTTTCAAATTCTAGTTTTTTTTTGTGGTTGCGAACCCTAACATAGCTTAAACAATAATGTAGGAAATTATCGATTTATGAACCAAATCTCATTTTTAATCTACTTCAATAGTGAATGTATATTAAAATTAATAATTAGTAAACAAATGGTACAAAGTATGGTTTATGAACAATAATACTTGTTTACATTGAACAAAATGTTTTTGACTTGTAATTTTATTCAGACATTTCAAAGTTAGTATGGATAATGATTAGGTCATTACATACAAAATAAAAAACTGTAAACATACAAATTCCAGTCATTGACTCGTCAAGGGACGCTAATGTCAAATGTTTTAGATATATTGCTCTTTGCTGCCATTGTTTGTTGGTTCTCCTCGGGCCGAAAGTTATTCTAAAAAAGTTATGATATTATTTTAATATCTACCCACTTGACATTGGCGAAATCACCGATGAAACTATAGAGCCATTTTTAAAATAAGAAGAATTTGTTTTTCACCAACCAATAATGATTTTTCAGGATTTTGCTTTCTTTGCTTGAAAATAAAATTAACGTTATATTATAATAAAAGCTTTTCTTGATTACATCCAACAGATGACACTAAAAAACAAGGTTTTTTACACTTAAGAGTTGAGTTATGATTCTACTATAGTCCAACAGATGTCACTAAAAATAAATAAATCATTATTTGTTCATATTTTAGTTGGATTTTCTATAAGTGTGTTTTTAGTTTAAAATATTGAATTGTCATCGGTCCTTGATAAGTATGGCAAATTTCGATTTAATCTGACGTTTTGAAGGGGGTCAAAATCATGTTCAAAGTGTCAATTACATACACACATACATCTGAAGCTAATAAAAGCGTGTTAAAAAATAATATTCTGTGTAATAGTTCTCACACACCTCATGTACAGTCAGCAGCATAAATATCTGTACAAAATCGCTTATATACGCATTAAGTTAAACTGAAAAAAAAATTCTTCGAATGAAGTAAAGCAAATCTCTTTTATTTTTTTTTGTGAAGAGAAAAATAAGATTAGTAAGAACTCAAAAGTATGTAGGCAATTTGAAATTTTGAGTTTGTTCAGCTACTTATGCTGGTGACTGTATCTTACGTGACTTGTGAGACACACTTGAGAGAAAGTCAGACAATAATAATATCTACTTTAGGAACAAGTGACATTTTGCTAGAGAAAGTGCGACAACCATACTTTGTCTTTAATCATGTTTTGTAGCATTAAGTATATTAATGACTAGTAGTGCGCGCGGCTCCGCCCACGTCAAAAAGATTTCCAGGACAAAAATAATTTCCCATGATAAAAAGTAGCCTATAGCACTTAGGAGTTATGTAGCTTCCTATTAGTGAGAATTTTCAAAATCTGTTCAGTAGTTTCTGAGATTAGCGCGTTCAAACAAACAAACAAACTCTTCAGCTTTAAAATATTAGTATAGATAAAATTACCAACTCAAATTTGTCAGATTATCAAATGATGACAAAGAAAAATATTGAACCTAAGCAGGATCTGTTCACTAGAAACATAAATATCATTGTAACTGCATTGTTCAATAGAATAACACAGTATTCACTATTAAGAATGTAAAGCAATGTCCCCATATATAAACTACAAGCTGCCAAAGCTAACCATTTATCTTCCGTATGTAGAGAAACTGAACATCTGTGTATATAGACAGATAATAATCGTCACCTGACGGACTAGTGTACGACGCTGGGAGTTACACTGCTGCCTTATCTTCAACCAGATCTCCCACACACAACGAATATAACGCAATCTAAAAGGAACATGTCAGCAAACCATCGCGATTATTATTTCATGAAGTATTTTTAAATATTAAACATAGCAAATGTTTATTGTAACAACTTAAAATTAATCTTGAACATGATCTGAGGTTTATCGCTAAACAAAACAGATTAATACAACTTACCCCGTCCAATGATTATTTTGATTGCTTCCTTGCTTCTCACAAACACGAAATATTCCAACTCTAATTCATATACAACACTCAAAATTATTATCGCACTGCAACTTTCACTTCGTTTTCGGTAAATTCGCAAAACACGGAAACGTAATAAAAGATTTTTATTCGATACGAAACGAAAAGCAGAGACAAAACGAAAAGGCAGAGCAAAACAGACAATCGAGCTGCAAAATGCAAATTAGACAGCTAGAGAAGTCCAACTCTCATAGGCCATAGTACTAAAGTAATGAGTATCAGTAAAGCCTGTCTCACGAAAGAAGTTCCGCAGACGCGGCGCCACAGTCATGCGACGTAATGTTGCTAACTTTAAGGTGTTACACGTCCCGAAATCAACAAAAGTTCACGGTATAATTATTTTTTAGTGATTATAAAAAAGTAAAACAAAAATGTTAACAATATTGCTGTATTCGAAGAACAACTGATTGCATAACGGGGATTTAGGGTAGGTAGGGAATTTAGGGTTACCAGCACGGGTTTACAATTTTATTTTAATTTTAACGTTTTGAATGCTTCGCAGCATTTCATAAAAATAGAGCAAGCTTGCAAAATCTTCAAAACGTCGTATATAAAATGCAATATTAAAAAAAGGGGGGGGAAAATCGAATAACAGTTTTGATTCAGTATTTTATTTTAGCACAATAGACCGGGAGATATGATAGTAAAATCGGTACATTAGTAGACTACAGACATAATCGGTAGATCTCCCGATAAATCGGGTTATTTTGCAACACTGCACGTAAACGGAACCATACAAAAAGCGGACATCTCCTTTGTAGTAAAATACCATCGAACGAGGATTGATAGTAATAAATAACCCATTAATTCTGAAACTATTTCAAATGTCCCATGTATTTTGATTATTTGATAGTAATCAATATCATATTCTATAACAATATTCTTAAGTCATTAATTCGTAATCAATAGTATAATATCAATATATGAATTAATGACTTAAGAATATTACACAACTCATGACAAACCATGAGCGGTGCGATTATGACACAACAAAAACACTACAATAGTACCGAATGAAAAGACACAATTCGGTTTTAGTTCATTGTTGGAATATGTTGTACAACCCAATTGTCGACACGACCCCTGGCTATGTGATGTATGTTATGACAGATTATAAATAACTTGAAATAGTCGATTAAACATACATTCTAGCAATTATCATCGTCGGTAAATTCTCCATAATATTTCCTGTAAAGAATTAATGTAAGTATACACAGTAAGAACAAACACTAATAGCCTGAGTTTTTTAATCTCAGTACAAATATTGAGGATATTCACATTTCCAAATTGTGTGTAATATAGTAATAATATGTTGTTACATCATCATTATTTAAATAATATTATGTTACAAAAAGACCACTATAGTATATTACGTGCCGCTACTAAAACCTTTATTTCTATAAGTTACTTTAAACTTTCTCATAAGATCATACACTGCGCATGTTCGTGAATCTACTGCAACTTGACAGCGTTATTGATTTATTACCAATGAGAACATATTTACACTTAATTTGTTGTTGCCGTACTCGTTCAGAATTAATTTATAAATCTAAAAATGTTTCGTATAGCTATGTTAATCGGATGGTATACTGTAATAGGATACTATGGTGTATGTAAAGGATCAAACGAACAGACTCCAGTCACTTTTACCTTCAAGGAATATCAGTACAAAGATTCGCCTAAAAACGTAAATAATGAGCATTTTCAAGTTAGTCTTTTGATTATATCATACACCAATAAGTAATTTTTATTTATAATTGATTTTTATTCTAGGAAATGACATTTAGAGAATTTGAAACAGCGTGTGAACAAAGTAGCGTCTGCAGCCATCTATCTGGATTACAGAAAACTCGCTGCGTTAGAGAATGCGTTTCTCCTTCGTGCTACAGGGAGCTTTATCAAGCTGATCCGGTAAAGGACTTAAAACATAAATAGAATTTGTCTCGTAGGTTTTATATTAAAGATTGGATTAATGTGTAAAATGGCAGGCAACTACATGACTATAATAAATTCCAATTGGTGGAATGCAAGGTATATTACTCAAATAGCCAAAACAGGAATGGGGTAGAATCATGGGCATATATAAGAGGGGGGGGGGGGAGTTCAGGGCATCCGGACCCTCCTTAGCTTACGGCAATCCACGCTACGCCATTGACTGCTTTTTTTTTTTTTTTTAAAACGGCCATCTTCGGCGCATTAGGGACGGCTGCGGGCTTCCTCCGACTCACGTCTAAGTTGTCGTCCGCAACCGACGCCATTGACTGCTGACATTTTGGGGGACTCGGACCCTCTCCCCACTTAGCTCCTAAAATATGCTGTCATGCAAGGGGCAAGAACCCTCGCTGCCAAAATTTTTACATCGTAGGACCACCACCCCTCCCATGTGAAAGCTATAACTACGCCCAAGGGTAGAATACAAATATTCGTGAGGAAACTTGCACATCTGAGACGTTTTCCATAAGAATTTTAAAGGTATGTGTAGGCCTATACCTTTCAGTAGAAGACAAGAACCGTACCCAACGATGAGCCTGTGGTATAATAGAGGGCTGATATTATTATTTTTATAAAATTCCTCAAGTCACGATCGTTTCGCTCTAGCGACTGATATGTGATTTTTATTGACTATAATCTTTTCGTTAATATTTTTTGATTATGCCCAATTTTATGTGTTGATATGGTTTTCTTATATCAGGAATAAAAATATGAACAGTGAAATTTTGTGACATTTCAGTTGGAAGAAGGTGAGATCGATGTGCGGTTGAACTCTTTTAAAGGCTGCTTTACTCAGAGAAGCGGCCGAACGAGAAATTGATTTCGCTCCACCGTCATTTCTTCTTTGATTCTATGTGCTAACAAGATAAATAAGATTCGCCACAAAGTTAAATTTGTATTGCACGTCATGGTATGTAAATAACCAATATTAAGGTAATTAATTGCAAAATGTAATAAAATTTATGGGTTTGTTTTGCTTTCAGTTTCTCTCAAGCACTAATGCCAAAGAAAACTCGTTCGTAAATAAAGCAGTAAAAAAGAAGTTGTAAGAATAGTCACCGATATTGTACAAAAAATTATTATTACTACACGTTTATTGATCAACATCTTATAATAGCTAATGTATACCGTGTGTATTATAGAATGTTCAAAGTTCACTGAGTAAGCTTAAAAGATACATGGGCTGAAGTAAAAAGGTGTATTTACTATTTACATTATTATATATATTATGTTCAACAGTAATCACAGTTAATTGCTGAAGGTTACCAGGCTTTAAAAATTACAACTACCTATTATATATTTTCAGATACAGTTATTTCAATAAATAGTATTAGCTCTGTTACAAACCGCCTTTTATTATACGACTAATTCTGATACTACCAAGACTAAGTTAAATGTGACATTAGGAGCAAATGAAAGTTACAGCTCTTGTACGTTTACTAAATTCTTAACAGTTATTAACTTATAATCATGTTGTCCGTATCGCACTATTATGTGTAATCAGCTTTCTGAATTCAGCATTGGGGGATAATATATTGCAAAAACGATTCTACTTATTTTTACAAGCAGCTCCCTACCTGAAGTCAATCAGAAAAATCAAATAACGGAAAAAGCTTATTAATAGAATGATTTTGTATTTAGGGAATCAATCTGATGATACAGTGGGCTGTGGATAGCTTTTCATACTGCTATTGTATTAAAAAGGTTGTAACAAAAGGATAAAATGTAAATGGAAGATTATCTACATTTGCACAAAAATTAAAAATATTGGGTATACTGTTTATCTATCAAAATTTACAACAAAAAATACACTGCATAAAATCAAAAGAAGAATCAGGAGTGGGCCGTATTTATCGTAACAGTTAAATATAGTTAAAAGGTATGAACAAATAACAAACGGTATCTGTTATGAAATAAATAAAGAACATTTCCAATTCCACAGGATGCCCAAAAGTTCCTTAATACACTTTCACATGCTTCTCTATACTCTTGCTTATGACATTTTCATAAGTAAGAAAGAGAGGTTATTTGTAACTAGAAATATCCTGTTCCACGTACGTACGTGTACGTTCCATTAAGATATGATTCCAGATGTTTAAAAATATCACATTATAGTTAGATTTTGTCACAAGCTTCGCACTAGTCTTAAATGCGACATTCTTTTAGTAAGGAAAAGAAAACATGTTTCCGATAATAACTTAATAATTACTTCTTTGGTACAATAAAACACACGGTAACAAGTTATAATGGTAACTATATAGTAATAAGTAGCAACCTGTTATTTTTGACAGGATTTTGGAACTGTTATTTCAATGTAACTGGAACAGTTGTAACAAGTATCTACTTTTGCCTGCTATAGCTCATGCTTAGAATAGTGTGCAGGATGCACAGACTAATAGATGCTACGCAATACGCATATTACATACATATTACGCATACCCTCTCAGTTGTAGAGGAGGCCCGTGCTCAGTAGTGGGCAGTATTACAGGGCTGATATGGTATATGGTAATACGCATATTATGATGTTTGGTACGCCAACTAACATGTGATTTGGAACTTTACGTACTACATGTTTTCTCATTTTGGGATCTAGCAACAAACGTTAAATATTTATTTTAATTAATTTAGTATACACAAAGCCCATATAATTTTGTGATTATTCATTATTCCCAAATTAAAACGATCAAAATGTTTTTCCTATAAGTAGTAAATATTCACTTTTGTGTCCATCGCTTTAAATTCTCCATACAATTTCGGTGTCTATGGTTAAATCGACTACTTCATTATAATTATTTTTCACATCACTACTCACCACACAATTTTTGATCCACTTGCTATCGTGAGAAGCGGTCTAGTGATAAAATAAAGCAGAATGGCTTCCTTGTGCAGACAAATTATCAGAGGAAATGCAGTACGAAGTGTGCTGTTTTCCACCGCCAGACGGGGATATGCCGATAAAAGTAAGAATTTCAAACTTTTCGCATGAAAAATAAAGTCGCACCCCTTGACATTTTGTTACGTAATGTCAAAAATCCACTTGTAAATTACGAAAATCTCATAAAATTTCTTAGAAAGCTGTTTGTTTTATATAAATAACTCTTACTATTAGGCACGAAATCCTAGTATATATAAATTTCAAATAAACAACGCAGTTATGTAAACTATGATATGTCAATCACATTGTATTGATTTAGTTTTCTTTTATATTTTTACAAAATATTAAGAACAATTACATTATTATTGTTCATTAATTTTATTATAGCTCTAAAAGAGAAAGGATGTATCGCAATAGCCTGTTTCTGTAAAAATCGATTGATTGTAGGTTATCTTGCTTATCTTGTGATAGGTTCTGTATTAAGGTAAATGTATTCGAAGCGCACATTAGTATGGCTGCATGAATATAAATTGAAAGAACAACTGTTCTTATAAGCAGTATAGTTGTTTAAATAAAAAGGAAATATATGAATTACACCTCAAATAAATAAGAAGGAAAAACAAATATTTCCTTAAAATAAACTTATAAATATACTCTTCTGTAAACAAATGCTTCCACTCGCCTAACATCGAGACATTTGGCGATGCATCGTGGAAATGCCAGTTCATCAATCAGCCCTAACATGACTACAACCACTCTGTCAAGAGTGCATGACTAAGAAACTTATAAATCACATGTTTCACAAGTATACTGTGTCTATAATATATTCTTGTGTTTTTTTTTTGTAAATAGCTCGCTTAAAGTTTCTACTTCCAGTTTGAATGGGTATACATTTTTTTTCTTTAGACATGGTAATGAGTAATGACCAACCCAGAAACAAGTAATGATCAATATAATTAATCATTAAATTTCATCACAAAACAATAGATAATATCCAAACTTTTCTTTTAAAACATGGGTTCAATTATGTTCCATACTAAATATTTTGTTTAAGTGGTTGATAAAGGTCAGTACTTATTACTTACCACATTTCGCTATTAAGCTTATCTATACTAATAATATTATAAAGCTGAAGAGTTTGTTTGTTTGAACGCGCTAATCTCAGGAACTACTGAACCGATTTTGAAAATTCTTTCACTAATAAGAAGCTACTTTACTCCTGAGTGATATAGGCTACTTTTATCCCGGGAAAATATTTTTATCCCGGAAAAACTTTTATACACAGGCTGAGCCGCGAGCACTACTAGTTGACTATATAAATATAAAATAAATTATTTATTAGTTTAAAACAAGTAACAATGTGATCATGAAAAAACTAGATGGTGAAACGCAACAAACAGGTCCCCTACCCTATACTTATATTTATCTACTAACATTTCTTGTGTTTAAAGAACTACCTGGGACTAGAATATCTCAATTCAATTCTGTCAATTTTCATATTTTCTTCATGGAAATCAAACTACAACTAAATGGAATAAAAATCCCTATCACAAGTGTATATTAGTGGTTTATAACAATTTCAAATTAATTAGGTAACATAAAGTTCTGTAGAATCTGATTGTAATGACCAAGTAGCGAGGTCTCGCCAAATACATACATAACTTCTGGTCGCAAATCCGAGTGCGTAAACAGCATATTCGGGTGTTTTCATCCTTACTATATTTTATTATAATATTATAAATGCGAAAGTACCTCTATCTGTCTGTCTGTTGCGCTTTCAAGCCAAAACTAACCAGATTTAAATGAAATTTAGTACACAGATAGTCTAGAGCCTGAAAAAGGGCATAGGCTACTTTTATCCTGGAAAAGCTTTTTCATGTGGCTGGAGGCACAAGCAAAACCTAATTCATAGTCCTGTTTATTCACCAAGTTATTCTGGGTAATATTCGCCGATACTCTAAATGCTGAATAAATGATAATTGTATATAGTGCTTAGTAAATATTGCATCAAGATTAAGTTGTACATACCTACATTGTTGTTACAATTATAATTTTCAGTGAAACCTTTTTTAAATCACCTATTATATAACAGTGATGGCCGACCCTCTGGAACACGCGACCGGTCTTGAGAGACAGGAGTTGCTGGCCCTGCAGTCTGGCAATGACGACCCTTTCAACATGAAGGTGCTGAAGAAGGCTGCTGGCACACGCGAAAACCCCACTCTCGTGCCCTCATGCTTCGACGCGCGCATTGTCGGATGCATATGTAAGTAATAGAATAATCCCCATAGCAACATGAAAAACTGTTTTCATTTTGAACATACTCAGCATTGTGACAAAGAGAAGGCCTTTAGGTGAGGCTGCAGGAGGTGACTATGGGTCGATTCAATTCATTGAGTGATGCTTGGTAAAGTTACCTCACGCACACTACACCTAATCTTAAGTGGTGTGTGTGGTACAACATTTATGTTTGTCGAAATTGCGACCATTGTACAGAAGGTGTAAAACCATAGTGGCCAAGTAACTGTCACATTATTGGGATCAGTATATCCAGTTTTGAATGGGCGATGCCAGCATCATTGTGTCGACTTGCGAGGGTTATAGCTGAATGATTTATATAATATCAGGACACCACCACTCTTACCATAGGAGCAGTAGAGTCACTTCCTGTGCGTGCAATAAAAAATAAAACATATCCACACATAACAGCCTGTAATCTAATAGCAATAATAACTGATTGGTTACAGTAACTGTATAAAGTAGATTATACAAACCTAATGGTAAATTCCATATTGACTAACATTTTGGCTATACTGCCTTTGTAATGGTTATAGTAACATATGAGTGTTGTAAACTGTGGGTATGGAATGGCCTTTCTGATGCTGCAATTCTAGATATTTAAACAGCATTAAAGCGCTTTATAAGTACAGCCTGCAAAGGATTATTTTATAATAGCTTCCACTAAGACAATTCTTTACAAGCAAACCCATAGTTTTACTTTTAAATATCTTGTGTTAAAGGAGACGAGTGAAATTGGGCCTGACCTTACACTTATGAAACATTTACATATCAATATTCCTCTTTTATTTTTATGTCTTCCTTATAAAAATATTAGATTGTATTACAATGGGAAAAAGAAAATCAATTATTTTACGAATTATAACTGACTTCCTGTATTGGGATCATCAGGCAGTCCTCACTAGTTTTTAACACCAATTTAGTAGTATCGACTTAAAACTTATTTTATCTCGGAATTTTTATTGCATTAATATTTATTTTATCATCGGTTATGTCATATACCAAGCATGTATGACAAGAATAATATTGGCATATCAATTAATCTTTGGAGGGGGTCTATGTTCAGTAGTGGACTTTTAACTACAAGTATTTTAGAAATTAAACTAAAAAGACATTTTCACTTTTTGGGATATTCAATACTGCTCGATATCATTTTATTTTACTGGCAACTTTCTACAGCGCTCCCGACGTAATGACAAATTGAAATACATTAATGGCTCATTGACACTCTTGCTTCGCACCTTGCCTCGTGGCTCGTATCGTGTTGGGCTCACCGCTCGCGCGATAGTGTAAATGAGTTCAGAGAGGCTACTGCGAAAAACGAAATCCGTAGTTTCGGGTGACGGATCGCACGTTTTCTTACTACGAAGTGTTACGGATCCTTCTTTATGAAGAGTTGTTGCGTGATGAAAGTGTTGGCGAAGTCGGAAGCGTCGCAAACTGCGTGAAACCTTCGTTCAACGGTGACGGATTCGAAGTAATTTGTTAGTAAGGTTAAATCCGAAGTTCGTCGTTTCTTCGTTTCGGACCGACGTTTCGGATTTCGTTTTTCGCAGTAGCCTCTCTGTTCTGGTTATTATCTAAGCCAGCAGCTGCTCGCTAGTCAATACGGCAATCCAATGGCAATAACTAGGTGCTGTGAACATCTTATGTCAAAAGTTATGTAAAAAGTTATTCATAGAAAAAATGGTTTTGATGCTATACTCCATAGCGATTATTTCTTTACTTCCATTGCACAGACCTTTTCTTTTTCACTTTTGGAAATGCTTCTATTAAACCAGCTATAAAATAATGCATAAAATATCTCGGAACACTAAGCCCAAAGTTCTATGAAATTTCGCCCATCTCCGTTAGTATTGAAAAATGAGAAGCTATATCTCTACATCTGACCACTGGTACACCCAATAAATACTAGACTTATTTAGTTACCTTCCTACTGCTCAAACAAAAATATAATATATTAATGTTAGTGTTCTATGAACATCTATTTCCGTAATGTCATTTTTTGAACCAAATTATTCACAAAATATAATAAACCTGATGTACCAATGACGTATTATAGTATATTGATTTACAATGTATTGTTTTCAGGTGAAGAGCACGCGACAGCAGTCACCTGGCTCTGGTTACACAAGGTAACACATTTGGAACACAATAGTTACTTTACCCTTTCTAAGTTATCGAAAATATTTTTTTTTGCTAAGATTACAATATACACAAAAACAATAATCTATTATCTTCTTTTTTTCTTTGGCACAGCAAAGTTAACTCAACTTTTGTTAACTTCATTATTTTATTATTTATCAGTAATAATAGAACCATTTGATTTTATAAATATATTGTTGTCACAAGAATGTTAGGATCACTAGTACCTACCGTCCACTAACATTCTTGATTTAAAACTTAAAAGTGAGTAGTGAGATTTTTATGAATAGGCTTCCTTACCTAAAAGTGTTGCCAATTAAAATCTTTCCTGTTCCAGGACAACCCGCGCCGCTGTGAGTGCGGACACTGGTACAAACTGGTTGAGAAGCAGCCTTTACATTAAACAAAAATATTAGTTTATTACAGTAGTGTTACATCCGCAATAAACACGCATCTTTAATCGCGCAAGCATTTTCATTGTTTATGGTTCCTGGTGTTGCCATGTGGAGGATGCGTTAGTTTGACAAATCAATTAAATAATAAGCATGTTTATCAGTGTTTCATTGCCCTTGTTGTATTGATTTGAGCTAGTATAAGTTTAATAAATATTTAACACATTACAGTGGCCTATATTTTATTTTATTATCCTTTTAATAACTTTTAAAAATAATGTTTATGTCCAGAAAAACATTGTAATATTATCTTAAATCGAAGCAATGCAAACTGTGGAAAAATTACTGATATGACAAATTTTCAGGAGAACTTTTGTGATAACTGATAAGGCATTAAAGTTTCGTTGTTGTTATATATATAAGTTAGAAGATGGCTTTATCTTTAGGAGAAATTTCTGCCTGTACACAAACAAGGTCTCTAAATGAACAGCAAAAAATGTCTGTTGATAAAAAGGACATATCAAAAAACGGACTTAAAATTCTAACCAAGCTACGTAACTGTGGATGTATGTAATTTTATTTGGCTCAAAAAATTCACTTAAATTGAACGTTTTTAAAAAAGTTAGTTATAAGAGGAGGGTCTAAAGATATTTGTAGAATGAATCCAAGATCTATATTTTTCAGGGATGTTATGGATATGAAATCTCTGATCCGGATACGGATATAGGAATTATATCCGTTTCGGTTACGCATATGTAATTATTTTGTATTATCCGTTAGTTTTGGTTACGGATATTAGATTAAAGTAAAATAAAAATATTATGTACTAATTTGGTTTTATTTCTATGTTCTGTCTAGTCTAGATTTACATTTTGCTGAATCTACATTAACTTCATCAAATTTCCAAATTAAGTTTTACTTTGGACGCATTTTGTCCAAATTTCCAGAGACAATTAAATTAGAATCGCCTACTTAGAGTCTGTCTCACGAAAGAAGTCCCGCGGCAATATGTGGAACTAATCATGACAGATGTCACAGATGGGCCATGTTGTCATTGTCAGGCATAGAATAATGCTTATAGTCCTTATTCTGAGTTGTCAAGTGCTGTTTACGTGCAGTGTTGCAAAAGTTCCCGATTTATCGGGAGATCTACCGATTTTGTCTGTACTCTCCCAATATATCGATTTTACTATCATATCTCCTGATCTATTGTACTAAAAAAACAAATTAAATATTGAAATAAAACTAGTTATTCCACCCTCCCCCCTATTTAATATTTCATTTTACATACAACGTATTGGAAATTTCCAAGCTTGCTCCATTGACCATAACTATGAAATGCTGCAAAGCATTCAAAACGTCGTGAGTAAAATAAAATTGTAAACCTGTCCCGGTAACCTCAAATGCTCTACCTACCCTAAATCCCCCGTAACGCTGATTCTTCGAATACAGCAACATTGTTAACATTTTGTTTTACTTTTTCATAATCATTAAAAAATAATTACACCGTAATCTTTTATTTCGGGATGTCTAACAACTTAAAGTCAGCAAAATTACGTCGCCTGACTATGGCGCCGCGTCTGCGGGATTTCTTTCGTGAGACAGACTTTATATTTTGTATTGAAACGTTTTGAAGCGGCAAGATGCCTGCCGCGCCTTCACCTTACGCCTTTTTTGTATAATTCGCGCCTAAATGCCCTCTACATAATTATTAGCCTGTACTTTATGCATGTCCGTTGCCCAATCTGAGCAAACGGAAAAGAAGTTATCAAACGTCAAATGCGTTCCATATACTGCACATCCGATATGACTATTTTCAGCAAAAAAAATTAAATGTTTCTTTCTAAAACCGGAGCTCTACATGTAATTTATTCACGAATGTAAATTATAAATGCTAGATAAATGTACATTCCTTAATTATTCTGGATTTTGGAATAGAATCACCTGCAATGTTTTTTTATTACAAGTAAAATTTTTTGAAATGTTGTTTATAAACAGGGATTTGGAAAGTATACTGATAAAATAGGGAAAAAAAGCTTTTGATTATGTGTTAAACTACGGTTGCTAAACTACATAAATATGGCTCGTAAGTTATTTCAACCATTTTCATTATGAACCGATTTAAACAATATATGCTTTATATGTTCCTAATTGTACAGGGCACCATGTGCGTACTAACTACATTTGCAGCGTGTACATAGCCGACGGGTTCGCTGACGACTGCGACGAGCTGATACACAGGTGTTCCCAAATAAATACACTAAGTTATGAGAAGTTTTGCGAAGTTTGGCAGGAGATGGATTTCGCGTGTGTTTTTCAGTGAGTAATGTTTGTGTTTTAATAAATATAACTTACCCTGAAAGCAGGCAACGATATCTTTAAAACAAAATTAATTAGCCTATCTCTCGTCATCTCTTTTATATTATGGATGGACCACTTTGAGTCTCCTATTATCCTTCCTCTTCAAATGCCCAATACCTTAGCATACCCTTCTCAATCTTGGTCACTACATCCTCTGTCACTCCACACATGTCCTTCACTGTAGTATTCACTCTATCACTCATAGTCACTCAACTCATGCCACACCACTCATTTCGAAGGTGAATGTGGGTGCAAGTAGGGATTCGACTGAATACAACCTTTCAATGTCAGATGTCTGAAATTATTTGTATAGGCCAGGTCAAAAGTACCCTGAACCAGTGAGAATGCATGAAAAGATTGATGAAGGTGGAGGAAGCGAGAAAAGTATGCCAGAATCAAGCAAAGTGGCAATCCTTAGTCTCTGGTTACCCCTATGGGATACAGGCATGGTACTATGTATGTATGTTAAAACTAGGGGTGAGACTTGCCTTTAAAAAGTTATTAATCTCTTACAGTGGTAGACCTTTGTGTTCGGAGATTGCAGAGCTATCAGAAGAAGTGCTTCATATAGCCAAACATTACATGGTAGCCAACACAGATAATTATGAGGTATGTACACTAATTATTGTGTCTTAAATAATCCAGTTCTTATTATGCCGGTGCCGGGCACAGACAAACATTTGTACAAGACTTTGACATGCTTAAAACACATTTAAACACAGTATTCAAATAGACAACAAAGACCATGGATCATGATTTTGTGGACATGGCATACTTGTATTATTTATGTGTACCTATATAATTATTTATTTATGAATGTTACTTAATCATCTCACGTAGATGTTAATTGCCAATGATGATGATGATGATGATATAATTATTTGTATCATTTCTATTCTTATGGCTTTACTTATAGGATTCCATATGGGTGTTTCTCCTTCAAGCAACTCAATAAATTCAAGTACCCTTTCGACTTTCGTTGCTCCAGTACATCTTGCAAATAAACATACACATTATAAAATCTAAAATGTCTGTTAAACATACATTCCTACAGGAATCTGTAGCAGGCCTGTTCCTCGTTTACGGACTCCTAAACCTGCAGCCGATATCAAAGTTTGCTTATCTACGATTAATTCCGGAAGATGTTGTGGCCCTAGAGAGGTTACAGACAGTTGCGAGGAGGAGTAGACGGCTAGACGTGTTGTATATACTGGGCTCCGTGCTTATCACAGGCTCTCATTACCATGCTGTGCAGAGAGAGAGGGGCATGGAGTATCCTATTCGGAAGTATCTGGAAGGTATGTTAATAGTACGTGACTTTTTTCTTTTACTAATTATTCGTTATAACCAAATTACCATTAAATAAGGGGGTAAATCTTTAATTTATAATTTAACAATAAAATTGTATAGTAACTAGCTTTAAATATACAAAAAAAAAGATGTACACCCAGTGAATATCAGACATTGATTTCAGAAAGGTAAATTAGAGCAGCTAGAATTACTTAAATTTTGTGATGTTCAAATTTCCACAGACACATTTCTAATCAAATCATGCCCTTATAAATGTGGATTATTTTTTCTAGGATATACATCAATGGACAAGCAAGGTATTCGGCCAAAAGGTGTTTTCTACAGACAGAATGAAGAGCTGGACATCATGAGGGACCTGAATAGACTTAGTACTCTTTACAAGAAAGCTAAAGATAATATAATTGGTAAGAACTTAGATTAAAACTTTTCTTAAAATAGATGCTTTTACATGCGGTAGGACTCTCATATGTAAGAGTCCGTCTGGGTGGGTACCAGCACAATGTCTATTTCTACCGCCAAGCAGCAGTGTGCATGCACTGTTGTGTTCCGGTTTGAAGGAAAATCCTCCTAGCCAGTTTCGGCCACAGCGCCCAATCTTAACGGAGATCAGCCAGGTACGCAGGAGATATTATAGTGCACAAGCGTGTAAAGGACATTGTAGCCAGTGTAACTACTGGACATAATGAGACTTAACATCTTATGTCTCAGGATGACAAGCACAGTGGTATGTATGCCACAGAGTCCTTTATAACTCAAGGTGCTGGATGGTGTTTCTACTATTTATGGGTGATTGTATCGTTTGCCATCAGGCCAATGACATACTTGTCTCGTCATTCAATGCCATAAAAAAAATGCTTATACAGGGTCGTTTTAACACTGGGTCATCAAATGAAACCACATACTTATATTCTTGAAAATATAAAAATATATGGCGATAGGCTCGCCCCCTATCACATCATGGGACGGAATAATGTCGAAAAGTGGGTGCACTAGTTGCGCCTCTGCCTACCCCTTCGGGATAACAGGCGTGAGTGTATATGTAAATATTAGCATTTCATAAAGGAAAATATGGGCCTTTTGATTCAATCGCTTTTTATATAAGGGCCAAATAGTGTGGTTTACTAGATAATAAGTGAACATGCTGCACATGAAAACATCCATAATAGGGTAGTTGACTACTTTTTTAAAATACAAGCTTTAATAAACGAGTTATAAAGCTTTAAAGTTTGGTGGAACGTGCATCTGTCAGATAACGGAAACAGCAGAATGTGACGTCACCTAGTGTCGCCAGCCATAACGCTGCGTGCGTGCGAAACAGATGACGCGATATCCCCACTACGTCCCCACTCTTGCTCACAACAATATTTCAAATATGAATATCTGCTTTAGTTGTCAACCAATTTTGATTCTGATTTTACAGAAGAATTTAAATTTCGTATTATATTCTGTTACATCTATACTAATATTATAAAGCTGAAGAGTTTGTTTGTTTGTTTGAACGCGCTAATCTCAGGAACTACTGAACCGATTTTGAAAATTCTTTCACTAATAGGAAGGTACATAACTCCTGAGTGCTATAGGCTACTTTTTATTCCGGGAAAATATTTTTGTCCCGGAAAAACTTTTTCACGCGGGTGGAGCCGCGAGCACTACTAGTATAAAATAATGTACAAAATCGAAAATAGGAAACTACCCTATTCGAAGTGTATACGTGTTACATTCTCACAATGTCATCCACGATGACTCGCCCCACAATTTTTTTTAATCTCTTACAGTCCAAGCGTGCATCCTTCACCTTATGTTTTAATTCTGTAAATACACACTTATTACCTATGAACTTACCCACATATTATAATGAATAATGATTGCCTCGGTGGCGTAGTTGTATTGCGTACGCGTTTCGAGTACGATTTGCGCGCTGAGGTCCTGGGTTCGAATCCCGGGCCGGGCCAAAAAACTTTGTGACTGGGTTTTTCCATTTAAAAAAAAATTACTCAGTCGCAGCTCGGAGTCAGAAAGTTGGCGGCATGATACTCCTGTGCCTCGGAAAGCACGTAAAGCCGTTGGTCCTGCGCCTGATCACTCTCAGTCTCCGGTCATGTCGGATTGCCGTCTCACCGGATGAGAGTGAAGGAATAGCGAGTGCACCTGTGTATTGCGCACACACTTGTGCACTATAATATCTCCTGCGTACCTGGCTGATCTCCGTTGAGATTGGCTGCCGTGGCCGAAACTGGCTAGGAGGATTTCATTTTTTCATAATGAATAATCAAAGACAGTTTTATCTGTGAAATCCCAGTTTAAAAATTGGTAGTACTCATCATTGTGGATAAAACTATCTATGTCGCTAGGTTTTTAAAGTTACTATGCCTTAAATCTGTGTCTGTCTGTCATGATAGGAAAAACCCAGTTCTTTAAGTAAGTTACCCTAGTAAATGCAGCTTCTATATGAATGCTCATAGAATAATGCAAATACCTTAAAACACCATTTAAACAGATGGCGGAATGACTTTATTTTGTTATAGGTCCAGGAAATTCAGAGCGCAACTTGAACTATGTTGACCACAACCTACCCATTGAGTTGGGCACTTCGCTGAAGAATGTCATCAACGGAATTGTCGACAGGAATGGCAGTGGGGGTGGGTTGTTGATTATGAATGATGAGGCAGGGTTGTAAAATAAACACCAATAAGCTGTTTTAGAAGCTAAAATTTATTGAAATAATACGAGTGTGTTATATTCCATAAATCTGTAATCTGACTTTTTTTTCAGATGCTACTTCTGCAGGTGAATCTTCATCAGTCCAAGCTATCAAGGAGAAAGCCATGCGGATGCCAGTCAAAGGAATATCGCATCTAACAACCACTAGCGATGTGTGAGTATATTAATTAAATTGAACCTGGCGTCGGAATTTATAACCCATCTAACATTAATCGCTTCATCTTTTTCTTTTTAAAATTATAGCGTCACCATAATTGCGGTGATTTTGCCAATATCTGAATGCGTAGATTGAGATGTTGCTCAAAACGCATAACTTCAAATTTGAAGGTTTTCAAACATAAATAACTTTACTACCGACATAGGTGTCTTCTGATCTATTAAAGACTCCGATCTATATTGTGACTTCATGCCAGTAAGATTGAAACCGGCTTTTCATGACTCTACAAGCAGAGCCAATTGTTGCACAATATTTTAAAAAGTTACTTATGGTTATTGGATTTGTCCAAAAAAATCATGATTACAAAACATACAATTATTTAATTTAGCTACAAAGTTCATTGTTATATTTTGAATTGTTATATTTTGTTATATCATAATTTTGAATCCATTACATTTAAAACTGATATTTTAAAATCAATAGTAATTACTTGATATTCCTTCCAGTGATATACCTAAAGGTCGTAAGAAACGAAATAAGTCATTGAGCAAAAAGAAGGGGAAGGGCAAAGGCCGGCCTCGGAAAAGGAGACGACGCAACAACATCGACTCAGAAACCACAGACAGCGACGAAATGGTTTTGAGTGATAAATCAGATGAGAGCGACCCTGAACCTACCTCCAATATGAATGTCTGTGAAATAGAATTTATTGACGAATACGCGGGAAAAGACAGTGATACACTTCCCATGTTAATTAACAGTAAAGGATTGCCAATGTTAATTGAAAATGATGATTCAAACACTGAAAAGTCAATTTTGATTGCAACTGGTGATATTGACAACACTAAAAATGTGATTGATGAAGATGCAGAGAAATCTGAAGTTGTAACTGAAGATGGCGACAGCCGTGAAGTAGTAGCGTCTCTGGAGACTTGTGCGATGTCAATGCCAGGCCACAGTGATGCGGACAAGTCAGTGACGGCAGACGTATTCAAGAAACCCTCCACTAAGCTGCTGGAAAAGAAGGACAAACGAGATTTAAAGAAGCCTTTCATCAAAACCAAGTTTAAAAGGATGGGGATGTTGTCTCTGGCCAATTTTGTAGATAAGAATAAAAAGAAGAAGTAGGATGTAATTCGGTGGTGTAGCGTGGTTTCTTAGGACCCAAAATTTAAACTTGAGGTTAAATTACCTCCTTAATTCATTATTTTCGTCTCCCGCTTTGCTAAATGCTATGGAGGGAAGTGGACAATTAATATTTCCAACTCCTCTCTATCTTTCTAATTGATTAATTTCATTGCGGGTTACAGACAGATTAGTGTTCCCAGAGACTTGCCGAGCTTCACCGCTCGGTGTCATAAAATGCGTGCCACTGCCGATCCTGGGTTACAGGAGTTGCACTGGCGGGTGTGAGGGCGGGATAGTCTCCGACTCAAAATTTGCCGCATTAAAGCACCGAAAAACAGTAATTTCAACAAATAAAGTCACTCATTCAACCTCCTTTCCCCCACCTTCACTAAAAGTAAAGATTTCTTAAAGCTTTTATTTTACACATTTATCCCAACCATGCTAAGCCACTACAATGTAATTAATGTCTGTCTGATCTGATGTTCAGATGATATTTTACATACTGTTTCCTACTTGGTGTCCCTTTTGCTCAGGATACCTACACTAAGGTTTGAACAATAACAAATCCTGCAGTATCCTACTAATATTATAAAGGCAAAAGTTTGTAATAATGTATGGATGTTTGTTCCTCTTTCACGCAAAAACTACTGAACGGATTTCGATGAAAATTGGCACACCGGTAGATCATGTCCTGGATTAACACATAGGCTACTTTTTATTCCGGGAAAATATAAAGCGGGACTTTTGTCCCGGAAAAACTCATTCACGCGGGCAAAGCCGCGGGCAAAAGCTAGTATCAAAATAATATACCTCAAGTGAAATGCCTTGCGAAGCAAATGCTGTTAGACGGTTAATCATGGTTACATATATGCTACGTTTCAATTAATACGATAGGCATTAGGCATGTCGTATTTGGGCAGCGTTATGGTCAATGAGCAACTTACAATTTTTTAAATTATTCTCCCTAGATGCATGTACAGCACATGATTAGCTGAACAAATTCAAAATTTCAAATTGCTCACGCGTTAATTTAATTGAAACATATACTTTTTTTTTGAGTGAAGTAAATCGCCTTTTATTTTTCTAAAGGGAAACCAAAGATTGCGAATTACATAAAACTTTATAGGCGGTATGAATTTTAAATTTTTTCAGCTACTTATGACTGAGTGCGGACTGTTCTCTCTAATGTATGTCAGCCACATAACGTCGATGAAGTACCAATACCTCCTAACTGACAATTTAGTCCAAAATTACTTTTTTATTGCAATAGTCATAAAACTCATATTCGCATGGAATGAATTAACTTCTATCCAAAATTTCTTTACCAATAAGCTTCTTGAGCAATGGAAAACATCTACTTAGTGACAGAATTCATTCGTTCGTATGTATTTAACAGTTTTTTTCTTCTGGTGTAAAATTAGATTCTCAACACTTAGGAGGTATTGGTACTTCATCGACGATAAGTAGCTGAATTTAAAACTTCAAATCGCCTCTACATTTTTGTGTTCTTACCGATTTACATTTTCTCTTCACAAAAATACAATAAAAGATTTTTTTACTTCACACGAAGAATTTATTTTTTTCATTTAAACTTAACGCGTATAGATGATTTGAAATTTTGAATTTATTCAACTCCTTATGTGGCTGACTGTATATGGTCCTATTATATTTTGGTGTTGCATAAATGACCTTTACAGTTGTATATTCGCTTTTATTATAATTAGGATAGAGTTGGTGATAAACGGGCTTGAGTTTTAAAAGAAATCTGTGATATGTTACAACCCACTGCAAAACTATCAAAAAGTAAAGTTTTGAATATAAATTCTGACTCTTATTTATGTGTCAACTCTTATTGAAACACCATATCTGGTGGTAATAAGACTGCTATAAGGTTAAAAAAACCATTTTCCTGGTCAATTTTGAGTATTTTTTGAACTGGTTAATAGCTATCCAAGATATTAACGGTGAAGTCCAAATACGACGGTCGCCAGAATGATGACCTGTCTTACTAGATATATAATTGAGGGCAAACAACTTGAGCACACTACCGCGAGGTGAGGAATCCCCAGTGTGCTCAAGTTGTTTGCCGGCTATTGTATAGTTGGACCTCATAAGGATTAAACTTGCATCGCGGACTCTTCGGAAAACTATTGTAAGTCTTCCACCATGTCCGGAAATGTACCTACAGCCAGAGCCGAATTAGCCTAAAGACAAATTCGGCAACTGCCTGGGGGCCCTACAGCGGCTAGAGGCCCTTCGTTCCGAGAAAAAAAATATACATAATTATATTTAACGACTCCAGAGCTGAGGTCTCGGGTTCGATCCCCGGGTCGGGCAAAGTGATATTCGAGTTTTTCTATTCAGTATCAGCTCGGAGTCTGGAATTTGTGCCCGATATGGCGATAGGCTCGCCCCCTATCATCATATCTATCATGGGACGGAATAATGGCGAAAAGTCGGTGCACTAGTTGCGCCTCTGCCTACCCCTTCGGGGATAACAGGCGTGAGCGTATATGTATATTTAACGCTTCGTAGTTAATAAACCCGTTACCCGATGACAATGTTATTGCCTTGATTATCTTTTACATAATATTTCAATACGTTTTGGCAATTATATTTCAAGTTATAAAAAACAGACTTATTTCTTTTTTGCTGTCGTTTAGTTAATTTTTAGTAGAAAAAAATATGTTTTAGGAAGTTAGGAAAGGGAATAGGGGCCCCAGGTGGCAATGCCTAGGGGACCTGACATTCTTAATCTGGCCCGGTACAGCAGATGCTAACATTTGCTGGAAGGTTATATCTGAAATCTTCATAAAAGGATAATAAAACTATCAAATGCAATATACATTATTTATTTAGTCAGATTCTATACAATATCATTATTTTTGTAGGACATCCGCAGGCGCAAGAATGACCTTTACGAGTCATCCGAATTCGAAAACAGTTTCTATACATAGGAAATGGAATGTCCATTGTATCTTTGTTAAAAATGATAAAAATATAACTGACTTTGAAAATACCTTAAAATGAAAGTACAGTCAGTCACAAAAGTAGCTCAACAAATAAAATTATTTTAATTGAAGCATTTTTTTTTCGTCGCTAGTAAACGGCTTATATTTGTAATGAAAAAATAAATGTTTGTAATAACACAAAAGTGTATAGGTGATTTGAAGTTTTCAATTTGATCAACTACTATGTGGGTGACTGTACCATAAGCCTTTCTTGCTCCCGTGACGCCATGTATTTGAACTAACTTTTTTAGGCCTGGTATTTGAAATTCAAAATTGTAAAAAATACTAGAAGCTGTGAATCTGAAATAATAACACTAATACATACTTAGGTACATGAAACAATATAATTAATATTTGCTATACATACATGGGCCTTCGTAAATTCTACGCACACAAAAACTTCGCAATATTGTTTTCAAAATTTGATTCCTGCGTTAGAAATTAGGATTAAGTGTTTGTTGGATCCGCAAAATGGTAGTTTAGTTGATTAAAACTCAGAAGTAAACGCAAAATCGGTTGCATAGATTTGGATGAAATTTGGGACACAGAGGGACGAAGTATTGGACATTTATGGGCCACTTTAAACGGAAGAACTTTCATTCAAAACCTCGAGAATAAACTAGTCCATTATTTCTATCACAGTAAAACATACTGTTTTATAGGAAAATGTACAGCGAAAACCAATATCTCAGATACATGAAAAATTGCACTACTCTTATCGACACAGTTCAATGACCCCACGCCAGAACACATCTGATAACGTTACATCTGTGTAGTAAAATAAATAAAATACTTATGTTCATCACGTAGGCGAACATATTGCACTTATGATAAGTCGATACATTTAATCACTACATAGTATAAAACAAAGTCGCTTCTCGCTGTCTGTCGGTCCCCATGTATGATTACATTTTTAAAACCACGCAACGGATTTTGATGCGGTTTTTTTAAGTCATCATTTCGCACCTTTACAACGAAAACGACACAATTCAAAAAATAGAAAATTGAGTTGTCATTTTTAAATGACTAAAAACTAGTCCCTTATTTATAAAAATATATTAAAAAGGGACCGATATAACAGTTTTGTCCTTTTCCTGCTTGAATATGGCTGTGTTTGAACTTTATTGTATCGAGAACTTCGTTTTAAGTAATTTTATGACGATAATCTCAATTTTCTATATTTTTGAATTTTGTCGTTTTCATCCTAAAGGTGCGATTTGTCCATTGAATCCTACTAATATTATAAACGCGAAAGTTTGTAAGTATGTATGGATGTCTGGATGTTTGTTACTTTTCACGCAAAAACTACTGAACGGATTTCGATGAAATTTGACACACGGGTAGATCATGTCCTGGATTAACACATAGGCTACATTTTATCCCGGGAAAATAAAAAGCTGGACTTTTATCCCGGAAAAACTAACGCGGGTGGAGCCGCGGGCAAAATCTAGTCTTTATATATTTTTTTCCAAGTCTTTTGCATACATTTTGTGCACATTAACTTCCCACATAATATCCTCAAATATGGGATAGTCATTGTTACTGTTGTTTGAATGCGAGAATTGCATTGAGAAGGGTATGCCAAGGTGTTTTGGACATTTTAGAGATGATAGATGATAGGAGATTGACAAAGAGGATATATGAGGCGAATGTGGATAGAAGAGCAGGTAGGGATCGAGCGCACCGAACTTTCGAATGTCAGCTATCTGATGTCTGGTAGGCTCGGTAAAAATTACCCCGAACCGGCAGCAATGCATGAAAAGATTCCAAGAATTTTAGCCACTTGGAACAAAGTCGTTACTTGACAATTTTTTCGACTTGTTATGTTAATCTCGGTCGAGGCTTAGGCTGTTAGGCACGGTCTTATACAAGATTGGTTACAGCAAACTACTTTGTTTTTGAAAAACATATTTTTCTTTAGCGCTTATATTTTACATTTCATTATAATAGGATACGTTTTACAAAAAACAATAAATCGTGTTTCCTTTAAAAATGTATGCATAGAAATTGCGAACACCATATTTCAACACTTCATTTAATACATTGAAATAATTTGAAAATACACAAAACTGGCAAGGAAAGCAATAAATAACTTAATACAAATAATGTACAAAATAAAACATGATTTATAGTTATATGAATAAAAATAATTTGTGACGAAACTAGTGGGAGGTCATGACCCCCTGGCCCCTGCTCACTTAGGGAGTTTTAATGTAAGAACGATGTAATTTTAGTCCTAAGCTTTAATGTACCTTACATAACATTCATGAATATTCTTGTACTTTAGCTTAAAAATATAACTTTTGGTAAATTGAGGGCATTTGAGGGAAAGGTATACATAATTGATTTTGGAAGGAAGATTTTCACAAGTCAAAATTTCTAGTGGACGTAATAATATAGGAGCACTATGTTTATGGACGTAAAATAAATAAATACCTATGAATGTTACATGCATTTAGATAACACCGCAGACTCAGAAAAGACTTCATCGAAGTCTGTCAGAGAAGATAGCGACAAGGCGATTGTGCGGCAAATACTTCAGTTTTTACAACGTTGATATTTTATGTCTTGGCACAGTACATGGGCGTATATAAGGGAGGAGGGGTGTCAGGGGTTCCGAAGACCCCCCCGCCCCTTAACTTACAATAAACCATGCTACGCCACTGACCACTGACATTTTGGGAATCGGTTCCCCCCTTTTAACTTCTAAAAGACGGTGTCATGCAAGGCAAGAACCCACACCACTAAATTTTTTATATCGTAGGACCCCCCCTCCCCTTTAGGAAGGCTATAGCTACGCCCATGGAACCGCATGATAGTTTCGTCTTTGTCACAATCTTCTGCTTATATTCACTTGACCTCAGGGAAAATATCTATCCTCTGCCTAAGGGTTTTTTTACAGGTAACATGACAAGAATGAAAAGATTGATGTTAGTCCACCATTTGCCCAAAAATATTAGTGCTAAATATGCCAATTTATAATATATGTAAATTTTGGCCACATTTTAATGAACAATATCGAACTATATAAACATGTAAACGTTGTAGAAACGAATTGTAGAAGTATAATCAGGGTCTATTAGCTAATATAACCATGTAACCAGTTGGTTGAGCACAATATAAGTATGTTAATGTTACACAGCTAACTACAGATCTACAACAACTTCTAACACAAATATTTTGAAAATCTACATTCTTACCTAATCAAAATTGCTTATATTTTGAAATACACCAACAATTTGACTATATCCTGTAAATAAACATTTAGACATAGTGAACAGGAATATCATAAGACGTTCAGGAAACCTAGCTACCTTAAATCGGAGTATGTTTTAACTTAATCCACCATTAAAATTTCATGGGCATCAAGGACCCTATTATATTCACCCAGATTCGGTTTATCATGATATTCATCAGATCCTTGTTTTTATTGAAGTTATAGCTACTTCTTTCAGCGCGTTATGAAAAAATGATGAGAGTGAGAGTAGTTTCAATACTATTAACCGACTTCAATAAAGGAGGTTCTTAATATCCTCACTTTATTTTTTCAGGAACTTTACCTTAGAGGATAGGGTAGGACTTCTAGTGTGGCGGATCTACTGTACTGTGTATCTGCCACCCCCACACCCCCTTGACCCCCTGATCCCTGAAACCAAATTGAACCCCCCTGACCCCCAAACCCATTTTTACCCCTTGACCCCAAAACCAATTTGACCTTCCTTGATCCCCAAACCCATTTTTACCCCCTTGACCCCCCAACCCAATTTGACCTCCCATGACCTCGACACCCATTTTGACCCCAAAAGCCATTTTGAACCCCCCTGACCCGCAAACCTAATTGATCTCCCAAACACATTTTGAACCCTCTTGGCCCCCCAACCCAATTTGACCTCCCATGACCTCGACACCCATTTTGACCCCAAAATCAATTTTGGACCCCCCTGACCCGCAAACCTAATTGATCCCCCAAACACATTTTGAACCCTCTTGGCCCCCCAACCCAAATTGACCCCCACACTCATTTTTGACCCCTGACCCCCTTGACCCCCACAGCCATTTTCAACGTGGACCCCTCCTAGTTAAACATATAATACTAAATTTTAAATTAGTTAATGATGCCAAAGAAGTAAAACTTCTCAGCCGCGTACATTAGTACATGCACCCTTGTTTTTTTTTACTAAACTCTAAAGCTCAACTGCTTCGAGGTAGCGTAGTTGTATTACGGTACGACTGCAATGCTGAGGTCTTGGGTTCGATCGTTCGATCCCCGGGGCTGGCAGTGATGTTGGATTTTCCTATTCAGTATCAGTCCGGACTCGGGAATTTGTGCCCGATATGGCGATAAGCCCCCCCCCCCCCCTGTCACATTACGGGACGGAATACGCTCGACGAAAAAGAGGATGTATTAGTTGCACTTTTGCCTACCCCTTCGGGGGATCAAGGCGTGAGTGTATGTATGTCTAAAGCTCAAGTTTTTTTATCATAATGTCACCTATGTACAGTCAGCAGCATTATATTGAAAATTTCAAATCGCCTACATACTTTTGTGTTCTTACTAATATTTTTTTCTCTTCACAAAAATAAAATAAAGAGAGATTTACTTCAGACGAAAAAATGTTTTACTTAACGCGTATATAAGCGATTTGAAATTTTGATTTTGTTCAGCTACTTATGCTCCTGACTGTACAGAATTTTAATGGCCATTTCGATTACGTCCATGTTTTTATTGTACTGATTAATTATAAATAATACTTGTTTGGAATGATAACTCAAATGGAAAAATAAATGCAATAATTGTGATTTTTATTGACTCTTGCCAATCGTGTTTGGTAGCATGACGGATGCCACGAGAACTAAAGTGAAATTAGCCTGTGATCAATTTAAATTCACGGCATCAAATAATACACAGAATAGCTCCACACTTTACCACGCGTAGACCTCAAGAGAATTATTAGATATGGAAACGCACACTGTAATTTGAATTAATTAAAGAGTTTTAAAGATTCTTTACCACTAACGTATAGAATTTTTACACAAATAACCAAAATATATTATGTTGTAAGCCCAAAATGTCTTATTCGAACGTGAGCAAATTTAGGTACAATTTAAATTAACTTTATTAATACATTTTGTAATGATGCCCATGTTACGTTCCTAAATCCGCGTCTGGGTGTAATTTTTCATTTCACGTATAAATGTTAACTTGTAGAAACCAAAAATAATCCGCATTTATATTAGCGAAGCACTCGATTTGTAAATATTTGTTCTACCAAAAAATCATAAGAGATTTCGATTTCCCTAAATTCTAACTAGAAATAAAATATACAAAGCCACCTCTTTACAAGTTTAAACATTGCTTTAGTTATTAATCTAAGTTCAAACCTTTGGTTCAAACATTTGACATCTGACAGAAAAGAAGAATCCGCAATCTCTTAAATCAAAGAGCATTATAATACTACGGAAACTCTTAAATTGTGGGAATATTTTTTGTGATTTTGTCTAAAACCCGGAAGGTACGTTAATTATCATTTTGTTCTACTATCGCAAGATCATCGTCCTCGCCCGACGTATTCGTTTTTATTTCAGCGTGTAAGTTTGCTTCCGAGGAGCCATTACTTGATTCGTGAGATCTGGGACTTACACTAGTCTTTCTAACGTATAAAATGTTTGAATCTAGCCTATCGCTAAATCCGTACGCGCTTCCGTCCGACATCCGATTCAGTTTATGTATCTGCTCCCTAAGTTCGCATACTTGCCCGTACAACTTTTTGTTCTCCCTTAAGATAGCTATATTTTCTGTCTCCAACAGCTCTCGCTTGCTCCACTGTATCGTGTTCTCCGATTTGAGCCTTTCGATCTCCATTTTGAGCTCCGCTATCTTCTCCTCTAGCACCTGTTTCGCTGCTACTTCATCTTGCAACTCATTTTGGAGCCTCTCCACTTCGCTGTGACTCGAGTCCGTTGAACCCAACGTTCTGTCACTGTGTGTGAGCTCCATTTTTGTATTGTGGAGTTCTGCTGTCAATGTCTCTATTTTCGATAGCAGGAATCCTTTCTGATCCCTTTCAGTTTGCAAACTTTTGCACGTTTCATCCAATTTCAGTCTTAACTCGCCCAATTTGTTCGCTAGAATGTTATCGACATTCGAAAACTTATGAGAATCTAGCGAAGCTCGCTGTCTCATCTGTTCGTTTGGCGACACTAGATTCTTCCTCCTTAACTCTACGCCATCATCGGCTGTCAGGTCAGCAGTCACTATCCTGCTCTCTCCTATACTCAATAGCTTCTCGTTCTCTTTCTTGAGTTCAATGATTTGTTGTTCTAATTCGTTTTTCTCAGTCTTGGCGTTCATGAGCTCCTTGGCGAGGGCATCGGCTTTGCTTTTCAACGCTTTGGCTTCGTCTCTGGCTTTGTTTCGTTCGTTGCGAACCTTGCTCCACTTTTCGCGCCAGTTTGCGGTGCAGTCCGACCACCAGCGCATAGTCTTTTCCATCTGCGTGGCGCGGGCTCGAGCCTCGTCCAGCTCTCGTTGGTAGAGCGCCTCCTTCGCCTCCCAATCGGTATTGGTGTATCGCATGGAGCCTCCATCGTGGTCGCGGCTGCGTCTGTGACTACCCCCCTGTGAGCTTTGCGCCATATTGGTTTGGTTTTTCTGGAATTAAAAAATATTATGTACATAATAAATGGTAGCACGGATTCCCTCTGGACGGGCTGACCCACAATCATAATACTAGTAGCAACGGGCTGCCAGCTAATTCTAGCGCTAACTATTCAAAAACAGTGTGAAAAAGTACTTAAGGCTTAATATGAATTATTTTGCAGTAATGAGTCACTCTTGCGAGCTGCCATGCCCGCCGCCACCGCAGCCGGTATGCCCCCAAGTATGCCCTCCGCCGCCACCCCTGGCACTATGCCGCGTGAAGCCTATCATGCGGGGCCTACACTTGGCTCAGACCAAACGAGTCATTGCCCAAGCGTTGATTCTGTCGGCATTATGCGGCACTGCTTATGCCGTACTGGTCGCAATGCCGCGGAAGGAGGCTTACAGGGAATTTTATGAGTAAGTATAATTTGTAGAGGTTGTTTATGACTCTATATTTATTTGATTATTAGAGTTGAATGAGCGAAAAACATAGTTGATAAATACTATTTATTTAATTCAGCATGACGTTAATGGTGTTGCGCAAAGGAGATGTCCGCTTTATGTATCAGTGTTGGGCCCCGAAATTTAACCAGGCTCAAACTTTATAGATATTAAAGGGGTAAAAATATGGAACATGGATCCATTAAAAAAAAATTGAACCCACATTTATAACTAACATTTTTAAAAACACTAATTTGAAGTGTAGTTTTTAATCAAGATAAATTACATCTATCTCGAAATTTGGGGACTTTAAAATTATATGACTTATTGTAAAGGCCTAGTTTTTGGGAGTACTTTACAGATATATAAAGTATTTAGGTTAGAATTTTAACACAGAGTAAATTCTCATGAGACAAATGGTTGTGTAGTCTAATTCTTGTATGAATTCAATGTGAATGTCTTTCAGTTCTAGGTGTTGTAAGACTAAAATGTCTCATAGTTCCAAATGCCTACATCTGACAACCAATGCCACAAACAAATAACTATTTTTTTAAATCCTGTGTCCTTCAGACAATGCTAGATGATTTTGTTTATTGTGGCAGTAAATCTTAAAATCTAGACTTATGCCAGTCCACAGAAAATTATATTCCTGCGACAGGGAATATTTTTAAAAAGTGTATGATTGCCTAAGTAATGGAACAGAATGCAGACACAAGGCCCGCAAGTTTACACCCAAAGCACACACCACTGACTTTTCAAAGATACATATATAATTTTTAACAATTTTCATGTGTTTTAACGGAAACCTACATATCTAAAAATTCTCTATAAGAATTTTGTATGTGAAGTCTGCCAATCCACACTAGGCCAGTATGGCATAAACTCAAAACTACACAACCAATTCCGAAAATTCGCTAATATGAAGTTACATTGCAATTGAGTGCTACATACTACTCTTTATTCTGAGAAAAGGTTATAACATTTTCAGAGTCGCAGGCCAAAATATCACTTCATAAATCAACTTTGTTTACTACATAAAAATGTTCTTATGTTAAGATTATATACTCCATCTTTTAGGTAGGTATTTAACTAAATGTAAACAAAAAATTACATATTATGATTCCCATTTAACATTTTCTTATGAAAGTATCTATGAAGACTTTTGTGTCAACTAAAATACAGCGTACAACAATCACTTAAAATGATTATATTCACATTAGAAACAAACAACTAATTATCTGGAACAAAGCAAAAATATGACAAATAAAAAAATATCTGTAATGCGGAAATGTACAATAATTAGGTATTATATACCACTCAGGTTTTTGGCTGTGGTACATAATTTACAAATTCACATCACAGTAACAAATGAGATTGGTTTGTTAGTTACATTATTATAGGGACATATTATATCATCTTCCTGCCCTGGCCCAAATTACTTGGGGTTGGCACATAGGGACATATATACCGAGTGGAAGGGAAACGCTCTCTATACCGGAACGGTAAGAGAGAAGAACCATTATATTAACGAAAAACTATATTCATTTGCAAAGCTAAGCGATAATACTTACGATTTTAATATTTCCGTTATTCATGCGCGCGCAATGTAAAGCGTACAAAGAACTGGGCGGCCGTCGCGCTGCGCCGGGACCGGCCCGCGGTCGTTAACCCGTCAGCTGATGTACGTGTTTCGTTACGATTTTTTTGAAATATTGACCTTTTTTACTATGTTTATCAGAATAATAGTTTGATTTATCTATCCATACGTGAAGCTGTACAGAAATTTGAGAAAATCCTACTAAAATTGTAACAATGCGATCGCGATTTTTTTAATGCCATCACGTCAGGAAGCACCAATACTATCACCTGTATTCGTTTCCGAGAGTGTTTCCCTTCCACCCAGTATGTGCATATATTTATGTGCATGTTACATAATCCTATAAAAAACCGTAGTTGATTCACTAACCAATATTGTTAATTTTAGTAATATGCACACTGTACACAAACTGGACACAACTTACTTTCACTTTCATAATAATTGTAACATTTACACTATTTAAAATCATTTTACTATAATGACTACTAAATACAACTCATAAGAACTAAATGCTTATAGTTGCATTAAAAAAATTGAAACATGTAAGGAATAGATACAAACAATAGCTTAAATAATAATAATTTGAACATTTCACAACTTTAAACAACTACTTTTTAACACGCTTTTATTATATCTTAATTATGAACAAAAAAGTATATCTAACTCCCTACTTGTGAATAATTGGGCGTCAACTGTGTTTGATAGCACATTCTAAAGCAAATAATGTAGTACTTATCAACTACAATAAGCTCAATATTTATTTAATTTACACTATTGCAGGTAATAAGTGGAATGTTATGTATAGAGACATTAAAGTAGCTATCATTTATGTTGTTTTATCTAGACCTTCAATCACATATTTCATAAAAATAAACTGAAAATCAACACAAAGATACATGTAGTAGTTATTAAGCCGCGTTACTGTAGCTTTTGTACACACCATACATATGAATTAAGTAAATGAACTAAGTCACACATACCTGAGTAATGTTCAATCACCATTTAATACATTATTATGAACATTTTCCACCAATTAAATGTACAAAATACAAATTGCAAGAAGAAATTCTCTGTGTGACTTTTTAGCTCAACATGTAGTGATGTACCTAAAGTTAAAAATTAAAATACAGTCAATATTGTTTTCGATTCTATATCGATTACGATGCTATTAAATTTTAATAATCTGCATTCCGCATACAGCTCTTACCCAAAACACCCACCACGCAGTGGTCTCGAACCTACCGATTTTTCGGTATTTCTACCGATTTTGGGCCTGTCCTACCGAAATGAAATGATTTTTCAACGATTTTTTGAAAGCTAGAAGATTCTCCCGATTTGTCTACCGATTTTCAGCGATTCGAAGCTAAAATCGTCTTTTTCTTTCATATTTGCGATTCCTTAGTTAAATATGGTGCTGTTTGGGGCGGCGGGGGGCGGTATTTTTAAAGGGGCGGCAAAATTTGTTTAAAATTAGTACTTTCCTGACGGGGCGGGGGGAGGGGGGGGGTATGCGTGACTCTCGTTTGTTGAATTTACCTTCTTTTGGTACAATAATAGTCCCTAGAGTTTAAAATTAAGGGGGTTTTCATTGAATATTGCTTGTTTTTTTTTGCATAAACCGATTTTTCTTGGTAACTCTACCGATTTCACTTTTTGTCGTCCGAGACCACTGCCACCATAAGACTGCGAGTTGCGATGATTAGAATATAATGTTATTATTTTTCACTAGATTATTTTTTTTCAGAAAAGGCGAATTCGAAGATTGGGCTGATGAGATGGCTAGAAAGGGGTTATTCCAATCTGTCCCGCAAGAAAAGCTGAAAGATAACAAGCACATAAAGAAATAATAGGAATTATGTGTGTTAATAAAAATTTGTCCAATAATAATTGCCTAGTTATAATTAATTTATATTCAGTTACAAAATATATATATATTTTCATCAACATAAGGTCAAAAGAGTCCATTATTATATTCTCGAAGATGAAGGCAAAGTTGAAAGTACTAAGTAGTTCAGTCCATATGTCATCGAGCTTATATACCTATGTATTTCAGAACAATGATAGGTAATATAGGGCCTGTTCAGCCGTACTAAACCTTTTTGCTATAAAGGCCACAAAACTTGTAAGAACAGCTAAGAAGCTATAGTGCCTCGGGCCGCAGCCGCAACGTATATTCATTGTCCATGAACATGTCCAAAATCTGGCTAAAATTCTAACTTGTACTTCTGCCTACCCTACAGTGTTTAAAGTGGATTTTACTATGTACTATTAATCATTCAAAAAAAGGAAAAAAATTCTTTATGCAAATGCTAAAAATTGAGAATAAAATAATTATCACATTTTCTTGTTTTATTATTTTGTTCAGAAATGAATGAATCTCGGAAGAATGCAAATGACAGTAGTTTTTATTTTATTGTCATAAATTGCATTTTATTTCGCGTGTAAAGATTATCTATCAACAGGAAGTGAATCGTGTCTTCGGTTTAATGGCGGCAGCCAATCACGTTGTCGTATATTATTATTAAAACATGGAGATTACTTTATCTACCAATCGCAATGAGCCTTCAGTGGAGCATGAAACACTGACTATATGACCTTGTAATGAGGTGCAAATAGATAAAATGAAAATGAAACCACTGGCTTTAAAATTAATAATAAAGAAAATCGGTACATATTTATATATATGTTGTGTTTTGTAGCTTTTATACTATTTTATAATGAAATTAAATTTTATATAATGTTTAAATACAAGCATTTTATACGTTTGTCTAAGGCTACGTCACTCATGTTTGTCTATACCGAGTCAGTGCGCATGTCAAGTTGAAAATTGCAAATGGCGGCCGTTGTTATTGTTCGTACCGAATTAACTATTTGTAAATTATATACTAATCTTTTTAGCCATTTTTCTAATGAACTGTTATACTGATGCGATGCTTTAACTTCTCATAATTCGGCGCGACAGGTTTTATGTACGTTTTTAAGTGTTTTGAGTGTTTTTTTGGTATTTTATGTGTGTCATGCAAATGGGGTAAGCTGGAATTATCGGATGTCGCTTAGGTTGTTTTGGATAGTTTTAATAAGAAAATGAAGTGATGTTCTGTGACCTTAAGTGTTAAAATGGATAGTGCATAAAGTTTTCCAAATATCGCTGCATATTTAAAGTGTTGCAAAAGACAGGAGCGGCCGCAAATTACGATAGTTCCATGCTGTGACTGTACTCCCCGTACATTTCAAAATGGCTGCTCTTTACGATATATGAGCTTTGCGTCACTGGAACATAAATCAGTGGATTCGAATCGTTATGAAATTGACGTGTTTCTAGTCGTACAAACTTTGGTGAAAAATCATAAATAATCCAGGGACACGTTCCCGGGCTGGTGTAGACCGTGGCATTAGTGTTGTGTCATATGTTTTCGTAGTGGAGTGGACACTGGCCATAGGTCCGATATTGGCTTGCGTCCGTGCCGGACTGTGATGTTTCGTTTGATATTCCAGGATGATTTGAGACACAAGGGAATGGTACTTGTGTGGAATTGAGCGGAATGTGACATCGTATGAGAGGTGAGTGTAGTTTTTCGGACGTTTATTTACATTTTGCGGCAAGTGCCGTGGTGCTATGTTCGACACAAAATGGACACAGTGGTGGGTGACAGGACGTCGGGCGGCCGCTGCGGACGTGCCCCGCGCGCGGTCTCGCCGAAAAACACTATTCGCGGTTACAATGTCACAGTTTGGCCAGTGAGAAATTGTGTAACACGCAATGTGCTGTTGACGTTGATTCGGATGTCGTTCGCGGCATATTCCATGCCCACGGTGCTTGTAAACTCCGCAAATATGTCGATACAGCTCGTTAGTACGTTCTTATTAGTGATTACACCGCGTGTCGCGTGTTTGAAACGCAAAAACATACCCAAAGTACTCAGTAAACACTACGTAAGGTTACGAAAAATACATGTGTCGTAAACATCATCCATACAATGCCATTCACATGAATATAATCCAATACAGGTGTACACTTGGCTTACATAAATTAAAATTGTTAATGAATGTTATATTTTTTAAGCTATAAATGTTGAAATTTATCATTTGGAACATGAGTTCAAGTAAATTTCCTTCATATGATGTTGTGGTTAATGGTTATATCAATAACATTAGATTTTAATACTAAATGTAGAGCTTTCATTGGTTTGTGCCTCATATCATCCTTTTCAGGTTTATATTAGCCAGGATTATATTATTTCAGTGTAATAACAACTTCCAAAGTCTATATCAATAATAACATGAAATTCATGATAATGTTTCAAGATTGATTAAATCAAATTGAAAACAGTATCACAGTATGGACACTATAAATGGTATGAATAAAATTAAATTAAAAAAGATCAAAAATGACAAACAAACATACAATAAGAGTACAGAAAACTCATTCATTTTGTTTATTCAGCCAGTTTTTTTTTTCAGAATCTTTGTACACTCAATGAAAAGTTATTACCAAGTAGCATAAAATATTAAAAACATGTCTCACATTTTTATGCCTAATGATTATTTAAGATTTCTTTAATGGTATTGAAAAGCTATTTAAATTTTCGTATTAACAATAAAATAGTATGTAAATAACAAATGTCAATACTTACTTTTTTAAGATAGTTTAATATCTATACTAAACTGGATGGTTTGTGTGTCTGTTATAAATTTCATTACTAATAAGGTTGTACAAGAAATTTAAAACTCTTCAAAAGTCCTATTTATCCAGCCAGTAAAGTTAGTCATATTAAGAAAAAACACCTGTTAAGGTAAAATATAATATTTTGGTGGTGAATAGTTATTGAGTTAACTTTTTCTTTAATTAATTAGCATTTATCTTTCAGTCCAATGACAAACCTTGTACTTGTGTATTGGGTTAAATTAACCACTTTTAACAGGTTTATTCTAGAAAATTAAGTATAAATCAATCCAGTTATTACTATATGGGAATTTTAGTAATAACTGATTATTTTTTCTAATTACATAGCTTAATTCAACTTTAGAGATGTGTTAAAAAAAATCATTTGTAAAATTTTGTGATGATATTTAATGCTGTGTTTTTCATATAAATATTCGTAAGAAAATTGATCTTATGCTGCTCTCTTTGCAAGATGAAAAAGTGAATCCTAATTACATTACACAAGAAAACAATTCTTCAACGGCACATTACCGTATAATACATGAAAATTGTCACAGATTTTTATAAAGCTAAAAAAATATTAAACATGTGTTGTGTAAAATCAATTAATTTATTTACAACTGATAAATTATACAACAACATTATTGTACAAGAAATTTCAATATATTTTTATAAAGGTACAACATATTTTTTAACCGACTTCAAAAAGGAGTTTCTGTGTCCTTTCATATAAATGTTAATAGTTACACACACACACACACACTCACATCTTTTACCCCGAAAGGGTAGGCAGAGGTGTAAATAGTGCACCCACTTTTTGCCTTCCATATTCCATCTCATGATGTGATAGGGGTGAGCCTATCGCCATATCAGGTGCAAATTCTAGACTCCGGGCTAATACTGAATAGAAAAATCGAATACCACTTGATAGTTGTACATTAACCAATCAAGCCCCGCTCTGGTTACATTGGCCCGGTACGTAAATTTATGTGGGTGCGTATAAGGTCGATTTTCGCTTGTTGACAGATGATGTACCGGGCCAGTGTAACAGGAGCGGGGCTTGATCGGTTAAGAATATTTGTAGGAAAGAGGAACAAAATAATCAGTTATTACATAAGTTTCATTTTACCCCCAATGGATCAAGTGCAAATGTTTATGGATATTTCCACTTCCTTTTTTTTTTCATTATTATCTGTCATGTGCAATGAGTCAGTGCGATAATTGATAATGTTTAACAGCATGCTTATATTTTGAACGTACCAGGTGATGTATTAGATAATGGCTGTCAAAATATAAACTATGTCAAATGTGGGGATTGAGATTAATGGTTTTGCCTGCAGAGATATTTTTACAACAATAAAAACTTGAATAAAATAAAATGAAAACAACCTGACATACACAGGGATTTACCTGATTAAATTTTAGGATAATTGCGCAACACTGGTTTTAGGAATTGGGTTTCACATTTTCTTAAACCAGTATTTTTTACTGCCTGTTCTCTATAAAAAAAAAATATTGGCATTCTGGTTTAAGATAGGAGTTATAAAATGATACCTAATGATTTATATTTATGTGAATGTTTGACATTGGAATTCAGTTCAGTAATTGCTAGTCCGCCTTGGGACGCTGAAGGCTATAAAGTCTTAAAACATTGGGAGCAAAAATTAAATAAAAGAGATGTCCATTTTTTGTATAAGTGCTGGGTCACAAAATCTAACTAGTCTCAATCGTTAGGGACATTAAAGAGGCAAAATATAGAACTAAGATCCATTAAAAATATATTTTTAGAACCTTCCATTATAACAAACTTTTTAAAAGTGTTATATTAAGTGTAGTTTTTGAGCAAAATAAAATTAGAAAAATCCCAAAATCGGAGGTTTTAAAATTAATCGATTTATTGCAAAAGGCTAGTTTTTAGGAGTTAACCACATATATGTACTGTCTTGGTTTGAACATTAAGCTCTTTTTGGACAACTCTTTTATCATGAAAAGAATCGTGAAGTAGTTTTGTTTCAAAATTATATCTATTGAGTCCATTGGCTTGTTAATTGTGAATTTTCTAATATGAAATAACATATAGTTTCTTATTCTTACAGGATATTAGTATAAACTTTCAAAAATTTAGAAGACTCTATTGATAAATTCTTCTGCTCACATATTATGCCTTACATTAATTAGGTTATGTCATATAACACAAAAAAAATAATGACAACTCACTAAAGCAGGCCTAATAAACTCATGGAATATTCCCTGGCAGTCGTCTAAGTTAATGAAAGGAATCAATTATGGCTCTATACAACCTTCACTTCCTATAAAACCCTGATTCTTTAAATTTCGTAACTTCAGCAAAAACTTAATTTCGGCCATTATGCGCCTACAATATGCATGTACTCCTGTTTTTCTCACTAAAATTCGCGTCCATGATCACACCCTCTGTGAATGTGGATTAGATGAAGGTTCCCTAAAAAACATATTCTTTAATTGCCCAAGAATTCGTTTTCCTACTTATGACATTTTTCCTTCTGAATTTCCCCATCCTATAAACATTAAATGTCTACTAATTGGTGATTTCCCCCAACATTTCAGATTACTTTCTAAATTTATTAAAATTAATAATAATAATATAATAATAATACCAGCCCTGTATTATATACTGCCTACTGCTGAGCACGGGCCTCTACTACTGAGAGGGTTTTAGGCCTTAGTCTACCAATACCCTCGAAATTCTTATGAAGAATTCTCAGGCATGTAGGTTTCCTCACGATGTTTTCCTTCACCGTTAAAGCGAACGATAATTGATAAACAATACACACATAACTTCGAAAAGTCAGAGGTGTGTGCGTTGGGTTTGAACCTCCGGACATTGTCTCGGCAGACCGTTCCATTCCCAACTAGGCTATCGTCCACTTAAAAAAAAAATCTATGATTTTGCTATCTATGCTGTAAGCTCCTGTCATCTGTGCTTGGTTGTAAATTTACGTAGTGATTACATTATCTTTGCCTTAACTCAACATTCTCTTTGTCAAACGGGGTAGATATATTGCTCTTTGCTGCCATTGTTTCTTGGTTCTCCTCGGGCAGAAAGTAATTCTAAAAAAGTTATGATATTATTTTAATCTACCCAAAATCTACCCACTTGATATTGGCCAAATCACCAATAAAAGTGTGGAGCCATTTTTAAAAGAAGAATAATGGCAACAAAATAGATGAAATTCGGAAAATAAAATAAATAAATTAAACAAGTGTTAACTCGTATTTTGATGAGTCAATCTCTTGATATCAATTTGTCTTCATGATTGTTTTTTGGATATGTGGTACCTATCAATTTTTTTTACTGATTACAATAATTAAATTTCTTTTTTATAGAATGATATTTTTTTATCATGAATGATATGTTCAACAAGTCATCAATTATAGTTAATTTATGAAAGTATGTTGTATTTAATAGTTCCAAACTGAGGCACTTAAGTCTAAAATTAAAATTCATTAAATGTAACATATATGTTTTAAGCATACAAAAATAAAAAATTGCAATAATTATGCTCCTTTTTTTACTAAATACATAGATTTAGCTAAATGATAGTGTTTATTATTGGTGACTTGATAATGAAAAGTAAATTTATTTATATAATATAGTGACATAAATATTGATTAGTCCATTATAGATTTTTTTTTGTCACCGTAAAGCTAATGAACCATTGAAACAAGTTCAGTGAGTGCCAAATGAATCCATTAAACATTTACTATGCTAATCAATTATTTATATGATCTTTTCTGCCTTGGTGTGGTTGTATTATGGTATGACTGCAATGCTGAGGTCCAAGTTGTATAATTATATAGTTTTCATTAATTGATTTCACATTAAAAATAAGTCTGGCAGTAAAAACTGCATCCAAATCAACTCAGTTGTTTAAGATGCGTAGTCATACAAAAAGGTATTATAATGTACAAAAAACATATCTGGTGAATTAAGGTTTAAGTGTGGCATTTGAACTAATGATTATTATGTTTTTACAATTCTTGAAATTTTTGCATAAAAGCCAAGTTAAACTTCTAAAGTACTAAGAGCAAGCACAAGTGTCTAGTGGTTAGTAATAAAAAAAATCGTCTTTATTTAATATTAGTATAGATAATATAATAAAAATAAAACCGAACACAAAACAAGTTTTAGGTTTCAGCAAATGCATTCTTTATTTTATTTTTGAAGATAGGGAGCGAATCATTAAATATTTCAGCAGTATCAGGTTTTTCTACAATTCATTTATGAATAGATGATTCTACTTATGACAATGTGCATTATGTATATACTTACTTTCCAAGTAAAAATGATAGAAAATGTCATTTTTACTTGGAAAGTAAGTAAATACTTATTTGGGAGCATGGCTTGTATTTGGTCACCCTATATTATACTCGACGATTAGCGTTATCCATACATCAATAGTCTGTTAGGTATTAACATTTGTGTGTGGTTGGTGTTGCAGCATGGCAGCGGACAGCGACGGGCCAGGCTCGGCGGGTGGGGGCGGGGGTGGGGTCGGCGGCGGTGGCGGCTGGTGCGGCGTGGTGGTGACCTGTGAGGGCGACTTGCGCGACCCGAGGTTTCCTGCGCGCCTGCGCCGCCTGCTGCGAGACCTACGCGCGCTTCTCGCCGACCCTCATCCGCACTCGCTCAAAGTTAACAAGGTACTTACTGATATTTTTACAAGGTCGGCATTATGATTACATCTGACAATCAATTTTTCCATGATCTGTTGAAGTAAAAACCATAAGAATGGCTACAACAAACATCGTAATTTTGTCTAATTTTGAATGTTACCCTGAATGAAGTAATTGGACTTAATGTCTATATTCTATAGGTTACGATGATCGGTTATGATTAGGCCGGTCGTATGCGCACTATCCAATGTAATAGAAAAAAAAGACAAAATATAAGTTTCACACAAGGTGATTTTGGAGCGCCTGTAAACCAAACTAGAGCGGTTAAGCAATATCTAGTATTTTAAAATGATTACTCAATCAATTTTACTAAAAGTTATGTCACGTTTCACGCATGTTTATGGTTAATAATTTTCCTAGATTTCTTCCATTTTAGTTACAGGAATCCTTAGGTTGGTGGCAATGTTTTTCGTTTTCCCCAAATTTGTGTTAATTAACAAAGGATTCAAAATAATTTCCGGGAAAGCGCTATTTTCGTCGTAACGCATATACATATAGTTTAGACTAGCTTTAGCCCGCGGCTCCGCCAGCGTTAAAAATATTTTCCGGGTTAAAAGTCCCGCTTTATGTTTTCCCGAGATAAAATTAGCCTATGTGTTAATCCAGGACATGGACTACCCGTGTGCAAAATTTCATCGAAATCCGTTGAGTAATTTTTGCGTGAAAGAGTAACCAACATACATCCATGCATTCTTACAAACTTTCGCGTTTATAATATTAGTAGGATAATACAAATAATCAGGAAAACTTCAATGCTATTATTATCACTACATTTTTAATTGCAAAAAAATTACGATATTGTGTGCCCTGTCATTGTATTTAGTCAGGACTTTTTTTTTCAATATAATTACATTACTTTAACCCTTCAAGACCCGCTTATTTATTTATTGTTTTTTTAAGGGAAACAAACAAGCAAATAACAAAGACATAACATAAAACAAATTAGGTAGTACATAACTCAATTTTAATATAGATGTATGGGAAAACCCTATATATATGGACACCGGCGTCCGTCGCGGGGTTTGAGGAGTCAGAGTTCGGATGAAGCAGGAAAATTTAAATTCTATTTGTTCACACTAAATTTTTTTAGGAAACTTTTCTTACATATTTAAAAAAAAATGTGGTTGGCGTATTATTCTATAACTTTTTATATTTAATTATTAATTGTATTTTTTTTCCTATAATATTATGATATGAGAATCAGGATATAATTATTAATGAGGCTCAAGTTGATACTTCCCTGTATAACAAAAAAAAGGTAAAATAACAAAAGAAGATAACATGTTTATATGCTACACCATACTTCTTGATAAACTTGTTATTATTGGGTTTTTTTTATTAGACATTCATTTGGTACAATTTTCCTCAAAGTTGAATATGATTTAAGGTATTTTTTTGTGTTTACTTTTAGCAAAGATTAAAAAAGGATTTGTATTTAGTATTTTTTTACCAATTAGCAGGATTTGTGCTTTCAAAAAATCGTTTTCAAATATTCTTTTATTTATTTATTTAGGACAGCCAGTAGTTGTTACAATGTTGCTTACACTAAATAAAAAAAAACAATATTATAAGATACTAGCTTATTCCCACGGCTTCGCCCGCGTTAATAAGTTTTTCCGGGCTTAAAGTACATAAAAACCTTCCCGTTGAATCGCTCTATCCAACACATTTATTTGGATAAAGATTAATATTATGACGTTGATACAACTCTTAACAAATAATGCATTAATTTCGACCAAATTTGATTACTATAAAAACGGTTCTAGTGAGTTAATCTTAAAAGATAGACATATACTGTCGCGGACATTTTTTTAGATCATTTCAAGAGGAATAATTCTTTCGTACATATATTTTTGGTATCTTGAACCGTTTTCACAGCGCGCGCAATGAAAGCCCTCAAGGATGAATAATTTTCCCGGTTTTTTTTTCACATTTTCCATTATTTCTTCGCTCCTAATAGTTGCATCGTGATGTTATATAGCCTAAAGCCTTCCTCGATAAATGGTCTATTCAACACAAAAAGATTTTTTCAATTCGAACCAGTAGTTCCCGAGATTAGCGCGTTCAAACAAACAAACAAACAAACTCTTCAGCTTTATAATTTTAGTATAGACTAGCTTTTGCCCACGGCTTCGCCCGCGTTAATAAGTTTTTGCGGGCTAAAAGTACATAAAAACCTTCCCGTTGAATCACTCTATCCAACACATTTTGGATAAAGATTACCTAATATTATGACGTTGATACAACTCTTAACAAATAATGCATTAATTTCGACCAAATTTGATTACCATAAAAACGGTTCTAGTGAGTTAATCTTAAAAGATAGACATATACTGTCGCGGACATTTTTTTAGATCATTTCAAGAAGAATAAATCTTTCATACATATATTTTTGGTATCTTGAACCGTTTTCGCAGCGCACGCAATGGAAGCCCTCAAGGGTGAATAATTTTCCCCGTTTTTTTTCACATTTTCCACTATTTCTTCGCTTCTAATAGTTGCATCGAGATGTTATATAGCCTAAAGCCTTCCTCGATAAATGGTCTATTCAACACAAAAAGAATTTTTCAATTCGAACCAGTAGTTCCTGAGATCAGCGCGTTAAAACAAACAAACAAACAAACTCTTCAGCTTTATAATATTAGTATAGATAAGAGTAACACCTTCTCAAGGCAGTCACAACATGCACTATTTGTGATAAAAAAAATAAAAAAAAAGAATATGTGCAAGATAAAACTTATCGTAATTAAAACAAAAAACAAATACAAGTATAAGTAATACTAATTAAACAGTTTCAGGTTGCAAAAAAGTATAAATTCTAAATAAAAATGAACATATTTCACAAACTGAATTATAGTGAATAAAATAAAATTAGGGCAGGTAAGTTTGACAAAAATAAAAAAAAAAGTTTTAGGAACATAACATAAAATAAACAATTATAAATATTAAATAAAAAAAAATAATAACGTTGTAAATATAGACTATGAGAAAGACTGGTTCCGTAATAGCCGTACGACCTCTCTATTAAACTTATATCGAGAGTCACCGAAAATTTTAATTATAATCTGACGCAATGAGCTGGCAGGCTTTATTTTTATTCGTAAAAGCTTCTTATGCCCACCATTCTGTATGCGAGCAGTTTTACCCGACTACGGCGAAAGGGTAATTATTTATGAACCACATATCTTCTGAGCAGTGGTCACCTGGCCCCTTATTCTCTATGACACGTTATTTTCACTGCTCGTAACAAGCGTGTAACGTAACTCGTCGCGTTTATCACTATGGAAATTGGCATACAAAATACCATTTAACACTAATTACACGAAGTTAACGTGACGCGGCCGCGTTACTTGTTAACACTTGCATAGAGAATAACGCTTGCCGCACACGTTCGGTTTCCTATTTAGTTTTCCTGATCAGGAATTCAGATTCAGAACGTGTGCGCGTTGTTGAACATTTTCTATGTAAGCGGAGCATTCAGGTTTCCGAATCTGAATTCCTCATCAGGAAATCTAATCAGGAAACCGAACGTGTGCGGCAAGCGTAAGGGGGCAGACTTACGCATTTAATAAGCAAAGAGCTCATATATTTATTTATTTTACATGTGATAGGATATTTGGACTCACCTAGTTAGCGATTCACTTAGACTATTTAACCAATGGACACGATATGGCAATAATGCGCAAACAACTTTCTCTGTCAATCCTGACGAGGGGCGAGGTAGACACTGATAGCTCACATTCAACAAAAAAAATCCACACGTGCAGGGCTGAATATAAGGTCGCTTTTTACACAATAACACAGCAAAAATGACAATTTCTGTAGAGCACCGCTTAATGTCATTATCGTTGAATGTAATGAAAGCGATCGCAAGTCACATAGGTTTTAATACAAGTTTATTATCAGCTGCGCATTTATGGCCAACGAAGGGTTCGCTTGGTCATACCATCTCCTTGTTAAATAAATGCTCTAAGGCGATTCAAAGTATAAAACCTGCCATAATGGCCCGTGTAAGTGTGTCGCGTTCCGGGATCAGCCTGTGTTGGTTTCAAACATACCGTCATAATTGTGTTGTGGACACTATCAGGACGTTTTTCTATTGAGTACCTTTATATCGTTGTACACTAGAAATAACTCCAACTATGTAGTTAATTTTAAGATTACTGTTATATGATGCAAGTTAAATTAATTCTATTTTTATAAAAATAGAAGTATCTAGCGTGTTTAAGGAAGGTGGCCGTCGAGGACTTTTTGCAGTGATGCTGTCGCGCGTTTCATAAAAGCACATTTGTATCACTACCATCGCACGTTATCCGCGTTTGGAACGCGCGTCGGAAGTAAAAAAAACGCGCTACAGCATTGGTAATGTTTCGATACAAATGCGCTACAACATAGCGTCTCTATCGATACAAACACGTGATTTGCATCTGTGGCGTTCACAATAATTCCTGCACCGAAGTTGTGTTGCGATAGTAAGGCGTTTGCAACGCATCTGTATCGCTACTGAGGCGCGACAGCATGGTAATTGTAGCGATACAGAATCGTGGACGTTGGCGAAAGTTGACTGTCAGCGACATTACCGCGACTGTATCGCAGCCGTTTTGCTATTGTATCGCTACTTTATCGCAGCAAAAAGTCGCCGTGGGCGACCTCCCTAATGTATCTGAAAGATACAGTGTGTTTTTTCTATAGAAAAAAAAAACAAGTGTATCAAGAAATACGTAATTATTTGTGGCTTTAAATATACACGCATGAAAATATTTTTTTAATGACCAACATAAATTACTTAAAAAGTAATTGTTAGGTATCGTTTCATTTATTATGTTTCATGACTAGGGTTACTAAATGCAAAGATATCGGGTAAAATATTATCTTACTTTAGGCCGGTCATTAAGTCGGACGTACTGTACTTGCATCAATTTAGGCTAGACGGTACGGTTGGTAGTGGACGATAGCCTAGTTGGGAACGAAATGGTCTGCTGAGAAAATGACCGACCTCTGACTTATCGAAGTTACGTGTGTATTATTTTTCAATTGTCGTTCTCTTTAACGGTGAAGGTAAACATCGTGAGGAAACCTACATACCTGAGGATTCCCCATAAGTATCTTGGGGGTATGTGAAATCTGCCAACTCTTACTAGGCCAGCGTGGTGGACTAAGGCCTAACCCCTGTCAGTAGTAGAGGAAGCTTGTGCTCAGCAGTGGGCAGTATATAATACAGCTCTGATTGCACGGTACGGTTAAAAAATATCTCTCTATAAAAAAATCTTTATTGAATTGTTACTAGGTAAGGGGTTGTCCATTAATCACATGATGTTTTAAGCAACTTTATAACCCCGCCCTACCCAAGATCACGTGTGTTTTTTAGTACAAATCATCTTGAAATTTTTAGTGTTCAAATACAGGTTAGTATAATCTAATTTAGATCGCGCGTTCAACGAAAAATAATTGCACGTGATATATCAGTGTACCCCTCCTCCCCCTGGTGATATTTCGTCATTTTTGACGGATCACCCCCCCCCCCCCCCCCTTTCGAGCCTCACGTGATTACTGGACGACCCCTAATTAGTAATCAAATTTATAATGACTAATTTAAAAGTAGACGCGTACCGAAAAATCTTGCTATCTCTTTTACACGACGGTGTTATAGTTGGAGTGACGTCACCTCAGCGCAAAGGAAAAAGACACGCAGGCTTTTCTGTCATTTGAAAGGCTAAAATTTACATATAATATTAAGTTGTTTTTATTTTTATGTCTAAGGTTTAGGATATTATCATTAAAATCTTCAAAAGACATGTAGATTCTGCTATTGTGTGTATCTCTCAATTAACTCTGGTTTTCAGTTGGCTGCGTGCGCGACGTTCGTATTCAAACGATTTGAAAATATTTATTCATGAAAACATTCACAAATCACAAGGTCTTATAAATAGTCAGAATCTCGTTTCGGTTTGGAACAACGCTTACTGCCGACAATGATCGATGAAAATAATTTGCTTTTAGTTTCTTTAAATTCATCTTTGATTATTTTTTTGAATAATTTCATCCAAAAAATCCTATTATCATATACATAATTATCGTAATTCATTACGTGACATAAGTTTATCCGAATTATATGAAAATAATGAAAAGGAAGTTTTTCGGTATTACCTATGTACATTTTGTAGGAGACTCAAGGATTCACTGCCATTTTTGCATTCCTTTCATCCTCATTTCACGGCATATCTGGTGATGCATGTGACAGTGTGAATAAAAATCTTTATATTTCTTACTATAGACAACAGATGTTGTTGATTAAAAAAAAAATACAAGAAATCACGACTCTATTTTTTTTTTTTTTTTTTTTTTTTTTTTTCTTTATGGTTGTACAAACATTTCCAGTTTCACTGTATGAGTTGTGGCTTCAATTTCAGGGAGGCGGGGGGGGCAAGGTTCCGCTATTTGATACGTAACTCACCCCCCTCCGCCCGATAGTACAACGGTACGGGAAGATACATTAGAAATTAACATTTAACATAAAATTTTGAAACTATATACATTGCAATGCTACTTAGCTTAAGGACACAGAGAGATGACAGTGACAGGTTACACTTATGCTATGTATACAAGTAAGCACGCAGGCTTATAGGGCAACGTTATTACGAAGATGAGTTGGAGCTACTATTACTGTTATTAAATGGTTTTAGTTGGCGGAATATGGAGTCCACGTATTCCTGGTACGACGCAAGGGCCTGTTTTACACTGATGAGCGCAGTTAGTGTGTACGGGGACACCTCGTATCGGGCACAGATCGTCTCGTGCTTGTGTCTTATGGACATGAAACGAGGGCAGTGTTGCAACAGGTGTTCAACGGTTTGCCTCGTGACGTCATCACAGGGACACGTGTCGTTAGGGACCAACTTGAAGCGGTGGAGATAGGCTCTGTGATAACCGTGGCCGGTAAGGGCCTGTGTAAGATGGAAGGAAGGCGTAGTGATTTTCCACAGCTCCCGTATGTGGTGGAGGCCAGGGAGGAGTGCCCAGGTGTGCCGACCCTGCTTCGCGTGCTCATACCTGTGCTGCCAGGCGTCAAAAGAGGAGCCGCGAGCGAGTCCCTTAGCGTACGCTATGGGGAAAAAGGCGTAGTCGGGGGCTCGATGTAGGTCGCAGGCTGCGTTGGCCGCCCGATCCGCCATCTCGTTGCCCGCGATGCCGACGTGGCTCTTGACCCATGCGAATTGGATGACGCCCACCAACTGGTAGTCCCGGATGACGCGATGTATTCGTGACACCAGCGGGTGGGTATTGCTGCGATTTTGTAGCGATATGAGTGACGACAATGAATCAGAATATATTGTGACGTGTGGGTATTTGTGCTCAAGAGCCCATCGGCATGCGTGCAAGAGAGCGACTAACTCCGCCTGGAACACCGATCACGACTCTATTTGATTTTTTTATATTTTTTTTATGTGTTATGTTTTATTTTTTCGGCAAGTGGTATATTTTCACTCTATTAACTGACAACTGTAAGAAAACGAAACTAAAAGTTTTACACAATTGTTTTTTTTTATGACAGTTGCCATTCGTTATTGATTGTACGCCAGGTGAATAATGCGTCGCGCATCGTAAAAAATTGGATTGATGAAATTTTCTTTTACAAAAATACAAACTTACATACATACGGAACGAATACAGAACCTTTTTTTGAAAAAAGGTTTGCAATATAATGAAAGGGTAACTGTCAAGGAACAGAAGCAAATTATGACGTCACCAAAAATAAACTGCCATAATTCCGCCTGCGTAAAAAAGAGATAGCAAGATAACCTTACTACATCACGACTTTAGCCTACAACAATATTTAAAATCTGATAAAGTGTCTTATATTTCAATCAATTTTGACGATGATTTCACAAAAAAAAAATAATCATTTCAATCATGATTTTTTTGATAAAAACCTCTCTATTTAAATCATTCAACCCTGGGCAGTGATGATCACTCACCATGAAGTTACCCATTTGCACTTCTGTCGTTTCTCCCAAATAAAATCGCCATCGTTTTGTATGTTGTCATCTCCGTTTCTAGTTATATATGAAATGTCTTTGTGTTATATCTCTGGTTACTCCTAAAAAGGGAAAAAGTCGTGGTGCTTTTGAATTTATGACTATCGTCCACTTGTCCTAATTGTCATAGTTCAGGGGTCGGCGCAATATGTTAATATTAAGTTTTATTTTGAGTCGGCCGTCTGTTGTTACTCTGGGGACTTTAAGGGACATTAATTTTATTAACTTTAGTGAAGGCTACAATAAAAAAGTAATTGTAACAGACTGGCACTTGGTCGCGTGAAATTCTTGTATTTCAACACTAGGTGTGAGTTTTTGTAAAATACTCTTATAGCGAATGAAAACTTCTTATATGTGAAAAATCCAAGAAAGTAGGCCTAAGTAAGAAAAACAAGGCGATTTATGTGTAAAAATTCTGAAGAAAAAGACTGATTGCACGCTACATAATTAATCTAGTAGATTTGTCGTTATTAGTCATTACGTCATGACTTTTATAAAGTACTAGCTTTTGCCCGCGGCTCCGCCCGCGTGAATGGGTTTTTCCGGAATAAAAGTCCCGCTTTATATTTTCCCGGGATGAAAAGTAGCATATGTCGTTTCTTAGGCTCTAGACTATCTGTGTACCAAATTTCATTTAAATCGGTTCAGTAGTTTTGGCGTGAAAGCGCGACAGACAGAGTTTACTGGTGGTAGGACTCTCATATGTAAGAGTCCGTCTGGGTGGGTACCACCGCAATGTTTATTTCTACCGTCAAGCAGCAGTGTGCATACACTGTTGTTTCGGTTTGAAGGGCATTGTAGCCAGTGTAACTACAGTACATAATGAGACTTAACATCTTACGTCTCAGGATGACGAGCGCAGTGGAGTGCCATACGGTGCTTTGTAGCTCAAGGTGCTGGATGGTGTTTCTACTGTTTATGGGTGGTCGTATCGCTTACCATCAGGTGAACGGCATGCTCGTCTCGTCATTCGATGCCCTAAAAAAAAAGTTACTTTCGCATTTATAATATTAGTACGGATAACATTACTGACTTAAACATGCGAAAGGCAAGATTTCGTACTGATTACATAGTAGTTTCTAATCACAAATAATCTACGCAATCTTACTTTTTGGTGTAAATAGTTTGTTAGGTGATTTTAGCTCTCTGACTATTTATGTTAAATTACAACAAATACAACTACGCCACCGACTGTCTCTCTCTGTCTCTCTCTCTCTCTCTCTGTCTCTCTCTCTCTCTGTCTCTCTCTCTCTCTGTCTCTCTCTCTCTCTCTGTCTCTCTCTCTCTCTCTCTCTCTCTCTCTCTCTCTCTGTCTCTCTCTCTCTCTCTCTCTCTCTCTGTCTCTCTCTCTCTCTCTCTCTCTCTCTCTCTCTCTCGTGTGTATGTGCGCTAGAGATACTGCACTATTCCGAGCAATTGTCACAACGCACACGTGCGAATCTGAAATCTCATACAAAAACTTTGATTTGTCTGAATCTGCGTAATGGCGAGGCAATTCTCATCCGCGTTGGCAGGAAAAATCGTTTGGGCTAAACAATAATCGTATAAGAGTCGATCTGAAAAAAAAAAAACAATTTTTTTCCAGATTGAATTACATCACGAGCAGGTACATGGTTCAGTTTTCATCCGTTGTCTCACTTAGGTACGAATTGATAAAAGACGAATATCCCATATCTAATATCATGGTTTAAGAAAATTGTATCCGCAACAATTTGGTCTTAATATGTTTCGCAGTTAGTTTCTCCCCCCTTTAGCTGTCCTAAGTTAGTGGTTTATAAATATGAAAATCCCAAATTCATGCTCAAGGTACATCTGTATCAAATTTCATAATAATCGGTTCAATGGTTATTTTCTTTACCCTTTTAACCTCTTATTTAGGGGTTAATAAAAAACTGAATATATCATATTTATTTTCAAGTTTCAAGAGATCCCGAAACCAAATTTAAATAGAATTGGTTCAGCGGTTTAATTTCTTTCCCCTTTAACCCCTCTCATTTTGGGGTTAGTGAAAAATAATATCTCATTTTAATTTTCAAGGTTAAGATATCCCCAATCTCCATACTGTGCAATACAATCTGAACAACAGTATTTTCTGCCCTCGTTTAACCTCTTTAGGTAAGGATTAAAAAAATATATTCCATAGTTATCTTTAAGGTTATAGATATCCCCATACCAAATTTCATTACAATCGGTTCTGGCCCCGTCACCCTGACCTCTCTCAGCAGTTCCGGCCCGCGTGCCGAAGACTACTAGGTACGATACCACTAAATAGGATTAGGTTAAAAACCATCTTCCCCAAACGCTGATGTCTTATCCTCTCAGTGGTTGCCCTGAGCCGAGGTTCGTGACCCGTTAGTGGGTCGCCCTCAGCGTGGTCGCTTAATTTTAAGGGTTGCGAGCGCCTTCTGCACCCACCCAAAAGACCGGTGTTCTTTCATAAGCCGACCCTCGTCAGGCTAGAAAGAGTAATATCAGGGACAAAAAAAATCGGTTCTGGAGATAAGTTTCTCCCCCCTTTTATAGGGGATAAAAGAATTAGCCAGGAGTAAAAGAAAATAATTAACATCGAATATTTCTTTTTCAGACTTAAGATATTCCCATAACCAATCGGTTCAACGGTTTGATTTCTCCCCCTTTCACCCCTTTAATTATGAGTTTATAAAATAAATAATACCTTATGTTATGTTATAGGTTTGAGATATCCCCATACCAAATTTCTTCAAAATCGGTTCAGCGGTTTAGTTTCTCCCTCCTTTTACCCCCTTTAATAGGAGTTATTAAAAAAATTAACATCCCATACTTGTTTCAGCGTTCACGATATCCTAATACTAAATTTCATTAAAATCGGTTCAATGGTTTAGTATCTCCCCCCTTCTAACCCCACAAGTTTGGGGTTGATAAAAAACCTGAAAACCCCAATTTCATTTTAAGAGTTCATACTATCAAAATCAAAATTTCATCCCAATTGGACGAGCTGTTTCTGAGATTGCGATTGTTTCTGAGAAACCAATTATTACATACATGTACAGGATGACTGGTAATATGATGTATTCCCGTTAAGAGCATGTAGATTAGATCAAAAGCAATCGATTTTGTCCCATGAAGCCTTATCCGAAACTTAATATAAATATTGTAATATGAGTATAAAACTCCATTTTTCACATGTACATATGGATTTTCCCCTGATAATCTTGGTGATTATAGTGAAGAACAGCGAAAAAGGTTCCACCAAAACATAAAAATTATGGAAACAAGGTACCAAGTTCGATGGAATCTGAATATGATGGCTGATTACTGCTGGTCTATAAAACGTGATATTATTGATGATTTTCATAAAAAAATTACACCCTGACGTAATTTTATCGCTAAACGTAAAAGATCTCACTCAAAATAGCCCTGTTGCAATTATTGTATTTGATATTTTCTTTGTAAGTTTTAAAATATATGTATTTATAATTGATTTTTTCTTAAACTTTTAAAATAAACGTTTTTTCCTTTTTAAAAAAGCCTGATGTGATAGAGTAATTATGTAGGTATTTTTGTGTTCAAAATACTATAAATTAGCGATATGTTTCACTCAAATCAAAACAATGTTCAAAAAGTTTTCATTTGTCGGCCGGTGTAATCATCCATGAATAATTAGTCTAAGCAACATCTTAAAAAACGTGAAAAATAGAGATAAAGGGCCTAAAAATATGAGCGATGGCTTGTTTATAACTATTGAAAAATTGAAAAATTTATAAAATTAAGTAGTTTTAAAAAATCATAATTAACAAATTAATAAACTTTAATGAAAATTTACCGCAGGATCTTATAAAGTACATGTATCAGAAGGGCTCCACGAAGTTTAAAATTTATAGGCCAATTATTTATACCTTTCATCACATTGTTTATACCAATGGAGATTGGGAAAAAAATTGGTTAGTTAACAATTGAATAACTTTTTGAAAAATGGTGATTAAACTTTTTTTTCTTCAGGGCTCGATTCTTTCAAGTGTTAAAAAGATACTAGATTTTTTACAAAATTTTAAAATCACATTTTATGTTATAAATAAATTATTTTTATTACTGAACTCTCTTTAGCGGCAGCGCGCGCATGCCGTAACTGCCGCGCGGAGCCCTATTTTCAACGTCTTATTAAAATTATAAATAATGGAGATAGAATTCCGGGAGTTAGGACTTTTTTATTGGAAATTTCCTCCTCTTTAACGAGCTTTTTTCAAAATTGCTTAAATGTAAATATTTTTCGAGTTATTAACAAAAAACGAAATATCATTTTTTTTTCATCTTATTTTGTTAATAACAATTGCAATTTTTAACCTGCTCCAAAATCCTTCAAAAACATTTTTCTAGAGGTGATTACGAATCGAATGAGCCATCGCTCATATTTTTAGGCCCTTTATATCTATTTTTCAGGTTTTTTAAGATGTTGCTCAGACTAAATTAATATTTTCGCCAAAAATCCCTGTTGTAGTTTTCAATTTTTTTGATAAGTTAGTTTAGTGCGGATATGGTGTGTGCGTAAGTGTATCTCTGACTGAAAGTGTATTGTTGCTGCTGCGACAAATTCTGTTAGAGCAGTAGTAGTGGTAAAGGTCATGTTTACTTTTTATTGATATTTATTTTGTTCGAAACTTACTCTTATTTATTTTATATCTCTGGTTAAAATAACATAATGGAAAGTGTTATTTTCAAAGAGATAAGTATGTGGTTTCATTTAGTAACGCGATGTCAAAATGACTGTATATAATATAACCATACATTTTTTTTATTAATGGCCCTACTGCCAATAGCCTGACGCGAGTCGGCTTTTCTGGCCACACCGGTCTTTAGGGTGAACGCAGAAGGCGCTCGCAACCCTTTGAATTAAGTGATCAGGCTGAGGGCAACCCACTAACGGGTTACGAACCTCGGCTCAGGACGGCCACTGAGAGAGGATGAGACATCAACGATTAGGGAAAGATTGGTTTTTAGGCCTAATCCTATTAGATTGTGATGTCATCGGCACGCGGGGATATAATATGAAGTGAGTGCGGTGTGTGTGTGTGCAGGTGGAGCCGTGGAACTCTGTGCGCGTGACGCTGTCGGTGCCGCGCGCGGCGGCGGCCCGGCTGCGCGCGCTGGCGGCGGGCGGCGCGCCGCAGCTGCGGGCCCTCGGCATCCTCTCCGTGCAGCTCGACGGCGACGCGGCCGTCAGTCTGCGGCTGCAGCACGGCGCCGAGCTCACCATCAGCGCCGACGCCGATGGTACCCATCCAAATTTTAGCTCACACACAGTCTAAAACATTTCAGGGCTCATTTATTGAATATAATAACTTGTTTTAAATTGACCATGTAGTATAAGCTATACGCTTAAATGTGAATTTTCTTCATTAATATAAACATAAACTTTGTGCATATCCCGTACTTCACGTATTATTAATTGTAATGCCCCGATGGCCCGCCGATGGGATTAATAATGGCATAAAACAGTGAAATTTTTTTCTGAATCAAGAGCAGTTTTATTAAGAAACTGAATGTAATTTTCAATGACTACTGTGGTAGTTCTTGATGATCAGTTTAAGTAATTTGAGGTTCTTGGGAAAATATCGAATAAAATACTGCGAAATTATATTATTCACATCTGAGTTAATGTTCAGATGCGAGTACGTCAAGATCTCAACCGAACGCGGAACTCCTAGCGGGACTGGAAGGTATCGGGCGGCTGATGGAGGGGAGCGGGGCGGGCGCGGGCGCCGCCACCACCCCCGACGCCCCGCCACCGCCGGCGCCCCCGCGCGACGCCTTCAAGTCGCCCAACACCGTCTGCCCCATGGACGGCAAGATCCCGCAGAACATTCCCACGCCGACCACCGACCGCTGCGAGTTCCCCTTCGGCAGCATGACGCAGGCGAGGGTTATACATAGGAAAGAAAATACGTTAGGTAAGAACAAATTATCATGTTATGTGATAAATACTAGTAAAGGCCTGTTAAATACCGTAAATGTAGCCTACAACCTTTACGGAATATAGCTTGTTGCTTGTGGTAAAGTTTTCACAATCGGTTCATTTATAGTATTGCTATGAATTGTAATCTGTCTTGCATGACAGAGCTATGGAATAATCATTCCAATTGAGTGTACGCCAGTCAACAATAGACTATAATATAATGTTGAATTGTGGCAGGTTTAGGAGGTCCATCGGGCGGCATCAGGCCCCCGGCGGACGGCATGTTCGCGCGGCCGTCGACGTCCGCGTTCGCGGGCCCCCCGCCGCCGTACCCCGCGGCGGCGACGCCCTCCCCCGCGCCCGCCTCGCCCGCGCCGCACACGCCGCACGCGCCCGCGCACTCGCCCGCCGCCACGCCGCCCACCGTCGCCATGTCCTCGCCGCTGCTCGTCAACCTGCTGCAGAACGACGCGCCGGCGCCGCAGCCGCGACCCAAGCCTCCGCCGCATCCCGCCAAGTTGGATCGACTCGAGGACGGACAGGTCAGATACACGTCATTATGTCGTTGATATGCAATGAAATGCAATCAGCCATGTATTATAGGATATTGCCCGCTGCTGAGCACGGGCCTCTATTACTGAGAGGCTCCAGGCCTTAGTCCGTCACGCTGGCCTAATGTGGGTTGGCAGACTTCACATACCCTCGAAATTCTTATAGAGAATTCTCAGGTATGTAGGTTTCCTAACGATGTTTTCCTTCACCGCTAAAGCGAACGATGATTGATAAACAATACACACATAACTTCGAAAAGTGAGAGGTGTGTGCCTTGGGTTTGAACTTCCGGACAATGTATCGGTAGACCGTTCCATTCCCAACTAGGCTATCGTCGTTGTCGATGATATAAATTGTTTAAATAGTTGGTGACGAAATTAATAATTCGATTAGGTCATCCTATAGTTTTGTTGTTAACAAACATTGTGCACGTCAATAATTATCTTTGTCCTTGACAATTGTAGGTGGAGCTGGCAGTGGGTCGCGCGCCGTTCGAGTACCGGTCGCCACGCACGCCGGGACCGGCGCGCATGCCGTCGTCGCCGGCGCCTCCTCCAGCGCCGCCGCCGCCGCCGTCTCCCCGCGCGTCCCCCCGGCCGGCGCCGTACGTGCGGCGCGCGTTCCCCGCCCCCCGCGCCGCACCGCCGCCGCCCGGCGCGTACCGCAGCACGGTGCCGGCGCCCAACGCGACGGTGGTGTCACGGGCGCGGTTCCCGCTGCCGTACTCGGCGGAGTCGTTTGGGCCACCTCCCCCGTACGGCGTGCGACAGGCGGGGCCGCGCGCGGGTCCGGCGCGTGCCGCTACGCCCTCGCCTGCACCGGCCCTGGCGCGCGTCACCGCAGAAGACCTCCAGGCGCTGTTACCGCCGCCGCCCACCTCCATGGATCAGAAGACGCAGTCCAGTTTCCAGGTATGTGTTAGCTGATTGTTTTGTCTGATTGAAATGTATTTTCTAGGAGGTTTGTAATGGAACAGGTGTATCACATAAAGGCAATATTCATAATACCAAAACCATTGAAAATACATTGTTGAATTAAAAAAAAGTAAGAACAATAGATGTGGCTCTTGTTGAGTCTCTATTAATTTTCTCAATTAATTCTCTATTTTTATTTTATTTTATTGCAAATATAATTTTAATTTTTTTATAAACCCATATTATGTACTTCCAAAGTCGTGGCACGTGTACAAGCGCGATATCTATTTTCAGGAGTTCCAGAGGTATCAGCAGCAGTACATCGCGCTCCAGCGAGCCAACTCGCGCACCAACTCCTCCAGTCAAGGGGATTGGAACGAGCCGTACCGGGACTCACTATGGGGCCTGCAGTTGTCCGACATCCCGGACACGTGCGACCTCGACCAGTTGCTGCCAACCCTCAGTGCGGACCTCAATCTGGACGATACTGCCCTCTCTGCCATATCCGATTTGGACACGAATGCGAAGCTGGACTTGCTCTGTGATTCGGCGCAGCAGGACGCGCCCAGCTCCGAACCGAACCCGACGCCGGATTCCTTGTTACAAGAGATAACCGGTCAGTTCACGCCCACGATGAACGGTCCTTACCCGGAGACGTCGTCAGCGTCGACCACGCATACGAACGTGAGTGATGTGCCTTCAAAGTCAAGCTCGTTTGCTAGCGAGACAAACTTCATGCCTCCCCCGCCTGTGCCGCAGCAGTCCACCTCAAAATATCAGACGAATCCCCATTCAGTGGCACAGCATCTCCCTTTCAAGTCACCGCCGACGACTTTTACCCCGTCGCTAAGTAATGCGAGTTCGGAGAGATTGATGGTCAGCCAAGGCAGTCAGATTGGACACATGGGTCAGAACCAAGTAAGTCAGACGACGTCTATGCCCCCGCCGATGCGGTTGCCTATCAGAGCGGCAGCGTCGGTGACCACGGCAACCGTCGGCTCGCAGGCGACCGCGCAAGAGATCGAGGAGCAGAGCAAGCAGTACCTGATTAAAACGCTGATGAGGGATGATGATATACCACCGCCCAAGGAGCAGGAGAAGAAGCCCGAGGAGGTGACTGTCGCGCAGTGTAAAGTGAAGGATAGCGCGACTGATACACCGCCAGAAATCTTCGGCATCGCCAAGTCGATAGCCGAGGACGACGGCAAGAAGGATGATGATAAGTTGAAAAACAAGATCATCAAGAAAGAGCGAGATGACAAGTTGACCGCACAGAAAGGCGGGAAGCCGAGGACGACGGGTGCGAAAGAGAAGCCCGCAACGCTCAAGGACAGGATTGTCCGCGACGGGAAGTCTACCAAAGTTGCCTTACCGCGTGCGCCGATCGCCAAGCCGGCCACGCCTGCTGGGGACCCGCCAAAGTCCCCGCCCGGCGAGAAGGAGTCCATAAAGCTGCGACTCACGAAGACCAAGCTGGATAAAAACGAGCCGGTTGTCCAGCCCGTGTACAAGGCGGATGTGAGCTTCGTCAATCAGCAGAAGGGCGACAAGCCGACGGAAAGCGAGCTAAGAGTCCCGCCACTCCACATCAGTCTAAAAGGCCGGAACTCCGCCGTCATAAAGAACTCCAAGAAAGAGAAAAAGAAATTCAGTCCAGGCGACTTGCACACAAAGAAAGTGAAGATAAAGAAAGCTCTGGAGGAGGACAAGTCTCACAGAAGGGACTCTGAGGAGTCCATAGCTTCCAAGTCAGGTGAGAGCACCGAAAACAAGACTGATGAGTATTTAAACGCAAAAGCTATAAAGCTTAACAACCACTACGAGGGTGACGCGGTGAAAACGGAAATCGCGGGCGACAACAACGTCGTTTACAGGATGAAAACTATATCGAAAAACGCCCACATAGTGACCAAGGACTACAAGCCAAACAACAAGATGCAGCTAGACTTGAAAATGAAGAAAAAGTTTAAAATACTCAACGAGGGGAAAATGGACAAGGACAAGGAGTGGAAAAACGACACGCTCGACAAGGAGGGCAAGTACGCGCAGAACGAGGGATACAGAGAGACGGCCAACAACCACGACGCGAAAAAGAAGTTACCCGGCATGGAGTGTGGTGTAAAATGTGATAAGTCCAGTGATGGCAAGACTGTGCCTGACACTGAGTGTGATAAAGGTGCTAGTGAAAAGTGCAAAGTGGAGTGGACGCTCGCTGACGCCGACGCGCGTAACTCCGACGCAGACAATAAGTTAAAACGGACACTCGCCGACAGTGCTATTACCTCACCCAACGGGCTGCTCACTTCAGAGAAGAAGAGGAAAACCAGTCATAGTTCCTTACCAGGTAAACAAATATTGCAAATAACTCATTTCACATCCAAAGTAGACTGTCAATACGAGATATTTCAATTCCATTTAGAATATTAGCTATTCGAGAAATCGTAAGGGTTTTATTTAAACAAGTAGCATACATGATCAAGTTAATCAAAGGAGCGAAAACTATTGTGGAAGTTGTAGGAGGCCTATATCCTAACAGTGTGATATAATAAAGAATAGTCATTTGTATAGTAGGTTAGGAAGTACCTTAGCAGGCCATTAGTAGAAATTGTGGTTAGTAATGGTAGTGTATTGACATGGTACGCGTACTATGTTTCAGATCCACCTGGATCGACAAACGTAGGCACGATAGCCAGCCGCGGGGACTCCCCGCCCGGCGCGTCCGGGCCGCGCGGCGGTGCGACGTCGCCGCGGCGGAAGGAGCGCCCCAAAGACAAGTCCTACTGTAAGCTCGTCGCCGAGCGAGCGGCCAGACCTGACACAGACAAATTTGCGAACAGATCACCAACTTCACAAGCGCAAGGTGAAGATTCCGGCATAGAGTCGATGGACGCGCTATCGGAAAAGTCGCCCAACCAGGCGAGTCAGTCGCCGCCGGGGCCGCAGCGCAAGGAGCGGCTCGACATGCCGCGCTCTACCAGCCCCACCTCCGTGCAGAGGATAATCGGCGTGATCGACCAGCCGCCCGCCTCCGACGAGCTGCTCGAGCGGCTCTCACTCGCCGCCGGCCAGCCGCGCTACGACACCGTGCCGCACGACATCGACGACCTCGGCGACATCGAGGCTGAACTCGCCAAGATGCACGCCGACGTCAACGGTGACGACGTGCCTCGACAGACCAAAGAACGGCAGCCCACGCCAATACTCAGGGATGAGGAGAAACAGCCGCAAACACTCGACAGAACCACCGACATGGACGTCAAGAAGGAAGTCAACATCGAGACCAGTGCCTCGGAGTCAAAAGAACTGATCAGCCCTAAAAAAGAGAACGAATTCGACCCTTTGCCTAGCAGAATGTCGCCGCCGTTATACACATACTCGAATCAGGAGAAAATCAACGCTGACCTCGAGGTTAAGGAAGAGAAGGTGATCGCTGAAAACGGCGAAAGGAAAGACGATAAAGACAAGCAGGAGCCAAAACTAGAGAGGTTACCGATGAAGGCCGACTTTCCCGACAAGAGTTTACTGGAGCAGCTCTTGATAGAGATACCAACGCCAGACTATGTCGGGAAAAGGCCAGAGTCTCCGTCGCCGTCCGCGCTCGAGAGGGTCGCGCGCAGCAGCGTGCGGACGAGGTCCAGCAGCAAGATGAACAGTCCTGCTGATGGGCCGAAAACCCCGCGCCTCAGTCCCGGGATCAACAAATTGGAGCGGTCTGACTCGCCGGCGTTGCAACCTCGTAACTGTGTGCGCGGCGTCGATGACAAGACTAGTCCGAAGAACGCGATGCCCGCCATGCCGGCCGCCAAGCCCGCGCCCGCCGCCAAGCGAAAAAGGCGCGAGTCAGAGAGCTCGGGCGCCTCCACCATCAGTTGTGAGGAGGGGCTGTCGCCGGCCGGCCGCCCCAAGAAAAAGCCGCGACGCACCGACGCCAAGCCGCTGAACCCCGCCGCGCCGCCCGGCAAGACCAAGAAGGACTCTGACAGCGACAGCGACGAGCCGCTCATCTGCAAGGTGCGCGGCAAGACGGGCAAGGGCGTGCGCGGTGTGGGGCGGGGCGCCGCCAAGGTGGGCGAGGGCGTCGGCACGCGCCGCTCCGTGCGGCACGGGCCCGCGCCCGCCGCGCCCCCCGCGCCGCACGCGCCGCCCACCGCCGCGCCTGCGCCCTCACCCGCACCGCCACTCGCCGCGCCCGTCAGGAGAAAAACCAGAAGTGCCGGTGAGTACCTCATTTCTTTTTCTTTTAGCGTAGTAAATTAGTGTAATAACTAGACTTACATAATATTATGCTCTCAATGTGATTTGCTAATTCATCTTCTTAATGTGTTTAATATAAACAATTTATTCACGATAGTCTGTGTGCGTTGCAGTGGGCGAAGTTCCCGGTCTTGCGGTCCGGCGGCGGCGCACGTCTCGTGACGGCAAGTGACGGCGGGCGCGCGCGGAGCCCTGCGCCGCGCCCCACTCGCCTTCCCCCCTGCCCCTACACGCGCCCCCGCCCGCGCCGTGCCCCGGGCCGGCGCCCCCGCACGCCCCCCACACCCCCCACGCGCCGCGACTACAGCTACTGTTCCCGCTCGACTGACCGCCGCCAGGCGCGGTACCATCACCGACAGCCTTAGTACCCGGTGAGCTAGTATGCGCACGCCAATAAACTTACCTTTAATGTGTTACAAACAGTGCCTCAAACAATTTAAACAAAATTCACAATTCTCAGCCATAGTGTTATTGAATTGTAGTGTAACGAAACGCGAATATAAACGAAGTATAGTGTTGTCACGTTTTGAGCGCTAGTGTTGCCGTGTTTATATATTGGGCGTAGTTGTTTCGAAAAAGCTCTTTTTATGATAGCTCATTAAATTAAATGCTATTTTATGTCTTTACCAACTTCATGGCGTCTCTAGCTAGAAGCTACCCGTATCCTTCAATTTATATTAGACATCAGTAAAAACTTTCCGAGTTACTACCAGTACTAAAATGCGAGCTAATAAAGACTACAACGACGCCCAACATATAATCGATATTAACGTTTACGCTACCGTTTTGTCCTTATAAATATGTTTTTTGTTGACGAAACAATAATCGATAATTTTATGGGACTATCGATATATTATCGACTATCGATTTAGGTTTATCGATGCATAAAATCATAATACACTGTTGGTTGTCTGATTGCCTTAGCTAGATCGCTCATAGTTAATAGCCTATGTTACTTATTGTAAATATATACAGAATTCAATATTCTTCGGATGTTTGTGCGTTTGATTGGGGTGCGCATACGTAAGTAATCCTGTACAGGGATCATAGACAAATAAACCTAGAGACGACGCAATTTTATTTACTATATAGACGTTTTAACCATATACCAATGTATTGTGTGAACAAAAGAACACTTACCCACTTCAGAGATAAAAAAAAATTGTCTATGCGGCGTCGTCTGTAGGCTCATTTGCCTGTGACAGGGATAGACTGAGGTTAACACTGTTGCCTTTATGTAAACACATGTTAGTATAAATTATGTTAGTAATATTTGTTGCGCAACATGAATTGGCGTCAAATGTCCATGTTGAAATTAAGTGATAAGCTACATATATTTATTTATACAAATCAATGAACTAAATGTATACATTTGAATGTTAATTTAGAAAAATATGTTTTGACACTATGGTATATGCCGTTATCTTTGTTTATGGAGTCTGGAAGTAATTTGACAATTGACGGGCAATGTGTGACGCGCAAGTATTAGCAAATGTTGATCAACAATGCGCATGTTGCACATAATTTGCTCGTCAAATGTCTGTGAATGTAAAGATCCTCAATAAAAACAACGTATAAGAATATTGTCTATCATCAGTAAACACTTTTATGTCTGTGTTGTCTGCATATAGCTGATTTTGGTTATAAAAAATACATACATAACATATTCCATAGACAAGTAAATTTGAAATCATTACATGTTTTACAACAGCTACAAAGTGTTGTCACAAAGCAGACGGCATTCCCATAGGTTGTGTTAGGAAAATAATAAAATATACCAAATCATTTGGCCCACGTCTGTCCCTGTAAAACAAGGGTATAGTTAAATTTTTTATATTTTTTATCGTTCTGGACTTTTACAAGCCGACACTTCGGCGCGTTTTTGCTATCGACTTTTTATTTAGTGAACAAATCATGTTACCAATCACTGTTGCACTTTTTTTTTTCTCTTTTAAATGTAAGTTATTTTTAAGCGCCCCTGAATATTACCCCGGGGCCGGACTCGGCGTGGTTTCGCGAGGGAAGTGACCGCACGTCGCCGATAAATCTTGGAATGTTGCCGTACATTAAGGCGTACACAGTTGTTACATAAGTGTTGAATAGTCTAGTATATTTATTTTTTAACCAATAACAAGAGAAATCAATTTAAGAAGGTATTGCACGGATGGCGGGCCACGGCCGGCGACACCCGGCTCCGAGCCTTAGGTTACTAGTGAATAGATGTGTATCAATTGTACAAAAGCACTCGATATGTAGGCACATTGTTATAATAGAGTAATTAATTCCCGAGAGATATAAATAAATTAATGCATAAAAAGTAATAATTATAAACATATTTTCATACGTTTTTGCACGTAATCTCGTGATTCGACATTGTGTGGTAAGCGCAGCATAGTGTTAATAGTGTTTTGGCGGGAACGCGGCGTTTTTGCAGTTTCATTATAAAACATCTCGCATTGATTGCGAGGCGGAAGTAAATAAAATTTAAGTGTAATTAGATCTAGTGGGTTTTATGTAATCAGTAGTTGTGTTTATAAATTTTAATCAGGAACTAAATGAACCGTCAAAATTTGTGAATATGGAAACGTTATTATCATGAGTGAAACGTAACGCAAGATGGCGCGTTCCCGCGCAAAACGTAGGCCGCTATTACGATTAGATATTGTAAGGACAATTCACGACCAATAATTGTAATTTAAATTGTGAAACTCGATAATTTCTTAGTGAAATGATAATAATCGCGATTTCGTGTTTCAACAGTTTGTCTGTGCGGGCTTCCAGTATACTAAACATTTTTTATTTTGATGCCCTAATGTTTCCTCTCGAATTATTTAAATCGAAAACCGCCATTAATAATTTCTTTATCATCCTCCTACAAAATAGTTTGATCCAGTGATTTTTTTTAAGGAGTATATTTTAAGTTCTTCAAGCACTGTACATAATAATTGATCGTCATTTTTTTTAATGAATTAGTTTCCTGTTTAGTCGTTAGTATTTATTATGTCATTTTTTATTACGCCGTTCACTTAATGTTGCGTTAAACGGTATTTTGTTGATGTCACGGTTTCACCATGCAGCGGTGTAGGCGGGTGGAGTCACGTGTGGACGGTTGTCGCGGTCGAGTTTGCTCGGCATGGAGTTACGCTGTTCCTAGTTAGGGGATATAACCCAGAGCAATAAATGTGGATGTGAAACAGATATTCTTCTTTTTAAAGTGCACGTTTTTGGACAGCTTTTATTGAATTTTTATATAGCTTAGAACGCTGTCACGTTTTGTAAGTGTTGCGTTGAATACACTCCCATATATATCCCCCTTGGACTGACGGCTGCCAATGTCGGTATAACGGTGCCCCCGGGAGGGGCGCCGTGTCGATGTGTTCAGGGGCGCGGCGGCCCGGCACCCTCGCTTACTTCAGTGGCTGTGCAAAGGCGTTGGCAGCTCGCTATATATTTTCTACGTTTTAAATCGGACAGTGATAGTGCTACAATAGTACGTACATAGTTTGTATAGATATAATGAGAATATTTTATTAAAAAAATAAAATAAAAAATTAAACTTAGTTCAAGTGCATTGCCTGAAAAAATTGTGCCCTATATAGTGTGTGGCGTGGATGTGTGTTAGAGGTAGAGGAGCGGGACGCGGCTAGTCTGTGCGGCGAGAGCGCACGTTCCGTTTTACGTGCTTTTGTTTCTTTTTTAAATTATTTTTTAAACGAAGTCGGTACGGCCGATGTACAATCTCTTGTAAATTTTTATGTATAGACGGGGATATTAATTACGTTAGACGTTAAGTGTATTTGTTTGTTTTTTAAAGACTATTGATGGATATCGGTGTACATATGCGACTAGCGTACGTCCCTGCACGGGCGGACTCCTGTAGTAATGCAAAAGCCTTAATACTGTAATATAGAGGAGTTGCAAGCTTGTACCATATAATTATATTGTATGAACTCTCAACTAGCTGTGTATATTGGGTGTATAGTTATCATTATTAGTTTGTAATTGTTTTTGTTTTTCATAATTTTTTTCGACTAATGATAGTAATTTATGCCGGTAAAAAAATAAATATATACGTTTATATGAAAAGAGAAAATACAAATAGTTTATAAACACTATAAATATAGAATAGGGATATTGCACATGAGCATAGCGTAGTTTTGGTATGTAAACAATATATAAGCGTGTACATAGATGAGACGTAGTGAATGAATCGATACAATACTGAATATTTTACGTTATTTGTAATATTTTTGTAGTGTTGCGTCCGAGGGCGCAGTACAGACACTACACGAGAGATGTGACTACTTGCATGTAGTTGCCGATGTTATTGTGCATTATTTTCACTGTAAGTTGCTTTCTGTCTTTTCTATATTATTTTTTAAATCATATAATTATATTCGTAAAGTATGATGAGTCATGGTGAATTATTATCATATTATTGTGAATGAAAAAGAAATAAGGAATATAATTGTTCTGCTATTATTAAATTTGTAAAGTTAGTTTATTAATAAATGAATAAAAAAATATTTTTGTGGTTTCAATTTGTATGTATGTGTATCCTTGGGTGATGGGAAACATAATATTCAGCTTTTGTATGATAAATAAGCTTTATTACTAACACACTACACACCATTGATATAATATTATACCCTTAGAATCAAACCGTCTCTAAATACAAACGTTTTTTTAGGAAGAGCATGCAAGTTCGTGAATGTAAAAAAGTGCTGCAAAAGTTATTTGAATGCACCGAAATTGTTTATGTTTGTATCTAATATTATCAACGCCAGGAATAACTATCATGTAAAATCAATCGAGTATCAAAATAATATGATTTTTAAATATTTTTATTTGTCACAATGGTGTTTCCTACTCTTCCGGTAAATGTAATGAAGTGTCACTTTCCAAAGGGGCGTATAATTTATAAACGTCACTATCGTATATGATCTCGAGTATGAAAATGGATACCAAAATAAATATACCCAATAAGTCAGTTTTTTTTATGACCAAGTCCAATTTTATGGGCTTGTGGGTTGGTTCCCTTTTGTATAAGTCCAATTTGAGGACGAGTGCTGAACACAATTTGAGGCATTTATTTAAACTTAATGGCTACTTTAGAAGTAGTACATACGACGCTTTCTACAATTGACTGTTCTGCTACTGTTATCGCTGTGAGATGTTTTGCATAAAGTGTAGTTCATACTGGGTATTGATAAATGGCGCCAATAATGTAAATTTACTCAATTTCGTTTAGTGACTTTTGATTCTAAGCGTGCGATATATTAATACTAGCTTTTGCCCACGGCTTCGCCCGCGTTAATAAGTTTTTCCGGGCTAAAAGTACGTCATGAAAACCTTCCCGTTGAATCACTCTATCCAACACATTTATTTGGATAAAGATTAATATTATGACGTTGATATAACTCTAACAAATAATGCATTAATTTCGAACAAATTTGATTACCATAAAAATGGTTCTAGTAAGTTAATCTTAAAAGATAGACATATACTGTCGTGGACATTTTTTTAGATCATTTCAAGAGGAATAATTCTTTCATACATATATTTTTGGTATCTTGAACCGTTTTCGCAGCGCACGCAATGGAAGCCCTCAAGGATGAATAATTTTCCCCGTTTTTTTCACATTTCCCATTATTTCTTCGCTCCTAATAGTTGCATCGTGATGTTATATAACCTAAAGCCTTCCTCGATAAATGGTCTATTCAACACAAAAAGAATTTTTCAATTCGAACCAGTAGTTCCTGAGATTAGCGCGTTCAAACAAACAAACAAACAAACAAACTCTTCAGCTTTATAATATTAGTATAGATTGTACAGACGAATATAATAATGCTTTAAAAAGCAAAACGGTGTTTCTAACAATAGCTCCTCTACTTCGATAAGGATATAAAATGTTGACTGCCTCAGTGGCGTCGATGTATTACGGTGCGACTACCGCGCTGTGGTCACTGGTTCGAATCCCTTGTCGAGTAGTTGTATTGAGATTATCTATCAACATCAGCCCTGAGTATCAATGGCCCGGAGTTTTGAATTTGTGCCCGATGTGGCGATAGATTCGCCCCCTATCACAACATGGGTCGGAATATACTACAAATTACAATAACGGTCGGGGACGGTCGGTCCATTCAAGCGTTAGGAAGACGAAAATTATGTTTATAGCGAAGCTCTTCCACTTTATTGTAATTGAATGGGGCACCTTATAAAGATTTATGTTTTTAGTGTAGAATCTAGATACTTATACGAGGTGTACCTACAGCGACTATATAACCCCTAGACTCCTAATAACAGACGATCGGCTTCGGGCAACACATCTGACAAATAGATCCAATGTAGCTTACCGTTCAAAATCTTCAAGTCAGTTGCGACCACAACTGTGAGCTGTAAATACTTCCGTGTTTGCGAATAAATAACTATTGTAATGAACCCGTGCACAGTAAAATGGTGTGGTATAAATAGCCATAATTCAAATTTTCAGAAAAATGGCATTGCATTTCACAGGTAAGTCAATAACGACACATAAATCACATTTTATTTAAAATTTTACGGAGTTCATCTTAGACTGGCCATGTTGTGTTTACGCGCCATCTTGTTATATTTGCATCTCTTTCCGACGAAAGTACTTTTTACATTTTCTGTTTCGTTTTGTTTTTTAACATTAAAAGTAAGTGATACACCAAAAGGATTTGTCGATAGTTCTATCGATAAAATTAAAAATAAAAGAAACTATCGCCCGAATACTCAAACGCTACTCAACTAATCAATTTATCTGATGCCTATTTAATTTTAACAGGCTTCTTATTTTAAATGGTTAGTTCATTAGTAATAGTTAATTCATTTTAAAAATGATTAGGATATATTTTTGACTAGCGGTATCAGAAATAAATGTTATTAGGATAATTTTTTTTATTTCGTTTGTTGATTATAACGATTGTTTTGAGTTATTCTTTGTGTTATTCCTACAAGACAGCTCAAATATTCTTGTTAATGTCGATGAGACTTACTAAGCGCCATCTGTCATTCGATAATATAAAGAGTTTCGTTAATATATTAATATGTTTAATAAATAATAATGATATTACTATAAAACTTTATTGCATAAAAGTAATATCGATAAAAAAATCGTGTTTTCATTTAACTCGTCCTATCCCTATGCCTATGTTTCCAAGGTTATATAATGCGATAAGGTGTTGGAAGAACCAATCATAATGCAGTACCCCGCTTCCTCAAACCTCAGATAGTTGACAGAATTAATTTGAAGAGAAATATTGAACATTAGGAGTCTAGGGGTTATATAGTCGCTGTGTACCTAGTTTTAGTTGCCGATTCATGATCATGAACCATCGATGAAATGGTCTTGTAAGGATTTATGACTATGTGGCTTTGACTTCATTTCTTTAATTCCTGAGTAATTATAATCACCGATTTGAATACACGATGTAAGACAAAGGGCGGGAACGTCGAAAAGAAAAGGCGCAATTTTTAAACTTATTTATTAAAAATAATTTTTATACGAGTAAAGTATAAATAATTGTACATATTTATATCTTGGTAGTTGAAGAAGAGATTTGTCCAAAATGGGGGGGACAAGAAAACGTAAGAAAAAAGATGAGTCAGGGCATGATGAGGCGGAGTTGGAGGCGTCGGATTCTTCGTCTCAAAAATCCGTGGATGCTGTGGATAAGTATAGAACTTTCCAAATACCCAATTATCACAGACTGTATGCAGAAAATACAGGTAATGTCGAATTTATTGTCTTCTTAGAAAGTATCGAAAACAATAAACCGCTGGGGGACAGAGATATGATGTCTCTGGCAAATAATCTGAAAAGGTATAATAAGGGCATAAAACAACTAGTGCGCATGAATAAGTATAAGGTGGGCGCTATTTTCGACAGTGCAACACTTGCAAATGCTGCATTATCAAATAAAAAATTTCTAGACATGAATAAGCTTAAAGCCAGTATACCGGCTGCCGCTACCGAGACTACAGGTGTTATACATCATGTTCCGATAGACCTATCCAACGAACAAATTTATACTGCATTAACAACAACAAAAAACATTATTTCTATACGTAGAATTATGAGGAGAATAAAAAATGTTGACAGCACCTTTACTTTACAACCCACTAAAACTATATGTATTACATTTTCCTGCCAAACTTTACCCGACAGTGTTGATCTTAATAGTTGGCGATTTGAGATCTCACCATACATACCTCCAGTCAAACAGTGTTTGCGTTGTCTCCGGTATGGCCATTTAGCTAAATTTTGCAAGAACTCAGAAAAATGTTCAATCTGTACTGGCAGCCACAATTTTAAGAATTGCACTATTGCTCCAACTAATGCTTGTTGTATTCATTGCAAAGGAAACCATATTGCTATTTCATCAGAGTGCCCAGTAAAACAAGATAAAATTAAACAGAACAAAGAAAAGTTTATTAAAAGATCATTTGTGGATGTTGTCAATGAAAAATCATTCCCTTCACTAGGTGGCAGGAAAAAAAGTCCTAATGAACTATTTATATCACTTTTAGACTCTGATCACTTTTTGAAAGTACTAGTTGATTCAGTTATAAAAATTATTACCATGAGCAAAGCAAATGAAACTAGCATCTGTAGTAAAACTATTAAAGAATTTCTCATCCAAAACATACAAGACCAAAAAATCTCCTCTTAAATCTTTTTCTCTCTTTTATGGATTATATAAATATTGTACAATGCAGCGACTATATAACCCCTAGACTCCTAATAACAGACGATCGGCTTCGCGCAACACATCTGACAAATAGATCCGATGTAGCTTACCGTTCAAAATCTTCAAGTCAGTTGCGACCACAACTGTGAGCTGTAAATACTTCCGTGTTTGCGAATAAATAACTATTGTAATGAACCCGTGCACAATAAAATGGTGTGGTATAAATAGCCATAATTCAAATTTTCAGAAAAATGGCATAACATTTCACAGGTAAGTCAATAACGACACATAATCACATTTTATTTAAAATTTTACGGAGTTCATCTTAGACTGGCCATGTTGTGTTTACGCGCCATCTTGTTATATTTGCATCTCTTTCCGACGAAAGTACTTTTTACATTTTCTATTTCGTTTTGTTTTTTAACATTAAAAGTAAGTGATACACCAAAAGGATTTGTCGATAGTTCTATCGATAAAATTAAAAATAAAAGAAACTGTCGCCCGAATACTCAAACGCTACTCAACTAATCAATTTATCTGAGGCCTATTTAATTTTAACAGGCTTCTTATTTTAAATGGTTAGTTCATTAGTAATAGTTAATTCATTTTAAAAATGATTAGGATATATTTTTGACTAGCGGTATCAGAAATAAATGTTATTAGGGTATTTTTTTTATTTTGTTTGTTGATTATAACGATTGTTTTGAGTTATTCTTTGTGTTATTCCGACAAGTCAGCTCAAATATTCTTGTTAATGTCGATGAGACTTACTAAGCGCCATCTGTCATTCGATAACATAAAGAGTTTCGTTAAAATATTAATATGTTTAATAAATAATAATGATATTACTATAAAACTTTATTGCATAAAAGTAATATCGATAAAAAAATCGTGTTTTCATTTAACTCGTCCTATCCCTATGCCTATGTTTCCAAGGTTATATAATGCGATAAGGTGTTGGAAGAACCAATCATAATGCAGTACCCCGCTTCCGCAAACCTCAGGTAGTTGACAGAATTAATTTGAAGAGAAATATTGAACATTAGGAGTCTAGGGGTTATATAGTCGCTGGTACAATGGAATGCCCAGAGTTTAATGAGTAATCGACTTATTTTTTCACATTTTCTTTATGAGAAAAGCATTCATATTGCCATTATATGCGAGACCTGGTTGAAGTCACATCATCATATTAGTTTTAAAAATTATGAGATGGTGAGATTAGACAGTGGTAACGATCATAACGGCGTTGCTATTTTAGTACACAAAAGCCTTAATTTTAAGAAATTAGACACTTTTAGCGATAATTCCATTCAAAATAGCGCAATTCGTTTGTATTATGGTAACAATAAGGAACTGACCATAGTATCTCTTTACAGTCCCAAACTATGTTCTCCATCTTTCTCTAAACATAAATTGAACAACCTAATTCAAAGTCTACCTGAGCCCTTGCTTATTGCTGGAGACTTTAATGCCTTGCACCATAGCTGGGGTTGCATGACTTCTGATACTCGTGGATCTGAAGTATTAGAATGTATAGATGATAATTTGTTAGTTATTCTGAATGATGGTCAAATGACAACAGTAGGTTCCCATAAATGGCGACAAAATGCACTTGATCTTACAATAGTTTCTCCTGATCTTGCAGTTTCCTGCGATTGGTCTGTGCACGATGACCCTCTAGGAAGCTATCACTTACCTGTAATAATAAAAGTTTTTGTTAGAAATGTTTCTGGTAACAAACAAACTTTATTACCCGATAGTAAGCAATATCCTCAACAACACAATTATCGTAAAATTAATTGGGATATGTTTAGAACCATTTCAGATAGTTTCCTGCATAATTTTCATTATAACAAAGAAAATCCTTTAAAATCATATGAAGAATTAATGAGTCTCTTGGATACAGCTATTCAGTTATCTATGTCAATTGGACTTCGTCCTAATTTTCAAAGTCACTCCAGCACTTATTTTAATAAAAATAGAAGACCTCTACCTTGGTGGAACGCCAGGTGTGCTTCTGCTGTTGAACAGGCCAAACATGCATATGTAAACTTTAGACATGATTCAACTGAATCTAATTATTTACATTTCAAAAAGTTGCAAGCTATTAAAAAGTTGACCTTGAAGCAAGAAAGACAAAAAAGTTGGGAAAATCTTTGTGAAAGCTTTAATAGAACTACTCCTTTATCTAGAATATGGTACTACATGAAAATTTTTAAAAACGTAAATACAAGCTATAACTCCTGTAAGAGATTAGATTGGATTTTTGATTTTATTAGAAAATACACACCTTCCACCGTTGAGGCTGAATTAAATTTAAATAATAACTTCATAACTGCTTCGAGTTCTGATTATCTTACAAATTCATTTACTTTTGCAGAATTGAATTCAGCCATTTCCTCTAGACGTGATACAGCCTTTGGCCTCGACGGAATTCCATATAAAGTACTTAAACATTTATCAAATACTTCAAAGCACGTTTTGTTAAATATTTATAATCTATTGTGGAATAATTCAATCATTCCTTCAAGTTGGAAAACAGATTGTTTAATACCAATTTTAAAGCCCAATAAAGAGAAAGAACTTGCTGATTCTTACAGGCCAATAGCTTTAACTTCATGCATGGGAAAAATATTTGAACAGTTGTTAAAACAAAGAATAGAATTTTTTGTAGAAAGCAATCATATTTTACCATCAAACCAGTTTGGATTCCGCAAAGGTCGTTCTTGTCGCGAAAGTATTTCTCATTTACATTTTGATGTTTTCAATGCATTCAAGAACAAAGAAGTTCTAATAGGTATTTTCTTTGACATAGTTGGAGCATTTAATAATGTCAATCATCACATATTAGCTTCTGAATTATTGACCATTGGTATTCCTGAAAAAATTGTGAAATGGATTTTTAACTTTTTACATGGTAGAGTAGTGTACGTCAAATTTCAAAATCAACTTATTGGACCTAGAGTGTCTTTCAAAGGTGTGTGTCAAGGAGGAATTTTAAGCCCTTTAATATTTATATTGTATATTTATAAACTTAATTTAATACTAGGTTCAGACGTTAGAAATTTACAATTTGCTGATGATCTTGTTATTTATACATCAGGGTCTAATGTAAATGTCATTGTTAATACTCTTAATGCAGCTTTGACGAATCTTCACATTTACTTTAAATATCTGAATCTTGATATTAATATTGACAAAACCAAAATGGTGGTATTTAACAAAACTCGTCCCTTTAAAATTAAATTATTTTATGACCAAAGAGAAATTCCACAAGTGTCTGAAGTTAAATTTTTAGGGGTAATTTTGACTAATAATCTGACATGGAAAAAATATGTTGATTATATTATCGGAAGGGCAGGTAAGGCATTCAATATCTTAAAATCACTTGCAAGAACGTCTTGGGGTGCTGACCCAAAAATTTTGCTCATGTTGTATAAATCACTTGTCCGTAGTCACTTTGAATATGGTTTTTTGTGTTTCGCATCTAATGACAAACTTGTTCAGAAATTGGATGTTTTGCAAAATAAAAATCTGAGATTAATTACTGGTGCTATGAGGACGACCCCTATAAATTCATTGCAAGTAGAGTGCAATACTCCTCCTTTGTCATATAGATTTAAGTATCTAAAATATTGTTTTCTTCTCAAATTATTTTCTATGGCTAATAATTTATTATTGAGAAAATATAAACATTTTGATAGTCAATGTTCCTTTGTTTCAACCACTAATGTACCTTATGCACTTCATGATTTTTCATTTATGATTCAACTTGATCAAAAATATAAAATTCATAAACCTGACAACTGGGCTTGCTATACGGACAGTTTTGAAAGCAAATTTACTTCTATAGAGATAAATATAAATAACAATATGAAGCATAAAGAAGAGGTAAACAATGTTTTGGCTGAATATAATGAATATAGAAAAATATTTACTGATGGTTCCAAGTCGAGAAACGTATCGATGGCGTTCTATATTCCTCATCTGCGTTTAGGATTTGGTCGCAAACTCTCGTGTGAGTTGAGTATCTTTTCCGCTGAGGCTTTGGCAATATTATTTGCATTGCAATATATTGGTCAAGCAAATGATCAACGTTGGCTTGTTATTACGGACAGTATGAGTGTTTTATGTGCCTTACAAAGTAATAGTTTAGACTGTAAAATTAATTACATTATATACAACATCAAGAGTCGTTGGTTTCAATTGAAGAATCAAGGCAAAGAAGTACAATTCCTTTGGACACCTGCGCACGTGGGAGTAATCGGAAACGAGCAAGTTGATTTTTTAGCAAAGTCAATTGTTGACAGTGACAGCGGCGACAGTGTGAAAGCTGTTGATGAAGTTGCCATACCATTCTCGGACTTAAAGCTACTCATAAGAGAGTCTATTCTTAATGAATGGAAAGAATATTGGTTGACTACAACAAAGATTAAAGGTGCCTATTACGCAGCAATCAATATTAATGTGGGAAAGTGTCCTTGGTTCTGTAGATCCAAATTCAACATGCAACGAAAATTTTATACTACATTAAATAGACTTCGATTTGGACATGGTCGTTTTAAAGCCCATCTTAACAGAATGCGCATTATTTCGTCCCCCATATGCACAGATTGCGATCAGAATGTTGAACAAACAATGAATCACATAGTATTTGAATGCTCTGCTTTCAACATACAAAGAATTATACTTATTGATAAATTAATTAACATCTACGGCAAATCTGAGCTTGTCCCGCGCTCTATGCAAGAAATACTTAAAAGACCAGAGACATACAAAGCTATTTATGATTACATATGCCATACGGTAATGGATATTTAGGGAAAAATAAAGATATAATAGATAGCAGTCTAATGACTTGACTTCGCTCAAAACTAAAAATGAAGAAAACATAATGAAGACTTGGCTTTGGCCTAAATATAAGACTACAAATATGGAAATAATATAATGAAGACTTGGCTTAGGCCTAAATATAAGACTAAAAATATGGAAATAATATTATGAAGAATTGGCTTAGGCCTTTAATGCACGGAATTTCAAATATGAATATTACTCATGACGAGGCTGTATGGGCTCGAGCCCTTTGCCTTCCCAAAACAAAGGGAAAATTAAAAAAAAAAAAAAAAAAAAACACGATGTAAAGGAGAGTTTTGGCGGGAACGTGGAAGTGTCATGAGGTGCTCTTGTTTAATCATTATTTTGGTGATACTTAGTGTTATATTGAATAATTATGGTGGTATATTATCCAATGTAGTTCTATTAAAGTGCTCAAATGAAGTGAATTGAAATAACTGTGCCAATCAAGTGTTTTTTCGTTGCCGTCAAAACTCCTTAATAAAGTCTTGGTAAGGTAGCCACTGCTTTACTACGACATGTAGTACGTAGGAATAAAAAACAACCAAAAATATTACTTAAGACGAGGCTGTATGGGCTAGAACACTTCGCCTTCCCTATAAGGGAAAACTATAAAAAAACACGATGTAAAATATTTTATACCCGATCTTATTTTACCGGATGTTTTTTTTTGTTATATAAAAAATACGAAGAAAATAATGTAGTCTTCGTGGAACGGAACGTTACGTTATTTTTGTGGTTATGTTTATTACCAGTTTCATTGCTAATAGTCGTATTTATTACGAGTTAGCATTGTTAAATGCATAAAAACAAAAAGATGTTATTGAAAATGCATTATTTTCTTGTTTTACTTACAAACAATAGAGCCATGAACTAAATTAGTTTTGAGAGGTGAAATCGATACCAAGTTGCTAGATTGTCATTGGTCAAAATTGTTATCTGTATCATAAAACCGCCAATGAACGAGCTGGAAATGATTATCATTGACAGCACTTCGTGCAGTGTAACAGTCTGATTTTACACTTGCTGTGATCGTGCCTACCTTGATTTTCGTGGAAAATCCTAAATAAATGTAAGTATTGATATATATTTTATATACATTTCTTAATTCTTCACTGTTTTTTATATGCAAGTAACTATATACACCAATTGTGAGACTATATAAGTTAAATGATATGTTATGTAAGACTGTTGTTGCTAATCTTTATAAATGGGAATTGCACCTAAAAATTATTGATAATTGATCACATGATTACAAATATAAGTTTTTTTTAAGAGATTTCCTCAATTATAAATTTAACACATCTCTAATTTTCGTTTTCCGTATTTTGTTTCCTATAGGCAGGTATCGATTTTGTGTCTTACACTATGGACATAATTTTTATCAAGTTAATGTACATGCGATAACAATTTCTTACGTATTTAATTAACCTGTTTTATTTTTAATCAAATAGACCTTTATAAGGAAAGTATATTATAGAATAAAAATTTATTCTTATTGTTTTCAATTTAGTAGTTTCATGTTGCTTAGAATAAAGATAACACCATGGAATAAAGATATTTTTTTCACATTATTATTTAATAATGTGTCATTCATGGAGAAGGAAATTTACTAGCAAAGCTTGCAATGACTCAATGAATCTGCACCGTTTTAGACCTATAAACTATCATCCAAAAGTTCAAATCCACAAAATATAAAAATAGTGGAATAAATGTGGACAAAATATTGTGTCGGTTCGAGTCAGCCTTGGGAGTGGTATAACTAGTGTATGATTTCTAGACATAGTTACTTGAAAAACAACAAACATGTTTTGCTAAGATGCTGGCAGCAACATTTTAAAATAAGTATGTAGGATATTCATGAATGGATGGATCACATCACATGGATATTCTTAATTTAAAAAGATAAATCTATTTAATTTATTATTATTAGACAAAATGTATGGTTATCAAATGATTTAATCATTTTGGGAAGGGCAAGCCAGGTGAAAATGTAGAATAGGCAAAAGAGGTGTATCAGGAATATAGCTTGTAGCCCTCAGTTATCTCAGACTGGCCTATAGGTTAACTCGTCAAGCCCCTCTACAGACGCCGGTGTCAGAGTATATAGGGTTTCTCATACATCTTTATATATGTAAGCGGGGTTTGATAGGTTAAGCTATGGGAAGTAGCGGTCATGCACTGTATACAGGGTCATTTTGACATTATATTACTAAATGGAACCACATACACAATAAAACACACTCTTTGAAAATTACACTTTCTATTTTAACCATAGATGTAAAATAAAAAAAGTGTAAGATTCAAACAAAATAAATGTCAATATAAACTAACTTTAAGTTTACACACCCTAACGCCACTACTACTACTCAAGAAGATTCGTCACAGCCGTAACATTACATTTCCAGTCAAAAAACTTCAAATGAACCAACCAAAACCAAACCTGGAAATACTGGTTTGTGAAAAACTCCAAAATCCACATATTTCTAGAAATACTGACTGTAAGAGTGGAACTGATGAAGTACTGAAAAAAATGTAAAGACAGACTAAACATGCATAGTAATGCACTAGCTAAAGGCCTGCTGAATAATCATGATATTATAAAATGCCTGAAACGATGGAGCATTCTCGAGAATCTCACTAAAATGACTTCTGTGTACTCGCCGATATGATGATTTTGTTCGTACGTCGTAAAAGTTATAGTAGTAGCAGTCTCAGAATCCTTGGGGTGGGCACGGCCCAGCCCTCTCTATATATACCTATGGATGGATGATTTTTGGCATAATGTTAGCAGAGGCAAACATGAGTACTAGTCAGTTATTAACGCAATGTCAAAATATAATATAATAATACCAGCCCTGTATTATATACTGCCCACTGCTGAGCACGGGCCTCCTCTACTACTGAGAGGGTTTAGGCCTTAGTCTACCACGCTGGCCTAGTGCGGATTGGCAGACTTCACATACCCTCAAAATTCTTTTGAAGAATTCTCAGGCATGTAGGTTTCCTCACGATGTTTTCCTTCACCGTTAAAGCGAACGATAATTGATAAACAATACACACATAACTTCGAAAAGTCAGAGGTGTGTGCCTTGGGTTTGAACCTCCGGACATTGTCTCGGCAGACCGTTGCATTCCCAACTAGGCTATCGTCCAAATCCCGTTTAATACATGATAGTTTATTGGTGGGGACAATAAACTACCATGTATTATGTAAAACTCACACCTTTTATTTTCAAAGGGGTAGGCAGATGTGAACCAGAGCATCAATTGTCAAATTTAACCCATAAATCCGTTTTTAGAATCTTTATCATATCATACCTATTTTAAGAATCAATACACACACATTCTAATTGTTCTTTATACTATTCTACCGTCAGATGGCTGGTGAAGTGTCCACTGTTGCGAAGCCCCAGATGCGCGGCCTCCTTAACGCCGTAATCAAGCGCAACCTGATCGTGGCTCTCACCCTCGCCGGCATCACCGGCATTGCCTTCAAACAGCTCGTTGGCAATGAACGCAAGAGGAAATACGCTGAATTCTACAGGTATATAGTTTGGTTAAAATTGTTTAGTCAGATAAGAAATGAACAAGTTGTGTTGTTAATTGTATATTTGAGTTTTTTGGATGTTCGAATTTGTATGTCGTATTGGGGTTGTTTCAGGAAAATTAGGTGCAGAGGAATCTTGTTTTCCGTAATTTAATAATAGTCATTTTTAAAAGTAATAATTATAATATTATATGATAGGGGGTGTACGTATCGCGATTTCTGGCATAAATTCCAGACTCTGTATGAGTATAAAACCCAAAGACACTGTCCAACCCGGTGATTGAATCCGAAACCTAATCACTGCAGTTGTAACAACTGAGGCTAAGGCCACTGAGGCTGAAAATAAGACTTTAAGGCCTAATTTCACCATGCTCTGCTAGTTACTTTAATAGCGTCGTAGGACTGTTAAGGTTTTTGAGTGTCCCACCATGCCCAAACTGGTGATTATCTTCCTTAACTAAGGCGTACTTTCATGGGACGCACGATACTTTAACGTTAATTTTTATGCCCGATTAACTAATGCTCGTTAAATAAGAAATTTGTGAAATATACCTTATTCTATATCCATGCAAAACGTAAACATTAATTATAATCAAGCCGCCTGTCTCAATATTTACTCAAGACAATTGAAATAGTTTTGAGCATTATCACAAAATATATCTTGTTCCAGGAACTATGATGCGGAGAAGGAATTCGAGGAGATGAGGAAGAAGGGCCTGTTCCAGTCGTGCTAGAGCGGCGCGGTATAGTGTAGTGTTATTGCTGTGAATATGTTAATTTAAATGAACAATTAAATAATACCGATAACTTGTCCGAGTTTTTGTTATTTTAACCATAGCTTAATAAACAGGAGAAGAACCGCAACAGCGGTACGCGCAGGGGCGGTTGCGGACGACAACTTAGACGTGAGTCGGAGGAAGCCCGCAGCCGTCCCTAATGCGCCGAAGATGGCCATGAAAAAAAAAAAATCCATAGCTTAATGGTGATGGACAAATTGCACTAGGCCAGCGTGGTGGACTAAGGCCTAAATCCTCTTAGTAGTGGGAGGTTGGTTCCTAGCAGTGGGACAGCCACGAAGTAAAGACTCTGTTCTGTGGGGACAGCATATAGGGTCATTTTGACGTTGTGTCACTGAATGAAAGCGCATACACATAATATAGATAGAATTTCTTTAATTACAATTTTAAAGATAAAATGGAAAATTATTAAGAATTAGAAACTTGTAAGGAGTCCTTCTTTAACATAGAAAAAAATCCATAAGTTAGAACAGCGCAAACTATAGTATAGGGCTACTGCGCATTCTTGAATGCGATGCGTACGTAAACGTAGGTTTGGGGCACTCTAGTAAAATGTATAATGTTCGTAACGTTTACGGTTTTTTAGTTGGCCCAATACTAAAAAACGTTGACACGTACTCGTTTGTATCTTTCGGTTTTTGATAAGCTAAATCGTCTCTTTTGCCGTGTTTGCACTAGCAACACCATACAACACCTTGAATTACAAAGTACTGTGTGGCATTCCACTGCGCTCGTCATCCTGAGACATAAGATTATAAGTCTCATTATGTCCAGTAGTTGCACTAGCTACAATGTCCTTCAAACCGAAACAACAGTGCATGCACACTGCTGCTTGGCGGTAGAAATAGACATTGCGGTGGTACCTATCCAGACTGACTCTTATATATGAGACGTACCACCAGTAAACAAGTACCTCAGGTAAGTAGCTCATCGATAACTCGATGTACTGATGGCGCGTGGTCCTTCGAACCGCCGCTGGGGGCACATTCTCGTTGCCGCCCCTAAGCAAAAATCACTAAACTCAACAACCTAACATTTTTATTTATTTATTTATTTTAGGTATAATAAAAATAAAACAACGCATATTTTCCAATAATTTAATCGGGACATCAAGTATTAGGTACGTAACTTTCCAGAATACATAAATAATTTAACAATTCAATTGATTACATCCTCGCTCCTTTACACGTTACACTTAACGTATTTTCAAATAGATCGCTACTCGCTCCACGCAGACGGAACGATGTTGAAGCTGTTCTAAGCTAAATGGTCTTATTAAACAAACTAATTTCGTTTGTTTTAGTATTTGATACGGATTAACCTTTGTCGACGAAAAAGTCATATTCTGTAATTTTTTTCGAACTTTAAATAATCATATCGTGGGGCTTCGTAATAAACTGTTGTCACTATGTCATTAATTTTAATGTATGTTCATTTAACATTACAAATAGTTCATGCATTAAATAAGGAAGTCAGACGCATATTTTGGGGCATTGTGTAATATTGCACATATACAATGAGTTAGAATATAATATTATCCCTATAAATCGAATATAATGCCTCATTTACGAAATCCTGAACCAGCATACACCCAGTATACAAATACCGAAAACATCCATCGCTCCGTCTGCGAGGAAATTTATATAACCTTATATCTAACATACAGATTATCGGATAAGACAGGGACCAGCCTGTTTCCACTACAAAGTGTTTACGCTAAATTATAAATAAATTAATCGTTTCGACCGTGCGCGAAGTGCTTCTCAAACTTTTTTATTAAGATCGCATTTACACTGCGTTAGTGACTGACAGTATTACCCGAATTTTTTTTTATAGCTTCTTATGGTATTATACACATATAAAATCAGGTGAATTCGGTGAAGTTCTTCTAGTTATCTGGCAAGAATAAAAAAACAACGATTTATTAAATTCAGCGCGATAAAATCCTCGGTCACGTATGTTCTTGCGACAAAGTAGTAGCGTGGCGTAAGTTCTTACTGCCCGGGCGGAACCAAATACACCTCATTTTAAGAAATAAGAGTCGTGGGTGCACAGTCTGCACGTCACCAAATGCTAAAATTGGTTATTTTACCCATTTTGCCGTCCGCCAAAACGTGGCCCCGTCGAATAGCGCTACGCCACTTCGAAAGTAGGTAACTGATAGATTTAATAAACTAGAAATATTTCTTCTTTGCTATGGGTTGGCAGGGTTGTCATCAGCGTCATTATCTCACCTTGATTACTATACCCGTGTAGCTGATTCGTTAGAAGATGATTTTTATAGTTCCTTTGCGGTGGAACAAGTGCAATATATTTTGAAAAGCACTTCCCGCAAAAGTGCAAAGGTAATGGACGTCTATTTTTATATTTAAGAAGGAAAATGCTATAAGTTATTGTTTAAAAATAGTCGTCCATTTGTCTCTGTACTCAAATAAAGCAAACAGTGCAAGTTAAGCGACGGAAAACTTAAATTCCGCAGATATCGTGTTGTGGAGAGAATTTGAGCAAACCATAGGTAACTTAACATTACCTAACTTAAAGTAAGAGGTACATATTTGGCAAAAAATACAACCAATAGATGACGCTTTATACATACGAAAAACACCATTCTTTCATACATTCGAATTAATAATATTGCTAGGTGACGTATTAAACGAGTTTACGAAAATTCATGGATAAAATAAATATAAAGAGTTTATTTCATATAAATTGGAAAAGTTATGTCTTTTAACTTTTTGGAGTAAATTTCAGTGCAACATACAAGGTTTTTATTTATTATTTATTTATAACTTTATTGTACATCACAACGTAATATAGTATTTTACATAACAAAGGCAGAGAGGTGGTACAATTGGCGGTCTTATCGCTCGAGGCAATCTCTTACAGACAACCATGGGATGGAGATAAGAGAAGTAGCGAAAAGGGGTAATTCATGACGTACATGCTAGTAATTAATTAATCAAGAAGTTTTTATTATAATCTGCATTGTAAGTTACACAACATCGTCGCAGTGAGACAATTTTCAAACCCAGTTCATACTAGTCATTTATAAAGCCTATCAATTTCTTATCGTTATAAATTTAAAATCTATGTGTAGTTGGAGACGTTATGGGTACCTAATTAGTAGAAATAATACATTTTAGGTTTACAATGACAATAATGTAACGATATGTGTGTGTGTGTGTATTTTTCTGAACAAAATTAAAAGAACATTCAAATCCAGATGGCTGCTTAGGTTAAGAACTTATCAGATTATCCATAATTATTTTTTTGTTGCTTTATCTCAGTTCTTGGGTTTTTGTTTTTTACTTTTTGTGGCAATAATTAGCTTAAAAGCTTAATATGTACGTCAATCAGTATACACATATATTTATGTTAGCTGTAGATACCTTCAAAAGGTAAACATACGCCTTTATACTAAATTGCTTTATGTTATAAAAATTACTGTATGTATTATCTAATGGTATCTCTAATAAATAAAATAAAATATTACACAGATAAAATTGACTTATATATAAATTAAGGTGTCTCCACACCAAGATATTCGCGGAACGTGATTTTGCACCAGGCAAATTCTTTACTTGCACATCAACGACAAAGCTTAAAAACAAGTTAAACAATGGAAGCAAAAGTTACACAAAAACAATACAGGGTCATTTTGACATTGCGTTAATAAATGAAACCACATACATATCTCGTTGAAAATAACACTTTCCATTAAGTTATTTTAACCATAGATGTAAAATAAAAAAGTGTAAGTTTCAAACAAAATAAATATCAATAAAATGAAACTAAGTTTACACACCCTAATGCCACTATGCTCTAGGAGAATTCGTCGCAGCGGCAACATTACACTTTCAGTCAGAAATACACTTACGTACACACCATATCCACACTAAACTACAAAAAATAAAAAAATTTGAATCAAAAACCGGGATTTTTGGCGAAAGTATTCGTTATTCATGGATCATTTTTAACACGATGTTAGTAGAGGGATAGACGAATATGTGGTTTCATTTAGTAACGCAATGTAAAAATGACACTGTATAAAGAAGACGTTATAATTCAGTTCACTCTTATTATAAGAATAGATTGAGATAAATAGCCGTTGCCATTAAAAAAGTCACAAGTAACTCCTCTTTTTTGAAGTCAGTACAAAAATTATGCCAAGTGACAGTTTGACAATCTTGTGCGCGTATCGGAGATGGCACAACTCCATATTTCGTGTCAATAGACAATACACACATACACATTCACGCCCTTATTCCACAGGGGTAGGCAGAGACTATTGAGCGCCACATGCTACGATCTTGACACACCTATTTCGCCTCGGTTCGTAAAATAAAACAATGGAAAAGATTGACCTGAAATATCAGATATCCAGACTTTGGAGTTATAGACATTAGATCTCGTAGACGACTATTTACCTCAGAATAAGATAAGATTACAGCTAGATTACATTAGATTGCTTTGGTCGAAAGCTTTAACAGCTTTTGAAATCAACGTTTGTGCTCAGGTATCTATTGTGCTTTACTAACCTACAATATATACGCTATGGCGGATCGCAAATGAAATGGAATTAAGGTTTTTAAATACGAATATTTAAGTATAATGTTGTAAATAAAAAAAAGATATAAAAAAATTTACTCCATTTCATTACAAAAATATATGTATTGATTTTTGACACATTTTAATTTTTATTAATGTAATATGTGCTATTGATATTTACTGATACATAATAGAATAAGATAATGCAACGTTTTGTGCAAAGCTAATGGTACAGTAACTAGCGCTAGTGAATTGTCTCGTGTGTCTGCTCTTATTGTGATTATATTTGGAAATTATTTTTGGCTTGAAAGCTTATAAGAATGAAGAAGAATAAAATGAAGTTAAAAGTTATGTTGATATGGTTTAAGCCATGGTAGTATGATAGTATGGTTCCCAAAGTTGAATGGACCGCGACCCATGTAACAAAAACTTCCAAATTTGGACCCATCTCTAGACTGTCATGGAGTAATGTTTAATACTTTTTTGGAGAATTTTGTTTCTTTTCTCGTCCATCATTGGCCATCCGGCTATTGTGTCGGTTGGTTGATGTATTGTTCTATTTCTCAGGGCCCACCCAATATTCCCCGCGACCCACAGTTTGGGAAGCGCTGGTCTAGGCTTGATATTTGAAACAGGCGCGGTTCTAGGAATAATTCTAGAGGGACATAGCTCCTCAGATTAATTCGATTTGTTTGAAATGATTGTGTGCACTTGAAGAAATTTGAGCGTTTTGTATACAAAATTTGACCACTCACAAGGAAACAATACCTTTTTGGTTCTAAATTACAATTCCAAATTCAATATCCTTTAGATCCTAGTCCCGCGCTGAGCATTTGTGATTCTTTCAAAGTATTTCAGCGTACAGAAAAGTTCCAAATTTAAAATAGTTTCGTTCAATGACCACCAGGGGCGCTAATGTTGCCAGCGTGAAAAAGATGAAATATGTAGTAGGAAATGAGAAGATTCAAACTTTATCAACCCTTACACCTAGTTTCACCACAAAGTTAGTTCTAACATCAACATTAAGGGTAGAGAATTCACTAAATACAATTTGTATATTATTAATAATGTAATTAATAAGCGTAATAGATCAAAAAACATTAATGTTTTTTTCATGTTTCCATATTTTTTCAATAATCCTTTTTTTAGATATTCTCAACGGGCGGTATTAAGCCACTGTGAAATTGCTTGATTTTGTATAGTTTTCATCGAAGAAGTTGCGCCAATGTTTGTTTTCGCAAGGATGTAGGATAATCCTCTTAGTAATAAAAGTTAATCAGAGTTTAACGAGTCACTGCTTTCCTACCTTCTATACATGAACAAAACACTGACTAGGTTAATCACTGTTTAAATATAATTATCTGTAGGGTTCCTAATTTATTTTAATCTAGAATGATAGATAGGTAGGTATTATAATTACATTCGTCCATAGTATCTATAATGCTATTTATTAATGTCAATGAAAATATCCAACAGCGATTGATCTCCCAACAAGGTCTAGAAATTGAGCAAGAAATTGGACTTGCTTCTAAGTTTAAGTTGGGTGACTTGGGTCCACGTATATTTTATGTTATCTTTATAATGGTAGGTTTTTTAAATAATGTGTTTTCTTTATAGTATTAACCAGTCAATTATGACGGTACGGCGACGCGGCATATAGAATTGGCAACTCTTATATAGAACCTTAAAGCAATTTCTTGCGTAAACGGGTAAATGACCATAATCTCCAAAATTCCTTTACACACTTCATATTTTATGTTCGTAATACCAATTACTTTCAATATTTCGATTTCCCGCAAGTTTTTCTTCTTTATAATCAATCTTCAGAACAAACATTGGCGCTCCTACATTTAATCCTTGAACGAGACTCATCTGCGGTGCTATGAGTCCTGTCCCTTGAGGTCGAAAGTCCGGCCCTGGAGCGAGGAGTCCCCGTACTCTGCCTCGTCGTACTCCGCGTCCCGGGCCCCCGCGACCGCCTCTGGAGCCGGCCCGTGCAGCCTCACGCACACCAGCTGGTTGTAGTTTTCGAGAGCCAGCGCGAGGACTGAGCCTCCGAGGAGGATCTCGCAGGAGGTTATCCGTTCGGGAGGCGTGTATACTGATATTAGTTTACCTGTGGGTGAAAGAGTTTTTAGATTTTGTGGAAGCATTTGGAAATAATAAGGTAGTTTCCTATGTTTGATTTGTACATTATTTTATATGTAACAGAAAATAATACGAAAGAGAAATTGTTCTGTGAAATCAGCATCAAAATCGATTGAAAAATAAAGTAGTTATTCAATTTTGAAATATGAGCAAAAGTGGGGGCTTGGATCCCATCGCGCTATCTCTTTCACACGCAGGCAGCGTCATGGCCGACGGCGCTTGGTGACGTCACATCGTAGTATTGCTGTTATTTGACAGCTATCAAAAAACAAGACAACCAAAAATATCACTTACGACGAGGCTGTATGGGCTTGAACCCTTTGCCTTCCCTATAAGGGGAAAATCATTTAAAAAAAAGTTTCCATTAAACAGCCTCAACCTTTTTCGGGCAACTTCTCCCGTGAGAATTTTGTGTCACACATGCGCGCGCATCGTAAAATTTCACTCATAACGCGCCTAAAGAAGTATAAGTTCAAACTGACCGGTGTGCAAGTCCCACAGACGGACAGACAGGTCCGTGCAGCCGAGGTCGGCGGAGAGCAGCACGCCGCCCGCGCGCGCCAGCCGCAGCAGCGACGCAGCCGACACGTGGCCGCGCAGCGTCAGGCGGCAGTTACCTGACAACCAGTTTTTTGGCATTGAATGACGAGACGAGCGTGTCGCTTGATGGTAAGTGATACGACCACCCATAAACAGTAGTAACAACAGCAACTTGAGTAACAAAGTACTGTGTGGCATTCCACTGCGCTCGTCATCCTGAGATATAAGATGTTTAGTCTTATTATGTTTAGTAGTTACTGGCTACAATGTCCTTCAAACCGAGACAACAGTGCACACTGCTGCTTGGCGGTACATAGGTATATATATATTGCGGTGATACCAACCCAGACGGACTCTTACATATGAGAGACCTACCACTAGTGAAAAGGAAGGTTACAGTCTTACAACCTAATTCATAAACAGTTTATAAACCAATTTATTTACACAATGATTTGTTTTCTTCTTTCAAATTCAATTCAATATTCGAAGAAAACAAAACATTCGATAACTCAAGACTTATAAACTGTTTATAAGTAAGGCCGCTAAACGTTATATTTCTTACATAACTTTAAATAAAATAGGTGTGTGTCGCTTATTTACTGCTACGAGGAGATATAGACAACTAAGTATTGCCCGAGGCTTTTAAATAAATAAATGAAATGATATCTTCCAGAATAATTCAAAGCATTTATTATAGAAGAAAATCACTTCCTCATTTCATGCCCTATGACTTTGAGTCATCCATGAAATCAGGAACATCTTGGAGATGTGAGTGATTCACGCAAGAATGCTGCTCCAAACTTTCCCATAAAAATCGCTACTGGCTTATTTCACCAAGTAGCAACAAAAAGCTGCACCTCTATGCTTAATACCACCAAACCTGTTCAAGTTTTAAGCCAATATACAGTCAACTATCAAACCTTAACTTACCAGTAACCAGGTCCCAGACCAGTATCCTGGTGTCAGCGAGTCCTGACACCACGCAGCCGTCCACCGAGCTGATGGCCAGCGCCACGGTGTCGCAGCCCGGCTTCCACTTCTTGAACAGGGTGCCGGATTGTAAGTCGTAGACGACGATGAAGTTTGGACTGGGTTCGTCCAGCTCCCGAGAGACTACGCACACGTATGATCCTAGCGAAAGGTATGAAATTATTACAAACTAGCATTTGGCCGCGGCTCCGCCCGCCTGAATGAGTTTTTCCTGGATAAAAGTCCCGGTTTATATTTTACCGGGATGAAAATTAGCCTATGTGTTAATCCAGGACATGATCTACCTGTGCGCCAAATTTCATCGAAATACGATCAGTAGTTTTTGCGTGAAAGAGAAACAAACATCCATACATTCTTACAAAATTTCGCGTTTATAATATTAGTAGGATTATTATGAAACATTTTGCCGCCCCCCTAAAAGGGGCGTCCAACTACGTTACGTCACTGGCTATTAACAGTGAACAATTGATTGACAAGTTATTTCAACGCACGCGACCACGCCATATCGTCTAAAGTCTACAGACTTTCTGAAAAATAGTGAGTAATAAACACATATTTTTGTGCAGTTTTCCATATTGCTGGAGGCCCAAAGTATTACTTGAACTTACCAATATTAGATGATCGCACCAATGAATTTTCTATTACTTTTTTCCTACGAATATTTGGGCGTTGGTATGATGTTTTTTTTGTCTTTTATTGCATTGACGAGACGAGCATGTCGTTCGCCTGATGGTAAGCGATAAGACCGCCCATATTTTTTTTTTGACTGCTTCGGTGGCCTAGTTGTATTACAGTACGACCGCAATGCTGAAGTCTCGGGTTCGATTCCCGGGTCGGGCAAAGTGATATTGAGTTTTTCAGTATCAGCTCGGAGTCTGGAATTTGTGCCCGATATGGCGATAGGCTTCGCCCCCTATCACATCATGGGACGGATTAACGGCGAAAAGTGGGTGCACTAGTTGCGCCTCTGCCTACCCCTTCGGGGATAACAGGCGTCAGTGTGTGTATTTTTTTTAAAGTTAGTCTTCTTTCCATCACCAGTGTTTATTACCTTCGTAAGTGATGGCGGCTTTGGACGTGACGAAGTCGTGGTGCGGTATCCGCAGGTCGTACAGCAGCTTGCGTGACGTCAGAGACCACACCAGCAGCGGGAACGGCTTCTGGGTCTCGTCACCGCACACCAACACTCTGGTGGGATCATTGAAATAATCAAAAGTGCTTACCAGGGGACTTAGAATGTGATAAAAAATCACGATGCGTCTCCGCTTCGTTTTATTGTGATTGGTTGAGAGACTGACGTATCGGTATTCTGATGTTTGTGATTGATCGATACGTCAGTCTCTCAACCAATCACAATAAAACGAAGCGGAGACGCATCGTGTTTTTTTTTCACGTCCTAGCCCCACTGATGTATTTTTGTACAGATTGGGTATTTATATTGAAACTGGGTGTTCCTAGCGGCCATGGATGTAGCTATAACTTGCACACGTGGAGGGTCCTATGATATAAAAATTCACTACCTCGGTGGCGTAGTTGTATTGCGTACGTGTTACGAGTATGATTTGCGCGCCGAGGTCCTGGGTTCGAATCCCGGGTCGGGCCAAAAAAGTTTGCGACTGGGTTTTTCCTTCTTCCAAAAATGTCAGCGGTCAGTGGCGTAGCGTGGTTTATTGTAAGCTAGGGGGGGTCCGGGACCTGACTACCCCCTCTCTATATACCGGGTGGAAGGGAAACGCTCTCTATACCGGAACGGTAAGAGAGAAGAACCATAACATTAACGAAAAACTATATTCATTTGCAAAGCTAAGCGATAATACTTACGATTTTAGTATTTCCGTAATTCAGGCGCGCGCAATGTAAAGCGTACAAAGAACTGGGCGGCCGACGCGCTGCGCCGGGACCGGCCCGCGGTCGTTAACCCGTCAGCTGATGTACGTGTTTCATTACGATTTTTTTGAAATATTGACCTTTTTCACTATGTTTTTCTGAATAATAGTTTGATTTATCTATCCATACGTGAAGCTGTACAGAAATTTGAGAAAATCCTACTAAAATTGTAACAATGCGATCGCGATTTTTTTAGTGCCATCACGTCAGGAATCACCAATACTATCACCTGTATTCGTTTCCGAGAGCGTTTCCCTTCCACCCGGTATACGACCATGCGCTTTGCCTGCCTGAAAAGTGCTTGAGGGTATATCTGTTTTTTAAGTAAAGAAAGGTGTGATTTTTATATCACTTTCTGACTATAATGATGTAAATATAATTGGGCTCAGGATTGTCATTTATGATCTCACCTTCCATCGCCGGAGACGAGTAGAGAGTTTAAAAATCTGTCTTCTCCAGCTTTGAATGTTGTCACACAGTCACCTGGAATACAAAATAAGCAATTATTTTTATAAGCACCTATGTCTTATTAATACATTAGCCCCCCGAAAAATGACTGGTCTTCGAAAAGAAGTAGATACAAGGGAATTTTTCATTGCATAAGCTAGCCAACGTGCGAGTGGGTCATTTGATATTAAATGATCTACAGCTGCAAACGCTCACAATACCAAAAGAATGGATGCACTGTAGACCTTAAAGAAATGAGCCTTTAAGAAATTATCTCACAAGGGTATGGGGCTTTTGGACCTCCGGATGTTTTACATACATATATATACACTCACGCCTTTTATCCCCAAAAGGATGGGCAGAGGCGCAACTAGTGTACCCACTTTTCAATATATTGCGTCCCATGATGTGATAGGGGGCGAGCCTATCGCCATATCGGTCACAAATTCCATGTAGGTATATATGATGATGATATGTTTCATATTTAATTCATAATAGAAGCGTTACTACGAAACGTGTTGGTTTTCTGTCACACACTAATACTGTCCCGGGCAAGTTATTCATATAATAAAACATTTCTTCAAGCCATAGCATCATATGTCAGCGTTGTGTTGTGGCTTACACTACTTCACAAATGCTGAGTGGTCACCTACTTGTCACAGCCACGACTAGCCATTATTATAATTATTGTCATTTTATATCAATTGTATCTGTGTTGCGATTGTAACAAATAAATCGTTATTATTTCTTTCTATATGTCCGTAATCAAATGCCTTCTATATCAGTAGTAATTACTGTTTCTGGTACATACCAGTCTCAATGTTCATGAGGTTGACGTACATCCGGTTCCTGGCCAGCGCCACCAGGTGCTTGGGGTCGTGCAGCCCGTAGTACGGCATCTTCTGGTTCATCACACCCTTCAGGGACACTAGGAACGTGCCCTGAAGTAAAATAACATTATAGATTGATTTTTTTTAACGCATAGAATAAATAAATAAATAATCCTGCCTAAAATATGTATTAAGCAGGAAAAAAATGACAAAAATACGTTTGCTTCATCATCATCAGCCACATGACGTCCACTGCTGAACATAGGCCTCCCCCAAAGATTCCCAGATGGACCTGTCAGAAGCAGCCTGCATCCAGCGTGTTCCTGCGACCTTTATCAAGTCGTCTGCCCACCTTGCAGGTTAATAAAAAATAATAAAGGTAGACAGTGTCTCCACCTGATTCAAGTCGTAGACCCTGAGCTCCCGCCGGCACAGCACCACGCACTTGTACTCGTCTATGGGCACCAGGTTGATGGGGTGCGTCACTCCCACGATCTTTCGAACCAATTCACATCTGGAAACATAGTGTTTTTGGTCTAGAAGCATAATATACTTCCATCCTACCAGTATTATGAGTAATTTATAGTTGTTGACTGTTGGGTTTAAAACCCATGTTAAAGTTATGCCCTAACACCCTACAGGAGAAAGTTCAGACAGTAGGTAGCAGAAACATAGTAAAATTTATTGTTTATGAAATAAGAAAAATCGGTGCGTGTACTTATGTACGCGCGCGAGAAGTTATACTTCTTTGGCATCATTAAGATATAGTTTTTAATTGGATGCAAACATTGATGTATTAAGATTTTTAATACATCAATGCATGCAAATAATTAATTATAATAAAATAACAGGAAAAGGATAGTCAATATAGTCGATAAAGTTCAGTTTAAATTTGAAAAATGATATAAAAATTAAATTTAGAGAATAATTTGCACTAAATATTATAAGATTCTTAATTTTAAAAATTTATTATTGATAATTTAATATTTTAAAAGTAAATAAATATATTTAATAATAAATTCAAAAATTGAATGATTCTTTTTTATATTTTCATTAAACAAACAGCTTCAACCTTTTTCGTTACATGATGCGCGCGCAATTTAAAATTTCACTCTCATCATTTTTTAAAAAACGCGCCTAAAGAAGTATAACTTCAAAAAGCATTTCGAGTTCGACTTCGACAAGTGAAGAAAGATGAGTAAAATCATCAACAGCCTGACTTCTTCCTCGTGGGAATTGTTTAACATATCATCCAACTATTCCTTTCTCTAAATATTTTTTTCCAGACATCTTATAATAATAATACAAAAACATTTATTCCACACACAATTTACACATACAATTACAAAGAAAGAAAATCATCATCATCATCATCAACCACACGAATTCCACTGCTGACTGGACATAGGCCTCCCCTAAATATTTCCATATGTCCAAAGCGGCCTGCATCCAGCGCGTTCCTGCGGCCTTTATCAAGTCGCCTGTCCGCCATTTTATATGCCGTCGTAAAATTATTATCTAGCTTTATAATTACTACGGAAATTGTTTTAACTTACTTAGTAACATCCCATACGCAAATCTCCTCTCTCTCAGTGGACACTGTAGCGACAAACTTCCCTCTAGTGTCAAACCTCACAATCAAATCAAACGTCTTCGTATCAAACCCGTCGACCATAGACAAATCCTTTTTCTTTCCCTCAATCTTCCAATAATCCTCATTAATCGGATACAGTGTTGGAACAGGCGGATCATAGACATCTTTCAACCAATCCTGAACTATTTTTGACTTAATTTCCAATCCATCACGCTGCCTCTTCTCTATGGTCAGTCGTAGAAGACCGTAGAATTGTCTATGGTCGTAATCTAGCGCGTAAGAGTGTGTTTCGAACAGCTCTTTGAGTATTTCAATGTGTTCGGGTAGAGGTTCTATGTGGACTAATGCCAGGTCTTCGAGGAAGTGGCAGCAGTCTGTGGCAGCCAGCTTGTCATGGACCCAGTCTAGTTGAGTGAAGTAAGGCTGCGAGGCGAAGGTCTCTGGTTTTTCCTTGTATAAATGGTAGTGCTGGTAGGGCAGCTCGTCCAGTTTTCGGGTGTTGTAGCTGTAGATAAATTAATTATGAAATAAAAAGAAAGAAAAACGAAAACAAAAAGACCTTTACTGTTTTTTGTATAATGGTGATAACAGACGATTGTAACCAGATATCTAATGAATAGTTACATCATTCAAAATGCTTATTTTCGTATTACTATATTTACTTACCAATCATCAGAGAACTTGTTCTCTTGCGATACCAGACGGCCCGCCATCTTGGGATCGTTTTCTGTGTACCACACACCCTGAAAATAAAATTATGTTATTAACTCATTAGTCTAAAACAAATTTATATGTAATTGAATGCATCTAGTCTTCTTGTTGTTGTAAAAGTCCATAATGACAGGCAATAGAATTCCAATACGACTTGCTAGAGATTAGGTTTCCCAAAAGCGGCTGACATTGAAACTAATATAGATAATAGCTGCAACCTTTAAAACGACATCCCTTTATAAGGTATAATATTAGGGGTAACTTTTGTTTTTCGTTAATAACCCTGATCAAGGTATATTAATCTTAATCATATAAAAAGAGTGATGTGTTATTCTTTGTGAATTATCGCTCGCTTTCAAGGCGAAGGAAAAAATATCGTGAGGAAACCTGCACACTTGAGAAGTTCTTTATAAGAATTTCGAAGGTATGTGAAGTCTACCAACCCGCACTAGGCCAGCGTGGTGGACTAAGACCTAAACCCTCTCAGTAGTAGAGGAGGCTCGTGCCCAGCAGTGGGACAGTATATAATACAGGGCCGGTATGGTATGGTATATCGGAATGAGACAATGTAAGGCGCGAATTATACAGAAAAGGCGTAAGGTGAAGAAGCGGTGCATGCAAGTTGTCGCTTCAAAACGTTTCAATACAAAATGTAGGTAGGCGACATATTGTGAATTATATTGAAGCGGTGTGGCACAGGCACGTCGTTTCGTCATTTGTTCCGTCTCTCGTCGCCTGCTCTGCGCCCGTGCCGCGCCTTTTCTGTGCAATTCGTGCCTAAAGCTGTGATTCCGCAGAACGCGACAGTCTGCAAAAGCATGTACCGCGACGGCAGACGGCACTACTATGCAGTATTAAATAGTATGAGACCGATTCCACACACGACGGCAATAGACGCCCGGCAAGTGACGTGTACCACACCCCAAGGTATGCCGTGCGGTGTACATAGGTTAGGGACTCGGCCCGGCGGTCGCCCGACGTTTTCCATCTCTCCGGGCGGCTCAACGTCGGGTCGTAAGGCACGGTGAACCCAACATAACCGCTCAGTCGTTCCCCTTGAACGCTGGGCGGTAGTAATAATCACTTTCGCCGCGTAAACAAAAAAAAAAGCTTAAGGTAGAACGTAACACTGACCTCGTAGTAGTCTCGAAGCGTCTGCCGCACAGCGTGCTCGCAGTCGGCGAGGTACCGGTCCCGCGCCGCCCCCGCCAGCGCCGCGTCCCGCCACCGCGCCGCCCCCCGCGCGTCCCACCGCAGCCACGGCGCCAGCAGCGCGCCCACCACCGGCCAGAACAACGACGCCGGCGCCCATGGCACTACATACAATCATATACCATGCTTAATTAAAAACTTTACAACTTATCTAATACTTTGAGGAAAAAAGTTGGTCCTCACAGCCGGATAATTGGTCCTTCAAACCAGGTACTTGGTCCTTCAAACCGGATAATTGATATTTGTGAACATAGTATTTCTTTCTCAACTCAACTATGCCATATTTTATTACATTCGAAAACTTGTCTGTGAAAAGTAGACATTTGATCACGGATTTGATATTCAATTTTGCATTACACATTTTAACCTACACTAAGTAATAAATAGATAAAATATAATTAAAGATAAAATTAATTGATGTTTGTTAGTTCACCTGGTTATTTCATCCCCAGCTTTATACTTCGACTTTAGCACAAAACAAAAATACGAAAATTCGAACTCAAAACATACATTTAAAAAATAACTTAATGCTACAATCATAACACTTACAATAAGTTTCCTCACTCCTGAACAGGTCATCATGAGCTAAAATATCCAGGATCTCTGTGTCATCCAACCCCCGTCTGGCAGCCGTCAGCAATGCTAGACAGGTTTTAACCTTTTCCGCGCCCAGGGCTGCCTCAGTGGTAATCAGGATCTGGATCAGCTGCCCTTCCAAGTCTTCACAGATGACCAGCTCTGGCGCTGTCTCAGGTTCTGATTGTTCCGTAAAGGTTTCAGCTGATAGTGAGATTTGCCAGGCTAGGATCTGGAAGAAAATAATTGATAGTTGTTATTACGATATTTTTGAGTAGAATACAGCAGGGGTGCTCCACGCTTGATATGAAGACCTTATTTAATTCTAAGAAAGATATAGCGAGTGTCGTCTAAAACAACTAATTACACGCTGAGTTGAAAACCTCTCAAAACGTAGGAACTATCCCAGAATCAATTCAGATCTAGTGTCCCGAATCCCAATATAGATTGTGATAGTAGCTATGATGAGGCAGACATTGTTCCCAAAATTTCAGTACTAAGTAGGGGCCAATTCTCTAGACAATAGAATTGTTTTACTCAAAACAACACTGTAAAACCAACCTTCGCATAAAGTGGTAAGGTGCACTTCTGCACGGCCTTAACAGCGGCCTCTGGTGGTGAAGCTGCTCCAGTCTTGCTGTAGGTGGCAGCACATGCCGTCAACACTGCTTTAGCCTCCTCCGGACCTACGGGTGGAGCTCTGAGGACTTTGGGTCCATCTTCTGACGAGAGGACCGCCATGATCGCTGAGCTGGACGGCTCGTCGGTTTCTGAAATTTATTCATAATAGAATCGATTTTATATATCGATCAATTGATTCCTAAAAATCGCGAAATTCTCAATTCATGTATAAAGATGTTGATAAATATTTATTTCTGTTATAAAACCTATTTTAGGAAGCCTATAATATCCCATATTTTATTAGCAATATTTTTTTTATATTAACACTAATATTAAATTAACTTCTCTTTGAAAGTTCGCACATCATGCAGAAGGCTCGTAAAACAGTTATTACAACTGAAACTTGTAACAAGTATAATGTTGAGCGATTGGAATGGGGTGACGTCAGGGGGAAGTCAATTGTGTCACCTTCAGTGACGGTGACGATCATCTTGACGTTGGCAGGCAGTCGCTCAGGCAGCCAGCGCGCGGCTCGCAGGGCGTCGGCGCCGAGCACGGCCAGCAGCACCGGCCGGCGCCGCGCCAGCGACGACAGCTGGCGACGCAGCGCCGCGCCCAGCGACCCCACCTCCTACGACACCATAATACAATCTCTAACGTACTTATGGCAGCCTGGTACATGTAGACCATTTGTCTCAATAAATAATAATAATACCAGCTGACCACGGACCTCCTCTACTGAGAGGGTTTTAGGCCTTTAGTCTACCATGCTGGCCTAGTGCGGGTTGTCAGACTTCACATACCCTCGAAATTCTTATGGAGAATTCTCAGGTATATAGGTTTCCTCACGATGTTTTCCTTCACCGTTAAAGCAAACGATAATTGATAAACAATACACACGTAACTTCGAAAAGTCAGAGGTGTGTGCCTTGGGTTTAGAACCTCCGGACATTGTCTCGGCAGACCGTTCTATTCCCAACTAGGCTATCGTCCACTTGACACCATACATAGCTCAGCATAATACAGCCTCCACCGTACTTATGACAGCCTGGTACATTTTGATTTATGTTCTCAATAAGTCTTACTATAGCTCAGTATAACACAGCCCCTACCGTACTTATGCTAGCCTTGGTACATTTGGACATTTTTTTTTTTCTCAATAAATTTTACTAATCATCATCATCATCATCGGCCCGTTGCAGTCCACTTCTGGAAATAGGCCTCTCTCAAAGTACGCCACAGAGCCCGGTCTGCTGCTTTATGCATCCAGTCGCTTCCAACCCCCTTGTGTAATCTCAAAGCCCTCTTGGGCATCCCACACTACGTTTGTCATGACGCGGTCTCCACTCCAGAATATGATTACTTCAGAGGTTATCTTTTCTGCGACTTTTCGATTGCCTCGGTCGCGTAGTTGTATTGCGTACGCGTTACGAGTACGATTTGCTCACTGAGGTCCTGGGTTCGAATCCCGGGTCGGGCCAAAAAACTTTGTGACTGGGTATTTCCATCTTAAAAAAAATACTCAGTCGCAGCTCGGAGTCAGGAAGTTGGCGGTGTGATACCCCCGTGCCTCGGAAAGCACGTAAAGCCGTTGGTCCTGCGCCTGATCTCTCTCCGGTCATGTCGGATTGCCGTCTCACCGGACTATGAGAGTGAAGGAATAGCGAGTGCACCTGTGTATTGCGCACACACTTGTGCACTATAATATCTCCTGCGTACCTGGCTGATCTCCGTTGAGATTGGCCGCCGTGGCCGAAACTGGCTAGGAGGATTTCATCTTTTCTGCGACATATGTGGGCAGCCCATTGCCACTTCAACCTACTCTCACTCTAATCGCTACTTTCAAATTGATAGCCATAAAAGTATGTGAGAATGTTTGTATCTTTGGATGTTTGTTAGAAGTAAATCCAGAAACAACGGATTTGGATGTAATTTGGCACACGGGTAGGTCATGTCCTGGATAAACACATTAAGTACTTTTTATACCAGTAATTTGCTCCCCTAGGTGATAATGGATATTTTTACTCTGATTCTTTAAGTAGATGGCGCTGGCATCGTACTGTGTTTTAGGGACTTTTGTGGTGGGCAAGGCTTTTAACGCAGGCGAAGCCGCGAACAACAACTAGTATAAGGATAGAATTTGCTTAACATTACAGATGGTGTATTCGTGAAATTAGGTATTTTCAAGAAGTTATGGAGAACATTACGAAGTTAGAGTGTTTTTTATTGGAATCGTCCCATTGTACACAACAAATTCAAAATTTCAATTTGCCTACATCCTTTTGTGTTGTTACTAATGTTTTTTTTCTCTTCACAAAAATAAAGCACAAGAGATTTACTTTACTTCAAACGAAGAAAAATATGTTTCAGTTTAACATACGCGTATAGGCGATTTGGAACTTTGATTTTGTTCAGATAGTTATAGATACATATACATATACACTCACGCCTGTTATCCCCGAAGGGGTAGGCAGAGGCGCAACTAGTGCACACACTTTTCGCCGTTATTCCGTCCCATGATGTGATAGGGGGCAAGCCTATCGCCATATCGGACACAAATTCCAGACTCCGAGCTGATACTGAATAGAAAAACTCAATATCACTTTGCCCGACCCGGGGATCGAACCCGAGACCAGATAGTTATGATGCTGACTATACAGTTTCCTTTAGTAATACTATGAAATAGCTGTTGCTGGATCTGTTCCTAGGTTGGCGTTCTCTCATACAACATGAATCATAGTATGAAGCAGCGACACGGCAATTTCATCAACGGCTCTGTTGTGATACTACTCTATTAGAGACTATCCCGCCCTCACACCCACCACTGCAACTCCTGTAAGCCAGGATCAGCAGTGGCACGCATTTTATAACACCGGGCGGTGAAACTCGACGAGTCTCAGGGAACACTAATCTGTCTGTAACCCGCAACAAAATTAATGAAATAGAAATATAGGGAGGAGTTGGAAATATTAATTGTCCACTTCCTTAGCAAAGCAAAAACTACTCTATTAGTACAACAGACAAAATTGACTCAAAATCAGTCGAATAACGAACCACCTAGTCGATTAAAAAGGATATACTTACATTCTTCCCTCTATAAACTGTGCCGGTGTTCAGTACATGGCACTGATCCACTATGGACTTGAGCAGTTGGTGGGAGCTGCTTGATTGTGGTGTGAGACCTACGAACCTGGAACAGAAAACACACCATGTCATCAGATTCTGAAATATATCTTAATGTTTGAATTTAAAATTCGATCTGTCGTTTATCTTTGAATTTCTGAAATCTTTGAAAATCTTTTTATTGCGAAAATACAACAATCAAAATAAACGGGAATGTTTACTGATGATTTGTTTTCATTTATATTCACGAGATCGGTCTGATGATAGTTGTTGGAATAGTCTATTTTCGACTAATAGAAAAAGGATTAAGAAAAGCTGTATTTTTCTGAGAAGACATTCTTCTTTTCTATTCTTTTATAAAAAGAAGAGGTGTGCACAGTCATTGAGATAAGCGGAGGGAAGCAGAAAGAACAGATAGGAGAGTAAAGAGTAGTGAAGTTAATAGATCAGAGAAAAGATGAGAAACGCGCACAGAAGATTTAACAAGAGAATTACAGATAAGAGAAGAAGAGGGATGAGAAAAGAGCAGCGAAAAAAAGCGCAGAGGAGAGGTAAAGAGAGGATAGAGAGGAGGAGAGGATATGGTAGGACAGGGCAAGAGAACTGCACTCTTTCGTCTTCTAAGCACAACACATGATATAATTCCTAACCACCCTCATGGTGGGAGTGGTGTGAGTGGTGGTACCTGACGATGACGGCGAGGTCCTGCTGGAAGGAGGGTGCGATGGTGACGGCGCGCGCCACGAGCGTGGCCTTGCCGCAGCCCGCGCCGCCGATCAGCGCCAGCGGCACCGTGCTGTCGCTCGTTATGTACCTGCACACATACCGTTCATGTTAATTATGCGACAACTCCTCTATCGCCGCCACTGCGAAGATCTGTGCTACGCTTTGAGTATCTAGCAATGCAAAGGAGATGGAATGACCAGGCGAACCCTTCGTTGGTCATACATGCGCAGCTGGTCATAAACTCTTATTAAAACCTATGTGACTTGCGATCGCTGTCATTACATTCTACGATAGTGAAATTAAGCGGTGCTCCACAGAAATTGTGATTTTTGCTGTGTTATTGTGTAAAAAGCGACCTTATATTCAGCCCTGCACGTGTGGATTTTTTTGTTAAATGTGTGTTATCCGTGTCTACGTCGCCCTCAAAATTGGCAAAAAATATTTGCGCATTATTGCCATATCGTGTCCATTGGTTAAAAGTCTATGGTGCTAGGTTGCAACTCTCCAGTTTTAAGACTTTGTAAGCTTTTGAATTGCTACAGTTAATCTGCCGAATCTGCCTAATTTAAATTGCCAACTAAGCCAAGGAAATACAAGATCAAATATATGAAAACATTGTTCAATTTAAATTAGGCACCGACTCCAAATATACGTATATACTAAGCGAATATAAAGTTGAATAATTTTTTGGTTTGCAGTGGTTTTGAAGTCGGTTTATTTTTAGTTAAAATGTTTTTATTTATTGCTTTTTTGTTAATTATTTATAGAATAGTGTAAACAATACATCATAGATATACGATTGCAGCATTCGCGAGTCATCTGCTGTTAGTTATTGAAGAGTTCAATTGTGTATCTCCGAAGATCTTCATCAGATCTTCATAAATTATATACCAAAATCTTCCCTGATAAATATACATTTGAATATCGAAAACCACATCCAAACCGGATCAGTACTTTTTGAGAAACTCGCGGCCATACAAATTTACATACATACATGTGGGACTGTGTGAATGCTGCGTGTATGGAAATGCAATGAGTGACTGAGGAGTATAAATGAATGAGTGACGAATGAGAGAGTGAGTATGGCGACGAATTTCAAGACGCAACGACGTTGTAGAATATATTTAAGTTTTTAATTAATATAGTAGAAGTGCAACAAGCCGACAAGCATTTTTATTTCACACCACAAGTTGGGGGCTCGTCCGGGATACTAATCAAGATTGTTTTATCCCAATAAGAATTACTCGGATTGAAACACGTGGAAGATGGCTACCGGTAAAGAAGGAAGACTGAACAGGCAAGACGATTGTCGCGAAGCTAATGACGACGCTTCAGGGACGAGGACACATATACATACATACATAAGGATCGAATACAGAACCTCCTTTTTGAAGTCGGTTAAAAAGCACGAGTCACTGCACTGCACTTGTCACCCTGAGATATTAGATGTTTACTCACGTTTTGAGTTCGTTAAGTGTCACTTCTCTGTTGGAGGTACACTGCGCGGCCTTCTGGCAGAACGACAGGTGCTCGTTTATTTCGTCCAATAATCTGGAATCAGACAAATTACATACATGACTTAACGTTGAATGGGGTTTTAAGGAGTAACTTTCTGTTTATTATTTTGTCAAGTCACAGCAATGCTGCTACAAGGATCATCATTATCAAGGGCATCCGCCCCAATAGCGACCACCGTACACATTCCACAAGGTGTAAAATCTGATAAGTTGACAAGTGTGTCGCGTTCTTGAATCAGGTGTGTATTTGCTTATATGATTTATCCTTTTTAGAACTTTTTTTAGTCTCTACTCTCTTAAACTACATCTTAACTTTTTAAGATATTTTCGACGTTTTTTCTTACCTCCCTCTGTCCTTTACTTTTGGAGCCTTGCGCCGGTTAAGGCCATCACTAAGTAGAGGGGTATTTGCAGTAGGATAGTATATAATGTAAAGAATGAAATTGTTTTACTGTAACAATAATTTTGGTGGAACCCTGAGGACTATTCTACGGAACTCCTAGGTTCTGTGGAACTTAGTTTGGGAATCCCTGGTATACATGGTTGGTGATGCTCACGTGGCGGGTACGCCGTTGTGTCCGGGCGGCGCGTCGTGTTCGGCGATCAGCGCGTCGAGCAGCGCGTCGAGCCGCTCGGCGAGCGACCCGCGGACACGCTCGAGGTACTGCTCGTCACCTCCCCCTCCACCACCCCCGCCACCACCTGCCCGCCCCCGCACGCTCGCGCGGATTATGTTGCGCTCGCTCAGGTGCGACTACATATAAATACAATCATTTGATTACACGTCTTTTTTGTGTTAATCTATATGTCATATACAGTCAGTATTGGTTAGAAATAAGCCTCTTCCTCTAGTTTGCCATATGTTATTACTTACTAGGAATTGATTCTTATTAGTGATACTGTCGAATGGTGCGATGATACAGTGTGCTCGTTTTTTTTGTCAAAGACCAATCATGCAGTTTTAGTTTACATCAAAATAGGCTCCGAGACTTCTGTGAACATTTTTTGTTATCCCTTATACTTAGTTTCGGATTGCGACAGGAATTTTAAATGTGACAGGTTTATACCTACCCCCATGAAGTATTTGTATAGCTCGAATATTTAAATATTATCATTTTGTTGCACCTTCTCAATCCTCTAAACGTTCTCCAAGATCTTATAGATTACTACTCATGCTACCAATACTGTCGTAATTGGAGGCCTACCTTCAGATCCTTCTGCAGGTTAGCCAGTCGCCGCTGCAGTTCATGATGATGCGCCGCATCAGCAGCGTCGGCGGGCTCAGAGCTGGTGACGCCTGGACTCCCAGCTCGGCACACCCACACGCAACGCCGAGCTGCTTCCACGCTCATCAGGACTGTGTGCTGTACTTCCTGGAAGCACCAAACGTATGTCTCTATAATATATTTTTTATGGCATTGAAAAGAAAACAAAAAATGGTTAGAACACAAAAGTGCAGAGGCGATTTGAAGTTTTTATTTATTTATTTGACTAGCCAACAATTGTTTACACCATTACAAAATTTATAAGGGAAAGATACTAAGAAGTGTAACAATTTCTTACAGGCTAGTTCCAGATGCACAAAAATGATGATCAATACATTAAAATAAATGAGAATTAACAATAACAGAATGGACGTCACATAAAAAAAACAAACTAATCGGAATACCAAATTTACAAAAACAGTATAACTTTCAAATTAAAATATAAATTATTCACATGAATTTACAAATATACACATGGATTCTGAATTTAATTATTATTTTGGGAAAGGCTCGATAATATTGAAAAAAAAAATAAAATATTTTTTAATATTTTAGAATTTGTCCAGCTACTTATGTGGTTGACAGTACCTGTTCGACAACAGTGGTGAGGTACGCGTCGCACGCCTCCATGGGCAGCGTGCGCACCAGCACGGAGAGCGCGCGCGCCATCTCCCGCCGCCAGCGCGCCGGCGCCCCGCGCACCAGCCGGTAACACGCCGGGCTGCGGCTGCTGTCCAGGCTGTACCTAATAATAATAAACCATCCAAATTGTTTTTTTTTTTTTATAGCATTGAATGACGAGTCGAGCATGCCGTTCGCCTGATGGTAAGCGATACGACCACCCATAAACAGTAGGAATACCATGTAGCACCTTGAGTTACAAAGTACTGTGTGGCATTCCACTGCGCTCGTCATCCTGAGACATAAGATGTTAAGTCTCATTATGTCCTGTAGTTTCAGTAGGTAGTTTGTGTTGTTTGGCCAAAAGCCCGCAACTTTGGTGAAATACACCAGAAATTGTAGAAGTTCAAAAACTTTAAATTAAATAATAATAATAATTTATTTCCAAAATAACAGAATTACACCGGGACATATCACAAAACACTCTACACTAGGCTATGCCTGTCTCGTAGAGTGTAATACTAGTGGAGCGCCTGGGGGTTTTCACCTCGGATTAGAGTTATAGTGAATGAATTAATATGATCGATGTGGGATATTGTTTTTTAAACTATAAATTGCAATGTAAACCCAAATTTTTTTTGTGCACTCCATTGCTTCATTATTTAAACAAATTATTATGAAAAATTAATGTTTGACCATATATTTTCACTTTAAACAGTAATTTTTATTTTATTTATATGTTAAATACAGCGACTATACACCGTGAATTTATAGCCGTTTTGATACCGAAAATTTTGAATTCTGTATTACTAATACAGTATAAAAAAAATATAAAAAAAAATATTTTTGAATATTAAAATTAATGTGACATTAATAATGTCGTTTACAAATAAGAAGTGAGAACCCGTGGTAACACAACTTTCCGTAGTATTATAATTCTCTTTGAACACAACTAAATCTCACGTACAACGATCACTACGATCGGTGTCATTCATAACTAAGTGGCAAAATATTATCCAATAAAGACAAAGAGACCGCCGCGCCGCAGCGTCGCCAATCACGCGCACCCTTTGATGTACCTGCGCGGCGCGGCGAGCGCATCCACTCGCGAGCACCCCGCCCGCCCGTCAGTCAGTAGCGTGGCAACCCGCACCGCGCACGTTCAGGTTGTATTATTTACGCTGCCATGCGAAAATGAGTCATCAGTACGAATATTCAAACGCAGAGTATTTCAGCTGTACGCCGCGCTGTTGCTAAGTACAATTTGGAAGAGGCCAGACGTACGTTCTCTCAGCCGGAATATTTAAATGCGCTGAGACTATGAGGGATCGACTATCCACATGTTCCTACTCAATCACGTTCACGGACAATTCTACGTGCCAGCTCATACGCAAGGCCGACGATGCCTGAGTGACTCGCCGAAAATTGAAGAGGGCATTTTGGATATTTCGAGCGGGATCCTCGGCGAAGCACGAGAATGGCGGCACAAGAATTTAATGTTAGCCAATACTTTGTGCAGAAAACATTGATTACCCACGGATTACATTCGTATCATTTCCATCGGGCGCACGTCATTAACGACAACGATGCTCCGGCGAAAATAACCCTATGTCAGTGATTATTAAATAGTAATACCAACGCTAACATTCTGTGTACGGATGAGTCGTCACTGGTTTATTCGAGTTGGACTATACAACGTGCAGAATGAACAATACTGGGCTCTCATAAATCCTAACCTGATAGGGGAAAATCACAACAAGTTCAGTTCAGTGCCGATGTTAGGGCCAATATTATAAACGACCAATTTATAGGATTTACTTTTATCATCATTTTTATCGTCATATTATTTTCATTATTAGAGAAGCTCGGACTTAACGCCCCTAGATTGTTTCTTGTGGTCGCAAATAAAAATGCTCGTAGATTCCAGAGAACACCAAAGTTGTGAAGTGTTACGTAGTGTGATAGTGGACACCTTAATTCAAGTGACGAGACACTTATTCGTAAGAATACACAATCGAACGCGGCGGACTCGATTTCAAGTAGTTGCATCGTTAGCGACACGCAATCCCAATTACCTCCGGGTTAATAACTTTTGTAAGGGGAGTGCGAAGGGCGCGGCGCGGCGTAGGACGCTCGCTCGGCGCGGGCGCTCACGCCGCGCGGGGTCACGTGGGCGGCCGGCATTACGCAGCGGCCCGCGAGCCGCCACAAAACAACCCTGTTCGCCCTTCCCGCCTCTCGAATGGGACTATTTGTTGCCTTTTTTAACATAATATTAAAAATTATAACATTTACCGATACCGACCGACTTTCTTTTACCTTCGTAAGTAATAACAGATTATAACTTAATTGTCATTTTTAATAAATTTAGTACTTAATGCAAGTTCTTTCAATTTTCAGTGAAAATAAAAATCAAATTGCCGTCTTGCTACGTATCAACTGATTGTAAATAGGTACTTACAAAAGTCGTAACGTATCGAATTATGATTTGATATTATTCCTAATACAATCAATGCCGTCACGATCAAAAAGTATTTTTTTTTAAGTAGGTAAGTACTGGCGACTGCCGCGGTGGCGTAGTTGTACTGTGTGCGCTGTACCGCTCTGAGGTCCCGGGTTCTAATCCTAGGTCGGGCAAAATTATATTCGAAATTTTCTGCTCAGTATCAGTCCGGAGTCTGGAACAGTCTGGAATCTGTGCTCGATATGGGAATAGGCTCGTCTCCATTATATCATAAGACATAATACGCTAGCTGTGTCTCTGTGTGTGTGTGTAGGTACTTGTGTAGTTTTTATTAAATTGTGGAAATATGGAACCGCACACGTATCGCCTTGCTCTGCGTAGGATCAGCTGTTATCGTGCGTCATGGACACCACAAACAGTGCAGCGCGGCTCGATCGTTTTGTGAATAAATTATAACGTCGCGGCGTTACTATCATAACTCGAACGAGTGAGAAATATTTTTTTAATTTATGAACGATACAATTAATTCACTATTTTTTCTTGGTCCTACAAATGGTTCTAAGTAACAACGTTTCGGTTTCAAAACGAATATAAAGTCACGGTGTACTATAACCCCTAGACTCCTAATGTTCAATATTTCTCTTCAAATTAATTCTGTCAACTACCTGAGGTTTGAGGAAGCGGGGTACTGCATTATGATTGGTTCTTCCAACACCTTATCGCATTATATAACCTTGGAAACATATGCATAGGGATGGGACGAGTTAAATGAAAACACGATTTTTTTATCGATATTACATTTATGTAATAAAGTTTTATAGTAATATTATTATTATTTATTAAACATATTAATATTTTAACGAATCTCTTTATGTTATCGAATGACAGATGGCGCTTAGTAAGTCTCATCGACATTAACAAGAATATTTGAGCTGACTTGTAGGAATAACACAAAGAATAACTCAAAACAATCGTTATAATCAACAAACAAAATAAAAAATTATCCTAATAACATTTATTTCTGATACCGCTAGTCAAAAATATATACTAATCATTTTTAAAATGAATTAACTATTACTAATGAACTAACCATTTAAAATAAGAAGCCTGTTAAAATTAAATAGGCCTCAGATAAATTGATTAGTTGAGTATTCGGGCGATAGTTTCTCTTATTTTTAATTTTATCGATAGAACTATCGACAAATCCTTTTGGTGTATCACTTACTTTTAATGTTAAAAAACAAAACGAAATAGAAAATGTAAAAAGTACTTTCGTCGGAAAGAGATGCAAATATAACAAGATGGCGCGTGACACCCAACATGGCCAGTCTAAGGTGAACTCCGTAAAATTTTAAATAAAATGTGATTATGTGTCGTTATTGACTTACCTGTGAAATGTAATGCCATTCTTCTGAAAATTTGAATTATGGCTATTTATACCACACCATTTTATTGTGCACGGGTTCATTACAATAGTTATTTATTCGCAAACACGGAAGTATTTACAGCTCACAGTTGTGGTCGCAACTGATTTGAAGATTTTGAACGGTAAGCTACATTGGATCTATTTGTCAGATGTATTGCCCGAAGCCGATCGCATGTTATTAGGAGTCTAGGGGTTATATAGTCGCTGGTTAAATATAACTGCCCCGGTGGCGTAGTTGTATTTCAGTACGACTGCAAAGCTGAGGTCTCGGGTTCGATTCCCGGGTCGGGCAAAGTGATATTGAGTTTTTTTTCTATTCAGTATCAGCTCGGAGTCTTGAATTTGTGCCCGATATGGCGATAGGCTCGCCCCCTATCACATCATGGGACGGAATAACGGCGAAAAGTAGGTGAACTAGTTGCGTCTCTGCCTTTACTATCTCTAACTATAACTCTAATCCGAGGTTTTACGGTTTTGAATGCTCCAGGCAAGCCACTATACGTAGGAGTGACATTTTGGACAGGTGTGCCGTGCTTAAAACATTATCAAGAGACTACAAAGATTAAATCTAATAATAACTAGGATTAAAATCAAGTAAATATATCAAGTATATATATCAAGTGGAGTGGAACACTCCTGGTCAAAATGGATCTGGCAGCAATAGTCATCTACTCGTTATTCTGCTTGGTGTTCTAGCATATTCTTAAGAGATATGGTGATCTATTTTAACCGACTTCCAAAAAAGGACGAATTTATCAATTCGTCGTGTATTTTTTAAGTTTATTAAACTAAAATTATTTTTTTTAACGGTCCTATAAGTGACGATCTTATTAGGTTTAATTTTTTTGAATTTCGAATTTCAAAAAACGAATCTCGAGTTTTGTCGTAAAATGATACATTCCAATTTTAGTGCACGTCACTATTGAAAATAATGTACGGCAATTAGCTTCTTCAACATAGTTGTGAATTAATACGAAACTTGATGAGCGGACAAACGTCAAGACCGTCATCATAGCGTGCCGGTACTATAGAATACGTCACAACCTAGCTAAGTAGCGTCTATCCTTACCATTTATTAAGAAGTGCGGTATCATTTTCGTCGTCTGCTGCTTCTAGCGCCGCCTGGAAGTCCGCGCATTCCAGCGTATGCGGCAGCAGCGGCGTGCCCAGGTCAGAGTTCAGGAACAGCACCGGCACCACCGCGCCTAGCTCAGATTGCCCTGGAATGGGGTATGACGTGGTTAGAATTTGGATGACGAGATGATGATCTGAATCCTTAGTCTGTTAGTGAGGTTAGAGAGCAAAGGTTCTAGTTTATGACTCATTTTGGTTAATCAAGAATCACTCCATATATAGTAAATTTATTGACCGGTCTGTCACCTCTTTGTTTTGCAAACTTAGCGGACACACTGCAGTACACGGGCGTATAGCTATAGCTTTCATATAAGGGGGTCCTAGGATACCAAAATGGCGTAGCATGGGTTCTTGCCACTCCATGACACCAAACAAAAACTCGTTTCCATAAATAAGTAACGTATAAACCCCCCTGCCCGTCACCAAAAGTGTAAATTTTTTGAAGGTTTTATTATAAGCATTTTCTGTCCATCCAAAGGTTGTCTGGAAGAAATCGCGATAAGACCGCCTCTTGTACCATTATGTTTTTTTTTATTCTTTAGTCTAAGCTTTTTTTTCTTTTGTAAATGAGTGTGCAATAAAGCGTTATTATTATTATTATCATTTTCAGTTTCTGTGGTGTTTTTTTGGGTTTTAGGTAGGCATTATAATGTGCACAATCAGCAGCTCAAGTATCTGAATAAAATCAAAATTTCAAATCGCCTATACCGGGTGGAAGGGAAACGCTCTCTATACCGGAACGGTAAGAGAGAAGAACCATAACATTAACGAAAAACTATATTCATTTGCAAAGCTAAGCGATAATACTTACGATTTTAGTATCTCCGTAATTCATGCGCGCGCAATGTAAAGCGTACAAAGAACTGGGCGGCCGCCGCGCTGCACCGCGACCGGCCCGCGGTCATTAACCCGTCAGCTGATGTACGTGTTTCATTACGATTTTTTTGAAATATTGACCCTTTTTACTATGTTTTTCAGAATAATAGTTTGATTTATCTATCCATACGTGAAGCTGTACAGAAATTTGAAAATATCCTACTAAAATTGTTACAATGCGATTGCGATTTTTTTAGTGCCATCACGTCTGGAATCACCAATACTATCACCTGTATTCGTTTCCGAGAGCGTTTCCCTTCCACCCAGTATACGCGTTAAGATAAACTGAAATTTTTTTTCTTTATTTAATGTAAAGTAAATCTCTTCTATTTCATTTTTGTGAAGAAAAAAAAACGATTGGTAAGAACACAAGAGTATGTAGGCAGTTTGAAATTTTGAATTTGTTCAGCTACTTATACTGCTGACTGTACATGTTTTCTTGACAGGATTATTTTTGTTGTAAGCTAAGAGATGGGTCTGGGCCAACACTCCCTCCCCCCATATATACGTTCATGCTGCAGTATGTCTAGATTTTGGTAATGGTAAATTGAGTAATATTTAAATATAATGGTTATTGGCTATTAAAACTGTTTAAGTTAGCACAAACATAATTATAAAAAAATAAGAAGGATGTGTCTATCCCCGACTTGTTGGGGAACTGCTAGTACATAAATTTTAATGTTTTAAAAACATACAAAACCTAAAACTTAGTCTCTAGACATCACCCAGTAATTTATTTGACGGTAATAGTTACTGTTACATAAATAAACATCACCCAGTAATTTATTTGACGTTAGTAGTTACTGTTAGATAAAAAAATAACAAAAATAATTGCAACGCTCATGTTCTGGCAAATCTTATAGCTTTTAGCTGTTGGATGTATAACTTACGAGTAAGCTCAGCGATACACAGCACCGGGAACCGATGGTCCCTCTGCTGCTCGAGCGGCGACCGCCAGTGCAGGTCGGCGACGTGCACGCGCCAGCCGCGCCGCCGCGCCCGCACGCGCAGCACCGCCGCCGCGCCGCACTGCAGCGCGCCTTTCTCCGCGCAGCAATCTGCACATTAGGCATGATTGTGTCGAATGGCATGAGACAACCATCTGCTGCCATTCGATACTCTATCTGGACGGCATCGCGCTTACCATCAGGCGAGGTACAATCAAAAATGGGTCTGAAATTCTAACCAAGACAGTTTATATATATTTGGATAGAACTCATCAAAACTAGCCTATTGCAGTAGTAAGTCGTTTCATTTTAAAGACCGATTTTGAAATTTACTTAATTTTGTTTGGCTTCAAAACTACACTCAATATGTGTTTTTAAAAAAGTTAGCTATGAATGGAGGGGGTCTAATATATGTTTTTAATGGATCTAAGTTCCATATTTTGCCCCTTTAATATCCCTAAAGTTTGAGCCTGGTTAGATTTTTAAGCCCAGCACCCATGCAAAAAGCGGACATCTCCTCTGCATAGAAAACTTATTAGCATATCAATAACGGTTTATTTAATTTTTTAATTGACTTTTACATCAAATTTAAATAAAAACGTTATTGCGAAATTAGCACTTAGTATGTAATTATTTATTCGTCACAATATGGCGTAAAGTCGATCCTGTTCTTATTTGAATCGCATTGTACACCGTTTATTCCCGAGGAGGCAGAGACGCAACTAGTGTATTGTGTTATGTAACAGCAGTGTGCAAGCATTGTGTTTCGGTTTGAAGGATATTGACACTGCAACTACTGGGCATTATGAGACTTGACATCTGTCTCAATGTGACGAGCGCAGTAAAGTGCCATGCAGTTATTTGTAATTCAGAGTTCTGACGGCGTTGTCACTGTTTATAGGCGGTCATATCGCTTACCGTCAGGCGAGCGGTATGCTCGTATCGTCATTTAAATGCAATAAAAAAACATCCCATGATGTAAGATAAATGTATTTTCATACTAGTCCACAGCAGCTACTAGCAAGTATCTCACGGGTAACCTAGTTTCCAATTACTAAGCACTGCATCTACGCTGCACTTCACATTCTGGGATATTATTAATGATTTTGCCCACGGCTTCGCCCGCGTTCATAAGTTTTTCCGGGCTAAAAGTACATAAAAACCTTCACGTTGAATCACTTTATGAGTATGACGTTGATACAACTCTTAACAAATAATGCATTAATTTCGACTAAATTTGATTACCATAAAAACGGTTCTAGTGAGTTAATCTTAATAGATAGACATATACTGTCGCGGACATTTTTTTAGATCATTTCAAGAGGAATAATTCTTTCATACATATATTTATGGTATCTTGAACCGTTTTCGCAGCCCAAGCAATGGAAGCCCTCAAGGATGAATAATTTTCCCCGCTTTTTTCACATTTTCCATTATTTCTTCGCTCCTGATAGTTGCATCGTGATGTTATATAGCCTAAAGCCTTCCTCGATAAATGGTCTATTTAACACAAAAAGAATTTTTCAATTCGAACCAGTAGTTCCTGAGATTAGCGCGTTCAAACAAACAAACAAACAAACTCTTCAGCTTTATAATATTAGTATAGATTATAATGATGATATACGGACGAAGCAGTTCTATCATTCAGTGGTCAGTACCTACTCATACCTGCGTAGTTGCAATGAATAGATTCCTCTAACATAGCACTATTTTAAAGAGTTTAAAAATTAAATATCTGGCCATGTCTGATCATAAAATTTATCAACATTAATTAAATCATCTATATTTGTTATTTACTTGAGCATTATACACTGTAAAACTACTCTATAGTCATCACGTTGATTCTCCAGCCTCGATACCTTGCGAGTCGGCAGCGCACACGTATATAAGCATCGCCTTGCGCCGGCGCGGCCGCTGACCCGGCACCCGCCCCAGCAGGCAGCAGCGGTGCTCCTCCGGCAAGGCGGCCACGTTGGCGGGCATCGGCGGGCCCTCGGCATCTTCCTTCGGCGTCGCACATGTCACCGGAGATGAGAGGGAGATGGAATCTGGGGATGTTTTTAAATATTCAAGGCAATGTGACCCCGATGGTAAAGTAGAGTTCAGATAGCCAAACGAGAGATGATTATGAGCATTCCGTGGCAACTGAAGGTAACGCATTTAAAATATTGTTAGTGATTTGTAACTTTTAATTAGTTTCATGTAATTACCACTGATTGTCCTTAAACAATAAATAAATAAATTACTCCGTCACTAGTCGATATTAATATGCCGGCCTGATTCCACCAAATATATACAGGCTGATTCCGGGGTTTACCCAGCTATCCGGGCGGGTACATTTTGTTCCCACCAGCAAACGATGTGTTGGATGGAAGTTACATATGATTTTTTAAACTATAAGACACTTTTATGCAACCCTGTACTTTCATCTTTCTCCCAAGTTAATATGTAAATTTGAGATTTTTCCTCTAAATTACGGCTGGCTGCCTGCTCTACGTCAATTAACCTAATCGGGGGTGTACTGTGTGAGAAAAAGATAGACAAAGCCCGATACTATTTGACCGCGAAGACAATATAAATCAGATAAATATAGGAATTAGAAAGAGAAGAAAATATTCGTATGTTCAATGATCTTTTTAACTCTTTATTGATTATGTTCAATTAATAAGTCTTTAGCAACACGTAATTAATTAACTTTCGATTTTAAGTAATTAATTTCCGAATAATCTATAATTAATCTTTACATATGTAATTAAACTAATTTATTTTAAAAACAATTAAGTACTTCGCAAAAGCCATTTACTTAATCACGTAGCGGCGTAGTATATACGTAGCACTTTACTACGAAACCCCGTAGCAAACTGCTACAGTTCGGAAAACTGTGAGGTGCTATTGAGGTATATATGTTTTAATTTGCATTAATATACATATTTCATACTCATTCATTACCACAGACATTGTATGAGTGATTATTTATCAATGTATGTAAATATTTAATTACTTTGTATAAATATTGAATCGTTTGCAGTTTTTCATGAATTTGCTGGTTCGACTGATAATTATCACACACAGCTATTGCGATATAAGAACTATTTATAACTTTACTGTTGCATTATATGGTCTGTTAGATTGGTAAAGGACTATTTTAAAAAAATAAGGTCATACGCTTACTATTCGTCGCAGGTATTGTTACTTAATACAATCAAAACAAATCCACATAATGTTCACTGTAGTTAACTTTAATGGATATGGGTATATGAATGACATCCTAGAGATACTTATCGGTACAATATGTGATTCCTGTTAGAAAGTAAGTTATATAATAGAGGTTTTAATATTTGTAATGGTCTTTGTGTTCGGTTACATTTAAAAAGGAAAAAGGGTTTTTGATTCTGTCAGTACGGTCTGTTTTTGTTCTCTCCGTAAAATACGATGTATAGAACGTACTGCTTTTGTTCCACTAATAAATTTATAGAAATCTTACTCAAAACTAATTTATTTGATACCGATATCAGCACTGTATTATATACTGCCCACTGCGGAGCACGGGCCTCTTCTACAACTGAGAGGGATTAGGCCTTAATCCACCACGATGGCCCAGTCCAAGTTAGCAAACTTCACATACGTTCGAAATTCAGAGAACTCAGGTATGCAGGTTTCCTCACGATGTTTTCCTTCACCGTTACAGCGAGCGATAATTTATAAAGTCAAAAATTAAAAATAAATTTACTTATGGAATTTTACACTCTACTGATAGAGTTGAAAATAAAATATCTGTGCCGGTCGGAGTGAGGGGTGTTAGGTTATTTTTTCGTTACGGATTTCTGGATTCGGTCTCCACGCTCCAGGCTCGCGATAGAAGCTATGCAACAGCTTAAAAAAATCTTTGTAAATTTGATGCCTGTAGCCCAATAATTCCTATAATTTTTTTTTGGTTTTCTGTTAGCATTAACGATTGGAGAAAGGCCTCTTGACTATAGCCTTTGGCATTACACAATTACAGTCAAAAGAAATCCACACTAGTAACCTACACAACTACTCATGAAGTTATTTTTTTTATAAAGAGTTCTACCCCAGCATTTAATAAGCAAGACATACGGGCAGTTCATTACTATAAAAACAAAAAAATACCCATGGATTTGAGAACCTCCTCCTTTTTTGAAGTCGGTTAAAAGCGACACTCATCATCAGCCAGTCATACTCTCTTACCCGAAACACTGGAGCCGACGGGGCGCGGTCCTTTCAGCTGCGGCCGCGTGTCCTTGAACGAGGGCGCCGGTTCCAGAAGATGGTGCTCCGCGGGCGGCGGGGGCTCCGCGGACGCGTCCACCGATGGCTTCGTCACCCGATACGACGGCGACCTGCGCGAGCAGCAGTTGGACCTGTTTGTATTGTGTGTGGTGAATACTAGGACTACAGTATCTGTTTGGTAATAGGGTAGTTAACCACTTTCTAAAATACATTTATCAAAAATATGTGCTATCCAGAAACAACGGAAAAAGTAATAAGTCAGTTATAAAGTTTTAGTGGAAGAGGTTATCAAATAGCAGTAATATCAGACTGTGACGTCACCAAATGTCACCGGCCATAGCGCTGCGTGCGTGCGAAAGAGATAGCGTGATATACCCACCAGCCCCACTTTTGCTCGCAACAATATTTCAAATATGAATAACTGCTTTATTTTTCAACCAATTTTCATGGTGATTTCACAGAATAATTTCTGTTTCGTATTATTTTTTGTTACATATAAAATAATGTACAAAATAAAACACAAACTACCCTATTATCGATCACGTTTACGGTGAATTAAAACTCCGACACAGGTGTTAGGATGAGACGGGAGATTAGTGGAGCGGTGGGGTAAGCCTGTCGCGCCTGATCTGAAGGGCCGAGACAGAACGCAACACTTTTTTTATGTTTTTTTTTTTCATATGACCTCGGAAATAGTCACTCCACTAAACCTGATGTGGACTGAAGTTCAGGTAGAGTATCTGATGATATATGATTATAGCTCATTATGGACTCTAGTTTATAAAAAACACACCGTTTAAAATTTCGACACTGTTATATTTTCATCACACACACACACACACACTCACGCCTTTTATCCCCGAAGGAGTAGGCAGAGGCGCAACTAGTGCACCCATTTCTCGCCATTATTCCGTCCTATGATGTGATAGGGGGCGAGCCTATCGCCATATCGGGCACAAAATTCCAGACTCCGAGCTGATACTGAATAGAAAAACTCAATATCACTTTGCCCGACCCGGGAATCGAACCCGAGACCTCAGCTTTGCAGTCATACTGTAATACAACTACGCCACCGAGGCAGTCATATTTTCATCAGTTTTTTAATTTATTGATATGTTAAAAGATTAAGTAATTTATTATGATATCTCTATAAAAACCTGTAAATCAAACACGATAGTTTAAACCCGGTTAAAAGAATCACACAATTCAAGCCAGGATAAACGAGCATCGGTTATAACCGGATATTCACACTAGCGTGTGCTCGCGTAACGAAGTGTTCACTCGCGTCCCATTAATTCGGCACTGTGGTTAAGCACGGAGCGTGATCGCGTAGCCAGGGCTGGAGCAGCAGCGTATATCAGGGGACATGACCCACATTAAATGGGTTTTTATAATAAGTACTAATTAAGTATTGAATCATTATAATTGCAATGAATACTAATGGAATTGTAAAAAATGTATGAAGGAGTACTTAAAAGTGGCAAAAATAACACTATCATTGGTATTCATAATTTTAATTGGTATTCAATACTTAATAATTTCTCCAAATATACATATCAGGACTGCCTCGGTGGCGTAGTTGTATTACAGTACGTAATACAATCCCCGGGTCGGGCAAAGTGATATTGAGTTTTTCTATTCAGTATCAGCCCGGAGTCTGGAATTTGCGCCCGATATGGCGATAGGCTCGCCCCCTATCACATCATGGGACGGAATAACGGCGTAAGGTGGGTGCACTAGTTGCGCCTCTGCCTATCCCTTCGAGTATAACAGGCGTGAGTGTGTGTGCGTGTGTGTGTGTACATATCAGGAATTTGTACATTTACCTACCGGTAATGTAACACATTACATTTACATACAAAAATGTCACTATGTATACTAAGGGCTTCCTATGTGTAATGGCAGCATTAATAAAAGTTAATTAAATATGCGTTCAATTTTCTAACATTTATATATATCTATATCAGTATCGACATGACTATTCATTATTGGACAGAAATATTCGCAAACAGTGGATGCACTATTAACACCCCTACCTACGTAATCCTCCTAGCCAGTTTCGGCCACGGCAGCCAATCTCTACAGATCAGCCAGGTACGCAGGAGATATTATAGTGCACAAGTGTGTGCGCAATACACAGGTGCACTCGCTATTCCTTCACTCTCATAGTCCGGTGAGACAAGAATCCGACATGACCGGAGAGAGATCAGGCGCAGGACCAACGGCTTTACGTGCTTTCCGAGGCACGGGGGTATCTCACCGCCAGCTTGCTGACTCCGAGCTGAGAGTAGTTTTTAAGATGGAAAAACCCAGTCACAACATTTTTGGCTCGACCCGGGATTCAAACCCAAGACCTCAGCGCGCAAATCGTACTCGTAAAGCGTACGCAATATAACTACGCCACCGAGGCAGACACCTCTGCCAATCCACCTAAAGTGCCATTTATTTCAAAATACAGACATGTATCAACAAAAGGTTATTATTCTATCCCCATAAACTATATCTAAATCTACCCCTGCGCAAAGGGGAGGCATGAAAAACATTGACAAAGGTAACTCGAACACACGAGCTGTTTGAACGCTATTAGTATTGCTCACTCCGTTTCTCCTATGCCTCTGTTTTGTCTTTTTCTACCACTAAGCAATCAAACAACAGTCTATATTTAATATTGTATTTCAGTTTGAAGTATATTGTCGATAACATAGTAATCATTTGTATGTATTTCAAGTATTTACATAGCTAAGTAATAATTCTAGGTTTTAATTCGTAACAAATTAAAGGTTAAAAATTGACCTTTTCTTTGTAATCGGATAACAAACGTATTCGGCATTACCAACTCTTCTGTATTTTGTGGTATCTATTACCCCAAAATGACTTACAATAATGATACATGTCTGTTAAGATGTCCGCTTTTTTATGGGTGCTGGGCCTCAAAATTCAACCAGACTCAAACTTTATGGATATTAAAAGGGCAAAAATATGGATCCTGGACTCAATAAAAATATTTTTCGACCTCTTCATTTATAACTGACGTTATTAAAAACGTTCGTATTAAATGTTTTTTAAGCAAAATAAAATTACATAAATCTCACATCGGAGGACTTTATAATTATACTATTTATTGCGAAGGCCTAGTTTCTGGGAGAACTATCCAAATATATATAAAGTATCTTGGTTATAACTTTAGGGCCGTTTTTGGACATGTCATTTAATCAATAAAATTTGACCAGTTTCATCCCTATTTACATTAATTACTTACATAACACCCCATTTCATCGTATATCAAATTGTATCACTCTAACAACCAAACAATTTTGAAAATCGAATCGCAGCGCTGCACGCCGTACGTCATAGGGCGGGCGTGGCCGGCGCGGCTGACGTCACAGCGCCGTGACGTCAGCGTGACGCGCATCGTGACCCAGATACCGAGTGCGTGTTACAACTGCTTTTTTCAGCTTACAACCGTTACGGAATTACGGTAATGTTTTGTAATAGATGAGTTCAGGCTTGTGTTTGTATGGTAGAGATGAAAGTGTGTCGAGTTTCTTTCTGCCTTTCTTCTTCGGGTAGTCATCGCTTAGGTAGCTAGTGAAAGGCTGGTAGGTTAGCTAGGTTAGGATGTCTTGTCCTCACCGATGAGGATCGCGACGCGTTCCTCCCATTCATTTTAATAAAAAATATTCTTTTTTATCTCTTTCCTGCCAGCCCGAGCTTCTTTATATTTATTTTTCATTGATTTTGCTCCCTATAAAAATGTCTGTGGTTATATAAGTGACTATTTGTAATAATAATTATTTATAATTGAATGTATCTTGACTTATCATAAGTGCAACTATGTTCGCCTACGTGATGAATAAAGTATTTTATTTTAATTTTAATATGGAGTCTATTTGTATACAGTGTCGATAAATTGACCTGTATTTTTTAACACCCCACAGAAAAATGGGGTGCTATAAGTTTAGGGTGTGTATCTGTGTACTGTGTGTCTATGAATCTGTATGGCTGTGGCATCGTAGCTCTCAAACGAATGGATCGATTTTGACGCGGTTTTTTTTCTTTGATCTATGATTGTGAAGACCAATAAAATTGTCGACCAGCAACGTTTTAGCGAATAGATAATCATACATAAAAAAATTACGGGGTTGAACCATGAGTTAATTTCTTTAGAGCATAAATACGCTAGCATTGGATAAATGCTGCAATGAAGCAATATATTCATTTCAAAGCTGTTTATCGAAACAGATTTTCCTAGTAGCAAGATAGATAAGGCTACTGTACTATAGGTAACATGTGGGTCGCTTGAGTAAGTGATTACAGTGGCCTATAAACACCTATTGTGCTCGAAGGTGCGTCGAAGGAAGTAAGGAAAAACACGTGGGGTTAGGGAGTAGGGTTGAGTGGAGTCGACGATAATCTTTATAATCACAAAGATTTTAAGGTTTCTACTAGTCTCGCTGCGATTGTGAGCGGCATATCGTGTTATAAAAGTCCTAGTATTTTTCTGAAATAAAAAGAGTAGATAAGTTAACCTAATCCCATCTTCACCTTTCTTGGACCATAATAATAATAATAAGCCCGCAGGGGCGGCTTTGTGGCGAGCCGACGGTGAGTGGCGACACCGCGTACCCTGATTCCGTGGGGGCTAAATGAGACCCCCTGACCTTTGGCTTGCCTTAGCTGGCCGGCTAGGGGTGGAAATCGCAAGAGCTAAGAACCTGAGCTCCAGGATGGAAGTGCTCAATCTGCATAATAGCGAGGAAACCCACTCCGGGACGCGTCAGCGACCCGAGATGGTGAAATCGGTGCACACCTCTCGACACCCTTTAGCCACCCACACCGATGTTGCGTCCTTGGCATACGCCACTTTTTGGGATGCCCATCTAGTGGGGGGCAAGTCACCGTCTGCCTTAAATACAGATGATTGAGACATTTTACTTGGCAGGCGTCTCGTTGTCTCAATCAATAGCCCAGCAACCAGTCCATCTAGATCCCATCCATAGACCCAGTATAATTCCCATCTTCTCTGCAATAGTCCTTACGCCTTACGGGCGCTGTCTTTGGCTGTATTTCCTCCTTAAGTACAGACAGAGAGAGTACCCGTAAGGCGTACACATCCCAACTAGAGTAATGTATCTTAAAGGGGCCTCTACGTGTTGGATCCATATCCCCATGCAAGCCTTCCAAAAGGACCGGTCTTCGTGCCGTGATTTCCCGCAGGAAAGATACAACATAATAATAATAATACCAGCCCTGTATTATTATACTGCCCACTGCTGAGCACGGGCCTCCTCTACTGAGGGGGTTTACGCCTTAGTCCACCACGCTGGCTTAGTGCGGGTTGGTAGACTTCACATACCTTCGAAATTCTTATAAGGAACTTCTCAGATATGCAGGTTTCCTCACGATGTTTTCCTTCACCGTTAAAGCGAACCATAATATTGATAAACAATACACAAGTAACTTTCGAAAAGTTAGAGGTGTGTGCCTTGGGTTTCGAACCTCCGGACATGGTCTCGGCAGACCGATCTATTCCCAATTAGGCTATCGTCCACTTGGATCATCAGTCAATCAAAATTTATAATTGTTTGTTCCTTTTTTGAGTTTGACTTATCGACGACATTTATTGATGTCTTATTTGCAAGGAACCGTGCATCTTGGGTTTTTACATCAATGTATGAGTAAGAAGAATTCTAATTATGATGTAAGTTTCGGAAGTTTACGAAAACGTAGTTCTAAATCAAATAATTCACGCTCAAATAACGTTTTCCTTTTTGCTTAGGTCAAACAAGCTAGTGGTTCTTGTGGAAATTGCAGAGATCGTCAAGATAAGTAGCGTTCTGCACACCAAATTATTGGATATGAGGGAGAAAACATTGAAACACTTTCTATAGATAAACAAAGAAAGAGGTAAGTATAAGGATAGACAAAAAGATACCACGTTCAAAGTTAGGTTAGGTTACAAATGCTTTTAAATTGATTTTCGCGCAAACATTATTTCACTCTCCAAAAATGGTGGACAATATACTAAATAGGTTATTAATAATTATAATGTTAGTTAGTAATATTATACGAGCGTTACTAAACAAATATTAAAATCATGTTACTTTAGGATAGTGGATACTTTAGGATGGATTAGTGATATTGAGTTTTTCTATACAGTATCAGCTCGGAGTCTGGAATTTGTGCCCGACATGGCGATAGGCTCGCCCCTTATCATATCATGGGACGGAATAACGGCGATAATTGGGTGCACTAGTTGCGCCTGTGCCTACCCCTTCGGGGATAAAAGACATGAGTGTGTGTGTGTGTGTGTGTGTGTGTGTGTTTAGGACACTGGTTAGCCACACAAACTCCATTTTCAAAAACCTTTCGTCGACGGCTGACGGCAGTGTATACCTGTCAAGAAAGTGATAATTATAAATAAAAAAATAATAGAAAAATCGTCTATTATTGATAGTCACAAAAAACATGGGAAATAATCATTTCAGGTGGGGAAGATTTCCTAAAAATAATTGTAAATTAAATTTAAAATTTATAGCGTTAAATGTTAGATTTAATATTTTTGTTTGTCTCTCGTGATAAAAAAACACAGACAAACAGTTTATAAAACAAGTGCCGTCTCATTATGGGAGATTTTTTTTTATATTAGATGAGATGTTTATATGCAACACCAAACCGTAACTGATATTAAATCAACTATTGGAATTTTATTCTTAAAATCCTCGCAATATTGCCCCGAAAGTTAACAATCTATCATAAATCATGTTACTATAGACCTAATTACAGTAAAAGGAAGTATCTAGAACGCCTACACATGTTATAAATAAATCTACCACATAAGTAGAGTATTAATAACTGGCAACACTCTAGGGTAACCTTTGAAGCGCGACTCGAGGCATAACTTTGTTACCTCGCTTTGAAATGTAAAACGCATCAAAGGTAAAGCAAAACTTCCTGGTCGCCAATTTTCTTTTGAGGCCACATATTGATTGTTTTCATTTACAGAATTAGTTGGAAACTTTCGTTTGATGTTGCAATGTTATTGGCAATTTTGGATGTTTGATTGAAATTGTTGTTTTGACGTATAAGGTATTAAAATGTCTTTGTCCAAATATTTTCTACTTTGTGGGGTCAGTTCTACATGCTTCACGATAATACTTACTTTTGCACATGCCTTTGCTCCCTTGAAATACTTTCTCAGTACAAACAGTAGCTTAGGGCGGTATCAATACATGAATCTCACCTTTGAGTAGGATAGGTAGACAATAATGTATTGAAATTTTTAACAAATATTGCTTAAGTTATTATTTAAGAGCTTGTTTCTCAGCTGAGTTGGCGTTGTCTAACTCAACTATAAAAATTGTCATGTGCTGTGACTAAGATATCATTTGAGATGTTGATAGGTACCTATTTATTAAAGAACGACGACCTTAAGATGCTGCCTTTAATTTGTCAGTATCTCAGTTGATATGATACTTAAGTAGACATAATGTATTGAATTATGTCTACTTGAGATGTAAATCAAACTTGAGATTAATTTATTAATACCGCCCTTAGTTACCTATACGTTGCTATAGAAAATGGTACACCTATTTGCAAAATTAATTGACCTGTACATCTTTAATGACTAACATTATTTCTCTCCTTACCCAGAGCATAGTAAATAGATATATTTATACTCCCGGAGGTCATTATTTATGAAAAAAAAAAACGATGTTTCTTATAAGTAAACCACACTATAGAATGATAAAACCACGCCAGTGTTGTAAAACAAGTGTCTCGAGTATTGTTAGCGCAACGAGCTAGTTCCGTGACGCACGGGCACGTCACCTTTTGTCTTACGTTAACTAGTGTGGCAGTCTCTTATGTATCGATGATAAATTTACATGTCATGGCGAGTAAAGAAAACCATTGTAAATACATAACCGAGTGGTTCACAAGTCACACGTTATTTTGAAAGGTATCAAACAGCTGATGTAGACAGTACTTATTTTATTACCATTAGGTAGCATTAGAGTGTGGTTTTACCGTGTTTCCTATACAGTTATGTGAGGAGTAGCTTTTACTCAGCAGGTTAGAAACAGGTCCTGGCAATTACAGAGATTTTCAAATATCACTGGGGGTAGAGTCCGTCTGGGTTGGTACCACCGTAATGTCCATTTCTACCGCCAAGCAGCAGTGTCCATACACTGTTGTGTTTCGGGTTGAAGGACATTGTAACTACAGGACATAATGAGACTTAACAGTTTATGTCTCAGGATGACGCAGTGGAATGCCACACAGTATTTTGTAACTCAAGGTGCTGGATGATGTTTCTACTGTTTATGGGTGGTCGTATCGCTTACCATCAGGCGAATGGCATGCTCGTCTCGTCATTCGATGCCATAAAAAATTATAAGTATTTTAAGTCTATTTATTTGTGTATTTATCCATTATTATAGAGCATATGAATATAATAATACCAGCATATATGTATACTGCCCATTGCTGAGCACGGGCCTCCTCTACTACTGAGACTCTCGCTAGCCTAGTGCGGGTTGGCAAACTTCACATACCTTCTAAATTCCCGGGTCGAGCAAAGTGATGTTACGTTTTTAAAAAAAAAACACATACTTTTGACATTTTTATAGAGAAGGTATGTAGGTTTCCTCAATATTTTCCTTCAATGACATAACTTTGAAAAGTCACAAGTATGTTGTGCCAACTAGGCTATCATCTATTCAATATATCTATTTAGATTAATCTAGTTTGCGGGCTTTACTCACTTAGTTTAGAATTCTACATACGAATTTTGAAGGTATGTGATGCCCTATAACTCGTTGTGGGTCATCCTGAGCCCTCTTAGTAAAGTAGAGGTCCACGCCGAGCGACAGCGATACAGGCTTAGTACTATTATTAAGTAAACGAAATACTTATACAGGTGATTTTGTGACATATAATTAGTTTTACACGATGTAGAGTCACACTGTAGCCACATAATTCGTCGATTTCTACATAAGCTTTTACAGGATGAATGGTTACTGACGAATATTACAAATGCGAATGTTTGTTAGAAGTAAACGCAGAAACCGCTGAACGGATTTGGGTGTAATTTGGTACACGGGTAGAGCATATTCTGGATTACACGGCCATTTGACAGCTTTAAATTTTATTTGGCGCTGGCGTCTTACTTATGGTGTTATGAATCGCTACTGCGTTTTGGAGTGTTTTGTAGCGCGAAACGCTTTTCACGCGGGCTTAATAAAACATAAAAGTATACGAGAGACTATAATCCTGCCGATATTGAAAGACAATGTGAACAATGACAATAGATTGGTTTCACCGGCAAGGATTACTCCCTTAGAGATGACAAATTAGACCAGCTTGGCGAACTGGCTTAAACTAGGCAATTGACCCCCTTATATATCATGATGGAATGTGAATACATACAAGACTATACGAATACTCCCACGATTTCGTAGGTACTCGAAAAGTCTCGTGATTTTTATTCTTCATACTGGCTCGGCAAAGTAACCCCCTACAACTGATGGTAAGTGAAATGGCGTACAGATAGAAAGCTCGCTGAAGAGAGATGATTATCCTTCGTCCGTCGACATAATAGGGTAGTTTCCTATGTTTGATATTGTACATTATTTTATATGTAACAAACAATTGTATTTTTTACCTTGAACTGATTTTGAAAAGAGCAACACTAGAGTTTCTTGCCCGTTCTTCTCTAGTGAGAACTGCTTTCCGAACTGGTGGTAGAGTTAATATTGACTGAATCTAAATAATGTATAACATTTTATGGGTTCGAATAAATTTATTTCATTTCATTTATTTCATTTCATTTCATTTCAATACTACGAAAAAGAAACCCTTCTGTGAAATCAGCACCAAAATCGGTTGAAAAATAAAGCAGTTATTGATATTTGAAATATTGTTGTGAGCAAAAGTGGGAGAGGCGGGGATATCGCGCGATCTCTTTCACACGCACGCAGCGTTATGGGCATTGTCACCCGATGACGTCACAGTCTGATATTACTTTTATATGACAACTATCCCTTCCACCAAATTTCAAATCTTTATAGCTTATTATTGCTCCAATTTAGAAAAATCCTTTTCCGTTCGATTTAGGATTGCTAAAATTTTTGATAAAAGTATTTAATTAAAAAAAGTAATCAACTACCCCATTATGCCGGCCTGTGTGAAGGGTTTACACAGACTGATCCCGGAACGCGACACACTTACGTGGGCCACTATGGGTTTAACACTTTGGGAATGGTCGTCGCTATCCGGGCGTATTCAATCCTACCAGCAGCAGTGTAGTTTTGCTGCGAAGATACAGGTCGCTTAACATACAAGTCTTGTCATGTCACTACGAGACTTACGGTTCACACCATCCAGATCTGGAACAAATATTTGCATGGTCTCAGTACAGTAAATGTACAAAAAAAAACTATATAAATATAAATCAATTGCTGCATGTATTTTTTTCATTTTTTTATTTTTTATTTAAGAGCATACTAGAGACAGGCTCGACAGATTAGCTTGATTCCTTTTGTTGTTGTAATTGTCAGGACAATTTGTAAGAAAAATATTTTTAAAACATGCAAGACGAGAAAAATTGCTAATTTTGATGGCTTTTCTGTGTGCATACATGATAATCCGAAATCATCTAATCGATTTCAATGTTTTGCGATTATTTGGTTCCAGTGCTTCATAAAATTTAGGATAGTTAGTGCTGTCTAAAAAGATATGAAATACTCAATTCGAATCCAAAAAATGTTTAACATAATTAAGATTCAATTTTTTTTTACTCTGTCACTAGTTTGAAAAGCAGTTTGCATCCCAGAAGAACGGACAAGTAACTTTGGGTAGTTTACTTACAATGCGGTCTACGTAGAAAGTGTGGCGGCTCGTGGCCAAGTCTTGCTGAGCTCGTTAGTTTATATTTGAACGGGCGTAGCTAAAGCTTTCCCATAGAGGGGTCCTAGGATACCAAAATGTCAGTGACGTAACGTGGATTATTGCCAAGAAAACCTCCTTTTAACAAATAAATCACGTATACGCCCCCCTCCCTCCCCAGCGCTATCAAAAGTAAAAAGAAGTTTTATTTTTCGCAAGTTTGGATGTTTGTATGATTCTTAGAAGTGCACATAGGCGTTATAATGTGTACATGTTTTGTGGCGCGGATTGTCTTTGTTGTAATCAAGGGGGGTTTCGGACCCCGCCCACTTATATACGACCATGATTGGACCCTGTTAAGCAGAAAAGACTCACTTGAAGTTTTCATATTTTTGAGTAAATGCAGCTTAAAGTTTGATATATTGAAAATTAGTTGAGTAATAAAACATGACATGCACATTATTTTGAACGTAAAATATAACACATTTTCATTCACACATTCCTGTAATTACTGAAAATATACCGTGGATTTTTTATGCAAAATACTAAAATATTTTGTTTATGAGTGGTATCTTTTTACTAGGATGTGATAAATCAAAATATCATCAAACTATTTGGATCTTGTGTTCACATATGAAACTTGAAGGAGATGATCTATGTATTTCACTCGATTTCATAAAAAATGTTGGTAGGATCTTTTTTGCTTAACATGGTCCACATTTAATACAAATTTCCCATTATACATATATTTAATCTGCCAACCCACAATAAGCAAATACGTGCTCAATACTGACAGTATTTAATATAAAGCTGCTATTATTATAAATAGTATAAACAAAGACATTCAACAGTTAGTTATAGACTGGACATCAGGCCCAAAGCTGCCATCCGTTCGGATTTCCCCGGATTTGTCCTAGTTTGAAGGGCGTCCGGGGGCCGTCCGGCAGGGGTTTTAAAAATTGTCCGGGCAAAACCCGGACACTTTTGTTGTCAGGGGAAATCCATTTTTTTATAGATGAGCGACTAATTCAAATAAATCTTAGTTAAAAATTCATGCATTTCCCCGCATTCAAGATGACATATTTTTTCAGAGGTGTCGCTTTCTTATTTGACTCATCTGTGTGACAAGACGTCTCGGTATGCGCGAATTTTGTAAAGCAATATTTTGGAAGGAAATATGCCAATTCGCGCATTACGATCATGTTAAGGTATGTTCTAATGTGTTTTACAAAGGTTTGCTATTTCACTGTAAATTGAATTACTGAAGAAAAGGCTAAAAAAAATTTTATTGCATCGAATGACGTAGACAAGTATGCCGTTCGTCTGATGGTAAGCGATACGACCACCCACAAATAGTAGCAACACCATTGAGCACCTTGACTTACAAAATACTGCGTGGTATTCCACTGCGCTCATCATCCTGAGACATAAGGTGTTAAGTCCTTCAAACCGAAACACAACAGTGCATGCATACTGCTGCTTAGCGGTAGAAATAGACATTGCGGTGGTACCCAGCCAGGAGGCCTCTTACAATATGAGAGTCCTACCACCAGTCCGATCTATATAATTTAGAACTGTGTGAATATCAACTATATCGCAGCTAAATCTTAAAATAATATAAATTTGTATATCCGCGACATGCAGTTTTAAGAGACCTATTAAATATGAACAATATATAAATTGAGTCAAATTATTATTCTAGTTTTGGCGCGGCGCCAGAGCGTATGTGAATCGACAGTTTTCTTTTACATCTTGTTTACAAACGATTTTGATAGCGATTGTGATGTTTCTGCTGAGTATTACTGAGAGGGGTTAGTCTTGTCCACCACGCTGGCCTACCCAACTATGAAATTATTATGGTGAATTATTAGCTCTTATGTAGATTTGATCATGATGTTTTATTTCATCATTGATGTTAATATTGCTTAAGGTCAAACTTCTTTAATTTGGTACGTAAACTCAACACCATATGTGCTCAGGCTATATACTTAGGTAGTACATGAAAGTAGAGCTTAGGCTACTTAATACTACATAGGCACTACAAGCAAACAATATCGCTCGTAGACAGTCATTATAGCCCAAGAACTAAAGCTACATGCTGCGTAAAATGAACAGAACTACGTAAAAATATATAACATAGAAAAACAGAACCTGACATGCAGGGCCGGATTAAGAATGGCATTGCCCTTTGGGGCCCCTTTTCCCTTCCCTGATTTCCTAAAATATATTTTTCTACCACGATCTAATTAACCGATTGAAAAAAATATCGGTCTTCTTTATAACATAAAATAAGTTCCAAAACGTATTAAAATATAATTTAAAAGAAAATTACTGTAATTAATTGACTGCCTCGGTGGCGTAGTTGTATTATGGTACGACTGCAATGCTGAGGCCTCGGGTTCGATCCCCGAGTCGAGCAAAGTGATATTGAGTTTTTCTATTCAGTATCAGCTTGGAGTCTTGACTTTGTGCCCGATATGGCGATAGGCTCGCTCCCTATCAAATCATGGGACAGAATAAAGACGAAAATTGGGTGGACTAGTTGCGCCTCTGCCTACACCTTCGGGGATAAAAGGCGTGAGAGTGTGTGTGAGTGTGTGTGTGTAAAAGAAATTATGAAGGCAGAAATAATATTGTCATCGGGTAACGGGTTTATTAAATACCATACCACACTAGCCCTGTATTATATACTGCTCACTGCTGAGCACCGGCCTCCTCTACTACTGAGAGGGTGTTTATTAAACATGAGCCGTTAAAAATAATTTTCAGGACAAAGGGCGGCAGTTGCCTTGTTTGCTTTTAGGCTAATCCGTCCCTGCTGACATGGTCGGAGTATTTTTGAGCCAATGTGTGAAATTGTAAAATTCGTTTGGACACGCAAACGAGGTGCGCACTCGTGTTCACTTTGCCTGATAACCATCGCAATTTCACGCTCTTAGTTGTTTTAGGCGTAGCGCAGACGCTCAACTAGTTACTGAGACACTGTACCTACACTAATATTATACTAAATATCCTACTTTCGACTGATTCTTTTTCAATGTTTCCATAAAAATATAAAAACATTACACTAATATTATTATGAAATTGACAGTAATTGCATCTGCGCGTAGCCTTACTGCTCCTTTTGTGGTACATTCTTTTGGGTTGGAATGGGACTGACAAAATTACTGAGCAAGTTACTTTTCGTTTATACGTGTATTTGTTATTAACGTTTGATTTGACAGTGTAAAAATTACGTGAAAAGGCTTATTAGAACAGATTTTCAACATTTCAAAGGTAAAGAAAGACCAATATAGAACCAGCGTGGTTTAAAAAGACCTAATCTCTATCAGGCGTTGGACAAATATCTGTACCTAAATACGTTAATACTAGCCACATGAACTGGTATAAACGTAAGTAAATTTGGCGCTAAAAATGTTGACGTTATGTCAATACCCGCCATTTGTCACCGATATAACTCATCGGTGCGGTATTTGCGTGTTTTAGATAACCTATATAAGTTTTCCACTCGTTTGTGAAGATTCATATTATTTATTTTGATAATTTAAAACCCGCACTCAGCAGTTACGCTCAAACGGCGTGGCGGCCATTTTTCATTTCAATAATTTCCCGCCAACACAAATGTCAAAAGGGAATTTAGGGTTCGTTCACATTTTCGAAGAATTGCCTTTTCTCTAATACCGATTTCATTGGATAGTTTTTGAAATAGCATAGTCCTTCTCTATCTATACTAGTTATACATATAATGTAAATTTTTGGTAAGTAGACACTATCGCTCATCGACTTAGCCTTCTAAAAACCCTTTAAAAGGATATAAAATAGGATATTCTGTCCGGTAGGCAACGGCTTGGTTGTGCCTCTGGCATTGTTTCAGGCCATGGGCGGCGGATGCCGCTTACTATCAGGCGGACCGCTTGCTCATTTGCCAAAAAAAAATAATTAAGGCAATGCCGTGATAGGAAGTTCATTCCCAAGACTACAAGAACGTAAGAACAAATATTTCTAGAAACGAATACCTCATGTCAATGACCCTGGGCGAATATAACGTCATTAAATTGTACTGAATACTCATGAAAGCTGGAAACACACTTGCCGCGTATTATTTTAAAACTCATGCGTGAGTGGCGAACGTTTCTAATTTGCGAACGGTTATTTATCTACTGTTTGACGTTTATAATCACGGCTGTCGGAAGCTGTGGCGTAAGAGATGTTAGTCGACGAAATCAAAATATAGCTAAACGCAACCCAACATAAATAAACCCACAATAATAACTACAAATAATAACTGGTACACATTAAGTCAGATATATTATCATTTCGAAATATAAAAATTTCTGACAAATAAACGGTCATTTTTAACAATTTAAAAAAAGTGTTTTTTATTTCGGGGCTTTTTTGTTACCTAGGTACTTAATGAATGCGCAAGCACAAGATAATGGCTTTGATGACCGATTTAATTATTATATTTTATTCTATGTTGTTAATGGGTTAATTAATATTTATTTACGTTTCAATACGAACAAGGTAAAAAGCCGGTTGAAGTAGAGCCACCTCCAGGCAAGTCCATATTAAACTCCAGGAACAAAGGGATTTTTAGATCCTATTAAGTTGTTTATATGAATTATGTTTAACCCAAAAGCGAAAAAAGAAAAGAGCGCATTTAAAATAGTTCGTGATTTATGTGCGGTCTCTGCGCGATTAACGCACGAGGATCGTGGAATTTGATAGTTATAAACGTTTATTTAAGAGGGTTTTTTTATAAATCAATGGTTATAAATTAGATTGTAGATTGTTTCTAGTCAAATAAACGCCTGACTCCTGTGATAATATTTGCGAATCGCATCGATATTTGTGTATGAAATCTGTGATGGGTAGTTCGAAATGTTTCAACAAAACTGCATGCATTTATATTTATGTATTTTAGGGGATTAATGTCCCGTGATGGACGGCAGCGTGTCTCACGCTGCCTCGGACACCAAGGGCGTCCTTCGGTGTACGGGGGCTTCTGAGCCCCCGCAACAACAGGAGAAGAACCGCAACAGCGGTACGCGCAGGGGCGGTTGCGGACGACAACTTAGACGTGAGTCGGAGGAAGCCCGCAGCCGTCCCTGATGCGCCGAAGATGGCCATGATAAAAAAAAGGGGGATTAATGTCTTAATAGAATAAGCATTTTAATATGAACATAATAAGTTCAAAGGTGGGGGGATAAGCAGTAGAATAACTAGCATTTACATCACCGTTCAAAATGGTATAAAAAAAGTACCAAAAAAAAAACTTTTAATGACTATTACGGATTTTGTTGCGGTTTTTATAGTACTTTAATTTCAATGTCTAAAATTCGCGTAAACGTAAGAAAAAAAATATAATTAGTCATAACAGCTAAGACCGGATTTTTTCAAATGTAGTTAGGGTAATCATCGGTGTTTTTAAGTTGGACGCGCTCGCAGAGCTTTGAGTGCTCTAGCGCGGCGTGAGGTGTGAGACATGAGGTGTAAGGTGTGAGGCGTGAGGCGTGAGACGTGCTGCGAGCGGGTCCAGCTTAACAACACCCTGACAAAAAGATACCTACAATTGTAAAAAACGGGCCTTAATCAGTGTTTCGTCCTATCTCTAAAATTATGTAAAAAAAATCATACATGTGACTAAAAACGTTTATCAATATATTTGTTAGTTCTCAATAATGATCCAAAAATAATGTATTCAAATACATATTACTGCGTGGTTACGCAAAGGATGTTGGGTAAACAGCCCCAAATCATTTCCCGTAGCAATATCCATTTGCCGTATCACGAATATAATTGGGAAAAAAGGTTCTTCATTTTCCGGATGGGAATATTGTATATTGTGAGGCTGTATGAAAATTTCCTTTTATATTGTAAAGAAAATGAGGATCATACTTAGCTTCTGGGGATTATAATATTTCTACCTTTCTGATTGGTAATATTATCAGATCTTTATGCCATCGTCATTTTAGCAGCATTTATTTGAATGTTACATTGTCACGCAGGGCATCAGAGAACAGTGTATAGTCTACCAACCCTCTGCGCGACATCTTGCAAATTCACATTATTTGTCTTTTTTTCGCATAGACGGCAGACGGGGCAAAAAAGTTCTCTAGTGGAGACCATTTACCGGCAAGCGCAGCGTTGGGCGTCGACCTGCAAAGTGGACAGACGACTAAAGAAACGTGGATCTCAAACTATCTCTATACTTGTTTTCTTGCGGTTCCACTCGCAGAAAACTATTTTCCTGGGTTAAAGTCACGGTTTATATTTTCGCGGGATAAGAAGTAGCCTATGTCCTTCTCTGGATCTCTAAACTATCACCATACTTATTTTCTTGTAGTTCCACTCGCAGGAAACTATTTTCCAGGATTAGAGTCCCGATTTATATTTCCCCGAGATGAGAAGTACTCTAGGTCCCTCCCAGGGTCTTAAACTATCTCCCTACCAAATTTCATCGAAATCGGTTCAGTGGTAAGGCTGTGGCGGCTCCAGTCGCGAGAACATAAAATCAGGGATAAAAGTCCCGCATTATATTTTCCCGGGATAAAAAGTAGCCTATGTCCTTTCTCAGGCTCTAGACTATCTGTGTACCATATTTCATTTGAATCGGTTGAGTAGTTTTGGCGTGAAAGCTTAACAGACAGAGTTACTTTCGCATTTATAATATTAGTATGGATTAGGACTATCAGCATTGTTGCATGTTTTTCGAAATTCAAAGTCAGAACGACCATCATAGCGTGCCGGAACTATAGTAGTAATTTATACCAATAATCGTATGAAATGCAGAGTCCGTCAAGAGATAAATCGTTTCTCTACAATCGCTGGTATATCCAACCATACTTCATTATTTTTTTGTACCTGGTAAAGCAAAATACGCCGTTTATTGATCTTAGTAAAGTTCAAGAAAAATCTTCATCAAAGTTTAACGTTGCACGACATTACAACCAAATACCATCATTTCAAGCAGCCTTACAAAAACAAATTCCAAAGAAGAATGTTTCCAAAAACAACATGAATATGCATATTTGAATGAAAACTCCCATTGAAACCGGCTTGAAGAGGCTACTTTGTCCGTCCGTTTGTGGCGTAATTAAAAAATCAATATGTGGGTCTTTGGAGGTATATTATTATAGGTGTTTATGTTAATTGTATGACGATGTATAGGGATTTTGAAGAGTTGTGCTGGAAGTTTTAAAAGCGAATGAGGTGGTCGGCCATTTGATTGGTCAATTTCGTTCATAAAGGCCTAGTTCATTAATAGGGAAAGGGGTTCTAAGATTATTTCCAACCTTTAAGAACGATTGGTGATTCGGAAGTTACTTACAATATGTTGACTTTTAGACATCTGTTGACTGCCCCGGTGGCGTAGTTGTATTACAGTACGACTGCAAAGCTGAGGTCTCGGGTTCGATCCCCGGGTCTGGAATTTGTGCCCGATTTGGCGATAGGCTCGCCCCATCACATCATGGGACAGAATAACGGCGAAAAGTGGGTGCACTAGTTGTGTCTCTGTCTACCCCTTCGGGGATAACAGGCGTAAGTGTGTGTGTGTGTTAGTTCCAATGACGCTTCGAGACGTAATAACGAAACCACCAGCATATAACATGGACATTTACTCCCATAATAAAGAAGGAAAAATATCATCCATGAAGGATCGCGATCAATGTAACACTAGCTTATTATCTTGTTATTTCAATGCCTACAGGAGGCGAAAGGACAAAGCTACAGTCAGTTTTTTACAGAACTCGCCCATACACACTTTACGTAATAAATTATCCCTTTCTTATATATTACAAAACAAAGTTCCGCGCCGCGTCTTCGTCTGCAATGCAATGCAATCAGCCCTGTATTATATACTGCCCACTGCTGAGCACGGGCCTCCTCTATTACTGAGAGGGTTTAGGCCTTAGTTCACCACGCTGGCCTAATGCGGGTTGGCAGACTTCATATACCCTCGAAATTCTTATAGAGAATTCTCAGGTATGTAGGTTTCCTCACGATGTTTTCCTTCACTGTTAAAGCGAACAATAATTGATAAACAATACACACATAACTTCTAAAAGTCAGAGGTGTGTGTCTTGAAATCAGCGCTGCAGTATCAGTCAGGCTGGTACTGCGGCAAGTAGCTGAATGAGGGTTCCCGTTGTTGGCACAATTAGTATAATTGCCATATAATTGTTTTAGATATTTTGTTTTTTTCACATTTTATTGTATACCTATGTTATACTGTTATTGTCCCAACAATAAATCTTCTTTCTTTCTTTCTTTCTTTCTTGCTTTCTTGGGTTTGAACCTCCGGACAATGTCTCGGTAGACCATTCCATTCCCAACTAGGCTATCGTCGCTTACTTACGTCTCCGTCTGAACGAGATAAACTCAAGAACGAACGGATATCTAAGAAATTTTTTATTCAGATAGTTTAACCCTGGGAAGGAATAAGGCTACTTTTATCTCAGGAAAATTTATAGCGGGATTGGAAAAAACTCTTTCAACGCTTTCGAAGCCGTGAGCAAAAGCCAGTTATAATATAAATTGCTCATGAGACCATCTTTATGAGTCTATACAAAATACAGTTTTGTCACAGCGCGTAAATACCTCGCGTGGCCTTCAGTGCGACCGTAAAACGTGTCCCCCACTTTATTTTCATTATAAACGATCTATTTATTGCTAGAGTAACATTTTCTTGCAGTTCTACATATATGAATTCTTCTGGAATGGATAATTCAATGGAAATGCGTGGTATTTGCGTCAGGAAAGTAGCATATGTGATCCAGGATATGATCTACTTGTGTACTAAATTACAAAATCAGTTTTAGAGTATGCTTTAACTTCTGCTTCGGTGGCGTAGTTGTATGACGATACGAATGCAATGCTGATGTCTTGGGTTCGATCCCCGGGTCGGGCAAAGTCATATTGGGTTTTTGTTATCTGTATCAGCCCGGAGTCTGGAATTTGTGCCCGACATGGCGGTAGGCTCGCCCCCTATCACATCATGGGACGGAATACGCACGGCGAGTGGTTGCACTAGGTGCGCCTCTGTCTACCCCTTCGGTAATAAAAGACGTGAGTGTGTTAACTTCTTAACATTCAAACTTTCATATACCTAATATTAATAGGATAAATTCTTGTGTGGCATGCAAGATAAATATGTGCTATTAATATACCACATTATTATTAGTTTCGTTATTTTAAAATCGGTTTCTGAGTAATATTTTGGTATTTGCGATAGTAGGCTTATATGTTTTTGAGTTGGAATCAATGCGGTTGCCAAAGTTCTCATAGTATTAATAGATTTGTGATGAAATGTATTGATGATTTATTAAGTGATATTGGAAAAGACGTGAATGGGAAATGGGATATATGGGCCAATTTCAAAGGCAGCGTCAAAATGTTTATCAATTAAAAATGCCGGAACTACCGTGGCAGTCCCACTGTTACGGAAAACCATCTCTCCGAGATTTTGTTGCTTTACCTATGTATGTCACCAACCAAATTATGAGAAGTGAGCGTGTTATGCCTCCGACAGCGTTTGTGAACACTGTCAACTTAAGATTATTCAAAACCAAAATAAAATATCCAAATTAAAATCTTATTTACCTATATCTTTTCAGTTCTTCAATAAATTTTATAAAGATGGCAAATTTTGGCCCAGTCGGGTTTTTTGTTTTGTTTTAATTGATTAATGTGATCTATGTCCCTGTTCTGTGAATGTGACCCAACAATATTTGTTATTTTGATCTCAGAATAATAACTAAAGCCATTAGTTATTATTCTGAGATTTGGATATTAAAGAATTGAAAGTACTCTATAGACTATAGAGTATAAAATTCCCGTGAAACCTAATAGGGTATTTAATTATTTAGATATCTAATAATAATAAATAAATTATATGTTTTAAATCACACGGCCAAATACCTTGCAACAAGAATATTCAAATAATTCACAACAGCATTTTGCAAAGAGAATGTTGAAAAAATGCAAAGTATTTAGCGTGGAACGGAACGCTCTGTGCTTCAAAGGAACAGGAAACTCTTTGTCTACTGTAAATACTTTAGAACGCTACATTTTAATAACTTTATAACACTCAACAAACAACTTATATTCTATCGTTTTAATCTTGAATTTTCTAATATGTATAATACGTGCATTTTACAGGCCAATGCGATAACTATTTTTCCAACTACATATTATATTAATAACTAGTGGTGCTCGCGGCTCCGCCCGCGTAAAAAAGTTTTTCCGGGATAAAAAGCCTATAGCACTCAGGAGTTATGTAGCTTCCTATTAGTGAAAGAATTTTCAAAATCGGTTCAGCAGTTCCTGAGATTAGCGCTTTCAAACAAACAAACTCTTCAGCTTTATAATATTAGTATAGATTATTGCGTTTAGTATTTTCATGTTAGATTATAATATATAGGTGCAGGGTTCTGAAATAATAATGACTTCTTATATTTACACGAATGTTGGACATTGAAACAAAACTATTTTGCGGATTTTATCGCAGTTTTTTAATTTATATTTTCTCCCGACGCGACGTTTCGAAGGCTTTGCAGCTTTGAATTCGTGGTCAGGGGGCGGACCGCCCCCGTGACCACGAAGTCCGCAAAATAGTTTTATTTCAACGTTCCGCATTTTCTAAAATTTTGCAAGTAAATTAATGAACCTATTTTTTGTATTATACATTTGAACTGATTTTGAAAAGAACTACACTAGAGTTTCGTACCCGTTTTTCTTTGATTGCTATTAACTTTACCAGAGCTCCCGTGTGATGCTGTAGGCACATGCTATTCTGTCAGGCACAAATTAGTTTATGCTTACTAATTTTATGTTATTATCGCCTTATTGGTCTAATGGTTTTTAGGACATGAAATGTAAGGTTTCGCATTAAATTTCCAAATCGGGAAATATTATGTATTTCGATTTTGAAAAACAGTGTTGCCCGAGACTTTGTCTCCTTTTCACGTTACCAGTAAAGTGTCTGCCTTGTCTACCTTTCTAGGACAATGGGGAAATTATGTATATACTATCTTTATGATGTGTTACAATACACTTGACATTAGTGACATGTACGATTAAAGTAGAGATGCTATGTTTTCCTTCTAAATCGATTTGCATCAAACAAAATAAACGATTATGAAAATACTGTTTGTATATTTTAATTAGTTTTTAGAGCAATTGCTATTACATCGCTGATACTTCCGAAGTTTTATATGTTGAAATTATAAACAGTTTTTTTTTATATTTTTTTTTTACCTGAAATGTTGGCTAGTGCTATTGAATATCTTATAACCTCCTTTTTATTTCTGTCTTTCATTTCTGATATAGAAACCCACGTATTTATTTATTTATGTCTTAATGCTAGCCCTGTATTATATACCACGCTGGGCAAGGGCCTCCTCTACTACTGAGAGGGTTTAAAGGCCTTAGTCCACCACGCTGACCTAGTGCATTTATGACTAACCACAATTATATTTTCTATTATCAATTTATCATAAAGTCTATAAATGTTTTCAAATATTCCCAACTCTATACATTAATAATATCCATGATACAACCCAATACGTATCCCAAAAGTAGCTCTATCCTCTTAAATTCTGATTACTCGAATGCACTTGCAAATCGATTACCACAATCGATTCACAAATCGATGTCGGATAACCGCCCTAGTAGCATGACTGATGCGACGTTGCTCGGGCACGCCGCACAATGTATCGGTAATTGGTGCAATTACTTTTGTCACATTGTTATTACGGATCAAGAGAACAGTTGGCTTGCGTGCATTACGTCTATTATGCATTAATTGCAGAAGTAGGCTGAGTTGGTATTCATATTTCGCATGCCCCTATTAGTTATGTAGGATTTAAAAAGTTGACAATACTGGTAGGTCTCTTTTATGCGAGAGGCCGTCTGGGTATTACCGTAATGTCCATTTCTACTTTATACTAATGTATGCACTGTTGTGGTTTGAAGGACATTGTAGCCAGTAACTACTTGGCAGCACTTTGTAATTAAAAGTTCTGTATGGGATTTTTTTATGTTAATGGACCGTCGCATCGCTTACCATCAGGCGTCTGGTAATTCAGTAGTAATAAGAAAAAAAAATTTGGTACATTTCATAGATTAATTCTTTGGTATATAATATTTTACCTCTATACTTCTCCGAGATTTTAAAAATAAACAGAGTATTGCATGAAAACTTCTTTATTGCCTATGTTGAAATGGATCAATTATAAACGCAGTACCTAGGTACAGCATTGGTCATAGGATCATGTGATTTGTTTTGACTACACTGCACTGCACACAGGCGGATTTTAATATTCCTGGCCAAAACTACAATGAACGAACCATGACGCTCTTATGCCTTGTTTTTTTTTTATATTAGTTTGTTGTATCCAATGTAAGTCCTTATGATGTTTATTACACTTACTAGAGAAAATTGTCTCTCGAAACAATAGTTAAGGTATAAAATAATGATTTTTAAAAACATAGTGGGTTTATAAACTTTCATTAAACCTTTATCATGGAATATAATGAGTTTGGAGCAATGTATCTGTAATTTTCGAATTGATTTTCTTATTTTATAATCTAATTTTATCAAACCCGAATAAAATTTACAGTTGCAGCGTTTAGTTAAGTAATTTATTATGTGAGATGGGATTTAAACTCCTTATAGCATGAATTTTCAAAAACACTTATTTTTTTAACAAACTCACGCAATACTCTTTACTCCTCCCTATTACTTTAATTTAAGGGGCATCCATGATTTTGAAATTTTTGGTGTTTGCGGGCACTGGAGACCGACTAGTTCGTCGGTTCATGCGACTTTGACTTGATCAAATGCATCCAAACTAACTTTTCTAACAAGGCCAGCATAACGCAATGCGTTGTCGGAACTCAGCGGCGATATATAATTGTCAACAGACATTCTGGTTGACGTCCAAAACGCGAACCACTATGCGAAAATCATTGTGCGTTAGTATTGCAACGTCACAGTCATATTGAATACATTTTGTATCTGACTGTATGACACTCACACACTCACGCCTTTTATCCCCGTAGGTGTAGGCAGAAGCGCAACCAGTGCACCCACTTTTCGCCGTGCGCATTCCGTCCCACGATGCATGGGGTGAACCTATCGCCATATCGGGCACAAATTCTAAGCTCCGGGCTGATAGGTACTGATTAGCAAAACCCAGTGTCATTTGGCCCGACCCGGGGATCGAACCCGAGACCTCAGCATTGCAATCGTAACGTAATACAACTAGGTATTTATTTCTGTGCTACGTGGAGTGTCGATAATATTGACGTTTGCGCGGTGCCTTACACATTTTCACCACCAGATGCAGTGTACTTTAATAAAAAAAACTACATCATAAAAGCAACCGCCGTGGAAAGGTCACTCAACTCTCAGACATTGTTTGACCAATGATTTATAATTGAATCAAAGGTCGATTTATCAGTTGATGAAAATGTACTTTATTGATATTTATTTTATCTTTTGTTTATTGGGAACTTCACTTTACACGTCCCTTAAAATAAAATTCTTAAGGGGTATTTATTCTAACATTGTTTGAAGTAATCGTTTTCAATAATCTCAAACAAAGAAGAGAATGATCGTTTGGTTGCCTCAGTTTTATGGCAAATATGATATTCGATACGTAATGCAATGCAATAAATAGGCTAAGGTAAATTGTCAAATAAGTTTGTTGAATAAATAAAATGACGAAACAAGCAGTTCGTATACCTGGTGGTAAGTACACTTGTTATCCTGAGAAATGATGTTAGATGCCCAGTTATTACAATGGCTTCAAATTCTATTAGGGTTCCATTTTCATTCTAAAAGCACATTCGATGTAGGAACCATGAGATCTAGTCGATCCGGACCATTCATACAATACTACTTAGCTTTGCTTAAAAAGATTACCCAACGTAAACACCAGTTTAAAAAACCGAGCTAACTCCCCATTATTTTTAGGGACACAAACTGCTTTTTATTTAAGATCTGTTTTAATTAAGATAAGAGGGCAGTCAAAGACCTCAGGTACGACATCCGCTTTTGTACGTGCCGTTGAGTTGACTTTCGTTTGTCGTCCTTAGTTAGGTACTCTTTATTTTATGTGTAAATAACTTGAAAGGAAATAAAAATACTTATTATGCGCAGATGCTCAAATTTTTGCCGAGAAACACACATGAAGCTGATGGATTTATCAAAAATTTCAGCAATTTTTAGTTCCATGGTTTTTAAGCTATTCCATAGCTTCTATCGCAATCGAATCCAGAAATTCCGTAAGGAAAATAACCTAACACCCCTCACTCCGACCGGCACAGCGGTGATATTTTATTTTCAACTCTATCACAACTATGTAGAGTGTAAAATTCCATAAGTAAATTTAATATCGCAGTCTTGTAAGAATAAAATATGTAAGAGGATATGAGCTGAATGTTAAACGATAAAAGGTCGAAATTACCGTGTATTTAAAAATTGTTCCAGTCAGTGAAACGTATCGAAATGTCAAACGCGCGCAGTTGATGAGAATGTCCCCGTGGCGGGATGATGCAGGATGATGTGATTATAAGTTTGAATTTTTAAAAAGTTTTTATTTTATATCTGTTCGAACACAGAAAAGAAAAAGGTTCGAAGAGGTTATAAATATTAGAATTGCCTGCTTAGAGTTTCGGCGTTAAGGCACGAACAAGGAGATTATAATATATCTAGGCATGAGTGAAATTTGGACCATAGAAAAAAAATTATAATTATAATTACATAAGTTGATAAAAAATGCTATGCAATAGCTTTACCGCGGCAGTCTCCGAGTGCCACACGTCTTTGTTTTTTGTTTTTTACTTAAAGTTTCAAGGTAATTTAAGTGTAGTGTTTCTTGGTGAGATACCAGCTTCATCGTATTTTGCTAATGTGGACAGAAATGTGTACAGCGTGGGTCTAAAATTTACAAACATTAAACAGTGTTTCCATCATCAGTTCCTGAAATATGGGGACAACGTATACCGCATCCCCATGGGCGTATTCAGCTGTTAGCTGTAGAGGTCGCGAGTTCCAGTTGTTGGTAGACGAAAGCGGAAGGGAGGGGGGTCAAGGAAATTATTTTACGTAGTTCAATAATTATACACAAGTGCATACATAGGTCCACAATTGAAATAAGTCTTCTGGATTCAATGTACTCGTTTTCGAGATTTGTTACCTATTTTACAACGAGATTCAGTTTTAGAATGCCTTATTCTTCTGCTGTAACTTTCTTGGACAAAACCAGATAAGTTCGTGGTATATCAGGCATTATAGTCAATTTTCGTTTTTTACAACTCTTTATTTACTTTATTAATATTTTCTTTTATGATTATAAAAGTGAAATCAATTGAGAAGTCGATTTCAGATAGCTAATTTCCGTTGTATTACCCTCGTTTGAGAGATTAAAGTAAATAATTATAGTACCGTTGAGTATGGTAACTACCATTATGACTACAATTGCACTTCCCTGAAAGGCAGAAATCACTTTCATGGCAACATCAGTGTGCTTTTGTTTTAACTTAAAGTTCCATTGCTAAATTGCGTTGTACTTTAATGTACTTTCTTATGATTTTTCTTGTATGATTGCCATTACTTTCTCCTCTTTCCACAAATATTGACTACGCCCATATGTTTCATCTCATCGTAAATCAAAGATCTATCTACCCTGGAGATGTCTTTACATTTGTTTCGATCGTCGATATCTTGAATAGATTCGTTTTAAGACTCTCGGAAATTTCATCATTTTCGATTCAGAAGCTAAAAAATTCAATCTTCTTGCAGATTACATTTAAGAAGTTTGTGATGGAATTTAATTGCATGTTCTACTGATGAAAATCTCTTTGATTATGTTATAGAATAAACAGAAATAAGGACATTGTATATGTTTTTTTCTTGTACTGTCCAAAACTTTGTCAGCCTGTCCATAGAACTTATTTATTTATTTAATCTTTTCTTGAATTTCAATACTATTTATCTTCTTCCAAAATAATGTCTTCTTATCGGAGTAATTGGATTATTATTTCCTCTTCCTGTTGATTTAATAAAAAATACAATATTGTCTATGAAATACTTAAATTTGAAATAGTAAATGCCTCCAACGCAAATGAGGCAACACATCCAGACAACCTGTAGGCAAGAAGCGGTTACAACGTATTGATTTATTTTGACGAGTCCACAACACGCCTGTCGCTTATCTCGAGACTCAAGTGGCGACTGCTCCGTGATCACAGCCACTGTGCGTCGTACGACAATATTATACACAAATAAAGCGGACATAAGAGCGCGTTGTTTTCACTCAGCCCATTTAGCTAACGAGAGCATTGTGGCGTGCGACCTTCACGGCGCATTCACCGTCCACGAGCGCATCAATATTCATACGACACAAAGAGTACTCACTCCTCTGACTGCTGTGACACGTTGTCCTTATCCTTGTGGGCCTGCCCGGAGCTGCACGAGTTGCCCATCTCAACGCCGCGGCGAGCTCCTCAACTCGCCACCGCCACCCCGACGAGCCGCCTCATGCGTCCACAACCACCAAACACTAAACACAACAAATATAATAACACACACGAGCGCGTCCCGACCGACTGTTACGGTGCGATATCACGCAATAATTTAACATCTCCCGGCGCGGCGTCGCGATCGTTTCGGGCGGCAAATCTAAATATAAAAAAGCGTGCGTGCTAACGCGACGGATACTAGGCGGCGAATAATCGATGCGCGCCCTCCGACCCACCGCCCCCCGCACCTCCGCGCCCTCGGGCCTCCACCCGCACCGCCCCGCGCCCTCGACGCGCGCGCGCTCATTATCTACGCTTTTCACGGCACACGCTACTGATACCGTGAGCTTTTCCGAACCGAAGTTTATTGCCATGCTGATCAAAGCGAACTTCGTAAACGGAATTAAAAAATATAAAACTCACGGATTTGTTGACACCTCAGAATAAGGACTATTCTTTATTCTATGGTTGACACTGGCCGGTGGCGGTAAAGTTCGAAATTTAATTGTATGATATTTGAAATGTTTTTTTTCGCTTGTTTCTGTCTTTCAAATAGCAGCAAGTGCGCCACAAGTATTATAAATGTTGAATTGGTTTTATAGTATTTTCGGTATAATTACAAACTTAATTACATATTTTAAGTGCACTAGTATAATGCCTAGGTGTTTTTTGTACTCTGTGAGGCAGCTCTACGATGATTTCATACATGATTTCACCCAAATATCATCCCAGAGTAAGTAGAGCAATACTTGCTGAAGTAATAAAACTTTGCGTATTTTTTAATTGTTTTGTGTATTTTATAGTCATAGTATTTTACTAGTTATCATTGTATGTGCCATAAATATTCTATAGTAGCGGTGTAACAAGGTTAAGAAATGCCTTTTAGTGGCTTTCAGTCAAAGTGGCTTTTTCGCAGTTTCTTTCGTTTGTGTTGCGTTTCTGTTAACTTTTTTACAGTTTTTACTATGTACCTACTTGTAATATTGCTCGACGGATTATTTAAATATTAGCTACTTTCATAAAAGGTCACATTCGCAAGCCTAATTGCTAAATAACTATTCATACATTGTCCTGTGTTACCAAACTCTACATTTTAGTATCTACTACAAAATTTCTAAAAGGGAAGTAGTCGGTCCGGTACATTGCATAAATTGACATCTACGTAAAAATCGTCTCGAGGGGACCATTTTGTACTAGCAAAGTTCTCATAGCAAAGATCAGATGAAGTCACAAAAATCTCTACAATTATACTCATTGCAATTTGGAACTAAGGTTGTTACTTCGACGCTTGAGACACACATTTTATGGATAAAACTGGTTACACCCCGCCTTTACCACTTAGAAAACTTTACTAATTTGTTACTCGTGTCATTCCGTAAACGTAACAATGACTATTATTCCAAGAAAGGTGTTTTACCAACACCTAGTTGAGAAATGTAGGGAAATAACGTATTATATCATAATATAATAAATCGACGGCTCCGTAGAACAAAGTCGTATATGCAAAATGAAGCTTTTCAGTAGAGCGCTTTGAAAGACTAAGTTAATTGTGAAAATCACAAGTTATAGTGAACAAAACATTATATTCTATAGGGTTCAGTAACAACTTTGAACTTAATGTGTGAAAATAGCACTAATACGCACATGAATACAAACTAACGACTTTCAAAGCGCTCTACTGAAAAGCTAACATTTTGCATATACGACTTTGTTCTACGGAACCGTCGAAATGCGATTGTTGAAAAGTTTGGATGTTTGTTAAACACGGAAGCTGCTCAATGGATTTGAATATTTGGCACACGGATATACCATGATTTGAGCTAACATATAGGCTACTTTTTATCCCGATGATTTGCGGTTTTCACGCAGGCGAGGTCGCGAGCAACATGTAATTATATATATCATTTCTGATATTAAGACCAAAGTATTTTTTATTTATGTCTTAATACCAGCCTTGTATTATATACTGCCCACTACTGAGCACAGGCCTCCTCTACTACTGGGTTTAGGTCTTAGTTCACCACGCATACATGTGTCTTCTATGCTCTTCTATTATTTGGTACTTTGATATGAATGTACTTTAACGTGGCAGATCAGCGAACAAAAGTCAGTACATAAAATAAATCATATAGTTTAATTTACAGCAGAAACAAGACCTCGGGGTACTAAACTGAATCTCAAACGACAGAAGAACCTACTTAAAAATACAGAAACAATATACCACGATAAAGTGCCGGTGTGCACGCGGTTTTACCTGCAACTTCTAAAGCGAAGCCAATTCGTGCAAAGCTTCGTCGACGCGGAATGCTATGACTTCGCTGCGGAGTCCGAAAAACCCGTTAGCTCCCCTGTACTCAAAAAAGGACTTATCAAAAAGGGAGATAGGACTTATAATTTAAGGTCTAATGAATCGAAGACCAGGAAGTATTATGAGAAGCCTAAAGCGCGGAAAGCTAGGAGCTGTGACGGGAAATTGCAAGAAGTGAAAAAAAATATTGAGATTGCTTCCGTACAGGTATGTATGTCGTCCACTATCCGTTGAATTAGTGCCTTTAGAAACTGCCTTTTCAAAAAAGAAATCTAGAAAAATTTAACTATGCGTTTGTCAACCCAAGACAGCGATCCAAGTATAATACCTATGCCCACTCCATACATGCTCGCTTGCAAGTAATACCTAAATAAAATCTTTATAATAAATAAAAATAAGCGAATAAGCTCTACCTCTTCCCCTAGAGTTCATAATCTTCTAAACAATGTTATACTGCTTTAGACCCTAAAGACAGAAGACATAAAAAAATGCAAGCCCAAAATACCACTAGAACCCATCATCGAGGAAATAAAGAACCGAGATCCATTGAAATATTTGATTAAGGGCGGTTCTGAAATAGACAAAATCGCTGAGAAACTAAAGAGTCTCGCCAAGAAGACTGTGGAAGATAAACTTGCCAACGAATTGCTGACTTGCAGCGAGTCATTTGACTGGGAGCAGGCTGATAAGGAAAATAACGCGTTGAAAGATGCTGGTAAGGATTATTTTTGTAAGTTACACTTTTTAACAAATGGCTCTACCAAATTCTGATGATAAGAAAAATATAACTTCGACTATCCGCGTAAGGATCATTTTTATATTATGTTACTAGCGGCCCCGACAGACGTTGTCCTGCCCTAAAAAGGAAATGAAATCCTAGAACCCGAGTACAGCGCCACCTACCGGATCTAATTGTTAATCGAAACTATTCTCAAACCCACCTGAGGACACAAAAAAATCATTAAAATCGGTCCAGCCGCTTAGGAGGAATTCAGTGACATACACGTTTAATATGGCGGTTAAGTATTCTTAAATTCTTATTCTTAAAAACCTCCCTGCCACCAAATGAGTCCTTATTTAACGAAATTTTAAAATCCCTAAACACCCCCACCCCCCCGTAAATAATACCTAACCATATTTTTTCCGGAAAAAAATCCCGAATAAAATTCCCGGTGTCTGTTTTCCGGGATAATAGTAGCCTATGGGCGGTATTAATAGGTTAATCTCAAGTTTGAGTTACATCTCAAGTAGACATAATGTATTGAACTGTTCATACATTATGTCTACTTGAGATGTAACTCAAACTTGAGATTGATTTCCTTTGGATCACAAACTATCTCCATACTTATTTTCATACGGTTCCACTGGCAAAAAACTATTTTCCGAGATTAAGGTCCCGGTTTATATTTTCCCGGGATATGAAGTAGCCTAGATTCTTCCCAGGGTTTAAAACTATCTCCCTGCCAAATTGCATCGCTATCGGTTCAGTGGTTTAGTCGTGGTGGCTCCACTCGCGAGAAATTAAAATCCGGGATATAATTCCCGGTTTATCTTTTTCCGGGATAAGAGTAATTATGTCCTCAACTGGATCTCGAAATATCTCTATACTTGTTTTCTTGCGGTTCCACTGGCAGAAAACAATTATCCGGGATAAAAGTCCCGGTTTATATTTTCCCGGGATAAAAAGTATCCTATGTCCGTCTCCTGGTTCTAAGCTACCTCTCCACCAATTTTCAGGTAAATCCGTTCAGCCATTCTTGAGTTATAAGTGGTGTAACTAACACCACTTTCTTTTATATATATAGATTTATTCCCTCTAAGAAAAGTCCCCAACAAACGCTGATAGTGAAAATAGAGATTTGATGGATAGTCGTAAGGATCATTTTTGTAAATTGATAGAAGACTCCAGATTTTTGTTCTGGAAAATGGGATAAAAAAGTAATTTAGAATAAGAAGAAGTTGCGCGGCGCGATTATCCTGGCCTACTTAGTTTTTTGACACCGCTGCTCACCAGAACACGGCTTGTTAGAATTTACCGGTAATATATATATTTAAATATTGTATTCCCTAATCTTACACTATTACGAAGGTAACCTCTCTCGGTGGAGGTTTTAGTTTCAGAAATAATTTTAGTGACAAAATATTATCTGTTCAGCTGATGTCAAAAAAGAAATTTCGGAGCCCGTCTGGCCGGAGACACGTAGGCCCGTGCGCACTACACACACATGCTCCTACTGTGGGAAGGGATTCGACCGACCCTGGGTCCTCAAGGGCCATCTCCGTCTCCACACAGGGGAACGGCCCTTCCCCTGTCCACATCCACACTGCGGCAGGACTTTTGCTGATCGGTGAGATGGGATTCTATGGTTTTGTCTAGTTGGTTTTAAGCTCGCCAGGGCTGAATGTGCAAAAAAGTTTTAGAGAAACGTATGCGCACCGGTTTAAGCTGTGCGTTGTTTTTCAACCAGTCTGTAAGTACTAATAATTCAAGTAGAAACATGTGAGAATTATATAGCGTTATTATTAGGTTTTCTCGTATAGGTCTCTAGGTCTCTGTCTAGTATTTGTTTATTAAATGGCACACCAACAGTTAATAGACTAAAACTTGTTACATAAACCATTTTGTTACAACACAATAGACTAGTCTACTCACCAATTACAATTAGTATTGTCGGTAATAGGTACCTACACTTTTCTTTTTCACTAAGATCGTCACCTGGTGAGTCTTCTGGTATTTTTGAATATTCATGACATTGATCACATCCGGTATGTCGAGCTCCCGCAAACTAAAAACATCTGACCGTTGCTTTTATTCTTTTTATATTACGCGTTCCACCGTTTATCAGTGCTTTCGTCAATGTTAAGCAACAATAGCAGTTATGAATGATTTTCTATAATGATATAAACAGTGACATCATTTATAGTAGAAATTCTAGAAAAAAATTTAAAGTGCCTCGATGGCGTAGTTGTATTACGGTACGACTGCTGCGGTCTCGGGTTCGATCCCCGGGCCGAGCAAAGTAATATTGAGGTTTTCTATTCAATATCAGCCCGGAGTCTGGAATTTGTCCCCGATATGGCGATAGACTCGCCCCCTATCACATCATGGAACGGAATAACGGCGAAAAGTGGGTGCATTAGTTACGCCTATGCCTACCCCTTCGTGGATAAAAGGCGTGAGTGTTTAATTCAAGTGCGACACAATTCAAAAAATAGAAAATTGAGTTGTCATTTATAAATTACTAAAAACTAGTCCCTTATTTATAAAAATATAATAAAAAAGGGATCGATCTAAAAGTTTTATCCTTTTCCTGTTGGAATATGGCTGTGTTTGAACAGTTGTTGTATTGAGAATTTCGTTTTAAGTAAATTTATGACGATAACTCAATTTTTATCTTTTTGAATTGTGTCGTTTTCATCCTAAAGGTGCGATGTATCTGCACATTGATATTTCATGGTTATAAGTGGGTTGTGTTGTCAGTTCGAACCTGCGCGCACACCAGCGCACGCGCGGACACCACTCCTGGCAGTGGCGCTGCCCGGAGTGCGGCAAGGCCTTCAGCCAGCCACGCTACCTGGAGCGGCACCGCGCTGATGCATGCAGGAAGTACAAGTGAGTCATGTATCTTCCTCAACCAACAGTCCCATTCATAGTCCTGGAATAAATACCTACATTTGTCATGGTCCTGAAAGATACCAATACTGTAGGTAAGTCTTAGGATAGTATGCAACGCAAAACGTCCGTGATGCTGTCTCAATCCACCTGCGCCCAAGCCCAAAAAAACTCTTCCTAGCCGAATTCGGCCACGGCGGCCAATCTCAACAGATCAGCCAAGTACACAGGACATACTATAGTGCACAAGTGTGTGCAATACATAGGTGCACTTGCTATTCCTTCACTCTCATATTCCGGTGAGACGGCAATCCGACATGACCGGAGAGAGATCAGGCGCAGGACCAACGGCTTTACGTGCTTTCCGAGGCATGGGCGTATCACACCGCCAACTTCCTGACTCCCAGCTGCGACTGAGTAATTTTTAAGACGGAAATCCCAGTCAAGCTAAGCTGTGAACATACCTGCCTATTCGGGTCTACACAATAAAAAAAAACAACCTGAACCATTTTCGCATTAGCATCAGCATTTAGCATGGAGCTAAAACTTGTGCCAAGCAGCTTGGCTAGGCTGGACTCGACACTGATAGGTTTTTTTCCCCACTGGTCACTAACCATTAAATATTAGAAAGTTGAACTGATTTCTAATAAACTAATATTCCAGACAGCACTCCAGAAATTCCAAGTGCAACGAAGTTAAGAATACCACCGAGGCTCCTCTCATACCCTTGTACGGAATCATTCGTCATAATGAGGTGAAAACTCCTTTAGACGAAGCGAAGACTGATTGTCAAGACGGGCCTATAGATCTATCTTGTAAGAAAAATATTGATTAGATGGTTGCTTTGATGGTTTTAGGTAAATAAAGGTATGATTATATAGAGTCGGTTTTTTATTTGGGTGGCGGGTCTTTGGGGTTAATGGCTGTTAGGCCTTGTTTTTTCAACTGTGTTTTTTGTCAGGGCCAAGTCTCACGTCTCACGCCGCGCCGGAGCACTCGAATCTCTACGAGCGCGTCCAACTTAATAACACCCTGACAAAAAGATAACTACAGTTGAAAAAACCCAGTTTTACTGTACAAGAATTTCGCTGAGAATAGGACAATAAATATTTTTATTATATAATGGGGTGAGGGTTGGGGATACTATATTTGATTAGAGGTAAATTAATGAGGCAGGGCAATTTAATCCGATTTCTGTATAAAACACTTGCTTTTGTGACTTAATGTAGGTAACCATCACCTTCCGCTGAATCCGTCTGTTTGAAGAATCATGTATTGCGCACGCGCAATTTTTCTCACAATTGTGATTATGATCTAGTCATCTTGTGAAAGTATTTTAAAAAAGGAGCACATGTATTTCAAAATCTTTTATTATTACAATAAATTACATAAATACAATTTGTACAACTCGGTAAGTCACTACATACATCTAAGCATCACAGGACGCGCTACACTGCAGGCGCGACATATCGTGCACCGCGTCACATTTATATGATAAGAAAATATACTTTGTTTACACGCATAGATACTTTGAGATGGGACAGGAAGGTGAATTTAGAGCTCTATTTGTAGAAAAAAAATCTACAGTTAAGTGAACGGTAGCCATCTTACTATAATACCTAGAAGAGCCGCCTATGTATTTTTTGTATGGGCATGGCTATAAAAAACGGATACGTATATATTTTTTTGTATAATAGGGTAGTTGACAAAATTTTTAAATAAATTTATCAAAAATGTATGTCTTCTAAAATATAGAGAAAAAAGTTTTTTTTTAAAATACAAGCAATAATAAATGAGTTATAAAGCTTTGAAGTTTGGTGGAAGGGGCATCTGTCAGATAACAGAAACAACAGAATGTGACGTAACCTAGTGTCACCAGCCATAACGCTGCGTGCGTGCGAAAGAGATAACGCGATATCTCCACTACGTCCCCACTCTTGCTCACAACAATATTTCAAATATGAATAACTGCTTTAGTTGTCAACCAATTTTGATTCTGATTTTACAGAAGAATTTATTGTTAGTATTATTTTCTGTTACATATGAAATAATGTACAAAATCAAACATAGGAAACTACCCTATTTTGCAACATTTTGAAAATAAGCATAAAATTATTATTATCAACACATAGATTTAATTCAATAATAAGTACAATTTATTGTTTAACGATCTCCCAAATTCTCAAGTCAAAAATAAGTTCACCTTGCATGTAAACAAACTATAAACCAGTTAAAAGCGCATAGCGATTCTTGTACAACATACTCTCACATTAATATGTGTATATTTAAAATTAAACTAAACATTTGGCGTACATTTTACACTCTACGACAAAAATCGTGTGCGCGACAAGGACAGAATATATCAAAAAATCACAATAGCTACCTATTCACATTGAAAAAGTTTACGTACAAATCACAAGTCATAGTAAATAATAGCTGAAAAATTAACATACCTTTGCCTATACAATGTAATGTTAAAAAGAAAATGATAATTATATATCATAATACAATATTATGTGAACCAAGTACTTTAAAATTACTACTAAACTAAAGCTAACATTTATCGCGAGGTCACTGAATTGTGGTGCAAAACTGTGCCCCACGCTGTGTTGGGTTAGGAAATGTCAGAATTAACAGCAATTTTGAATTCTATTTGTGTTTATAAGTAACTAAAAATAAATACGCGTATATAAAAATTAATAATTTTATTAATCTGACTTGTGATTCTTACTAAATAATGTTTAGACAACCCCGTTCATTAAAATACAATATAGGCTATAGACAATGCCTAGATAAATATTGGAGCCACGGTTTAGAAGTCAATAGTATGTCAAAATTGTGGAATGGCAATCCGTAATCTCTGCCTACCCCTTTTATATATGTAAGATAGGACCTAGATAGCCACGCAGTTGGTACATTTGATACAGGTGCGCAGTGCTATTTGGAAGGTTTCTTGTTAGTTCTGTCGACCCCTAAACCGTAAAATCATATAGCATAATTAGTTTCAAGTAATGCATCATCTTTTGAATGGAAACTTCAAAGAGCCCTATGGAACTTGACAGTATATAGATAGTACTTGTAAATAGAAATAAACAACACTTAATTCAAGAATGTGTTAGCAATAACGAGTCGATAGTATTCCTGCCGAAATAAAGAACGAAATAAATATTCTGTGAGCGTGATGATCAAACTTTGTTCTTATTGGTCCATTTCCGCGATGGACTAAAATATATATTACAATCGTTTATTAATTTTGGCCGCCAGTAGCTCAAATTAAGAAAGAGCCCAAACTTCTAATCAATTAGTCCGCCAAAGTAATTTTTTTAGAAGAAATTTAATTAATTAATCGAAATTCAGAACACTACAATTCAAATATTAATTTTTAAGGTCAGCAAAAAAATCAGACCGTTCAAAGTTTCGCGCCAAAAATCATAACCTAATTAAATTGATAAGCACAACACAACGAAAGCGATCAAGCATAGCACACGGGGAATGTAGCTTACAGACACCTAGTAAAATTGTGCATAGAAAATACATTGAGATATCAAAAATACCGATAGATCCACACTTAACGGTAACTGGCGATTGGCACGTTACTATAGGCAAGATGGCGGGCTGGACACATTTGTACCGTCAGCATAAAAGAATTTCAAAACGATTGATTTGTGATCGGTGAAAATAATTTATAATTTTATATGGATTTTCTTAAAGGGAATTTAAATAACAACATTATTTTTTTTTACTCGGTTAAAAAAGCCGCAGCAAAAAAAATACCTCGCATTTAATTATTACCAATCAGCGAAGGGCATAAAAATGCATAAAAGAAGGAGAAAATATTGTACTTTAATTTGGTATAGTTACTGCGTTTTTACACAACAAAAGCCATTACCAACGTTTTTATAAACGCCTAACGATTACTTACAAATGTGGTCAATATCATAGAAGTTCAATTATATCTCACACAATTGACTAGTACCATATTCGCAATGTTAACATACTAACAGTGAGAAAACGCTTAAGCTGTGATTTCGCAGGACGCGGCAGATGGCAGACGGCAACGGCAGACGGCATGTGCCGCGACGGCAGACGGCACTACTATGCAGTATACACGACGGAAAATGACGCATGGCAGGTGACGTCCTACCGCGCGTCATTTGCCGTCGTGTGCAGAATCGGCTCATACAATTTAATACTGCATAGTAGTTTCGTCTGACGTCGCGGAACATGCTGTTGCCGTCTGCAGTTGCCATCTGCCGTCTGCCGCGTTCTGCGGAATCACAGCTTTAAAGAAAATACAGGGTATCAGCACAGGCACATCAGCTTGATAGAAAATAATTCAAACCTAATTAAATGACGATAGTGTTCATTTTAGATCAACAAGAACTGTGAGGGAAAATCTAGATATCAATAATGTACACTAACGTTATTAAAATAAGGTCTAAAATAATCAAGTATGAAATGACTTCTTCGTGCCGTTACATCCTCTATCGTAAATGGACATCAGCCTTTTGGCCATTCAAATATTAATATAGTACATTAAAATTTTAGGACAAGATAAAGTCCTTATAAACACATATAACACGCTATTAGATACACATACATTATGTTTTGTGTATAACTTAATAGATAGACTATCCCAGTAACCAATCGAGTCAACACTCCGTCGAGTTCAACAATCCAATTTCCATCCCAATTACTCTTTTATAAAACGGTCCAATCAGAATGAAGATTTTTGACATTTTTACAAATAATATATTTTGATTGGTCGTCGGGATTAGAACTTGACAAAAAACCGACACGCCTCCGTTTCGTTTTATTGTGATCGGTTGAGAGACTTACACGTGACTGACGTATTGGTCTCTCGATCAATCACAAACATAAAAATTAAAAGACATCGTCTTACGAATGGCGCTTTTTTGCCACATACTAAGCACACTGTATTGTTTATTGAAGTCAGCGGTAAATGAGGTAACCTAACCCACAAATGAGAATGAAGTAATGTAGGATAATGTACGCTCTCACCCCCCATTAAAAAGGGCTTTGCCTAATGGAAGAGCAAGGCTGTTATAATCTAACGGCTTTATTCATAAACAATTTATAAAATTATTTTAATTATCGAACGTTTTGTCTTTTTCGGACAAATTTTAAATTGAGTTTGAAGGAAGAAGACAATACATTAACACACACACACACTCACGCCTGTTATCCCCGAAGGGGTAGGCAGAGGCGCAACTAGTGCACCCACTTTTCGCCGTCATTCCGTCCCATGATGTGATAGGGGACGAGCCTATCGCCATATCGGGCACAAATTCCAGACTCCGAGCTCATACTGAATAGAAAAACTCAATATCACTTTGCCAATATCACAAAACATTAAATAGGTTTATAAACTGTTTATAAATAAGGTCGTAAATATTTTCGCAATAAAAATCAATATACATTCAAATATATCACCTTACATATAAGTAGTTTTAATATGTTTTACTACTCAAATATTTTTTACTCTAAATTTAATAACACTTAGGTGTCAATTAATTGAAGCAGAGCGTAGCTAGAAATATTAATCAATGGATTTTCACCAACTGTCTTCGCTTAGCTCAGCTTAGCTGTGGTGGCAAGGGCTGAGCTGAGACAAACACTTTTTTATACGCGCACTGAAAATTACCCCATTGTACCTGATTGTAAGTGAATTAGGATCCAAATAGCGTTGACTGACGAATGATGTATACTCCTCGCCAGTTGATTCAATCATGCCGGCCTGATGAAGCCGAATGGTTACTAGGTACAAATTATTTCATTGTTTAATATTTTTTCTTAGCTCCGTCCTTGTAATATTAAGAGAGAATGATAGTTTTACAACTTCAATATTACATGAAAAGAACATGATAATTTTCATTTATAGCAGTATCGCTTAAGTTTTATTGATGGAGTCAATAATTAAAATCACGCACAAACACTGATCGTTAAAGGCACCTCTCGATATAAATGCACTTCGCTTATTGCTCACCTAAAGAGGTTCCCAAATACAGGGTCATTGACATTGCATTATTAATGGAACTACATACTTATCTCTTTGAAAATAACACTTTCCATTAAGTTATTTTAACCATAGACGTAAAATAAAAAGTGTAAGTTTCGAACAAAATATTTTTTTTTATTGAATTAATTGACGGAACGAGCATGCCGTTCGCTTGATGGTAAGCGATATGACCACCTATAACCAGTAGCAACACCATTCAGCACCTTGACTTACAAAGTACTGTGTGGCATTCCACTGCGCTCGTCATCCTGAGACATAGGATGTTAAGTCTCATTATGTCCTGTAGTTACACTGGCTACAATGTCCTTCAAGCCGAAAAACAACAGTGCATGCACACTGCTGCTTGGCGGTAAAAATAGACATTGCGGTGGTACCCACCCAGACGGACTCTTACATATGAGAGTCCTACCATCAGTTAAATGGTGTGTCATAGAATTGATCGAGAACACGGGTGTTAGTAACTTCTGTTAGCGACTATTATAATATCCATTTATTTTATTTAAGTTTTATAAGGAAGTATAAGTCGCGGCACGAAACTCTAGCGGTGACCGTTATTGCGCAGAAGTAAAAAATAAGGTGTCTTGGCGGGGTACAGGGGTGAAGGGCGAGCGTGCATTGCGCCGATTGGCTCTCCAGTCGTACTCCGTCCCCCGTGCCGATACGACGCTCCGCGCACTTCCAGTGTACAGTCGCGTTCTGAATTGTTTTGTTGTCATCGTTAATTTTTGTTGTTGTTTTTTGTTAAGTTTGTTTTGTTGATTTGTTTGTTGTGTTTGATTTGGTTCTTATGTAATTCGGACTTAATATAAAAATTATTATTATTTGGTATTTAATATAAAAATTTACAAATCCGATAGTGTATTTATTTTTCTACTCCCCATAAACTTGTTAAAAATTATATTGTAGGTAACATGAAGTAATATTACTTAAGTAATATTTGCGTGCGTGACAGTACCCATACGCAGTTAAGTTCCACATTTTGTTCACCGCTAGACTTACTATTTGACTTTACATTAAAACATTATTTTGCTGTTTTTAATTAAGCAATTAAATTACTAATTTGTATTGCGTGCGCGACGGTACCCATGCGCAGCTATCCCCTCCACGTTTCGCTCAGCGCTAGAGTTTCGTGCCGGGACATATATCAGCCACTTAATGTGCGTGTTCGCATAATATGAGATGGTATATTGACCCATTTGTCATTCACTTTAGTGACTCATTCATATCGGTCACTCTTGACATTCATTCATTCACCCCCACCTGAGATCACTGGTCATGCGAACACGCTCATTCGAGGTGGAAGCTTGGTAATGTGAACAACTTATAAAGTGTTTAATAAAAACTATTGTGAAAAATAGAACTGAGGTGTTATTACTACAAATTGCTAAAACTTCGAGAAGGTTTCATTTGAGTGCAATTTTTTAATCTAAATACGGTGGAAAAGCATAGCGCATAATGATAGCTAAAGTTTTTGATCAAAGCAGATTAACATTACTGTCTCTTTCGCACCCCTGTGTTGTTATAAGATGACGTCACTGTCATACTTTGGGAACCTCTAACACAACATCAAGTTATTACAAATTCTTTTTTTATTCTGATCTCACATATAAAAATGTATTAAGTATTTCTTTCTAGAATATTCCCTACTTTCCTAGTTCACATATATGTTGTTCGTTAAAGCGTATTAAAAGGTTTATGTGATGACTAGATACCCATATGGTAGACATATCACTCATTTTTTATAGGAAAATGACTTATGTATTCATTTAACCGACTTTAAAAAGGAAGGTTATATATTCGACACAAATGATTTATACTACTGGTACAAGATATACTATTGACAACATTTATTATTAATTATAATGACTCAAAATTGTCTATGACAACGATTGCAATAGGTACGTTGGTAAGAAAATGAAATATTCATTGGATTTGCAACTTTAAATCATTATGATAAAGTTTATATCACGCTATATTTCATAAGGCGTGCTCCAGGAAGTACTTAAGGTATTACCCACTTGTACAGTCATCCACAAAAGTAACTGAACATATGCTAACTTCAAACCGCCTTTACGCATTAACTACAATCGATTTCTTTTGTTTTCTTTATGTTAAATGAAGTAAACACTGAAGTTAATTTTAGTGAAGAAAAAAATGAATGTTGATAAGGACACAACTGTTTGAAGGCGATTTGGAATGTTGAATTTGTTCAGCTACTTTCGTGGATAACTGTACTAAGGGATGTGCAACAATGATTTTTAAAACACTAAATGCTATAATACTATTGTATGAAAATGCTTGCAGTTACATACTATGAGTATAAAATGTATAAATATATTAAAATGTATTACATAATCAATATTATATGCTTATTTTGACAGTAAAATCGCTTTTATATGCCTAAACCATAAATGATGAACAAATTGCTGTCTATTTAATTTAATGAGGTTTAGTAGTCATCCTCAAGCTTATCAAATGCAAATTTCTAGATTCGATTTACATAAAAAAATTTGTATGTTTTGGAAAATTCTAGTGTTTTTATTATTTTTTTATTATTGTACAATAAACAATAAGATTCCGCATGTAATATAATTATAGAACACGGACTCATGTTCTATAATAGAATTTTCTAGATATTTGATCTACAGTATGACGTTTCTTATAATGCGATATAGCGTAATAAGTATTGTGAGGTTTAAAATGGTTATAAATATAGATTCTATTTATTAATATGTTTAGAAATATTACTACACTTGTTTTATTCAATACACGATGAAATATTACGTATTTGATTTTTTAATTATTAAGTATTATATATTTATTTCATATTTTACAATTGTATGAATAATGCCATTTATCCAATAATGAGGATTTATGGATATAACTCTAATGCGGTTTTATGAACTTTTTAAGTATTTAATTATATTTTTTATGTATTATTTTATTATAATCTTAACACAGAAGAACAACGTTTTTTTTGGATTCAACATAATATGTAAGTATGTAGAGTGCTTAATATCATGATTTTCTTTTACCTATAGTGATCCAATAATGAACATTTATGAATAAATATAGTACATATAATATATATGGTATTACTTACACTGGCAACCCAATAGCCTTATAAGTAGACAACGGCGGTTCCCGCGTAATCGGATAACTCTTACTCAACAACGCCATCTCTGTTTCAATCTCTTGAACCCTTTCTCGCTGGCTCCTAATACATTCGCACACATGTAGGACGTATTGTATCAACCGTGGTGGTTGGTACACATCATCGCGCGAGTACACCAGAGGGGTGGGCTGTTATAAGGGTGGTGGTTCGCGGATGCCTTCACTGTGTCGCGTGCGTCCCGCCATGTCCAGGATCGCTTTAGCTTCAGGGTTCGTGTCCAGGACGCTGACGTCTCTCTCGTCCTAAAATAATATTACACAAATACAATCACGTCTTGTTGGTGATAAGATATATTTAGTATCCGTCTGGATAGCGACCATCGTACAATCAGCCGGAAAAGAAGCTGAACAAATTCGAAATTTTAAATCACCGATACGCGTTAAGTTTAACTGAAACATTTGGGACGTAAATTGGGATGAACACAAAAGTGCAGAGGCGATTTGAAGTTTTGAATTTGTTTAGCTAATTATGTGGCTGACTGTACGTAGGGTGTTAAAACCCGCCATAAAGGCCCACGTGTGTCGCGTTCAGGGATATATGAGGTTCAATCAGCCGGCATACTAGGGTACTTTTCTGTGTTTGATTTTATACATTATTTTATATGTAACAGAAAATAATACGAAAAAGAAATTCTTTTGTGAAGTTAGCATCAAAATTGATTGTTTTTTTTTTGTTAATGGCTCTACTGCCAGTAGCCTGACGCGAGTCGGCTTTTCTGTCCACATCGGTCTTTAGGGTGAACGCAGAAGGCGCTCGCAACCCTTTGAATTAAGTCACCATGCTGAGGGCAACTAACGGTTACGAACCTCGGCTCAGGACGGCCACTGAGAACAAAATTGATTGAAAAATAAAATAGTTATTGAAATATTGTTGCGAGCAAAAGGGACGTGGTGGGGATATCACGCTATCTCTTTCGCACGCAAGCAGAGTTATGGCCAATGACAGTCTGTGACGTCACAGTCTGATATTAGTTTTATTTGACAAATACCTCTTCCACCAATTTGGTGGAAAGGGTAGCTGTCAAATAATAGCAATACTAGGCTGTGACGTCACCAAGCGCCGTCGGCCATAACGCTACGTGCGTGCGAAGGAGATAGCCCGACACACCCGCCACGCCTCCACATTTGCTCACAGGAATATTTGAAAAGTGAAATAACTACTTTATTTTCAATCAATTGTGATGCTGATTTCATATAATTTATTTTTCGTATTTTCTGTTACATCTACAATAATGTACAAAATCAAACATAGGAAACTACCCTAATGCCGTGGGTTATAGTTAATGACATCACTACAAAGAACCCCAAAAATTCCAATAAGAAATTCTACTCCATATTTCTGTCTACGCTATTACTCATCTTTACTATTTTATCACAAACGCAAAGACATTATTTGAAAATGAGCAACTATATTGTTACCTTCCGTATTTCTTTTCTGAATATAATGGACATACAATAACTAATAATGTAATACTACTATGTAACACGATAAAGCTGCGAATTCAACATCCTAACTACCATATATTAAGTACGACATAACGCAAAACAAACTCTTTATTCATACTAGGAAACTATTACTAACTTAATAATAAAACAATTGAAGAGTTCAGTATACGTTCTCACGAGACATTCAAGTTTTCGCATCTCTATATCCGTCGCTGACTTGCGGCTTGCCTATGATCTGCAGGAAGCTGCGGTCCGACTTGTGCGTGTCTAGCACGCTGCTGCGCGTTGACAACGAAGCCAACTGGTTAGGTTAGGATGGGTTAGGATTTAAATAAATTAGGATAGGAAGTGTACCGTAGGCATGTACGCCTACAGCGGAATTCCCAACTAGATGTCGACCTAGATACCATGTAAAACCTAAATAAACTAGTTCTGGTTAGGTTAGGATGGGTTAGGATTGTAAAGGAATTAGGATAGGGACCGTTCTGTTCCGAGGTTAGCGCGAGATTTTGATTGATACGCAGACGTGGTTAAGGAAGGGTACAGGCGAAGTTTGGCTCCCGGTAATTTCACTTACTATACGAAATGCAACAGAAAGTTATCCCTTAGTATTATAAGTGAAACAGTACTATCCCAGTAGCAACACCACCCAGAACCGTGAACAAAGTCCTACGACGCTCGTCACTCTGAGACTAAACATTTACCACGAAAGATATTCGCGTTTATATAACAATACCTTTCACACTGTTTTCGTCCTTATAATATCCAGTAGCTAAACTGGCCCATATCCAAAACCAAACCCAATATGTCCTGGTACTTACCGACTCCTTAACCGACAGCGGCTTGTCCCCAACGCCCCACACTTCGAGGCTGCGGATGCGGAAGGTGGGCTCCTTGCTGAGCCGGCGGTAGTTGCGGTACGTACTGCACGACTCAGCCGAGGAACCCTCGCCGAACGGGTCCGCGTTCACCCATATACCGCCGAAATTGAACTGACCGCCCATCAGCTGCGAATAAAAAGAATAATTTCGAACGACTCGCCGATCAGACGTAAGAACGAGTGGACCAATCACAGTAGAGCTGATGGGCCAATCAGAGCTCGTCGCCGTGATGGCGCACCCGTCTCAGAGTGCAAGCGCGGAATATTTATGTTAAGACTGTAAATGTTGTGCAATATTTGTAACTCTTATTAATAGTAGGGATATTTGAAATAAATATCCGCGTGAAACGGAATAAAAGAAATTTGATTCCTAGATGTGGCCGCACCGGAATAAAAAGTACCATAACTAAATCCATGGATAGAGATTACTGGTAACACGAAAAACTAATTTACCCTGGAAAAACTTCAAATAAAATTATTTCTTTACCGGGAAAAGCCGTTCACACCTATAATCTCAAGAAAACCATCTAAAATACTTTCAACTCACCAATCCATTAGGCAGGGTCTTCGTATGATGGTTCATGTACTGATAATGATTGTTGAATGTCGTGGCAGTGTATACCCTCATCTTTGGAGCCACGCTGAACAGGAACGACTCGTCAGTGCCGCCGAAATTAGGGCCCAGGGACCAAGACTCCGGCGCGAACCCGCCGAATATGTGCCCCGAGTTGTCCTCGATGATCAGGATGGACGGGCCCTGATCGATTATGCGGCCTAAAAAATAAAATATAAACAAATATCTTCAATAATAGACATACCCCTTGCATATCCAGATTTAAGCCCAGAGGGGGCAGCGTAAGCTGGCCTACGCTCCCCCCCCCCTCTTATCTGGGTACTGCCCGGCATACAACCTACTTCTTACAAAATTATAAGTTGATGAAGATTTGTGGAATATGAATGTATTTAGAATAATCAATCAAAATGTGAGTCTTCTGTAAGTCAAAGAAACTTTATTGTAATCCATTTTCGCGATCTGAAGATAAGTAGTTTTACTTGAACAATTTGGTGTAATGAAATCAGCCGTACGATCGTTTATTATTTTTGAGTGTAAGCATGGGCCGTACCCAGGGGAGAGAGTGGACAGATGACCCACCAAACCTTTGATTGTCTAATATCCGACATTCTTAGTAGACGGCCGGTCATAACTTTAACCTATAGGAATGTATGAAGAGATTGATAAAAGTGGAAAATGCGAAAAAATTGTGTCAGAATCAAAGTGGCAATCCATAGTCCTTGCCTACCCTTATGGGATAGAGGCGTGATATTGTATAAGTATATACTTAACCTACAGCTATACATGTCTATGAGTGTAAGTATGTATATTTTGTAACCCACCTGCCATCGTAGAGAAAGACTCGCCGTGTATATGCGACGAGAACAGGAACCGCCACTTGTGCTGGTGCTTCTGGGGTATATGGCTGTTCAGCCACACGATATGTGACAGGTCGATGAACGCGGGGTAGTCGGGCATCGGGTCCAGACCTGGGAACAGGAGGGTTTGTCATGTTGACTCACGTAACGGTTGTTTTAAAAGAGCGACTGACCACCTGCCCCCTAAGTCTCTAAGATACGTTATTTGCACCACTCGTAACAAGCGCGTAACGTAACTCATCGCGTTTATAATAATAATACCAGCCCTGTATTATATACAGAATACCATTTAACGCATATTACACGAAATTAACGTAACACGGCCGCGTTAGGAGTTATACTGACAGAGACTTACGGGGTCGCTGTGTTAAAAAATAAGCCTTTTATTTCTGTCTCGCGCACTCGCGCCGCGGTACTAAACGCCAGAGTGGGACAGCACACCGTGCGAGGCGGCCGCACTATTGGATAGTTCATTGCGTTGGCGCTGCAGCGAGTGATAACACATTGACTGCGGCTCACGTAACAAATGTCACAATGTACCCACGTATCAATAATTCTAACTAAACTTTAAAAAATAATATCTATTGGTTCAGAAGATTGCATTTCTATGGAATCAAAGCTCCAGTAATAAGAATATTTCGAGTAGTTAGATTTCTGATTTTTTTCTGACCTTCGGGTATGGGCAGGAGCGGGGGCGCGGTGGGGGGCAGCAGCGCGGGGCTCTCGTCCTCCTGCCTTTTGTTGATGCCGTACAGGTTCATGAACACCAGCTCCGCCAGCTGCTTCAGCAGGATGTTCATTTGTAACCTGGCGATAAAGAGGTTACATCCTACTAATATTATAAACGCGAAAGTTTGTAAGAATGTATGGATGTTTGTTCCTCTTTCACGCAAAAACTACTGATCAGATTTCGATGAAATTTGGCACACAGGTAGATCATGTCCTGGATTAACACATAGGCTACTTTTTATCCCGGGAATAGTTTGATAAGAGATCGATGTATGTTAAAGGATGATGTGGTGACTAAGATTGAAAGAAGTATGCTGAGGTGGTTTGGGCACGTGGAGAGGATGGATGAAAGACGGATCACAAAAGGTATTTATCGAGCGAATGTGGATGGTACGGCTGGAAGGGGACGCCCGAGGAGAACATTTTCTGACCAAATAAATGATCTTCTCAGAAAAGGCCAGGTCAGGAGTACCCTTATCAGACGAAAATGTATGAAAAGAACTATGAATGTGGAAGAGGCGAAAGAGGTTTGTCAAGATCGTAGCATGTGGCGCTCAATAGTCTCTGCCTACCCCTATGGGATAAGGGCGTGAGTGTGTATGTATGTATATATGTATCCCGGGAAAATATAAACCGGGACTTTTATACCGGAAAAACTTGTTGACACGGGCGGAGCCGCGGGCAAAAGCTAGTTAAGTAGTAATTATGTTAACACCATGAGCCGTCTGTTTTATCGAAGTACGATTACCGCATTTAGGTCTCTGGTTCGAACCCCTGGTCGGGTTAAGTAATATTAGGTCATTCTGCTCATTATGAGCCTAGAGTTTTCGAGTCATGCACGATAAAATAGGTCCCATACATGGTCTAACATAATTGGCGATGGGGGGAGGGGGGGGGAGCCCTTAATGTCATTATCGTAGAATGTAATGACAGCGATCGCAAGTAACATAGGTTTTAATACAAGTTTATGATCAGCTGCGCATGTATGAGCAACGAAGGGTTCGCCTGGTCGTCCCATCTCCTTGTTAAATGAATGCTCTAAGATATAACCTTACCATCTGGACAGCTGTTCCGCGGTGCAGTGGTGCTGGGGGGTGTCCGCGTCCCCCACGGTGGCGGCGACCGCCTCGCCGAGCGCCTGCACGTGGGACGCGCGCCCCCGGAACCCTTTACTGATCCACGTCTGCGCTCGCTTCGACGATGAAGCTTTCAGCATTTTTATGTACGTCGATGCTATACTTTCGCAGTACTGTAGAGGAATCATTTTCACTGATTATGAAGAGAGTTACTCGATTCGTCGTGATGTTTTTTTTATGGCATCGAATGACGAGACGAGCATGCCGTTCGCTTGACGGTAAGCGATACGACCACCTATAAACAGTAGAAACACCACCCAGCACCTCGAGCCACGAAATACTGTGTGGCACTCCACTGCGCTCGTCATCACGAGACATAAGATGTTAAGTCTTATTATGTCCAGTAGTTACACTGGCTACAATGCCCTTCAAAGCGAAACACAACAGTGCATGGCAGCATGCACACTGCTGCTTGGCGGTAGAAATAGACATTGCAGTGGTACCCAGCCAGACGGACTCTTACATATGAGAGTCCTACCACCAGTAAATGACGTCATGACGATTACATTGTCAAGCGTAGTTAATTCATAAATTGTATGAGGTCACGAATTCGATTACCAGGCTGGAGTACTTGGGAACGTTTGATTCGCCAAAATTAACTACCTGACCACAGGATATTTGTGACTGATATGCCAACCTCTGTTTTATCATGGGAAGAGTACCTATAAACTCGTCCAAGTGTGAATCAACTAGTTCCACTTCTACGTACCTCTTCTTGTGACTACGTAAATAGGATAATCTGAGGGCGAATGTAAATGCCCAAAAATACCTTTTCTTTTTCAAATCACCCTGGCTTTTTAATTTTAATAAGCACTAAAAGGCCTAGCGACTCGTCTCGTCATTAAATTAGGACGAGTTACCTCTCTTAAGAGCTGGTAAGGAAGTTCCACCTCCTCGTTATAATCCTTGCCCAGGCTATTGTATATAACCATCATCCTCTCGTCCACCGTACCTATAAGAAAATAAGGTTCAAAATGAAGTAGAAAATTGGAAAGAGACTAGTCAAATGAAATTGACTGCTCAAATGAAATTGTAGTAACTTTTACAATAGGACTAGACTTAGATTGGACTACATTTTGCTCATGACTGACCGTTTATTTAAATTTTAAACTAGACTTTGTTCGCGGCTCCGCTCGCGACAATAAGTTTTTCCGGGATAATAGTCCCGCTTTATATTTCCCCGGGGTAAAAATTAGTCTATGTTATTATGTAGCTTTATATTGGTGAAAGATTTATCCCGCAGGTTTTTATTTTTTTATGGCTGCGCATGACGATACGAGCATGCACCTTGAGCTACAAAGCACCGTATGGCACTCCACTGCGCTCGTCATCCTGAGACGTAAGATGTTAAATCTCATTATGTCCTGTAGTTCACTGGCTACAATGTCCTTCAAACCGAAACACAACAGTGCATGCACACTGCTGCTTGGCGGTAGAAATAAACATTGCGGTGGTACCCACCCAGACGGACTCTTACATATGAGAGTCCTACCACCAGTAAAGTTTTTGAGTTTATTCGTTACAAACATACAAATCTTTCCTCTTTATAATATTAGTATAGATGGGCAAGACAAATGCACTCCACTGCACCTCTTGATAAATGTAGTGGAGATACAGATGAAGTATCAGTGCATGACAGATGATTATCCGGTCACTGCCTTGGCGTAGTTGTTGCGTGCGCGATATGACTACCGCTCTCAGGTCCCGGGTTCGAATCCCGGGTCGTGCAGTGATTCTGAGTTTTTCTAATCAGCCTGGAGTCTGGAATTTATGCCCTATATGGCAATATGCTCGTCCCTTATCGCATTAAGCGAAACAGATATGGTGAAAAGTAGGTGCACTGGTTACACCTTTGCCTACCCCTTCGGGAATAAAGGCGTATGTTGTTGTTTTTTTTTGTGTTTTAAACAGGTAGTACTAGCATTGATTTTAGTTTCACGCACAGCCCTTGCGCTCGTTGGATTGTCTGTCAATTGTTTATTTGTGTTCTGAATACAAAGGAATTGCGCTCTAATGCACATGACAGTAAAGTGGGAATTAGAATGAATGCAGTGGTCTGCAAACATTTTAGGCCAGTAAAATGAAAGCATTCCTCAAAAACAAGGGAGTGCGACTTCTGTAACAAAATATAATCTCACCTCTCACATTAAAAACGTACAACTCCGCAAACCGATTGAAGTCCACTGTAGGTAACTTCTGCTGCCCCGAGCCAAACAGGAAGTTGGTCAAGTACTGCGCCAGTCGGGGGTCTATCTGAGGACCCCAGAATTTCTGAAAACGTAGCGTAGAAACTATTTATTACACACACACACACACACTCCGCGGTGGCGATCTTCGGCGCATTAGGGACGGCTGGAGGTTCCTCCGACTCACGTTTAAGTTGTCGTCCGCAACCGCCCCTGCGTGTATCGCTATTGCAGTCCGTCTCCTGTTGTTGGGGGGTCTAAGAAGCCCCCGCGCACACACACACTCACGCCTTTTTATCCCCGAAGGGGTAGGCAGAGACGCAACAAGTGCACCCACTTCTCGCCGTGTGTATTGCGTCCCATGATGTGATGGGGGGCGAGCCTATCGCCACATCGGGCACAAATTCCACACTCCGGGCTGATACTGAATAGAAAAACCCAACATCACTTTGCCCGACCCGGGGATCAAACCCAAAACTTCAGCTTTGCAATCTTACCGTAATAAAACTACGCCACCGAGGCAGTCAGTTAAATATTACACACGCGCGTATCGGCGAGCACACGCTTATAGGTAATGTTCACATATTCAACGCAAACGTTATGATCAGCTTTCGACTACAATAAAGGTGGTTCTGCATTCGACCCGTATGTATGTCTGTGATTTTCTCAAAAACTACTGATCAGATTTCGATGGGGTTTTCTTTATTCAATTTTTCTTTTTATTGGTCCGCTTTTCCATGAATGAACCGGTGGCATGGCATTAAGATAACTTAATAATTTCGTTAACAAAATCAGTCCTTATTCCCAAATCCGTCCAGTTGTATTTAAAGAACTTGCGGCGCGCGTGTTGTAACATTAGTTCCGGTAATAACGCTGTATTAGCATTACCTCTTATTATAATTGTTCTCGCCTCGAGTTTATTTGCGTACTGTTTACGATTCTTGGAGAAAATTACGCGGAACGAGAAATATATCCCGTTTAATATTTGTTTTGAAAATATTTCCAGGAATAATGGTGTTCTAATTAACTAATGTTGGACAGAATAATATCGAAGATTATGTTACACGAGCTTTTGCCCACGGCTTCGCCCGCGTTAATAAGATTTTCCGGGCTAAAAGTACATAAAAACCTTCCCGTTGAATCACTCTATCCAACATATTAATATTATGACGTTGATTAATTTCAACCAAATTTGATTACCATAAAAACGGTTCTAGTGAGTTAATCTTAAAAGATAGACTGTCGCGGACATTTTTTTAGATCATTTCAAGAGGAATAATTCTTTCATACATATATTTTTGGTATCTTGAACCGTTTTCGCAGCGCACGCAATGGAAGCCCTCAAAGATGAATAATTTTCCCCGTTTTTTTCACATTTTCCATTATTTCTTCGCTCCTAATAGTTGCATCGTGATGCTATATAGCCTAAAGCCTTCCTCGATAAATGGTCTATTCAACACAAAAATAATTTTTCAATTCGAACCAGTAGTTCCCGAGATTAGCGCGTTCAAACAAACAAACAAACTCTTCAGCTTTATAATATTAGTATAGATGAACGAATATGCACTCTTTCGAATAATTTGGAATGATGAAGTTGTTGCACCTCTGCCTACCTCTTTGGGGATAACGCCGTGATGTGTGTGCGTGTGTAGGTCAAATGGTTCCTAGTCTTTATTCACGTTTTTTTTGAATAGGCACAAACGAAATCACAGATTATATAAGTCTGCCACAAGAATTACCCACTCATGATATGAGATTACCTATAATTTTCCCTCGTTACTCGCACTCGTAATATACTGTGACGTACAAAAATCTCTACCCTCTCCAAGATACACTCCTACATACCCTCAACAAACTAACCAATGACGTCACAAACCATTAGTACAGTAGTAGATTTCTCTAGTACATAACCAGAGGTTATGGACAGGCTCCGAGCTATATCTCGCGCATTTTCATACAATATTTACATCGGTTGCATGGTTTTCTTCATCGCCAGTGTATTGTAGTAGATCAGGGTGTATGATTTTGGTCTAGGGCTAGTAAATAAGCGTTTTTCAAGAGCGGTAGCGATAGCTGGTTTTTTAGAATTTATTTATAATCGATTTCTACCTGCAGCGTCGCCCGCGAAGAAATTTAACCAAAGTTTTAAAGTAAATTGCAAGTATCTTCTTATTATAAAAATCGCTGATTTGTTTTCTGTTATTCTTCTTTCATTTCTTTCAATGTACAGACAAAACCATGTTCTGCTGTTTGATTACGTGTAGGTACAGATTAACAGACGTACATCCACGTCTTTTATTCCTAATATTTGTTCTTTACGTCTTTGTAATGGCGCGTATACTACCGTTTTACGTCTTTGTAATGGCGCGTATACTACCGTTGGCAATATATTATCATCCATTCATTCTATACGCATTTATATACAACATAACCAAGTCATCTCGACCGGGGTAATACTTCAGTCTCATAAAAAAACAACTAAAATGACACAGTGGCGGCGTAGTATAGGTTGGCAGCCGGGGCAGTTCTCTTTCTAACAACCATCCCACAAAAAAAAATTTTTTTTTAGCGGACAATCGGCTTGATCCCCCTTGGACCCTATGCCCGGGCAAAACGCACCCTTGGCATCGCCGGGTAAAGACGGTCCTGACACGAAAATTGTACCGGTAGTAAACAGCAAATAGTGAACACCTGGTGCTTGCTACCCGGGGCGGACTCCCCCCCTCTAGTGAAATGACAACTTTGTGTTGCTTTTATATGAGTGAGAATCCCAGAGGCATAAACACCCCCCTCCCTGATCCTTATCGTAAAATGATAGTGATGTATGCAATTTACTCTTATCATTCACAAAACATCAATTTACTTTTATCCGCAGACCACTTATCTGGACAATTTATTGTCCAGTTGATGATTCATACATTATCAAGGTGACAACATCTTTTAGTCGAATTATGAATGCAAGAGATTACATCAGAGTTCATTGACAATATTATAAATGCGAAAACTATTTTGATTCTTACGCTTCCACGGCTAAACCACTGAACTGACTTTGATTAAATTTGGTACGGTGACAGTTTTAACAAGAAATAGGAAACAGACATTTTGGCATTATTTATCACAAACAAAATTCTTGTTCGTATGTTTTACTTCACTGTTATCCTTAATAGATAAATGCACGTAACGTCGATAATTCAGAGGTTGGGTTTTGAACCTGTATACCTTCCTGCTATACTGACCAAGCTATCGCCGCCTAAAGGCCGGGTCATTGCCTATGTGATGTAATTTGTAGGTCGTGGCGGAAAGTTTGCGCAACACTGCGTCATTATCACGAGGTTCGAATCCTCATGGGAACGCGATATTTATCTTAAAATGTTTAATCACGCGGGGAAATTTGTTTTTCTTATCTACAGCTTTAGAAAATTCATAATATATTCATTTAACTATTGACGCAGATTATTGAATATAATTATTGGAACGAAATTCCTTATCGCGCGTTGTGAAAGGGAGCTAGACGGAAAAAATTCTCACGAAAAGTTGAACGACACTTTTATACTTGCCCTGTGAAACCAGCCAGTGACAATAAAGAACTGGCCGTAAAAGTGACATTCGAAATTTAAATTAAAAAAGACAATTTACATGCTTTTTAGAGTAGTTTTGGAACTAATAAAATATGTATGAAATTTATATAAAAAAAGGCAATTTAAATGCTTTTTAGAGTAGTTTTTTCGTTAGTTGTATGTTAATTTTAATGTCAATGCTTGCTTAGGTGATGATCGTGATTCGATGACATATCTATTGTGTAGGTAAAGTAAATGTTCTCATTGATGTGGTAACGTTTTAATGAATTATACAATTATTATTATAACTTAAAAGAAATAAAATTTTATTACAATATCTTCACTAATTAATCGAAAAGAACTTCGTTCCATCCGGGTGTCCCTTGACACCTCTCAAGTTTATTTTATTTTAGGGGTGAGTGGTTTACTATGCCAAAGCCGGATAATAGCAAGAGGCTAATAAATATTCGATGCTGTTTAAACATATTTATTTATTTATTTTATTTATTTATTTATGCACTTTATATACAATTAATGTACATAGGCGGACTTAATGCCGTAGGCATTCTCTACCAGTCAACCTTAGGGTGGTGCAGAGATAAATAAGGTAGGTGCATCAAAGTTATCGTAACCGGTAAATATATTTAATAATAGACATAAATATTATACGATAGACATACATATTAATTAATTATAAATATATTAATAAATGAAGACATTACTAAAAATTAATAAATAAAAATAATAAATATATAGAACACATACGATATATAAAAATATATAATGAGTTGAGGAGGTGACTCTTCCATTCCATTCAGCAATAGTTGTCGTACCCTATTTTTGAAGGTAAACCGAGTCGTAGACGCTCTGATTTCGAGGGGGAGTGAATTCCATAGAAGTATAGATTGAATAGTGAAAGAAGAGTGAATAAAGTCAGAGCTGTGAGGAGGACACTTAAGGAGAAGATTGCTAGATGAGCGAAGGTTTCTATCATGGCTATTGCAAAGGTATGGGATTTTTGAAGATAAGTAGGTAGGTGGAGTAGGGGAGGTAAGCAAAGAGAATAGAGTGGTAAGTGCACGCAAAGATCGGCGCTGTCGTATAGGTAGCCATTTTAATTGTTGTCGATAAGTAGAAATATGATCATATTTACGAAGATTATACACGAATCGAATGCAGTTATTAAGAAGACGGTCTAGTTTATTGAGTTGGTCTGCATTCAGATCAAAATAGCACACATCACCATAGTCGATTACAGGAAGGATTAAGGCTTGTACCAGCATAGTCTTGGTCTTAGGCGGGAGGAAATTCTTTAGGCGGTATAGAGCGCGAAGAGTACCGGTGACTCTCTGACATACAGAGGTTACCTGGGGCCTCCAGCTCAGGGAAGAGTCGATGTTTAGACCGAGATTTCTAACGTTTGAGCTCCAAGGAATGACATTGCCGTTAAATATAATAGGTGGAATAATTGTGTTATCCAACCTGCCAATTATCCTTGGACTACCTACAATGATGGCCTGACATTTAGCGTGTTACGATTTTTTTTTATTTTGACACGGTAAAATTTAGACTAGTTAACCAATGGACACGATATGGCAATAATGCGCAAACAATTTTTTCTGCCAATCCTGACGGGGGTCGAGGTAGACACGGATAACACACATTTAACAAAAAATCCACAAGTGCACGGTTTAATATAAAGTCGTTTTTTACACAATAACACAGCAAAAATCACAATTTCTGTGGAGCACCGCTTAATGTCAGTCTCGTAGAATATAATGACAACGATCGCAAGTCACATAGGTTTTAATAAAAGTTTATGATCAGCTGCGCATTTATGGCCAACGAGGGGTTCGCCCAGTCATCGCATCTCCATTGGTAGTAAGGCTTTCATTTCGAGACTCTCGGTCTCGAAAATTTCGAGAGTCTCGACGATTTTTTTGTATTTTCGAGACTCGAGACTGCTGCTTCCAGTCTCGGGAAAAACGAGACTTTCAAAACTTGCGTTAAATTATTATTATTATTGAAAAATTACTAAACTATCAGGATCTTTTTAAATTCGGGTCAATGGCGACACAGAAAAATTAACACTCACACACACATTCACTCACGCCTGTTATCCCCGAAGGGGTAGGCACAGGTGCAGCTAGTGCACCCACTTTTCGCCGTTATTACGTCCCATGACGTGATAGGGGGCAAGCCTATCGCCACATCGGGCACAAATTCCAGACTCCGAGCTGATACTGAATAGAAAAACTCAATATCAGTTTTTCCCGGCCCGGGAATCGAACCCGAGACCTCAGCATTGCAGCCACAGTCACACAGAAAAATTAAATTTTTGATAATCTGTCGGAAGTCGCAAGATAACCTTATTGAAACATATACGGGTGTTTATAATTAAGTTCATCATTGTTATGATAAATTGTGAAAGATCTCTTTTTGAAAATGGTAGCGATAGGGTGAAATACTCAAACTATTGCTAAATCCCTGCTAAGCATATCGAAGGTCACGGAGTGCAAATGTGCATGCTATCGCAACTCACGTAGGAGTCTGCTCTAGAGCAGAGTCTCTCGCTGTTTGAAGATGGGACTCGAATAAAATGTCAAATAAGCATGAAACACTACGCGGCACCCTCATGCACTTTATTTATACGATAGCGGGTCGCCGATCGCCCAAACGCCGTCTGCAGGCCTGCTTTAAAAGAGGCTAGATATAGTCTCTTCTGCATCTATTACGAGAAAGGAGTCTTCACTTACATGCGTGACATGTTTCGACCCCAAAAACCTGCGACGCGAGACCGTTAAAATACAAAAAGTCCCGATACTTTGGGACACGAGATGACCCAAATACTAATGCTAATCTATACGTACTTCTAGCGTAGAATTAGAGAGATTTTTATTAATGTGATTTACTTCATTAAAAATTATAAAACAAAACCCCCCGCTGAGTCTGTATGTATGTGTTAACGCCAAATTACTCAAATACTACCGAACAGGTTTCGTTGAATTTTGGTATGAAGATAGTTGGACACTCTGGAAAGGCTATAGGCTACTTTTTATCCTGGTAAAGTTATTTCACGTGGTCGAAGCAGTGAGCAAAAGCTAGTTTGTAATAAAATCAAATTCTCGCTCTGAAAGTAATTATCCAGGGTTGTTTGTCTTTTACGTGACAACTATAAAAATTGAAAATTCGTATAAGTAATTGGTAATTTAACGTCCATATGAGTTTATAAGTGTGATTTATAAAGTACTTTATTGGCATATCTTGTATTGACTGCCTAAAAAGTCTATGATTCGTGCCCTACGAGTATAATGACTATTTTTGAAATAGTCTCGAAAGTCTCGTTTTTTTTCGAGACCGGATCAAGTCTCGTTTTTTGTTCCCGAGACTCGTAAATGCACCGAGACTGAAAGCCCTAATTGGTAGATACTCAAAGCGGTAAAATGACTACAATGTAATAATTACTTTGTAGTCCAAATAACCGTGGTCTGGTACTATAGGGCCTAGGGCGGTCAACATTGTAAGTCCACTATTACCTTTTTTTAACACGCGGAAATCCATTTACAGGTTTCCGCCGGGCTCACCGGTCTAAACCATCCTACCGACTATAACCCCGCCATTCTACACTCTCCCTGATATCAAAGGTCGCGGAGTGTGCTTGTGTATGCAACCGCAACCGCCGCAGGTGTCGGCTCCTGGGCAGAATCTCTCGCAGTCTGAGGAATAAGACACACACACACGCTCACGCCTTTCTTCCCCGAAGGGGTAGGCAGAGACGCAATTAATGCACCCAATTTTCGCCGTGCGTATTCCGTCCCATGATGTGATGGGGGCGAGCCGATCGTCATATCGAGCACAAATTACAGACTTCGGACGGATACCGAATACAAAAATCCAATATGACTATGCCCAACCAGGGGACCGAACCCGAGACCTCGGGATTGCAGTCGTACCGTAATACAACTACGCCACCGAGGAAGTCGTTCCCAATATTTCTGTCTCTATTAGCTTACTGGAGTGATAAAACATAGACATTCCCCAAACTTCAACACGCTTCCGCTTATAATGCCAAATCGCCGTTCCCCTGACCCCACACGGAACCTAAACAAAACATATAGCCGACATTGTTCCGCGCGAAAAATAAACAATTGTTCGATCTTTCGCCGACGGACTATGTTTAGCGCGCGGCCTGGCGCGGGCAGATGTATGACGGCCATCAAACGAGGCGTCTGCGCCGATTTTGATTCATGATACATTAAACTGAACGTTTTAATATTGACGGTGGAATTTCGGTTCCGTAAAAATATGGCTTTATTTATGGATTCAAAAAAAATACAATCTAAGATTAAGGAAACTTGTGAGTTATTGTGTAACATAATTTCACCACATCATATGATAAATACCATTTAAAAAACTATTAAAACCATTTATTTTTCTACACACACATAAAAACACCAAAAAAAAAATAAAAAAAAAACAAACTTACATATTATTAAGTATTTGTTTGCAATATGTGTGGTAGACTGCCTCGGTGGCGTAGTTGTATTATGGTACGACTGAAACGCTGAGGTCTCGGGTTCGATTCCCGGGTCGGGCAAAGTGATATTGAGTTTTTCTATTCAGTATCAGCTTGGAGTCTGGAATCTGTGCCTGATATGGCGATGGGCTCGCCCCCTATCACATCGTGGGACGGAGTAACGGCGAAGAGTGGGTGCACTAGTTGCGTCTCTGCCTGCCCCTTCGGGGATAACGGGCGTGAGTGTATATCGACGCTGGAAAGCAAACACGTAGTAACTGACACAGATGATGTATGTCAGTTACTACGTGTTTGCTTTCCAGCGTCGATATGTATGTATGTGTGGTAGAAGGGTTACCAGTTCAGTATACGCATATGTCTCAAACCGATAGGTCTCTCATATGCGAGGGGAGGTATGATGGGTAGGTATTTAGGTACCACCGCAATGTCTATTTCTACCGCCAACCAGCAGTGTGCATGCACTTAATGGACATTGTAGCCAGCGTAATTACTGGGGGGTTGTATAGTCGCTGACTGGGCATTATGAGACTTGTGTTTTGGGATGACGAGTGCAGTGGAGTGCCACGAGTACTTTGTAGTTCAAAGTTGTGTATGGCGTAGGTACTTTTTATGGGTAGTCATTTCGCTTACCAGCAGGTATGGCAAGCTCGTTTCCTCATTCAATTAAATTTACCACGGCATGGCATAGGAACTTTTACGACTTTAACGGCGAAGGAAAACATCGTGAGGAAACCTACATACCTGAGAATTGTCTATAAGAATTTCGAAGGAATGTGAAGTGTGCCAACCCTAGGCCTGCGTGGTAGACTAAGGTCTAAAACCCTCTCAGTAGTAGAGGAGGCCCGAGCTCAACAGTGGGCAGTATATAATACAGGGCTGATATTATTATATAGGGACTTCACTGCACAAGCCCAAGGATAGCGTCGACCAGCAACGGATGTTATGTCCCTTGGTTATCAGCATAATTATGCCGATCTTACAGCGTTTTTCGTCATTGATAATAGAAGCCAGTTACTGTTTATTTTTTTATAACATTTGTGTTGAAGCAACTCTTATTCCTTTTACATTAACGAAGATCTTGTTATGGCAATCGTTATTATTATTTTAGCCGCTATTTTTACATTTACAGTTCATACAGAAATGAGCCTTAGAGGATGAATTAATGCCACCGAGATTTTCCTGAGCCCAAAAATACTCAACTCAATATAATTGCGTCAAAATCTTCAAGCATCCAGCTTTAACCTGTCGATACCGGATCCTTAAAGTATTCGCTGACAGAGTTAAAACCGATGCAAAACAATTTCAAACGCAATACATTTCTCTTATTAAATTAACGGTTGTATCGAAAGCATTGGCATATCGCGAATAAATCTCTAAGCGTTACAATTTTTATTATTTTTATTTTTCGCAGTGTTCCAATTTCAAAAATGTTATAACAAAAACCAAGCCTCTATTGTATACTGTGAACTATCCCACTATAGGACACGAGCCTCGTCTACTAGGTACTGAGAGGGTTTAAGGCTTAGTCCACCACGCTGGCCTAGTGCGGGTTGGTAGACTTCACATACCTTCGAAATTCTTATAAGAAACTTCTTAGGTATGCAGGTTTCCTCGCGATGTTTTCCGTCACCGTTAAAGCTAACGATAACTGATAAACAATACACACGTAACTTTGAAAAGTCAGAGGTGTGTGCCTTGGGTTTCGAACCTCCGGACATTGTCTCGGCAGACCGTTCCATTCCCAACTAGGCTATCGTCCCGTCCCAACTAGGCTATCGTCCACTAGGTAATATATTATTACCAAATAATTACAGTATTCCATAAACTGTCACAATCTGTCATTTTTGACATGTAAATATATTTTGTAATAGCTTTTAAACGATACGGCCAACCAGAACAAATTGGAATTGGATTGGATAATAGCTTTTATAATAATTATTCATTGTAAAAGATGTTTGGTCCTTAAGGGTACTGAACGTGCATTTCTTCATACGTAGCTTCGCCCTAGTGGCATGGAGTATGTGCTACCTGCGAACTATACACACACTATATACAACTTATACCATAAAAATAACTTATCCCGTGGTCTTAATATCGAAACAGCTGGAGAGAATCATGGCGCGTTTGTTAAAATATCCACCGAATCGTTTTTTTTTTTCACGTGGAGAGCCACGTAAATGTCTAGACGTAACAAATACGTTCACGCTAGGTATCTGCAGTATTTAACGTAGTTTTTATGTACGGCTAGGCAACGGGTTGCTTAGCTAATAACGCGAAACTCAATTATTTAAATGGAATCCAGTAACTCTTCTTGCATTTGCCCGAGCACTACCCTATTCTGCTAATTATAAAAAAAAATATAATGTGCAATTACAATCCTACATTCTACAAAGATGTCCGCTTTTTGTATGAGTGGCCTCAAAATCTAACCAGGCTCAAACTTTAAGGCCTAGTTTTTGGGAGTACCTACTATCCGCCGGTGTTGCTCTTCTACAACACATTTTTGTTGCCTGGGAAAATTCGCAAAACGCAATTGGTATTTTTTGCGACTTGTCTAAAGCTTTCGATTGCGTTGAACATGCCACACTCCTGTGTAAACTACGCCATTATGGCATCAGAGATAACGCTCTGAATTTAATAGCATCTTACCTTAGTGATAGATCACAGTGCGTCGATGTTAACGGAGTCAAGTCTTCTGGTTCCCCAGTGCATATGGGGGTTCCACGAGGCTCGATTCTAGGTCCTTTGTTATTTTTTATTTATATTAACGACTTGCCTTTCTTTGTTAGAGGTATGTGTGATATTGTGCTATTTGCTGATGATACCTCTCTTGTATTTAAGATTGATCGTAAAAAAACAAACTTTGACGACGTAAATAGTGCACTGTCGCAAATCTTAGATTGGTTTACTACCAATAATCTGTTATTGAACGCAAAGAAAACCAAATGCATTCGTTTTACGTTGCCTAACGTCCAAAAGCAAACGATAGACTTATTTTTAAATAATGAATCTTTGAAACCAGTCGATTCAGCAGTTTTCTTGGGAATAACATTGGACCCTAAACTTCAATGGAACGCTCAAATTTCTTGCCTGGCGGGGAAACTCAGCTCAGCGGCGTTTGCAATACGCAAAGTGAGACAATTGACCAATGTCAACACTGCTAGGCTTGTCTATTTTAGTTATTTTCACAGTGGTATGTCCTATGGAATTTTGCTTTGGGGCAGAGCCGCTGACATTGAAACAATTTTTATATTACAAAAAAGAGCTATACGAGCTATTTATAACTTAGGAGCACGAGTTTCTCTTAGGGAACGCTTTAAAGAAATAGGCATCTTGACAGTTGCATCACAATACATTTTAGCTAATATCGTATATGTAAGACAAAACATTGAATGTTTTAGTAAAAATAGTGATCATCATAATATTAATACTAGAAATAAAGATAAATTAACAGTACCAAGTCACCGATTGCACAGGGTACGTTGTTCGTTTGTGGGACTGGGTATACAACTTTATAATAAAATACCACCAACTGTTTTAAATTTACCTTTGAACAAATTTAAGCAATTTATTAAAAATAAATTATTAAAAAAGGGTTACTATACTGTTGACGACTATTTTAATGACAAAAACCCATGGGAATAGTTGCTCGCTACGCAAGGATAAGATCGATTGTATTTAGCTTAAGTGACTTGTGACAGATGGATATGTGCGACTTTCCCGGGTTGTCCTAAGAGTATATTTTTGAACATACTACGTTACTCATTTGATATACTCCTTTGTTGCATCTCTTTTGTCTTGGTTAGCCACAATCTGAGTAGTCTTGCTCGCTTTAACGTCTGTGCTCGCGGCGGCGTCGTGTGCCGGGTCGGTCACTTCCCTGTAACATGGTTGAGGAGGCCGATGGCTGGCACATGCGTCATACTCGTGAACGGGTGCTGCTTGTGTGGACTGGTCTGCTCTGTTTGATGGTTGACTTTATTTTTTACTTAAAATTAAACATGTAGGTGGTTGTTTCACTTAGGTACTCTCCGTTAATTTTCGCATTTAATATCCATCTTTAAAATTGAAGTAATATTGTGATTTTCAAATTGTAAAATATACATATTTAAAAAAAAAATGATAAAAGACCTACGCTGAGTTTCTTGGTGCTTCTTCTCAGGTCAGTGGGCTTTTCCGAAGCACCGGTAGAATCTTTTAGTATAACAACATTGTGAAAAATGAAAAATGACGTGTAAAAGTGCCCTTAGGGGCCTAATTACTGAATAAATGATTTGAATTTGAATTTGAATATCCAAATATGTATATATTAAAGTATCTTGGTTAAAACTTTAGGCCCGTTTTTGGGCATTTATATTATATGTGGTCCTTCAAGCGTAAACAAGCCGACATGACTGTGCCGACCGTCCGACCAATGTTTATCGCTTGCCAGTCATGTTTTTGGCCTTTCTTCACTTATCATCAGATGCAGAAAAAACAAAATTAAATAGTGTTGTTCCTTCCTAATTTGTATAAGATCAAAACTCTAAAAATGAGTTACGAGCATAAGCTAAGCGATGTAACGGTTAGCACTAGAACTGTATAAACAGTAGCCATATAAAACGAGCTACAAAGTTCTGCGTTTCGCTCGTTGCGCTGAGCAACAAGTCTCATAATGGTTAGGTTAGGATAGGTTAGAATATCCTTTAAACCGAAACCATACCATACCAGCCCTGTATTATACCGCCCACTGCTGAGCACGGGCCTCCTCTACTACTGAGAGGGTCACCACGCTGGCCTAGTGCGGGTTGGCAGACTTCACATATCCTCGAAATTCTGAGAACAACTCAGGTATGTGGGTTTCCATACAATGTTTTGTTTGTTTACTTTAAAGCGAGCGATAATTCTCAAAGAATAGACACTTTGGTGTAAAGTCACTTTTTTAAAATGGTATTGGTTCTTTGCTTTCATGTTTCTTTTATACCGACTTCTCAAAATAACTGCCAGTGTGACCAACAAACTAAAATACCGTGCTATGAATCTTGCTTTCCATACACAGGTCAGGGCTGTCATAACTTAATTTTAATTTGAAACCACAACTGAATTACACCCCTACAAATCGGGCATGGCACCCAATCTAGCTATAAAAACAATGTCTAGACAAACGAATGCCATAAAGCCAGGCCGGCTAGGGGTGTGCCAGAGGCGATGACGTCATAGACCCCCTCCTTCGCCCCGAGTCTATCGCAAACACGCCCAGTAATGAGTGTACAGCGGTTCTATTTGAATGCCATTTATTGGGCGTGGTTGAATATTTGTTGAGTTACTGTTATGATTGTACTGAATTGGAAAACAAAGCTATTTGAGAATTAATTGGATTATTTCATACCAATTAATGTGCTTTTATGATAGTTTTGGAGAGATCAAATTTGTTTCTGCATTTACTTCTAATATATATCCAAACATCTTCACAAAGTTTTTCATTTATAATACCAGTAAGATACAAATGGGCAAGGTACTTTTGACGTAGTCTTGAACCACTGAAACGACGAACCGGGCTGTTTTACAGTGTTAAAGTTTACACACACACATACACTCACGCCTGCTATTCCCAAAGGGGTAGGTAGAGGCGCAACTAGTGCACCCACTTTTCGCCGTCATTCTGTCCCATGATGTGATAGGGGGCGAGCCTATCGCCATATCGGGCACAAACTCCATACTCCGGGCTGATACTGAATAATGTTAAAGTTTATTTTGATATCGCATTAAACAGATAATGTAGATAGTACTTATATTATTAGCATTTATTTTGGAGCATAAATTAAAGTGTTACTTTTGTATTCAGTCGGCTTAAAAATCTATATGACGAGCACTTACGCAGAAGTCGTGAAACAGATTCAAATTCTTCCAATAACAAAACCTGTATCATCCAAGACCGCTATAAGCAATTATTTAATCCCTGGCGAAAAAAGAGGGGTATTATTTATCCCAGGAACAGACACACAGGCGGAGCCGCTATCAGAATAATCTAAAAACAAATTATGTGCCAAGGCAAGGCTTTCATTCTTTCCATAAACATAGAACAGATAGCGAGGCGAGAACATAAAAATATTCATAAACTTCATGTAATTAGCAGTTACAATTTACTTTTGAGTTAAGATCATCGCGTATTATAGAGAATGATTAGTTTAGCGATTTATATACCTGAAATATTCGAGACTATCCCGCCTTCACACCCACCACTGCAACTCCTGTAAGCCAGGACCGACAGTGGCACGTATTTTATGACACCGAGCGGTGAAGCTCGGCGAGTCTCAGGGAACACTAATTAGTCTTAACCCGCAACAAAGTTAATCAAATAGAAGAATAGGGAGGAGTTAGAAATACATTTTCCACTATACTTGAGATATGTAAGAAATTGTCACGGACACGATTTACTGATGTTAGGATACTTGGATCCCGGATGTGAAGCGTGTGGATGCGATTGTGTATCCGTCCGACATGTATGACGCAAGTGTGTCGCGTCTCGGAATCAACCGGTGTATGTCGAACAATCGACGAGGGATCATCTCTCGTCAATCATACTTTAACTTGTCACCATCACGTGTAGTAGAGTCAAACACTCCCCTATCTCCTATCGATAGAGAGTGGTAGAATCATGGCAAGAGAACAGTAAGAGTAGGCCTGCTCGTCTAGGACATCAGTGCCACATATGACACGACAAATCAACGTGAAATTTCCGTAAGAACTTGTTTTGACGAGCATGCCCCTCGCCGGTATGTAAGCGACTCCGCCGCCTATAAACAGTAGCAACGCCGCACAGAACTGAATTACAAAGTACTGCGTGGGACTTCACTGACTTTGTCACATTGGGACATAAGATGTTAAGTCTCATATTTTCCAGTAATTACAATTCGTTCAAACCGAAAGACAACAGTGCACACTGCTGCTGGCGATAGAAATAGACATTGCGGTGGTAATTTCCCAGACGGCCCCTCGATACGAGGAACATACCAACAGTAAAATCTTAATCCCTATACTAGCTACACATCGTATATTTCCTGGTATATGGTTTATGGGCGTTGAAGTTCACTTATCAATCGACTAGTATCACAATTAAGAATATTCGATCTACTAAGAAGCAGTGCACTACCACACAGTGCTTTAATATTCAAAGTTTGGATGATACCAGTTAGCAAATGGCTTCCTATCTTCAATAATTCGTAAAAAAAAATACGGTGAAACATGCAGGCATTCCATGGTTTATAAAACTAAATATACTTTATTAATGTGCGTTATGAATGCATCTGAAATTACCATCTCATTACTTACGTACGGAGGCGTACAAACGCTTGCGTCACACGCGTGGGCCAACTATTCATTGTTTACACGGACGGACAAAATTCCTGTGTGAAAATCATGGGTTTGTGCAGGGCTAGGATAAATAAATATGGTAACAGTTGCATTCCACGCTCAGATAGAATTCGGTGAGCAGTAGAAACGTCGTGAACCTTATCTTACTTCTTAATAATATTACAAATGCAAAAATTTGTGGATGTTCTCATGTTTGTATATTTGTTAGAAGTAAACGCAGAAGCAGCTGAACGGATTTACTAGTGGTACGACTCTCATATGCAAGAGTCCGTCTGGGTGGGTACCACCGCAATGTCTATTTCTACCGCGAAGCAGCAGTGTGTATGCACTGTTGTGTTTCGGTGAAGGGCATTGTAGCCAGAGTAACTACAGGACATATTGAGACTTAACATCATGTCTCAGGATGACGAGCGCAGTGGAATTCCACAAAGTACTTTGTAACTCAAAATCAAATCATTTATTAAGTAATTAGGCCCCTAAGGGCGCTTTTACACATCATTTTTTATCAATAATAACATTCTACCGGTGCTTCGGAAAAGCCCACAGACCTGAGAAGAAGCACCAAGCAACTCAGCGTAGGTCTTTTGTTACCTTATTTTTTTTTTAAATAGTTTATATTTAACAAATCACAAGTAACAATACATACTTAATTTTAATTGTGGATATTAAATGCGAAATTAACGGAGAGTACCTAAGTCAAGCAACCACCTATATGTTTAATTTTAAGTAAACAATAGAGTCAACCACCAATCAGAGCAGACCAGTCCACGCAAGCAGCACCCGTTCACGAGTATGACGCATGTGCCAGCCATCGGCCTCCTCAACCATGTTGCAGGAAAGTGACCGACCCGGCACACGACGCCACTCAAGGTGCTACATGGTATTCCTACTGTCTATGGGTGGTCGTATCGCTTACCATCAGGCGAACGGCATGCTAGTCTCGTCATTCGATGCCATAAAAAAAATGGATGAAAATTGGCACACGGGTAGATCATGCCCCGCTCTTTTTATCCCAGTAATTTGCTTCCATGGGAAATAATGGATTTCTTTTCTGATTCTTCAAGTATATGGCGCTGTATTGTGTTTTAGAGACTTGTAGCGGGAAAGCCTTTTCACGCGGGCGTAGCCGCGAGCAGCACCTAGTGTTTGATTCTTACTGCACAAAACTTAAGATATATTTTTCGATGGATCGACAAAATGGCTTCACTACACCTGATGGTAAGTCAAGTGTAGCCCAAAATATTTCGATCGGCAAGAGATAACGATACTAAACCTTTGTCACTTACGGGGTTAATGAAAATTGACACCAAGTGTATCAGGTTAAAAACAAAAGTCCCTGCAGATCTATAAAGGAAAAAAAAAGAAGGGCATGAGTCACTGGACTGATGGCCCTACAAGACAAAATTCACACCCTTGACCGTTTGCTGAATGTTCATAAGCAACAGATTGCAAAAAGAAAAATATATAAAAAAAAAACTTACGGGGTATTGCACCATCGCAGACTATATAAAATAGAAAGTAGTTAGGTACAATCAGCCACATAAGTATCTGAACAAATACAAAATATCAAATCGCCCATACACTTTTGCGTACACATAAAAAAAATTCTTCACAAAATCAAATATAAGCGATTTGTTATACTACAAGGAAAAAAAAATATCAACTAAACTCAACGTGTAGAGGAGGCTTTGGTTATGTGGCTGATTATACATTATATGTTGCCGATGAGAATCGAACCAAGAACCCAATTTACTCCCTTAGTACGCTGTCTAGACTATTGGGTCCAAAACAATGCATTTAGGAAATAAAACACTCATACATTGCAAGACGAGATAATTCACACAATTGGTCATAATCGAAATTATTTATGTGGACGCTAAGCGATTTGTTTGCTTATAATTCTGACATAGTAAACGAGAGGGCAGTAAGTCAAAGGCCATATTTCTGAATGACTGCTATATCGATTGTCAGGGCAGTATCATTCTATGCCTATGGAAGCTGGATTGATAGGTATTTGGCGTGTCTGTGGTTTATACATTATCGATACTGACCTGGTAATCGATATACAGTAATTCAGATATGGCCACCTTTGACTTACTACCCTCTCGATTACCACGGCAGAATTATAAACAAACAAACATAATTTCATATTAACAGGAAGTAGGATATGAGCAGGTCCATACCATAAACAACGGTTGCAAAAGTATTTTTCACCTACCATAGACCATATCACGCGGCACAAACAATCTATTTGCGGAACAGTTTACACGTTAACGTGTGTTTAGTAAGCTGTAAATCATTTCGGGAGCGTTCTCGAGATTACGACCGGGCTACATCGGCATCGGCTGAATTACCGACCCGAGCTATGAACTGTATATATGGAGTGCTTTTTTATACAAATCAATGACGGGTACAGACCGTTTTCTATAAACTATCTCGCTTTTTCGATCCGACCAATCAGTGAGTTCAGAATGTGGCAAAAAAAAACACGACTCCGTTTCGTTTTATTGGGATTGGTCGAGAGACTAACACGTGACTGACGTATTGGTCTCTCGGCCAATCACAATTCACAAACATTGTTTTTTTTATGGCATTGAATGACAATGAGAGCATGCCGTTCGCCTGATGTAAGCGATACGACCAGCCATAAACAGTAGTAACACCATCCAGCACCTTGAGTTACAAAGTACTGTGTGGCATTCCACTGCGCTCGTCATACTGAGACATAAGATGTTAAGTCTCATTATGTTTAGTAGTTACACTGGCTACAATGTCCTTCAAACCGAAACTCAACAGTGCATGCACACTGCTGCTTGGCGGTAGAAATAGACATTCCGGTGGTACCCACCCAGCCGGTCTATCGTCGTATCGTCCTATCGTCTTACAAATTGCGTTTTTTTTGACACGTTCTAAGCACACTGAGAAGATTTTTGGGGTGCTTCTAAATAACAGATTCCAATTGCCAGCTATGGCTCTAGTTGTCTGTCGGCTATTATACCTGTGAGGGAGTCAACGCTATAAGCTTATTACTCAGTCCGGCATACAGTGATCGCTGCAACTCGAGTTGACAGGATTTTGACAGTACGCCAGTTTCAGTGTTCGCTTAAATCGATTGCATTGTAATACAGTTACTCATCGTGGGGCAGTGCCGTCATTACACAAGACTCACTATCTTCACGGTTTCCATGACGCTAGGACAAGAAATGTATAGAAATATGTACGGTCAGCCTCAAATAAATATCATATACATTGACGTTGATCTTTATCTGCGTATACATTTAATTGAGAATGACTGTACCACGGGGGAAAGGATCGTTAGAGAACGTACCTATACTACGTGAACCATATTTTGTAATTTTTTTTCCTTGGTGACCATCCGTATTATACTAGAAGTATACCCCCTCCGTTCTAGTTTTCATGTAGTAATTCATAAATTCGGGTTTCGATAATTTTTTACAGACAAATTAAAATAAGAAAAAATGGCTCATATTATCATGTGCGTCAATGTTGCCACCAGTGAGTTTTAAAAGGGCTGAACGCCGCGCGCCATATTCGAAAAAGCGTGAAATTTCCTTCAGCGTATGTTGACTACGTGACGAAAAGATAAACCCTACCCCCTACTCCCTATGACCAAGCGTGCTATTTTAAAGATCCCCTCCCCCTTCAAAGGGCCACGTAGTTTAAGTACGTTCCCTTACTGTTTATAGACGGTCATACGAGCGGCTTGTTCGTCATTTCATGAATTTATATAAAAAAGAGCTAATACGAAAGTCACCGCTTCATATTGGATACGTAGCTGATTTTACTCTACATTAGTAGTGTAAAACACAAATATTTTTTTGGCTTTTAGAATGTACTTGAACATAGGAAAATATTTTTTTACTTTTGCACGTTGGAATTTGTGCGCTATATGGCTATAAGCTCGCCCCAAATCAAATCATTAACGGAACATACATGGTGAAAAGTGAGTGCCCTTTTTGCATCCCTGCCTAGCCCTTCGAGGATAAAGGCGTGACGTGTTATGTTTAAAAAGCTTTTATTTGTATACACTGACTACGTCCCTGCAACACTGACGCGTCACTTTCGTGTATAACAAGTTTATTTTACGATCTCCGATCCATAACAAAAGCTTGTTAGTTATTTCAGACTCCACCTCGGCTATTTGAGTTTGGTGGGAATTTTGCCTTGAATATTTCATTATTGACGGTTTTTACTTAATGCTTTTGTTATGACTGAGTTACTATTGAAAGTCTCATTAAACGTGTTAATCAAAATGAAATGTACATGTACAATGGAAAGAAGCGACAATTACCGCACATTTTTTTCTCAACTCAAAAATAAAAAACATAATTAAAAATTGACTCTTCAAGCCCCGCTACGCACGCCGGCGTCCGAGTATATAGGGTTTCTGCATACATCTATATATATAAACGAGGCTTGACGGGTTAAGAGATAATGTTTTTAAGGGCAATGTAGCTTCCCATTGTTGAAATAGTTTCAAAATCGGTTCAGCTTTTTCGGACCCTTCCTACATCCAAATTCACTAACTATATATTTTTAATATCAATATTGATATCGCAAAATAAATAAATAAATAAATAAATAAATAAAATCAAAAATTGGCTTGCGATGCCTTCACCATATCCTCGGCATTCACTGGCCTGAGAAAATCTCGAACGACCACCTTTACAAGTCCAAGTCCGCCTTTACATATTTTGTATGAAGTGTAAATAAAATAAAAAAAAAACGACCACCTACGAGAACTCTGCCATGAAACACCAATCAACCAGCAGATCAGACGCCCCAAGTGGAAATGGATTGGCCACACCCTCCGAAGAGGTCCCAATCCTATACCAGGCAATGGATTGGGATCCCCCGAGGAAAGCGAAAGTATGGACGTTCCAAATAAACCTGGCGACGCACTGTGATCGACAAAACGAGACGTATTGGGAAGAATTGAAGCGAAATCAAGCGCGTAGCTCAAGACCGATCGAAATGGAGAGTCACTGTGGAAGCCCTCTGCCCCATCCAGGGGACATAGGACCTTAATGATGATGATGAACATAAAAACAGTAGGTCAAAAAGTAACAGTCATCTTACAGAAACAATGGATATTTTTACATCGTAACTTTCGAATCGAGTTTCAAGAAAACTATGAAACATTTCAGTAAGGAGGTCGTCCGTCAATTTTAATGGCCTGTTTGATGGTTTAGCACGGATATAAAAAAGTTTGTTTGGACGCTTTTAATATGAATAAAACGCAGGTCACCTACGTACAGTCAACCACATAAGTAGCTGAATATCTATACTTATATTATAAAGCTGAAGAGTTAGTTTGAACGCGCTAATCTCAGGAACTACTGGTTCGAATAGAAAAATTCTTTTTGTGTTCAATAGAACATTTATCGAGGAAGGCTTTAGGCTATATAACATCACGATGCAACTATTGGGAGCGAAGAAATAATGGAAAATGTGAAAAAAAACGGGGAAAATATTTCATCCTTGTGGGCTTCCATTGCGTGCGCTGCGAAAACGGTGCAAGATACCAAAAATATATGTATGAAAGAATTATTCCTCTTGAAATGATCTAAAAAAATGTCCGCGACAGTATATGTCTATCTTTTAAGATTAACTCACTAGAACCGTTTTTATGGTAATCAAATTTGGTCGAAATTAATGCATTTTTTGTTAAGGGTTGTATCGACGTCATAATATTAATCTTTATCCAAATAAATGTGTTGGATAGAGTGATTCAACGGGAAGGTTTTAGCCCGGAAAAACTTATTAACGCGGGCGAAGCCGTGGGCAAAGGCTAGTGTTCATATAAATCGCCTATACGCGTTAGCTTTCTCTGAAACATTTTTTTCTTTTTATGAAGTAAATTAAATCCTTATTATTATATTATTGTGAAGAGAAAAATTGGTGAAGACATAAAAGTGCATAGGTGAATTATATATTTTTAATTTTTTTCAGCTACTTTTGTCGCTGACTGTACGTACCGAACACTTGGTGGGAAATAGGATATGCATTATTCCCTAGGGCAGTCGATAGATAAGGGTCAGTAGCGGCCTTGGGCTGTCGCGAACGGGGCAACCGCCTAGGGCCTCGTGACTTAAGGGAGCCCGAGCAAAGGACACAAAGAAAAAATATAAAGCTCCTTCGGCTATTGGGTATAAAGGCTTCGCAAACATCCACTGCCTAGAGCCTCGCTTTAATTAAGGCTGTTACTGATAAGGGTTGAACGATAGAGTTAAGTAAAACTCAAATAACTAGGGAGTACTTTTAAAAATCCAAATAATAGCAATTTCTCCACACCCAAAGAATGTACGTATTCCTTCATAGAGCACATATTATTAAAAATTAGTCACAATTTTACATTTTCGTACACATCCTATCAACTCACGAAACGCATGGCATTTTCCATTACGAATAATACCAATTACCGCTATTATTGACTGGACAATCACAGTCTGATATTTATAAATAGAAAAAAAGGAAAAAATATATTTTAAAAATCTAAAAAGCTACGCAACAAAATACAGTCTAATGAAGTAAATGTAAACACAATGGGGCTAAAGAGAAAACATTAAGAAAAAAATTACCAACACCTGTAAATTATAAATCTAGCACAAAAAGTACAATGGAGAAAATTTTTCATGCTATCTATTTTTTCACACATGTTATTGTAAGTGTATCATTTTATTTTTATGTAGAGTTTGCTAATTGGAATAGGAAATATAGTGTGTATTATCTTAACACGAAAAAAAAACACAAAATTGACTCCATTGTACGCAAAATAAATGAAAAACAAATTTGATATTACATACAAGTTAGATTCAAAATAGAATGTGCCAATAAGTTGAAATGAAAACAAAAACTATGTTACAAATGGATGAACATAAAAAAAGGTGGAATATAGTAAATACTTACAGAAACTTGTATGTAATGGACATTTGAATTAGTGATGGGATTTTATTTTATATATTATCACTATTGATTATAAATAATAATCAATGTGTGTTGCACCACAGATGGATACATATAAAGGCAAACTACATTTGATTTCGACTATTATTTAAAGGCTAAGCATTTGACTCAACTTCTTGCCAATGGTAATTCAGACGATTGCAGAAGTGTTATTAAAAAATTGCATATTTCATAAAATTATTATTTTTTCATTAAAAAATTTTAGTCATACTCAGTTGGGGAGATTACTGAGACGGAACTATAGATAAGATTAAACCATAACTAGAAAGGGGAAAAAAATATACCAAGCTTCCATAAATCAGTTTCAAATCTCATCACTATCCCAAACAAAACTAAAATTAGGATGAAAAAAAAACAAATGAACACACTTCTAGCGACACTGCATCTACTTTTCCACTCACGATGAGATCATCCTCTCGGATCCTCTCTGAGTTCTTGCTGGCCGCTCTGAATGTGGCCGCCACATACTTCTGTTCATCTTTGGTTAAGAGAGTACACTTCGCCGCTAACTTCTTACTTGTATTCCCCATTCTGTATATACAATAAGAGGCTTAGGATATAAACCATATTTTGTTTCTGTAATTTTCTAAATTATTTTATTTGGCTTTGAATTGTTTAAACATTGTTTGAAAATGGTCGTACAATAGTAATGCGTTTTGTAACTAAATATAGTTATAAAATGCATAGAATGAATAGGTAATAATGGACTCTATTTGGTGGAAATAATTATAGTGAAAAGCAAATATTTTTTACAATGGGACAAGTGGCATTAGTGCGACGGCTTTTCCGTATTGTTTGCTATAAAAGGATTTCAATGTCGAGGTTTCGTGACCTTAGCAGTTAAATCACGAAAGAAAAATTATTGCACTCTAAATATCACTGGTGCATTATTTTGGAGATACACTAATTGCAGTTAATAAATAACAATTCATACACTAAGTACTGCTTAAACAAATCAAAACAATAAATTTACCTTTAGGCTGAAAAAATATCCTTATTCACAATATTCAAGTGAACATGACACGTAAATAATCGACCTGTATATTCGATGAAATAATTTATTGCACATAATCTCGAGTATTCTCACACCATTACGCTAAACATTACGAGATAAGCGCGAATAAAGCATATGCCGCAAAATAAATATTTCTTAATAAATCAATAATTCACTGACAATGACAATTTTAGCAAAATTATGATAGGTTACTCGTTACCTGTCAATGTCAAATGACAACTGTTTTATTTATTTTTCTGCCTCGTGACACAAAAGGAACAATACACAATGCCAACTATACGTCTTCCATTGAACGTCGCGTTAGAGCGACTGAGCGCCTTATCGGCTATCGCAGATCGCTGTAATTTTTGCTCTAGAAATAAGCCACACAATACAAACATTTGAATATTATTTCACTCGGAGGTTTATTGATTACATGTTATTTATCCTTACGCGATTCATTACTAGATACGTTAAGGTGTTCATTTATTTGGTGATTTCACAAATAACACATTTCAATGGCACACGTTTGGTCTGTTTCATTCATTCATGACTGTCCATTAGCGTGGATTCGTTGTGTAAACATACGTAGATCACGGGACTTTTACATTCTTTGATCCGAAAATTGAATTTACGCGCTGACATTAATTGGAAATAAGAACAACAAATCATGAAAATATTGCTTTTTATTGTACTACCCACACTTTTCAAATAGTAGGTAATCACTAATGATTCCTTTAATACATTGTTCTCCGATTTATCCATACTAAATGGATTTCTTCCAGCACTTTAGCTTGGATAAACGGTGTAATACATAAAAGTCGACTCTATTCTACAAAATATTTAGATGTTGAAACGAAATGTTACCTGCCTGGTCTTGTTTATAGAAATATTTATTCTCTGTATAACATGTTCGCCTAAATGCGATTTACTGTGACAAGTATTTTGCTTGTATATGCGATAAACAAATGTTACTAATTCTAAGTAATTAGCGATAAAATAGTCCACAAAGTAGAAATCAGTGTAACAGCAGTATAAGCTCTGAAAGTTTTAGTAACTGTGTCATTATCAATTCTAGATGTTACATTTCTATGCAGAAGTAACAACATGTGTACTTGAGGAGGTATACTTAAAGCAGTAGCGACTATTTTAACTCGTGGGCACAAGAATGACGGAAGTAATGTTCCAATAACTATAAAACTGAAAACGCTGGCGCTTAGGATTAGGCTTCCATTGACATCTTTTGGATAAATCGAGGTCCCGATGATGTAGCTCCAGTGGGCTAACGTGCCCATACGTACAATCCATAAAAGTTTTAAAATGATTGTACTACACACAAGTACAACTATTGTTGATAATATGCACATTGTATTTATTTAGTGACGTTCCTGCATTGTGTAGACTTTCATTCTTCTGGAAATTTTTAATTTATCTATCACTTAACATCTCATTTGTTACATTATCAATTATTTTTCAGACAGCGGTTTATTTTATTGAAAGAAAATTACGTTTTGTCAAAATGACGCGTTTTAATTGGCTTTATTTGCGGCTTCACCAGAGAGAATTATAATACATATATTTATTTATATATAATAAATAAATAATACATACAGCTTCACATTCATGACTTTTTTCAATTTAAAGAAGTGTAAAAGTTTGCTGCAAGAAATAGTACGATACATTTTATTATTCAACGTTAGCACACATTTTTTTCAATAACTTGAATGAATCAATACGAAAAGACTTGATCCATCTGATCGTATTCGTAAAAATGTTACCATACTACGAAAATACTTTTATTATGGTAGACGATAAACAAATTTATTTAAAAAAATATCTATTTTTATTTTTTGCAATGTAGATATTTAGTAAAATTTTAAATAGTAATTTAAAAATGATACAATCACATATATTCATATTATCTAATACAGTTATAAGTATATGTTTGAAGTACATATTGAATTCTGTGGTATATTTTTACAATTTTTACGTGTCACACGTCATCGTGACTCGGAAAAATATTTGTTGCCGATTTTTACGAAGTATTATTATTTGCGTGGTTTCTTCGGTAAATAACACTAAAATTATCAAATGGTATTGGAATAGAATAAAACAGCATCATGACTCTCACAAAGATGGAGGTAGACTCCACTAAAGGCGAGGGATTCCGGCCCTACTACATCACGAAGATTGAAGAATTACAGCTCATTGTTGCCGAAAAATCTCAAAATCTTCGCCGTCTTCAAGCCCAGCGTAATGAGCTCAACGCTAAAGTCCGTATGCTGCGAGAAGAGCTTCAACTGCTGCAGGAACAAGGCTCGTACGTCGGCGAAGTTGTGAAGCCAATGGACAAGAAAAAAGTGTTAGTAAAAGTCCACCCTGAAGGTAAATTTGTTGTAGATCTCGACAAGAACGTTGATATCAACGATGTCACCGCCAACTGCCGTGTGGCCCTTCGTAATGAGAGCTATACTTTGCACAAAATCCTGCCTAATAAAGTCGATCCTTTGGTGTCCCTTATGATGGTGGAAAAGGTCCCTGATTCCACTTACGAGATGGTTGGTGGCTTGGACAAACAGATTAAGGAGATAAAGGAGGTTATTGAGTTGCCAGTCAAGCATCCGGAGTTGTTTGACGCTCTTGGTATTGCACAGCCTAAAGGAGTGTTGCTATATGGGCCACCAGGTACCGGAAAGACCTTGTTGGCTCGTGCTGTCGCTCACCACACGGAGTGTACCTTCATCCGCGTCTCAGGTTCAGAGTTGGTGCAGAAATTCATTGGTGAAGGCAGCCGTATGGTCCGAGAACTGTTCGTAATGGCCAGGGAGCATGCTCCGTCTATCATCTTCATGGACGAAATTGATTCTATCGGTTCCTCGCGTATTGAATCTGGTAGTGGTGGTGATTCAGAAGTACAAAGAACCATGTTAGAGCTTTTAAACCAGTTGGATGGTTTTGAAGCAACCAAAAACATCAAAGTCATTATGGCTACAAACCGAATTGATATCCTCGACCCAGCTCTACTCAGACCTGGACGTATTGACAGGAAGATTGAGTTCCCCCCACCAAATGAGGAGGCACGTTTGGACATCCTGAAAATCCATTCTCGTAAGATGAACTTGACTAGAGGCATCAACCTGCGTAAGATTGCTGAGCTGATGCCTGGAGCGTCAGGTGCTGAGGTCAAGGGAGTGTGTACTGAGGCTGGCATGTACGCTCTGCGTGAACGTAGAGTGCATGTCACTCAAGAGGACTTTGAGATGGCTGTTGCTAAAGTCATGCAAAAGGACTCTGAAAAGAACATGTCTATCAAGAAATTGTGGAAGTAATTAAATTTTTTCTCTGTATTAGATTCAATAAGATAATTTTTAATATAATCGTCTTTTAATTGCAAGGAGTCCAATAAGCAGATTGAAGGTGTTAGAAAATAACTTTAATATGCTTGCATGACTATGCATAAAATAGTATCCACATAATATTTGTAAAATATTGATTCAGTAATTTGAAAAATAAAAAGCAGGTATTTTGTTCCTTTTGATTTTTTTTTGTGATATAAGGGGCAAACGAGCATATGATTCACATTTCACCTGATGGTAAGTGATCACTGCTGCCCATGAACATCTGTAATACCAGAGGCTTAGAGATGCGTTGCTGGCCTCTTAGATGGGAATACTTAATATAATAATAATAATAATAATAAAGTTTTCTCCAAAAATATATTTAATTTCAAACAATAAAAATATAACAATTTAATTATGGAAAATCATAACTAAATAACTCATTTCACTTACAATCTCAAATTTCCAAAAATAAAAATACGAATAGGCCAATAAACTTCAACAATATTTCCGAAAATATACATTGAGTATTGAAATCTACAATTTAAAATCAACAATTATTAAATAAAATTATATCTTCATGAATAATTTTAGCATTATTATTTCCTAATAAATCTTTTTGTCTCCCGATCGTCTAAATCCGATTCGGTATCAGAAAGATTCTGTTGTGGAGATGACGACGCATCGATGGACAGGCCAGCTGTACCCTGGAAAAGAAATTAAAATATTAACACTTACAGTAATTGACTCAAGCCTCACTATGGACACCGGCGTCCGAGTATATAGGGTTTCCCCATACATATATGTATATAAGTGGGGTTTGACGGGTTAAATATTTTTGAATAATACTTAAATATACCTGATTTATTAATGGTAGACTAAGGCCTAAAACCTTAGTAGTAGAGGAGGCCTGTGCCTATCAGTGAGATAGTATATAATAAAGGGCTGGTTTACCTACTATTATTTGTCACCATATTAAATGTGCCAAGAGCAACAATAATATTAATTTCCTGGATAATGGATATTCGGATGTACCAGGGTGTTACCGCAAATTAATATTTTTTTTAAAATTTTATTGTACGATAAAAAATACTCAGCAACTTACAACGGGTCGAGACTTTTTCCTAAACGACTGCTGCCAAGCGTTTCGCATAAACTCTAAAGGATTTACGAATTCGTGGCCGTTGCCGCTGAAATTAAATAAATCTATTAATTTTATTCATCATGCTTTAATTATATTTACTTACTACAGTACCCGGCAGTAAATATTACTCGTGTTACAGAGATTCACAAATCGTTAAAACAACGCTCTATGAAGCCGAAGCTAATTGCTTATCTCTTTCTAAAGCGAGTAATTAATCTCTTTTAATTCAGTTTGGATGGCTCAGTGTGTGATAGTTACTGCTGAGTAGTGACTAGAATTTATTTATCCTTACCTCCTATTTATCCCCACTTCGACATTCGGGTTGCATATAAAAGGTCTGTCATTATCAGTCTTCGTCTGGTACCGCACTCTGAAACATGACAAGTATTTTAAATTAATGTACAGTTTGAAATTATTTTATATGCACAGCTACACGTACATATATTATTATGTCTGGATCCCATAGGGGTAGGCAGAGTAAATGGATTCTATTTTATAGGTGATATTACAAAAAAATTAAGATGGTGTCGTGGCGAGCGAGCACCTCAGCCCTTGGCTTATCATAGTATTATAGGGAAACTTCGGAATCTAAAACATGCATATAAACATAATCTTCGGTGTAGTTATATTTAAAGACTAGTAGTGCTCGCGGCTCCGCCCGCGTAAAAAAGTTTTTCCGGGTCAAAAATATTTTCCCGGGATAAAAAGTAGCCTTATAGCACTCAGGAGCTTCCTATTAGTGAAAGAATTTTCAAAATCGGTTCAGGAGTTCCTGAGATTAGCGCGTTCAAACAAACAAACTCTTCAGCTTTATAATATTAGTATAGATTAGTTATTTTGAGGATTTTGTAAAAGCCAAAAACCCTATACCTACACATATTTGTGTTTTATTTTCAACCTATAAGTACAAAAAAGCTATATATTATTATCATGGAGAATTTTACTACTACCTGCCAGCCTCAGATGGCAATTGAACGGTTATTTAAGGGTTATTTTATACCTAATATACAAAAAGGCGAATCCAAGGGGGTGGAGGGGGGGGGGGGTGTTTCTAGGTTTTTTATAATTTTTTTACAGTCGATTTGCATATACCCCCACTTAAATATCCAACACTCACTCAGCATACGCGGCGGCCTTGCTCTTCCTGGGCTTGTACACGAAGTGGTAGTAGACGAACAGACAGACGTAGACGGCGAAGAGCACGAGCACAGTGACGACGACCGTGAAGCTCGCCGTGTGCGCGCGCACGTCCCGCCGCGACCAGCCGTTGAACAGCGGCAGCTGGGGGGGGGGGACATGGGTCATTCGGGGCAACAGGGTCAAACGCATGGTCAATATCTCGAAACCTACTGAAGGGGCTCAGACACTTTCGTCTAAATCAGGGGCGCGTCAGGAACGAGAGAGCCACAAGATATTTCACCAAGTCCCACTTGTTTAGCGAAAAACGGCGATCAACGTGATTGTGTTGATTATCATAAATATTCTGGTCACATTAAGGGTCTTGCTATCAATATGTACGAGTATTAGAGGAAGGTTGGTAATAGGTCTTGCCCCCTGAATTTACTTTTGTACATACTTGTATATTTGGGACAAGTTAAGGGAAAATTTAGATTTTCGCTATTATTGGTACCTATTTGGTCCAAAAGTTGAACAAGCCCATACATTTATTTACACATTAATGCCTTTTATCTCTAAAAAGATAGACAGAAACTCAACTAAACTAGAGCACCGTATGTTCAGAGAGCTTATTCCATCCAATTAGACATTTCGAATTGGGAACTAATTCCACTCGCATCATCATCATCCCATAAAATTGGATAAATAGGACTAAGGTGTAAAAAAGTAATCCAAATTATTACCTACCAGATAAAGCTACTTCATTGCATTCCAAATCTCCATTTTGCTTAATAATGGGTAATAGAATACTATATTTAATCTTAATATAATTTATTATTATCCCTTTAGTCTTATCCGGCATCCGCCCCTTAAAACAAAAACTAACCTCACTTTTCTTCATCAGCACGCAAACCCCATCCTTAGTCACACTGCCGTCATCACACACGCACACCGGGCCGTGTTCATCCAACACACAGAGGTTCGAGCACTCCACACCCTCACAATCGTTAGTAATATCATCCCTCTGCACAGCCTCGTGTCTGATGACGAAGGTGTTGGGGTCGAAGGCTCGGTAGATGTAGATCTCGCAGTGCTTCGGCCCGTAGAGGACGCAGCGGCTCAGCCGGTAAGAGTTCGCGATGATGTAGTAGATGTAGTCTTCGAAGATGGCGAGTCCGTGCGGCGCTTGCAGCTGCGGGTGCTCGGCGAGGATCTTTTTGCTGGAAAATAGTATGTGACATGGGGTAAACAGGAGTGCAGGGGTGAACAGGGTGCAGGGGGTGAACTGGGGTGCAGGGAGTGAACTGGGATACAGCAGGTGAACTGGGGTGCACGGGGTGAACTGGGGTACAGGGGTTGAACAGGAATAAATGGTCTAATGACTCACACAGATGAATTGACTGAATTGTTGTAACTAAAATCAGCTTAGGCTCGCGACACCGCCCACGTTTAACATATCTGGGTCACATTCTTCACATCATTTCGGGGTCGGGTGCGCCGTGCAACAAAGGGACTTTAGAAACATATTGCATAAAGGAATTAGTTTAGTTTTGATTGCATCGTCAGTTTAATTATGCCGATCTGTAGGTATTAAAAGTTAAGTACCTACATTCACACAAGCTGATCTCAGAACGCGACCCACTTACTTGGGCAAATATAATAAGTTTTAAACGTATAAAGTTCTCGTAAAACGTATAAAGGCAACAGAAGTATGCTGCCAATTAGGCCACAGACTTACTGACTGCCTCCATCGAAGTCCATGGTGATGATATGCGGAGGTCCCGTCTCTGCTACATACAACCTCCTGGTGAATGAGTCGGCGGCGAGCCCAGTGCAGTTGTGGGAGGGCGCGAGGTCCATCAGATGCCTCCCGCTGAGGGACGCTGACCATACCATAGACTCCATTGCGTGGTGCACGCAGTAGAACATGCGGCGGGACGCTGGCTCCACAATTAGAGATGTTACCTGGTGTAGAAAGCCTCTATGGATACTGGGTTTTGCGAGCGGCTTCGTTCAGGGTAAATATTTTCAAGGGTAAATCTATTCATAATAGAATACGGCCTGTATTGTTCAGGACAGTGTAGTTTTCTGTCAGTGAAATAATTTTCAACCCCAGTAGGTATATTAAATGTATCTGCAAACTCATGGCCATATTTCTCAATTTCGAACCCAGATTTATGATTCACAGTTTTTCAGGGGCAAAAATATGAAATACGATATCTAGATACCTTAGAATTGGCTGGTAATTTCTGCAATCTAGCACATCTCTTCTTGCCGATGTTACAGACGCGTATGTAGCTCGCTGACGGCGTGTTGTCTGCGAAGTAGAGGTTTCCGGTCACCCAGTCCACGGCCACCTGGAATTAATATTTATGACCGAGAGCTCTCTGAAGAATCAATAGCACTTTATCGTTTATAGTATTTGCTCGCGGCTCCGCCCGCGTGATCAAGTTTTCCCGGGATAAAAAGTAGCCTATAGCACTCAGGAGTAAAGCAGCTTCCTATTAGTGAAAGAATTTTCAAAATCGGTTCAGTAGTTCCTGAGATTCGCGTTCAAACAAACAAACATACTTAAACTTCACATATGAACACTATAATTCCCCAGTGTTTCACTATATCAAGCGTAGAATTTTCGAGAGAGGGGTGCAACAAGCCTTGATATAGTTTGCACCATCCTGTCATTATTACCTCTACACGTATCACTGTTGTCAGATAGATCATTCACCAACTGGTGACCAATTTGTTTATCTGCTTATTTCACCTGGATCCCACTCTCCAATGTGGTGCGGCTCTCTATTATCATCTCAAAAACGATTTGGCACAGTTTCTTCGGCTTGCTTGACCTTATCTCTCGCTGGGAGTTTTCTTTTCTGCGATAAAATACGAGACATCTACCACCTACACCATCTAGTATTCTAAGGCCAACCTTGCGATGCTCATTCCCTTACCTTAGTAGGGTATCCAACATTGGTGACGGTGATCACGTTGCGCGTGCTATTAATTTCCATCAGCTTGCCGGAGTCCGCTGAGCTTACGTATAGCTTGTTTTGTCTAGAATAACCAAAAAGATTAACTGAACTAAACATCTTTAGAAACTTTCGCATTTTTCGTATTGGTACTAGACCTACCTGACATTGACGTCTACATCGGTGATAGCCCCAATTGCGGGGTCGCTGTACTCCACAGCGCTCTTCCCGTCCGCTGATATGGAACGCACCGTGTTCCCGGACACGTACAAGATCGACATGTTGCCCTTGTACGCTTTGCACGAACGCCCGTCCGATCTGAGAACAAATCGGTTCTTATAAGCCACCCTTCTTTCAAATATCATCAGCCACACAATATCTACTGAAAGCTGAATGTAGGCATTCCTCCATGGCTGACCTTATAGAAAAAATATGACAGTCCTCTTATTCGGAAAGTATTTTTAGGTTAAAACTCACAACACTATTGCTTAAGTCTATCAGCATTTCTTGATGAAGATGATTGATTTGGGCCCGTGGTGCGTGCCCTAGGAATAATTGATGCTAATCCTAAGTTCTGTACCCTGGATCGCGACAGCGCGGCGTCGTGTGTAGTGATACCTGAGCGCGTATCCGCGGTGGCAGGAGCAGCGGTAGGAGCCGGGCGTGTTGGTGCAGGCGTGCGCGCAGGCGCGCTGCAGACACTCGTCGATGTCGCGGCAGGCGGCGCCGTCGGGCCGGTACCCGCGCGCGCACACACAGCGCGGCCCGAGCGGCGTGCGCGCGCACGAGTGCGAGCACACCGACGGCGAGCACATCGTCGCTGCGACAAGTTTACATTATATAACAATATCAGCCCTGTATTACATACTTTCCCACTGCTAAGCACGGGTCTCCTCTATTTACTGAGGGTTTTTTGGCCTTTGTCCACCACGCTTGCCTAACGCGGGGTGGAAAACTTCACATACCTTCGAAATTCTTAATTCTCCAATGAAAGCTTGGAGACGTTTGGAGAATTCCACCACGGTATCCCCTGCCTGTCATAAAAGGCGACTAATAGGGGCCACCGGGGGTCGCGGGTGAGCGGAAGGGGCCGTCCACCTATTAGTTAGTTTAGCCAACTTTTGTGACACCCGTGATGGACGGTAGCGTGGCCTCACGCTAGTGGCTGCACGGGGGCTTCTGAGCCCCCCCCCCCCCCTCCCCCTAATAACAGGAAACGGACCGCACTAGCGATACGTGCAGGGGCGGTTGCGGATGACAACTTAGACGTGAGTCGCTGGAAGCCCGCTGCCGTCCCTAATGCGCCGAAGATGGCCACCGCGGAGTTTTGGTTCGTATGCCGTGCTTGGTACATTAGGTTAGGTGGACTTGGACTCGGCCCGGCGGTCACCCGATGGTTCTATCTCTCCGGGCGGCTCAACGTCGGGTCGTAAGTCACGGTGAACCCAACATAACCGCTCCGTCGTCCACCTTGAAAGCTGGGTGGTAGTAATAAGTCACTTTCTCCGCGAAAAAAAAAGGTGAAAGTGGTGATTTTCTGCATTTACCTCTAAGAAACATCCAGGCATCTCTCACTATCACATAAATTACAATAGGTACCTGTAAGGAGATGCGAAGTCAGAATAAGTAAGCTACTCACAACAAAGTCCGCCTTCATCCGAGCCGTCGTAACAGTTGGGAGAGTTGTCGCAAACCTCGCGCCACTCGATGCACTGGCCGTTAGCGCAGAGATATCCGTCGTGGCACTCCTCCGACGTATGCTTAATCGAAGGGTACAGGTGGGAGGTCTTGTTCACTACGAAATATGGAAGAGTTTTGTTGTTGGAACAGTCAATTATTATGTGCGTAGCCAATTTTTAGTCCAGGAAAGTTGCAATTCAGGAAATACTTCTTTCTGAAGTAGAAACCTCCTCACCCCTTATTGGTTAGCCCACAGCGTTGGTTAGTACAAAATGACTGAAATGACTAAGTACACAAACATGTATGATATTGGTTCAGAATTGGGAGAGGTCTCCGGCCAGGGAAGAATTTTGGGGTGAACTATAAGGGAGTTGATTTACAAGGGCAATATTTGGATAAATAAGTAAGAGATTAAATCAAGCTCAATGAATTCTGTAAAGCCGTAAAACGGTGTTAAACAGAACTGAAAGGGTTGAAAGGGAACGAAAGATTAGGCTTAGTCCAGTACAAGATAAAGCAAATTAAAATCCAAATCTTCATATTCATTTTGAATGGGAAGTGGTTAATTTAATTTTAAGTTCATTAAAGGTACTTTATCTTTTTTATACGACGATGGCAAAGTAATCGACAAAATTATGCCGGCCTATTTGAACCGAATATACACAGGCTTATCCCAAAACGCAGGACACTTACGAGGGTCAATATGACGGCTTTTAACAACTTACGTACCTACGGTGGTTGCTGTCCAGGCGGCTATAAAATATCTCGGACCGTCGTCGTTTCAATTATAACTATTGCGAAGTATCTACGCAATATCGGCCGCCGTGTGCCCAGCTTCCGACAAAATATCCTATCACCAGTTCTCTATTTGGGAATACTTTTCAATGTATCATTTCACCCCTTGAGTAGAGTACTTTCGCGTACTTTACCTGCTATATTACACATACCTGTAGCGCAAGCGTCAGGCGTCTCGTCAGACCCGTCGACACAATCCTTCTTGTTGTCGCACACCTTCCTGGTGGGTAGGCACTGAAGCTGTTGCTTGCACGCGAACATCCCGTGCGGCGCGCATCGGAACTCACACCCACTCTCATCAGTGCCGCCGGGGCAATCGATTTTCATGTTACAGCTAATCGAAAAACCATTTTAAAATTACACGTTATTTGGATTATAAAATTTAAATAGGTCACTCTATACATTCCAGCAATCAAGCCCTCAATGTCACAAAATTTTGTAGTTAGCGTATTTTTATATCAATTCATGCACCATTTACCGAGTACTGTATATTATGGCAAATATAGTCATTTGTGTAACTAAAGGGGGAACTCTGTCCTCCCGCAAACGTGATAGCGATGATACTGACCTTATTAACATACAACAATTATACGTAACTAGCTTTTGCCCACGGCTTCGCCCGCGTTATTAACTTTTTCCGGGCTAAAAGTACATAAAAACCTTCCCGTTGAATCACTCTATGACTATGACGTTGATACAACTCTTAACAAATAATGCATTAATTTCGACCAAATTTGATTACCATAAAAACGGTTCTAGTGAGTTAATCTTAAAAGATAGACATATACTGTTGCGGACATTTTTTTAGATTATTTTAAGAGGAATAATTCTTCCATACATATATTTTGGGTATCTTGAACCGTTTTCGCAGTGCACGCAATGGAAGCCCTCAAGGATGAATAATTTTCCCCGTTTTCTTTCACATTTTCCATTATTTCTTCGCTCCTAATAGTTGCATCGTGATGTTATATAGCCTAAAGCCTTCCTCGATAAATGGTCTATTCAACACAAAAATAATTTTTCAATTCGAACCAGTACTTCCTGAGATTAGCGCGTTCAAACAAACAAACAAACTCTTCAGCTTTATAATATTATTATAGATTTTAATTACATCGAATAAAATTTGACCATCCAACAATGTTTTCCTAAAAACATTATCCTCAATAAGAAAGCATTTTTTTTATGGAACACCCAGTTTTTATAAAAACAAATAGCCTTAATACAATGAACCCTCCACCAACAAGAAACAAGACACCACAAAATAGAAGGTAGTTGCAAACCGGGCGGTGTGCGGTAAGCATATGCTGGTGTTCAGCTCGCAAGTGTACTCCCAATCGGCGCAGCGCGGCGTGGTCTGCCCAAGCGGAATAAGCGGAAGCATAAATATAAACTTACTTGATTAAATTTTTTATTGGCATGAGATGAGCAAGCCAGTCTAATATAAGCGACACGACAGGGTGAAACGGGGTAAATCAAATTTGAGAAGGTGAACAGAAAGAAAATAACTAATAAATTTACAGAATTATAAATTTTAATCTACTGTAAAACAAATATTCTGCTAGAGCCTAAACACATTCTTAACCAAATTACACTTTATGTGTTATTTTTTGTTTTTAATGTTTATTTATTTTCCCTTCCTTTGAGTTTTTTCGACCCTTTTTATAGCTTGCCCCCATAGTGTATCTATTAAGACTGATTTTATTGTATACAGTAGTTTTTAGATGGTAGTTTAAACAAAATGATTAACTGACTCGAATAACATAATTAATGTTAACGCACTGACTTGAAAGCGTTGAAATTTCAAAATGACGTCAATAGAAAACAAGTGAATACTCCAAAAAATTTAGAAAATTAAAAAGCATAATAAAAACATGTTGTCGCATGTTGCACGTCGTAAACTAGCATTCATATAATATATGAAAATATTATTTTCTTTTTATTTATATTTGTTTCATACCTTGATGTAGAAGGGCTCATCGCATTGGTCCTCATCGGTGTAGTCGAAGCAATCTGGATTACCATCGCACCGCTTCTTCAGCTCGATGCACTCCCTGTTTTTGCACTGGTAGAATCCAGGGGCGCAAGAAATATCTTCTGAAATAGTTAATCAGCGACGTAGCGATGGCAGAATCGTAATGATCTGCGCTGAAATCCTGCTACTACCCTCTCAAATGTATTTTTTGTCAGCCGTCAGGCAAAGTGCCTTCAAGCACCTGATGTCTATTAAAAAAATATCCATGCCGTATACGTCCACAACATGAGATAAAAAGCCCGCGACCTCAATCTTATGTAGATATATTTAAACTGTATTACTAGTCAAAGGCTTTATATCAAATATAGTGGATCCATTTATTCCTATTTTATACGACGTTTTACCTGAGGTCAATAAATTTCCTAAAATGTTATTCTTTGTTGCGATTAGTAACATTTCAAGCCTCCAAATAAGATAGAGAGAATGTTTGTATTTTTTGCGTTTATCGACAGAATCAACGCCTTTTATTCTTCAACATTGTTGGATACGGTACCAACAAATTCAGTATCATTTCATAGTATAAATGTATTCTTTGACGATTTGCATACCTAAGGGTATCCAAATAAGTACTTACCATCAAAATTAATATGAGGGTGTCTACATAAAAAGAAACTCACTACAATCGACTTCATCTGAAGCGTCATTGCAGTCTTGATCGCCGTCACATTTCCAAGTCTGCAGGATGCATGAGCCAGACGCACACCTGCGCACCAACCGAGCGGGCCACTTAAATTCTCAAGTACAGATAAATTCGTTAAATACGGTAAATAGAGCTTAGGGGGAACAAGAAACGAAACCGTAAAACTGACAAAGCAAATCAACTGGGTGTAATCCAAATTTCCAATCTTTATTTTCCTTTAGAGTTGGTAGCAGAACATTCATTTTTAAGTAGATTAATGCGAAGGAACATCAAGTGTGTGCGTGTGTGTGTGTGCGTGTGCGTGTGTGCGTGTGCGTATGTGTGTGTGCGTGTACTCACATAAACTCGGTATCTAAGCAGGTGAGGGTGTCGCAATGCGCCGGCGACTCGTCGAGCCCGTCGGGACAGTCCCACTGCCCGTCGCACACCTGCAGCCGGTCGATGCACAGCAGACTGGAAGCGCACTGGAACTGCGACGCGCTGCAGTTGTTCGAGATTTTTTCGGGTGGTAACAGAGCTGGAAATTATATAAATCGATGTTTTGTAAGCTGAATGTGAGTTTGTCGTTCTACGATACAATCTTCTCCTGTTTGTAGTACCAGCTGTTGCTCGCGACTTGTCTGTAAAATAGCTGCTAATTTAAACTCATTACCATTCCGAGATTTATAAAGGTTTATTTCATCATGGAACGGTAGTTTTGGAGATAAGAATTGTAAAGGCTTACCGATACTTTTATAATCGAAATAAACTGTCAAAAAATGTAGACAATTTAGCTTCGATAGGATTTTACGATTGTTGACTTGTGTTCAAACTAAAGTCCTTTGCACAGCAAAGTGACTAATGCTAAATATAAAGTTCAGCAAGGGTCTAAGAAAAATAGAGACGGACGAGGAACGCTGAGTACATACACTCACGCCTTTTATCTCCGAAGGGGTAGCCAGAGACGTAACTACTGTATCCACTTTTTGTCGTGCGTATTCCATCCCATGATGTGATAGGGGGCAAGCCTATTGACAAACCGGGCACAAATTCTAGACTCCGGGCTGATACTGAATAGAAAAACACAATACCGTTTTGACTGACCCAGGGACCGAACCAGAGACCTCAGCATTGCAGTCGTACCGTAACACAGCTACGCCACCGAGGCAGTCGCTGCAGCGATCCTCTAATTACTAAATTATCGATGCTCAGTACAAAATATTGCATCAACAGTTCATACTTGGTGTGGCAGGTAATCAACAATCACCCTTAATATCAAACGCATAAAACTCACCATCACAGCCTTCTTCGTCTTCACCGTGTCGACAATCCAACTTGCCATCACACTTCCCACTCTTATGGAAGCAGTGGTTACTCTTGTGGCAATACAGCTGATCATGGTTGGTGCAGTGCACCAGCTCCGAGCATTTGTTATCCATCAGTAGCAATCCAGGGGGGCAGAGGCACTTGAAGCCGTAGTGGGGAGTCTGGGGGGTGCTATGGGGGGTCTGGACGCAGATGTGGGAGCAGGGATGTTCCGTTTTGCAGGGGTGATTTAGTAACGGATTCTTAGGATCTGGGGGTGGGGAGGTCGCCTGGATTAGTAGCTGAGTGTCGTTTGGGAATATTGCTGGAACATTATAAATGGATTCGATATAAATAATAAGATTTCTTATAAATAAACGCGAAGAAGACATGTAAAACTGTGATTCCGCAGAACGCGGCAGACGGCAACGGCAGACGTCACTTGCCGCGCGTGATTTGCCGTCGTGTGCGGAATCGGTCTCATACAATTTAATACTGCATTATAGTAGTGCCGTCTGCCGTTGCGGCACATGCCGTCTGCCGTTTGCCGTTGCCGTCTGCCGTATCCTGCAGAATCACAGCTTGAGAGTAAAATTTCTCCACTGGGGTGAGATTTAAAACTTCTTCGTCATTTTCACACCATTTATTTTAATTCACCCCCTAATACAGTATTAAACAAGTCAATCAACTCACACAGCTCAATCCGCCGTACATTATGCTGTGTGTTGTGCACGTCAGCCCAGTACAGTCGCGGCGTCCGTCTGTCCGTCCAGAACGCAAACAACTCCGTGACAGCGAGGCTCGTCACTGTCGTGGACAGCTCGCGGAACGTCTCGCGACCAGAACCTGATGCAAGGACGTTCATGATGTACGACGTGACAAATAATGTAGATTAGGCGTCGCGCAGACGTTATCAAGCAAATTATGTGACATGGGAGATGAATACATGAGGTATAGTTAACGACAAATGGCAAATAATGCAATTTAGACGATGCGCAGACGCCTATAACTGCAAAATGAGAGGCACAATAACATATGAAAGAGAATTGACTGGTTTATATAAAAATATATCCTAGAGAGTCACTTACTTTTCTAACATTATTGTGAAAAAACTATGGTGGTGAGCTACAAGGTTCTATCGTTAGTACTAACCTTCCGGATGTATGTTCTCGATGACTCCACTGCCTTCGTCAGATATGTAGACGACGCCCATATCACGGTCGTACCGGAGGCGCACGTGAGGCCCTGGGAACACGTGGAACACCATTCCTTAATCTTCATACATGCAGTCTCATGGTCGTAGACAGATTTTGACGCACGAATTAGAGCAAATCCCTTTAATTTAGAGTGGGTAAATCAGGATTTTCCTATAGATTTATTTATTTAATTTTAGAGGTACCAAAAGAAGATACATTAATCATTATAAATATATCAAACTATAGAAACAAAGTTCATGTTCCCACGTAAAGAGGAGAGTACAGCATACAATCACAATAAATTAACACAAGTACACAAAGACTGCCTCGGTGGCGTAGTTGTATTACAGTACGACTGCAAAGCCGAGGTCTCAGGTTCGATCCCCGGGTCGGGCAAAGTGATATTGAGTTTTTCTATTCAGTATCAGCCCGGAGTCTCGAATTTGTGCCCGATATGGCGATAGGCTCGCCCCCCATCACATCATGGGACGGAATAACGGCGAAAAGTGGGTGCACTAGTTGCGCCTCTGCCTACCCCTTCGGGATAACAGGCGTGAGTGTATATGTATGTATGTACTATGTACACAAAGGTAAAATACAAAATTATAACGCTCCATTCATGTGGTCGAGGCTTTGACTTCCTTCATTGCTTTCACCTTGTATTTTGTAAGAGTACGTGAGACACAGACAGTACTCACCCTTCAAATTGTTCATGATCAAGTGTTGCCGTCCCTCGCCGTTTAGCCCAATGCTTTCGACGTGTATGGCGTTGTCTTCTTCGCTCTCCACGACTGCTACAAGCATTTTCCTGAAAGAAAACTTTCACTGGTAGGTCTCTCGTATACGAGGAGCAGTATCGCCGCCTAGTATTACTATAATACCTAAAAGTTACACTATACAAACTCTACGATAGTGAAACTTTTATTTCATACTAGCTTTTGCCCGCGGCTCCGCTCGCATTAGTTTTTCCGGGATAAAAGTCCCGGTTTATATTTTCCCGGTATAAAAAGTAGCCTATGTGTTAATCCAGGACATGATCTACCCGTGTGCCAAATTTCATCGAAATCCGTTCAGTAGTTTTTGCGTGAAAGAGGAACAAACATCCTTACATCCAAACATCCAAACATCCTAACATCCAAACATCCATACATTCTTACAAACTTTCGCCTTTATAATATTAGTAGGAAGTAGGATACATTTCTTAGTGGTTATTTTGAGACTTAAACCGTATTCACAAACATATGAGAACGCACAGTGCGTCTGGGCGTACTGTGTGCAAGTGTGTGACACATGGGTTCATCATCAGTCACCACTTATAGTTTTCTTTGACTTTGTCCAGCGTATTTTAAATATGGGCAGGGCACATAGTTCGAAAATTGACGGCAGATGGGGCAAAAAAGTTCTCGCGTGGAGACCACGTGGAGGCAGCTTCAGCCGCCCACCTGCAAGGTGGAGACGACTTGATAAAGGTCGCAGGAACGCGCTGGATGCGGGCCGGTTTTGACAGGTCCATCTGTAAATCTTTGGGGGAGGCCTATGTTCAGCAGTGGATGTCATGTGGCTGATGATGATGATGATCATCGCTTTGTTCAGTACTTAGCTATGTAATAGGCTTTAAACTCTTACCCGTAATCCGGCAGCACGCACAAAGCGATGGGTATCTCCTGTTCCTCGAACCGGTACAGCAGAGCTCGGTGGTGCGAGCTCAGCGACATCACCTCCACGAGCCGACGACCCGCGTCCAGGATATAAAGAGAATCCGATACGTAGTCTAGTGAAAAATGGCATGTTAATAAGTTTAAACATGCGTCAATTACTCTAAAGGGTGAACGGGGACAATGGTAATAGATGAACCTACCTAACTCTGATCCAATTTAATTTATTATAATTCACACACACACACACACGCCGTTTATCCCCGAAGGGGTTGGCAGAGGCGCAACTAGTGCACCCACTTTTCGCCGTTATTCCGTCCCATGATGTGATAGGGGGCGAGCCTATCGCCATATCCGGCACAAATTCCAGACTCCGAGCTGATACTGAATAGAAAAACTCAATGTCACTTTGTCCGACCCGGGGATCGAAACCGAGACCTCAGCATTGCAGTCGTACCATAATACAACTAAGCCACCGAGGCAGTTTATTAAAATTTATATCAATCAAATCAGCTTGTATCCACCCACGGCGAGTATAGTCCCTCCCCTCCCGCCCTCTATCACGCCACTATTTCCGGTTCAGTGCGAGCCTCATCCACTGCTTGCTGGCATAACCTCGCCATCTAACCTAACATGGTTGACCGAGCCAGATATTTAAATTTAAAATTATTTCATAACTAGATTTTGCCCGCGGCTCCGCCTGCGTTAAAAAGTTTTGTCCGGGATAAAAGCCCTGCTTTTTATTTTCTCGGGATAAAATGTAGCCTATGTGTTAATCCAGGACATGATCTACCCGTGAGCCAAATTTCATCGAAATCCGTTTAGTAGTTTTTGCTTGAAAGAGTAACAAACATCCATACATCCAGACATCCATACATACTTACAAACTTTCGCGTTTATAATATTAGTAGGATATGTTTCTATAAATTAATCGTTATACCAACTAACTCTTTTATTTATAATCGACCCTATCCCTATTTGGTATTTACTCTTTAATTTATTTTCATAATTTTATTCTTGTTCACCTTTTTATTCTTTTTCACATTTTTATCCGTGTTCACCCCACTCAACAGTATTTTCTTACCATAATCCATATCAACAACATTTTCCAGTCCGTGGTAGATGAGCATGTTGGTTTTGCCGTGTGCGAACGCACTCATATTGGTGTACTGCAGGGTCTGACGCTGTCCATCGTAGATATACAGGGTGTCTAAAATAGACATATAAAACTAATTATTTAGTTACATACATACATATACACTCACGCCTGTTATCCCCGAAGGGGTAGGCAGAAGCGCAACTAGTGCTAGTACTTTTCGCCATTATTCCGTCCCATGATGTGATAGGGGGCAAGCCTGTCGCCAAATCAGACACAAATTCCAGACTGGTCTGATACTGAGTAGAAAAACCCAAGATCACTTTTCCCGACCTGGAGATCGAACCCAAAAACTGCAGTCGTATCGTAATACAACTACGCCGCCAAGATAGTTGGGGTTACTAAAACTAATACAGGCAAATAATTTTGGTACATATAATTTAACACTTCAGACTTTTGTCCGCATCAGGAAATATTGTCAAGTTTAGCTGTCATCTTGAACCGGATTACCCCGTTATCCGGTATTACCCCAATGCACCCTATATAAATAAAATCCACTCTGTTTAACTGAGTATACTATATTCAAATGGCGTACCTCTCATGGTATCATAAGCCATGGCTTGCACCCTGCCGATGTCGAACTGCGTGGCATGACTCTCTGGATTACCGAGGATATCGTACTGGATCTTGGTGAAGTAGTGGCCGCCACCCACTATCAGGTACTCCGGATGGTAGCCGGGTTTCGCTAGATAGATAGTAATAAGATGCATATTAAAACAACCCCTACATATACATTTAGGTACTTAAACTATTTGGAGGTCAATCGCCTCGAGTAAGCCAGTTCGCCAAGCTGGTCTAATTTGGCATCTCTAAGGGAGTAATCCTTCTCAATGATACCAACTCATTGTCATGATTTGGCTTTTCTAACACGATTGGCACGGAATTATCTCTAAAGAGGGTAACGTCAGGCTGACGTCCTTCATTTAATGATTTGGTACCTATCTGAAAGTCTGCTTTAGGAACGTTTTAGCTGCTGTCTACATACTCACTTGTGCAGGTGTTGCCGAGGAGCTCCATGCCATCGGGACACCACGTCCTTCATTCAATAATTTGGTACCTATCTGAAAGTCTGCTTTTTACGAATGTTTTTAGCTGCTATCTATATACTCACTTCTACCTGCAAGGTGGACCGATGATTTAGTAAAGGTCGCAGGAACGCACTGGATGCGGGCCGCTTTTGACAGGTCCATCTGGAAATCTTTGGGGGAGGCCTATGTTCAGCAGTGGACGTCATGTGGCTGATGACGATGATGATATACTCACTTGTGCAAGTATTGCCGACGAGCTCCATGCTGTCAGGACACCCGCAGGAGTGGCCGGTCCTGGAGGTGACGAAGCAGAAGTGCGAGCAAGGACGCGCGTGGCAAGGATGAGCCGGCGAGCGCATCAACACCGGGTGGTATATGTGCATGCCTGGGGGAGGAATGATGTATTTTGTAGAAGAATGGTGGTTATGATAAGCAAATTATCATCAACCAACATCTCCAACCACAAAAAATATGTTTTTCAGTTACTACAGTAAAGTCTTTAGTCCTTTATACCTACGTTTGAGTCATATGACAATTTTTTTTTCAGTACTTTAAGTCGAACAGTTCCTGAATAATTTTAGAGAACAAAAGACCTAAATGCTTACCAAATAAATTTAAGGAATTGAATTGCATTTTTGTTTATTCTGACGAAAGGTAAACGTAGCTCCAGATTTCTATGTAGGTACAATAACCGAGAGACTTACCAATAACAGGTTTCTCCAGAGACAATAGCATGTTCCGTTTCTGCGAGCTGCCGTGTATTTTGTCCGTTGTCTGGATGGTGTTGGACGTCCAATCGCTCCAGAACACAGTGTTTTCGAACACAGATATCGAGAACGGATGGTGGAACGGTTCCTCGAACAATGGCTGATAAAAGAACACAAAAACGAACGATACAGGACAATTTTCTGAGATAGGGCAGATAGGACAGCTACCGTAACTGTTGTAGCTACATGAAAACTTTCTTAGGAGACTAGCAAAAATTTTTTGAGATAAAAATATTAGTATTCAGAGATTTCAAAAAAATAATCTGAACAAAAATGGCCAATTTACGCAAAATCTTGTTTGATACTCCGCTCCGACTTCAACTGCTTTCTTATAAGGATTAAAATACTACGGGACCATCACAGTCACAGTTGCAGTGTCAGAAAGTAAGCCCCATTCGATAAAAGTATTTGTGGAGATACAAATACACTATAACAAGCTGAAAATCGGTTCAAATCACCTTACAATAGGAATATCATAAAACCACTCACATAAACATGCTTGACATCCAACATGACCACTTTGATGGTCTTGTCGACGAAGTAGAGACGATGGTTGGGCGCGTCGACGGCGAGTCCGGTGGCGGCGCTGGCGAGACCCTCCACTAGAACTTGAGGCTCGGAGCCGTCCATCCGCGCGGACATTATCACCGGGTGGTGCTGGCGGAAGTCCGCCCAGTACATGCGCCTGATACAGTGCCGGATTAAGACAACTTGATGCCCTAAGCAATTCACGCCTACGCCCCCCCCCCCCTTTTTTTATCATGGCCATCTTCGGCGCATTAGGGACAGCTGCGGGCTTCCTCCGACGCACGTCTAAGTTGTCGTCCGCAACCGCCCCTGCGCGTACCGCTGTTGCGGTTCTTCTCCTGTTGTTGCGGGGGCTCAGAAGCCCCCGTACACCGAAGGACGCCCTTGGTGTCCGAGGCAGCGTGAGACACGCTGCCGTCCATCACAGGGGTCACAGAAGTTGGCTAGACTAATAGGTGGGCGGCACCTCCCGCCCACCCGTGACCCCCGGAGGCCCCTATTAGTCGCCTTTTACGACAGGCAGTGGATACCGTGGTGGAATTCTCCAAAAGCCCCCAATCCACAGGGCCCCCACCATAAGTAAAATAACATCAGTCTTTAATCGCGCGGTTTTTAAACAGCTTTACTTTTATGTGCTAGTATTTTTTTTGTGCCGTTTCTGGTGCCTCCAAGACGTGATGCCCTAAGCAATTGCTTAATTTGCTTATGGGCTAATCCGGCACTGGCCTGATATGAGGATACATACACATACATACATACACATACATACATACATTTATTTATTTATTAGGTACAGTTACAAGCTACAGATCAAAACAAACGTAAGATTTATGATTAAAATTAAAAGCTAAATAAATTTGAAGCTCTATTACAACTATCCACAACAATTCAGTATTAAAACGGTAACAGCGTGTGGAAAATCGGTGTTTTCACTCTATGTTACAAGAAACATACATATACACTCACGCATTTTATCCCCAAGGGGTGGGCAGGGGCGCAACTAGTGCACCCACTTTTCGCCGTTATTCCGTCCCATGATGTGATAGGGGGCGAGCCTATCGCCATATCGGGCACAAATTCCAGACTCCGCACTGATACTGAATAGAAAAACTCAATATCACTTTGCCCGACCCGGGAATCGAACCCGAGACCTCAGCATTGCAGTCGTACCATAATACAACTACGCCACCGAGGCGGTGATATGATGATAGTTGGGGTAAGTTCGGATCATGGGGGTAAAACCGACAGCACATACGACATGGGTGTCTACTGAATTTAGTTTTCGTTTGAAATTACCACTAGTTTGAGTATCAAGTTGATGTAGAATTTAACTATCTTATTCCTGGATAGGAACTCATCCCAACATAGTGTACAGTTAGCCACAAAAATATCTGATCAACGCATCAAATCGTTGAAGATTAACGGCAGATTTCAATAAGCGATCTCAATCAATTACTAGGGATCAATGGTAAGAATTACCAATGACAGTAAATTAATTTAGGTAATACTCTTGTCTATTATCGCTGCGATACCCTAAGGTAGCGGTTGAGAATTGAGAGATCTTTTGGAATCGGCTGCTACAGATATATTCATCCGTGATGACGCGCGGTATATTTTTTTGAGTGGGGATTTCGCGGGTCAGGAGGACATCGTAGTATATGCGCGTGCACCAAAGAGCATTATAATACTACAGCGTGCACTCATAGGTATTTACGTCACTAAAACTGAAGCGGAAGGTTACACACTTGGAAGGTAAGCGAATAGGAAATTTAGTTGGGCGCGTCATCGTGGATGGCATTATCTATACAAGTCAGATATTTAGTCTTACAAAATTAACCGATTTCCAAAAAAGGAGGAGGTTCTCAATTCATGTGTTTGTATATTTTTTTTATGTGCAAACTGATTACTCTGAAAGATATGTTACTCACCCATTCCTAGCATCAAGCGTCACGAATCTTGGCCTCTTTGTCTCCGTGTGTATAGTGGTGCACGCGACGCCGTCCGCATGGCACACAAAGATTAGACCTCGCTCAGCATCGCTGAAGTATATGTTACCTCCCACGAAATCGATCGCTATGTTCCCTGGGTCTTCTAGACCGAGACCCACTATCACCTAGGAAATTGATCATATTTATAACATTTAAAATTAAATTCATTCCTAGCCGATTTCGGCCACAGCGACCAACCCAAACGGAAATCAGCCAGGTACGTAAGAGATATTATAGTGCAAAAGTGTGTGTGCAATATACAGGTGCACTCGCTATTCCTTCACTCTCATAGTCCGGTGAGACGGCAGACATGACCGGAGAGAGATCAGGCGCAGGACCAACTGCTTTATAGGCTTAACAAACCACGCAACAATTAGAATACGTATGTTACGTTTCGATTCCCAGAACGCAATAAAGTGTCAGATCTTATGTCTCAAAGATCACTCTGTACTCTGATGAGCGCAGTGGAGTGCCATGCAGTACTTCAAATGAAAATCAAATCATCCTCATCCTTGCAAATTTTGGATCACAAGACAAATTGTAGGGTCATTCGGGGCAACAGCACGCAGTGGGTAAAATTTCGCATGGTCAATATCTCGGAACCTATTGAGGGGGCTCAGACACTTTTTCGGCTAAATTAGGGGTGCGTCAGGGATGATGTCAGAGCCCACAAGCTATTTTACCAAGCCTCACTTGTTTAGCGAAAAACGGCGATCAACGTGATTTTGTTGATTAGTTATCAACTATTTTGTGCTGGGAAAAGTTTATAGATAGACGGTGCATCAGTTTACAAAAGACCGTTGATTATGTTAAGTTTACACGATTATTATAGTATTTATTTTAGCTATTAATTTTGTCCTAAAAATAGCTGCATCTCAACTGACGTGTGATTGTTTAAAATACTCCCTGTTGGGTAAGAGTACGGCATTAAAAGTACGCACGCTGTTATAACTTCATTACAATGAAAAGTAACATCAAGCGTTCCTAAAATTACAGTGATCATTAAATTACAAAAACAACTAAAGTTTGTTATAAATACAGTCTAATTAATTATGTTCCTGGTGCCTACAATAGGTGTACATTTAATGTTTATTTTTACAATATTTGTACCAAGAATAAAGGAAGTTTAAAAACATATTCCATACGATTCCATGTGTACTTATACAATTTGTAATTATATGCCTGTAGTTTACCTGCGTGCGAAGCTTACCCAGTATGCGAACTATTAACCGCATCTCTGCATAGTTTTACCCACATGACGGGTCAAGAGTACGAATTTCTGCCGCTGCACTTAAACATGTATTGCAAAAAAACCGATGAAGCAATGTTCAAAAACTCATTAAATAATGAAAGTAGAATAAATTTACTTTAAATCTAGTGTTAAAACGTTTATCAGGACCCTATATTTTTGAGTGGTTAGACGATAGAAAAAAAAGTGCGTACTTTTGGGCTGAATGACCCTATGGCATATAAATGAAAGCTAGGCAGTCTGAATTTAATTAAAATCTGTTAACTTCGTAGAGCGTTGTTTCTTTCACTCACACCTGACGACTTACCCCTTTTATTTATTTACCTATTTATTGGGTACAAACTACAGAAAAAGAGTGTACACAGAGTTACATTGAAGAGATTATAAAGAGTGTATTTACAACTCGATGTGTAAAATTTACTTCAGAGTTATATATTTTTCTACCTTCTTAGTCCGTTCAGCATCATTCAGACGAGCTCTGAAGATGGACTGATGGCCGTGGGCGGTCTCCACCCAGTAGACATACGTGCCGTCTGACGTAACGCCGTGAGCCTGTGGGTACAAAAGCCAGTGTGTATATATTTTTTTATCTATAATAATAAACGTTTAACGACTTATGATAAAGAAGTTTGTAAATGTTTTTATATTTTTATGGAAACTTGAAAAAGAAACAGTCGAAGGCGGGATTTGAACCCACGACCTCCAGCGTACCGTGCCGGTGCTTTGCCAATTGAGCTACTTCGGCTGTCCAATTTGAAGTTCTCTATTTGTTTGTAAATCTTAAAAAACTTCCACAGAACACCTTAGTTACGTTCTGCGGTGACTGCCAAATAAAAGTAAATAACTCATGATTAGACACCGTGACGTCACTAACATAGTGATGCGTATGTGCGAGTGAGATAGTGATATGTCGCCGCTCCATCTTTTGCACGCAGATGGAGCTACTAACAAAATATAGTAGGTAAAAATTTTACGTACATTTTTGACACCAGATATCAATGTTACCAACTCCTTGGATTTGACCTTCAAATACTGTATACTGTTGCGTGTGCTTAAGAACAGCATTGCTTCGGGCTCTGTGAAAATAAGAGAACAGAAGGATAAGAATAAAAAATTAGGTAGTCTGCAACAAAAATAAACGAATTCAGCCTATGCAGACTTTAATAATTTTTTCAATGAAACAAACTAAAAAGCAGAACAAAATTCTTTACAAGTACAGTCAAACACAAAAAACAACTAAACAAACGTAATTTTTTTTTCATTTTTTTTTTAATAACTAAAAACTGTTTACAAATCTAACCTCCAGCATAACACAGATATCCAAACCCATCCTTCATATACCCCTCATCACACTCGCATCTGAAGTGCCCGTCCTCATTATGGCAGGCGTGGGAGCATTGCGGTCGTTCCAGGAGGCACTCGTCGACGTCATCACACCGCCGCGTAAGGTTATTGTACTGTCTCAAAGTGTGTCCAGGGAGACAGAGGCAGGTGGGCCCGTGTCGTTCAGGGGAGCACAGAGTGTTATTACCGGGGCAGGTGAAGTTTTTGCACATTGTGTGCCCTGAGAAAAATTTTACATACATATATACATACATATACACTCACGCCTGTTATCACGAAGGGGTAGGCAGAGGTGCAACTAGTGCACCCACTTTTCGCCATTATTCCGTCCCATGATGTGATAGGGGGCGAGCCTATCGCCATATCGGGCACAAATTCCAGACTCCGGGCTGATACTGAATAGAAAAACTCAATATCACTTTGCCCGACCCGGGGATCGAACCCGAGACCTCAGCTTTGCAGTCATACTGTAAAACAACTACGCCACCGAGGCAGTCAAATTTTATGGTTAGATTTACCATGTATGTACAGTACCAGCATATGTAACTGACCAATTCAAAATTTCAAATTGCCTACATACTTTTATATTCTTACTAATCTTTTTTTCTCTTCACAAAAATAAAATAAAAGAGATTTGCTTTACTTCATACGAAGAATTTGTTTTTCAGCTTAGCTTAACGCGTATATAGGCGAGCGTATATAGGCGATTTAAATTTTGATTTTGTACAGATATTTATGCTGCTGACTGTACCTTGCGAGATAACAAAATTGATCGGCTTAGCAATTGGCGGTTTCAGAGCGACTGCCGCTATAGGCATAGAGGCCAGGTAGTCCATGCCCACCCCAAAATTGCGTGGTGCCCATCAAAAGGATTTTGAGGCTATCTACTACCATAAAAATTCATCAACCACAGAAATTATCAAGTCTGCAAGTACATGGAAGTCGTTTTATGTTTTTATTCTAGGTTACTACTCTCCTTGGAAAATGACTAACTAACTGGCCTGACACTTAGGTAGGCGTGACGTCCAAGCCCAACTGAGGACCTTTTTTTAGGTTACCCTGTTTACCAACACATCTTAAGCATCGTAGGTAGGAAAATGTTGAAACCGCGACTTTTTGCTCCCGCCCGGGGATTCGGACTGGTTGAAGCCGGCTACTGGAAGCACGGCGTTCAAAGAAAAAAGGCCTCGCAAAGATCTGCCGTCCAGAACCCCACGTTTGTTAAAACTGGCACTGCTTACCGCATACACAAGACATTTACATACTCTAAAACACTGATGATTTCAAACTCACAATTGATACAGAAAGGTCCTTCATCGCTTCCATCCTTGCAGTCCTGGGTCCCGTCGCACATCATAGGGCCGGGCAGGCAGAAAGAAGAGTCGAGGCACTTGTAACTCCTCTCGGCTGCACTGACCTCTTGGCAATACGACGCGTCACGGATAGTGTGGGAGAGCTTTGTGTGACCTTAAAAATGTTTTTGTTTCTTGTAGCTATAGATACATTTGTGGAGAAAAACTCCACCATGACGTGGCATTGTGCTCAAGTTGATTGCCGGCTGTTATAAATAGGATACTAAGCTAAACACTTATAGAGAAATGCGTAAAAATATTGGCCAAGTCAACCACCTTTTAGTGGGATGCGGAATAAGGTAGTTTCCTGTGTTTGATTTTGTACGTTATTTGACATCTTACAGAAAATAATACCCAAAAGACATTCTTCTGTGAAATCAGAATCAAAATTGGTTGAAAAATAAAGCAGTTATTCATATTAGAAATATTGATGTGAATAAAAGTACGGGCGTGGTATCGCGCTATCTCTTTCGCACGCTCGCGGCGTTATGGCCGGTGACACTTGGTGACGTCATAGTCTGGTACTACTGTTATTTGATAACTACCCCTTCCACCAAATACCTACCTACCTACTACTATACCTACTTATTATTGCGCCGATTTAGAAAATAATTTTGTTAGATTTTGCATAACATACATTTTTAATAAATGTATTTAAAAAAAACTGCCTCGGTGGCGTAGTTATATTACGGTACGACTGCAATGCCGAGGTCTCGGGTTCGATCCCGGGTCGGGCAAAGTGATATTGGATTTTTCTGTTCAGTATCCGCCCCGAGTCTGGAATTTGTGCCCGATATGGCGATGAGCTCGCCCCCTATCACATCATGGGACGAAACACGCACGGTGAAAAGTAGGTGCATTAATTGCGCCTCTGCCTACCCCTTCGGGGATAAAGGGCGTGTGTGTGTGTGTTTAAAAAAGTAGTCAACTACCCTATTGGAAAGACATATAAGTACTCGCGTATTGCGCAGACGAAATTTTATGGGATATGGGCCGAATAATTATGACCAAATTTTAAAAACCTATATCAGTTTTCACAGACATTCTTCTAAATAAGAGGTACTCTAGAGTTCAATAAGTGACGAAGCGTTGAGATATTTGAACCAATAAAGCTGACATTTATCTATAGTTTAAATTTATCAATACCGTTGGCTTTACTCCTTACGTTATATATGTTTATAATAATAAGCAATATAATATTTCCTATCATAGACTTTGCTCAGCCGCAAATGAATGTATGTTTCGATAATCCATATTAATTACTTCATAATTTAGTACATATCCGCATACATTCATTTGAGGCTGAGTGTACAGTCCGCCACATAAATAGCTGAACAGATTCGAAATTTCAAATCACGTCCACGCGTCAAGTTTAACTGAAACTTTTTTTCTTTGTGGGAAGTAAAGTTAATCGCCTTTATTTTATTTTTGTGAAGAGAAAACAAAAATTGGTAAGAACACAAAAGTGTAGACATGATTTGAAGTTTTGAATTTGTTCAGCTACTTATGTGGCTGACTGTACAATCAGCAGCATAAATCGCACCTTTAGAACGAAAACGACACAATTCAAAAAATAGAAAATAGAGTTATCATTTTTAAATTACTAAAAACTAGTCTCTTATTTATAAAAATATAATAAAAGAGGGACCGATATAACAGGTTTGTCCTTTTCCTGCTTGAATATGGCTGTTTTTGAACTATTGTTGTATTGAGTGCTTCGTTTTAAATAATTTTATGACGATATCCTAATTTTCTATCTTTTTGAATTGTGTCGTTTTCATTCTAAAGGTGCGAAATATCTGTACAAAATCAAAATTAGGTACGTATCGCCTATATACGCGTTAAGTTAAACTGAAAAAAAAATCTTCGTATGAAGTAAAGCAAATGTCTTAATTTATTTTTGTGAAGAGAAACAAAAGATTAGTAAGAACACAAATGTATGTAGGCGATTTGAAATTGAAATTTGTTCATCTACTTATACTGGTGACTTACAGTCATCACCAAAGAAGTACTTAAGTATTTAAATGTATACCGGGTGGAAGGGAAACGCTCTCTATACCGGAACGGTAAGAGAGAAGAACCATAACATTAACGAAAAACTATATTCATTTGCAAAATTAAGCGATAATACTTACGATTTTAGTATTTCCGTAATTCATGCGCGCGCAATGTAAAGCGTACAAAAAACTGGGTACGGTATAAACTACAAAGCAAACGCCGACAAGGCGGCGCGGCGGCCACGCGGTCGTTAACCCGTCAGCTGATGTACGTGTTTCATTACGATTTTTTTTAAACATTGACCTTTTTTACTATGTTTTTCAGAATAATAATTTGATTTATCTATCCATACGTGAAGCTGTACAGAAATTTGAGAAAATCCTACTAAAATTGTAACAATGCGATCGCGATTTTTTTAGTGCCATCACGTCAGGAATCACCAATACTATCACCTGTATTCGTTTCCGAGAGCGTTTCCCTTCCACCCTGTATACTTAGCACGATTAAAGTTATAACAAAAAAAATCTTACGGCATAATTCGGTGTTGTATTCATCGCTTTTGTCGTTGCAGTCGTACTCGCCGTCGCAGACCCACAGTTTGGAAATGCATTTCCCATCACCGCATAAGTACCCGTTGCATTTAGACTAGGGCAAAAACGTCCGTTAATAAGGCCGGCCGGAAAATTCAGTAGACTCTTTCGCCTCTCGTTTGAAACCTACCCCCTTCTTCTTTATGGTCATTTTCAACACTCTTAACAAGCGCGTAATGTAACTCATCGCGTTTATCGCCATGGAAATTGGCATATGTAACACGGCCGCGTTACGAGCTAACAGTGTCATCCTACTAATATTATGAAGGCGAAAGTTTGTAAGAATGTATGGATGTTTGTTACTCTTTCACGTAAAAACTGCTGAACGGATTTCGATAAAATTTGGCACACGGGTAGATCATGGATTAACACATAGGCTACACTTTATGCCGGGAAAATAAAAAGCGGGACTTTTATCCCGGAAAAACTTTTTAACGCGGGCGGAGCCGCGGGCAAAATCTAGTAGAGTATAAAGGGGCTAGACTCTAGAGTATATATATTTTGGTCTGTTCTTACTTTGCATCAGGACATCAGGACCCGCTTAAATCTAAGAGAACCCGTATAATCACTATGAAATGTAAGGTAAATCTTATTAGTCTAAGGTTAATTCCTGAGAATCTCCTATGTATGTAAATATAATACAAAATCTAATAAACTTAATGATTACCTACAAAAGGTAGATAAGTTTTTATATACGCTAAATTTAACAATTGAATAGGTAATTTACAAGCAAAATCTATAACATTCGTATAAAAGGATGTTCGTATTTCAAATACAATATAAGAGGTTTTGTTTTCATGATCAACTAAAAAAAAATAATGCTGCCAGTACGTTACAATATAATTTTAAATACTTGTACAATACTATTTATCTCATTAAATTTTGGCTGAATGAACCATTATTTTTGAACTTATATCTACTTCTTTAGGCGCGTTATCTGTATTTTAATTTCAATACTATTAACCGATTTCAATAAAAGAGGTTCTTATTATCCTCACTTTATTCTATCACGAACTTTGTTTATCAGGAACTGTTGGGTTTCGATTTGAAGGACATTGTAGCCAGTGTAACTACAAGACATAATAGGACTTAAAGCCCCTTATACATGTTGGCCGAGCCTAAGCCAACGCGAGCGGCGGCAAATATGTACAAGGCAAGTGCTAATGTCCATACGTTCGACAAGTTCGTCGAATGACAATGCAAGCGGCCAATGTAGACGAGAGTTTGTAGAGCTATCCACACGTTGGCCACTGTCAGTATTTATTACGCACTGAAACACTATGGACGTCGAAATTGAAGTTTTATAGGTGTCTTAAGCCCCTTATACATGTTGGCCGAGCCTAAGCCAACGCGAGCGGCGGCAAACATGTTCAAGGCAAGTGGTAATGTCCATACGTTCGACAAGTTCGTCGAATGACAATGCAAGCGGCCAATGTAGACGAGAGTTTGTAGAGCTATCCACATGTTGGTCACTGTCAGTATTTATTACGCATTGAAACACTATGGACGTCGACATTGAAGTTTTATAGGCGTCTGAGAGCGACAGATATCAACCGTGTAATGGCGGCTAGACAAATATGTGGACGCTGTTGGCCGAGCGCAGACGAGCGCCTTTGATTTGTGCACAAAAACCGACACCGATCCGAAGTGAGGCAAGTGATCACGAGTGACAGCGAGCGAACACAAGTTGCGCCAAATGATCTCTATACACGTTGGTGCTTGGCTTCATTCGGCCAACTAGGCGAGCGACACCGAGCGATGACCAGTCAAGGCAAATAAGCTGTCTACATGATGGCGTTGGCCATCGCTCGGCAACGCTCGGCCAGCGTGTATAGGCGGCTTGAGAGCGACAGATATCAACCGTGTAATGGCGGGTAGACAAATATGTGGACGCTGTTGGCCGAGCGCAGACGAGCGCCTTTGATTTGTGCACAAAAACCGACACCGATCCGAAGTGAGGCAAGTGATCACGAGTGACAGCGAGCGAACACAAGTTGCGCCAAATGATCTCTACACACGTTGGTGCTTGGCTTCATTCGGCCAACTAGGCGAGCGACACCGAGCGATGACCAGTCAAGGCAAATAAGCTGTCTACATGATGGCGTTGGCCATCGCTCGGCAACGCTCGGCCAGCGTGTATAGGTGGCTTTAGATCTTATGTCTCGGCATAACTAGCGCAGTGGAATGCCACACAGTACTTTGTAACTCAAGGTGCTGTATGGTGTAGCTACTGTTTATGGGTGGTCGTATCGCTTACCATCAGGCTCGTCTCATCATTCGATACCATACCCCCTTGACCCCCTATGCGCACTCCAACCCCCTTGACCCCTAACCCAATTTGACCCCTTAACCCCAAACATATTTTGACCCCTTGACCCCGCAACCCAAATTGACCCCCACACCCATTTTCGACCCTCGACCCCCCTAGTTTAACATAATTAATACTAAATATTATTAATTAAAATATTTAATGATGCCAAAGAATTATAACTTCTCACGCGCGTACATAAATACTTAATTTTATTAATCTAGCAACTTACATTTGTAGCAGTTTCAGGCAGCGCAGTACAGTTGGCTTCATCGCTTCCGTCGTAGCAATCCGGCTCGTCGTTGCAGACCCACGTGTTTGAGATGCAGCGTCTCTGATCTCGGCATAGGAACTGGTGTGTCTCATTGCAGTACTCCGCGTCCGGCCGATGTTCCACTATTGGGAATTTATTATTTTAAAAGAAAATTAAGGTTTTCAGTAAGTACCAATACACTAAATAACAGTCTAAATTACAATTAACCCGTTAAACCCCGCTTTTATATACATAGATGTATGGGAAAACCCTATATACTCGGACGCCGGCAACCGTAGCGGGGCGTGACGAGTCAAAAACTTAAGCGCCTGCTTTTGTCCCCACAAGTTAGAAACACACAATTGATTTTTTATATAGGTATATTCGGCAAAGTGACCACACTGCTCCTGATGGTAAGCTGAGAGGGGTCCAGATAGACGAGCGATGATTATCCCTTCCCTTGATCCCAGAACGCGACACTTACGTGGGCCGCTGTGGCGGGTTGCAAGACCTTATATACGATAGTCGCTATCCGTGCGGATTTAAAGTATATCCTACCACTAGCTGATTATGGTATATCATCAAAATAGAGGTGGTATATTTGTACTTTACGCAATCGCTGCGGTCATACGAAAATTATTACTAAAAGAGGGTATGTCATTAAAACTTAATACTTACGGCAAAAGTTTTCATCGCTCCCGTCTAGGCAGTCTATATTTCCGTCACAACGCTGTATCTCACCAATGCACGTCCCATCCATGCATGGAAACTTGTCTTCGCCCATGCATTCTTCTTCCATAGTCTGCATGTCGTCTACAAACCCTGCTGTACAGCCCGCTATCCATATTGCGATGCACAAAAAGTATTCAATCTTCATTTTGAAAATCTGATGAACAAAAAACGGTTATTAGGTATAAAATACATGAGAATATAATAGAAATCTTACAAAGGCACAACGTGGCGAACCCTATCCTAAATGTAACTGATAAAAAAATATTTTTACTTACTTAAAATGTTTGTTAGTGTTACACATTGATAAAACTGAATAAATAATTAGAATAAATTGTTATATAAGGGCACTAGATTAATTTTTATGTGTTCACGTGCTTGCGGTAAAGCGGAAGGTAATGAAGGACGGAAACGGTTTCGGGACGTATGAGCCGGAATTCTACAACTACCCTCAAAACAACATTGAAATATTTTAATTCGTTGAATACGTTTAATGAGTAAAATAAAATAATATTGATTTACAGATAAGAATTTAATTCTTGATGTAAATGTTATTTACCTAATAACATTTTGTATTTTATTCCTTGAATTTTCAAAATATACAATAATTATTTATGTACTGTTATGTCATTAGAATGCAATAACAAAACCCAAGTTACATGGCACGTATTTGACAATTATAAGTAAGATTGCCAGTAAAAGAGATTTTTTACAAAATGTGTTATTTTTGTGACTGCCTCGGTGGCGTGGTTGTATTATGGTTCGACTGCAATGGAGTCTGGAATTTGTGCCCGATATGGCGATAGGCTCGCTCCCTATCACATCATGGGACGGAATAATGCCGAAAAGTGGGTGCACTAGTTGCGCCTCCGTTTACCCCTTCGGGGAGAAAACTGGTGAGTATACAATATACTGCATATATTTTTGGGTATGTTAGTGCGAAATTATACAGCACACGTAACGTCCAAATTAATTATATTTACAATAGAGGCAACAGCAGATAGCAATACAGATGAAAGTCGAATAGAATATTGAAGAGGAAGAAACTAAGTTGAAACTCGAAGATAGAAAATACGTTAGATTAGAAGTTTGAATATAGCGGAAGCAAAACGTAAGCTGGATAGCGCGAGTAAACGACGTGTAGTCTCGGAGAAACGTTGCGGTCAACTGTCCGGTGGCCGTTGCGTCTGCGCAGCTCCCGGGGCTCCGTTGACGGCCCGGTGCGAGGCGCGCGGCGTGCGGGGGCAGGTAACCGGTCGTCGCTGTAGGGTGAACGCTCACATGTCAGGCCGTGTCGCTATTTAACCGACACACAAAATAGTGGAATGTTTCTGCGCTCTGAAAATAATTAAATATTAATATTGTGGGTCTATAATGGAGACGCCACATATTTATGTTATTGATTAACTAGGGCATTTTATAATGTGTTTTGTAACTATAATTCCACGTAACCAAATACCTATTATTATTAATACTTTTATATTCCTTTCAGTAGTAAAATAAAACAAACAGCTAATGCTGGTGTAAAATTTTCAGGATATTAGGCGCTAGCAACATTATTTTTTAACCTGTGGTGACGACTGACGGCAGACGGGTCATAGTCCAACTTTCTTTTTAAGTTTTGTAGAAGTTTATTTTCTCACTAGAATTTATAATCAAAATAAGTTACTTATTTGAGATACTTTCTTCAATATTAGTGTTTATCGTCAGGAGAATCGAGGCAGTCATGGCATCACAAATCGCAAAATCTTTGGCAAAAGTTAACCATGTAACATCAACGTTAAAGTTTGGTACGTGATTTTTTAATTTTTCATAATTTTACACGTTCCAAATTTAAAACAAAGCATGTGTAAATAAAAACTAAGGTTTATTACAACTTATTCATATAAAACCCGATAGTGTTTTTCCATAAAATCATACATTTTATGAAATAAACTTTGGACTTGAATAATTGGCAAAGATGCATTTTATACACTGTTAATCGGTGCCAAATCATGAATGCAATCTTATGATTTTTGACATAGACTTTTCCATGACCATGTTCAAAGCGTTCAATGTTATTTCTATTTTTATTTTAATATATATTTAGAAATTGTAAACAATCTTTCTTTGTATACATACATAGATATGTTTAGTTGGACTTTGGATAGGATTGTGATTATACATACACTAGAAATGTATCTAAACCTATATAATAATTTCACATAAATCCTTATCTAGTGACATTGAAACAGTAATAGGTATTTTGTATGTTGAGGTACAACAAAAATATTATTTTATTACAGGTGTAAAGTTTTTGAAAACTCTATGCTAATAAATTTAAGATAAACCCTAGTATTATATTGTTATTTTTAATAACACTATATAAGCTCATTGAATAAAAAAAAATACAAAATATCATTACACTAATAAAATTAAAAAAATATGGGACTAGATATCCTTGTGAGAGATAACATTTCATGGTATACATAATTATTTTTTGGGAATTGGTTATAAAACTCAGATACTGATTTATTGTGTATTTATTTTATTAATACTATGTAAGTGTATAGGTGGACATCATATAATAGTCATTCTTTACCAGTCAACCTAAAAAAAATGATCTAGATTTAGTCTATTGAAGATATTTTGTCTAACAGACACAGCTCGGCGTGCGTTAAGCGTGGCACCCACATTACATCAGAAGAAGAGCCTTCCTGACCCTTCTGGAAAGAATGTGGTGCTTGTGGATGGAGTCCGCACTCCATTCCTCCTCTCGTTCACCGACTATGCCAAGATGATGCCCCATGAGCTTGCCAGACATTCCTTGCTGTGAGTATAGTCTGTAGTTTTATTGATGTTGATCATTGATTGAAATTGGAAAAAGATACATACAATTTATTTAAGTTATAGTTTATTTACATTCCACAAATAAAAAAACAGTAATATGCATGAAGAAACATTTTTGAAAACATGTAGAATTTTTCTTTTTTTGACCTTAAAAGGCATAACGCAGAATTCAATCAAACACAAATAATACATAGACATCTTAATAATTATAATCTAGATTCACTACCTTAATTATATGCCCCAATTGAAATTGAGAATTTGTGAAATGTACTCTAATAATTTGGCAAAATAAGGCCATAATCAACCATAAGATAATAAATAGGTCAATAGTAATTTATATAATAAACAAAACATTTTATAAACCAACTAAATTCACAAATCCCATTCCTTCACAGCGGTCTCCTGCAAAAAACAGGCATAAACAAAGAACTGATAGACTATATAGTTTACGGCACCGTGATCCAAGAGGTGAAGACTTCGAACATAGGTCGCGAGGCAGCGCTGGCAGCCGGCTTCAGCGACCGCACGCCCGCGCACACCGTCACCATGGCCTGCATATCCTCCAACCAGGCCATCACTACTGGTGAGTTCAGCATGAAGTTTTATACAGGCAATTGTGGCGAAGTGGTATTATACTTCGAAAATTTCAAGGGAAACACATGATGCTTTGTGTGTAATCCTCGTAGCCAGTTTCGGCCACCATGGCCAATCTCAACAGAGATCAGCCAGGTATGCAGGAGATATTATAGTGCACAAATGTGTGTGCAATTCACAGGTGCACTTGCTATTCCTTCACTCTCATAGTCCGGTGAGATGGCAATCCGACATGACCGGAGAGAGATCAGGTGCAGGACCAACTGCCTTACGTGCTTTCCAAGGCATGGGGTATCACACCGCCAACTTCTTGACTCAAAAATGCGACTAAGTAATTTTTAAAATGGAAAACCCAGTCACAATGGTTTTTGCTCGCGCCAGGGATTCGAACCCAGGTCCTCAGCGCACAAATCGTACTCGTACCTCGTACGCAATACAACTATGCCACCAAGGCAGGCTTTGTGTGTATATATGTATGTATTTACCAGACTGGCCTGCCCTGACACTCACCACTGCCTGTAAGCTGGGTTGGACAGTATCGAATTTTATGAAACCCAGTGTTGAAGCTGGGCCAAGTCTTCGGGCACATTTATCTCAGAATCGGTATTTGGCTTGCAACGAAATTAATCAAGTAGGATAATAGGAGAGGTACGAAATATATTGTATGTATAAAAAAAGACTGGTAGCAGATGGATGCGGGCTGCTCTAGACCAGGATGGTTGGTGTTCACTTTGGGAGATACTTTTTTACGAGTGTTAACGCTAATACCAAACAAAAAAATATATGCAAATGACATATCCTATTCATAAGTCGCAAGAATACATAATTCCTATACACTATTTCTTGGTAAAGGCCGCAGAAACGCGCTGGATGCGGGCCGCTTTTGACAGGTCCATCTGGAAATCTTTGAGGGAGGACTATGTTCAGCAATGGACGTCATGTGGTTGATGATGATACATTATTTGTTCGCTATCAGCTATGCTTGTAGAGAAGCAGCTTGGCTATGGGCCGCTGTACGGCGATGGGCTGATTGATTGATGTTGACAGGCGTGGGCATGATCGCTGCCGGCGCGTACGACATCATCGTGGCGGGCGGCGTGGAGTTCATGTCGGACGTGCCCATCCGCCACTCGCGCAAGATGCGGTCCTTACTCCTGCGCATGAACAAGGCCAAGACTCCCGCGCAGAGGCTCGGGCTTATCGCCTCCATACGGCCCGACTATCTCATGCCGGAGGTATGTACTAATTAATATTTAATAAACATAGTCGTAATTTTAATTAATCATAATTACTCACAGTTGCATTTATGGCAAGTTAATTATTGCATGAGATGTATTATTATTGGAAATTATTTACATAACTAAGGATATTTGTTAAATGAACTCAATCAAATACTTTACTCTAGCAGGTAAAAATCAATAGGGTAGTTGACTACTTTTTTTTTAATACATTTATCAAACATTTATGTCTTCTAAAATCTAGAGGAAAAAGATTTTTTTAGATACAAGCAATAATAAATGAGTTATAAAGCTTTGAAGCTTGGTGGAAGGGGAATCTGTCAGATAACGGAAACAGCAGAATGTGACGTCACTAAGTGTCGGCAGCCATAACGCTGCGTGCGTGCGAAACAGATGACGCGATATCTCCACCACGCCCCCACTTTTGCTCACCACAATATTTCAAATATGAATAACTGCTTTAGTTGTCAACCAATTTTGATTCTGATTTTACAGAAAAATTTGTTTTTCGTATTATTTTCTGTTACATATAAAATAATGTACCAAATCAAACATAGGAAACTACCCTATTGTGTAATGAACAATACAAAGTTTAATCTTTAAACTCCTGGCCACTGCTCACATTGGCCTAATTACTGCAATACTCCATCCATATTAAAAACAAATCAATATTACTATAATCATGTCAGTATTACTGCCCACTGCTGAGCATTGTCTCTTCTGCTACTGAGAGGATTTAGGCCTTCGTCCACCACGCTGGCCTATTGTGTTATAGCAAGCAATACTCAATCACTAATATTCCAGCTGCCCGCTGTAGCAGAGTTCTCGTCTGGTGAGACCATGGGTCACAGTGCGGACCGTCTCGCCGCCGCCTTCGGAGCCTCGCGCGCTGAACAGGACGAGTATGCTCTCCGCTCCCACACTCTCGCCGCAGAGGCACAGCGGAAGGGATACTTCACGGATCTCATTCCTGTTAAGGGTAAGTGGAAAATTGTTAAAAACTAATTTAAGTATATAAAAGTCGTCGCCGTTGGACTCAAAATGCACGGCCGGCATGCAGATCTGGAACTTTTCAACATGATGCAACCCAGCCTAAGACGAAAGTCGTGGAACTTTAACATCTGAAGTGTCCATGACTGGATCCACCACTTAATTTCTGTCAACAGTGGACGGTAAAGACGGGCTGGTGGACAAGGACAACGGCATCCGCGTGTCCACCCCGGAGCAGCTCGCGAAGCTGAAGCCCGCCTTCATCAAGCCTCATGGCACTGTCACCGCTGCCAACGCATCTTTCTTGGTAAATGTCTTGTTAAATATGGTTATTATTTATTAGATAGTAAATCTATCTACTATAATAAAGCTAGAACCCGGTGTATGTGTACATTTAAAGAAAAATTATAAAAAAGTAAGGAGACTACTAAAGAAGAGTAATGGAACACAAATCAGCGATTTTTGTAATTCTTTTCTATCTGTTTTTCTGTTTGTGTTACTGCACACCTTCAAAGTTAATGAAAGGATTTCGATGATATTTGGCACACGGGTAAATCATGTCCTGGATTAACATATAGGCTATTTTTTACCCTGGGAAAATAAAAAGCGGCACTTTCGTCCCGTAAAAACTATTTTACGTAACCGGAGCCGCGAGCTAAAACTAGTAAATAATAAAGGTTTCCTCGCTAGTGGATTGATGATAAATCCTTTGTAAGTAAATGAGCGAGCGATTGACCTATACAGCCAAAAATTCTTTTTGGTTTGTTACTTTGAAGAAAAGATTTAGAAAATAATTTATTAGAAATACATATTATATTTTTTAATAAAAAAAAAACTTTGGGAATTATCGCTCGCTTAAACGGTAAGGGAAAACATCGTGAGGAAACCTGCATACCTGAGAAGTTCTTAGAATTTCGAAGGTATGTGAAGTCTACCAACCCGCACTAGGCCAGCGTGGTGGACTAAGGCCTAAACCCCCTCAGTAGAGGAGGCCCGTGCTCAGCAGTGGGCAGTATATGATACAAGGCTGGTAGGGTATAGTATATCTTTTTATTTAGTTTTAATTCCACAAACTTATAAGCCTTTATATTTAAAGTGTACAGGTATATTTAACTATGTGATGTTTGGTCAGACGGACGGCGCTTCAGCGTGCCTGATCATGTCGGAGGCGAAGGCGAAGGAGCTCGGCTTGAAGCCCAAGGCGTACGTGCGCTCGTTCACTTACGTCGCTCAGGTGAGTTGGTATGCGGTTGCGGACAACTTAGACGTGAGTCTGAGGAACCCCCAGCCGTCCCTAATGCGCCGAAGATGGCCACCGCGGAGTTTTGGTTGGTATGCCGTGCGGTGTACATAGGTTAGGGACTCGGCCCGGCGGTCGCCCGACGTTTTCCATCTCTCCGAGCGGCTCAACGTCGGGTCGTAAGGCACGGTGAACCCAACATAACCGCTCAGTCGTTCCCCTTGAACGCTGGGCGGTAGTAATGTCACTTTTTCCGTGTAAAAAAAAGGTGATTTGGTATAACACCCGTATTGTTTCCAAGGTAAAAAAAAGTTAACGGTGTATTACACTGGACGAGATCAGCGTCTTCGTCTCGCTGTAAAGGAGATGTCCGCTTTTTGTGTGGGTGCTGGAGCTCAAAATCTAACCAGGCTCAATCTTTAGGGACGTTAAAGGGGCGAAATATGGAACTAGGATACATAGAAAAAAAATCAGACCCCTCCATTTATAACAAAATAAAATTTCATAAATCTCAAAATCTTTAGTCTATAAAATAAAACTGTTTATCTTAAAAGGCTAGGTTTTTAGGAGTTCTATCCAAATTTTAGGCTGTATGCAAGCCGATCGTTACCAGGGTGTCGACTCCCAAAAGCGATATTCGATATATCGCGACATTTGTCGTGTCGAAGCCTACTCTCAGTTACATCGTTTTTACTATCTAAACGATCAACGAACGAACGAAACATATTTGCCAATGTCGTCTGTAAACCTACTCTAAATGGCAACTGTCAGTGACGAACATTTAATTTTGACATCGACTCAAAAATACTTACTAAATAAATATATTTAAATATATTATACCGTCGTTTAAATATATTATAATTTCAAGAAACTTTTAAATTAACGCGCTGTCTCTAACGTAGTGTTTATATTCTCCTTGGCGCTGTCTGCCAACTAATTTAGTGTTGGGTAGGACATACAAGAGGCGGTACATTTGTCCCGTACATGAAGCAAAATGTAAGAGCGGCTCAACATTTTTTATTGTACTACTTCATATTTCATGTCGCGGTAGTCGCGAATTCGTTGTACGCACTATCTATCTCAGAAAAACTATAAGACGGGGTCAGAGAGGGAGCGAAAGGCATGCTACAAATTACAATAGTACGTTATTTTTCAATGAAAATCCTACTAATATTATAAAGGCGAAAGTTTGTAAGAATGTATGGATGTATGGATGTTTAGATGTTTGGATGTCTGGATGTTTGTTCCTCTTTCACGCAAAAACTACTGAACGGATTTCGATGCAATTTGGCACACGGGTAGATCATGTTCTGGATTAACACATAGGGTACTTTTTATCCCGGGAAAATATAAAGCGGGATTTTTATCCCGGAAAAACTTTATAAAGCGGGTGGAGCCGCGAGCAAAAGCTAGTATGTCATATTTGTACTCGTTACTTCAAATGTATCACCGAGCTTCATTACGCCTCGCCTCATTTGAAGTGGGACATTGTACTGGCTTAGAAAAAGAGGCTAGTCTTACAAACTCTTTTTTTGTGTCCTACCCAACTATGAGTATGCGGTATGCCTATCTGTGTGTGTGTTTTTTTTAATAATTTTCCCTTGTAGGGAAAGCAAAGGGTTCACACCCATACAGCCTCGTCTTAAGTGATATTTTTCGTTGGGTTTTTTTTTACCTACGTACTATGTCGTAGTTAAGCAGTGACTAACCAAGACTTTATCATGAAGTTTTGTCGGCAACGAGAAAGCACTTGATTGGCACAGTTGTTTCAATTCACTTCATTTGAGCACTTTCATAGAACTATATTGGATGACATACCACCATAATTATGCAATATAACACCAAATATCACCAAAATAATGAATAAAAACAAGAGCACCTCATGAAACTTCCACGTTCCCGCCAAAACTCCGCCTATCTGTGACTATAACAAGTTTGTCTTTTTTTATTATTTATTTAAATATTACGGCTCTAGATACTAGTCCATTGAGCCCGTCTTTCATAAATTGTTATCCTTAGTCCTAACTACTATTTCGAAGTAAAGCAGTGGCTACTTTACCAAGACATTATTGAAGAGTTTTGGAAGCGACAAAAATAAATACTTGATTGTCACAGTTATTTCAATTCACTTCATTTGAGCCCTTTAATAGAACTATATTGGATAATATAACACCATAATCTTACTAATATTATAAAGGCGAAAGTTTGTAAGTATGTATGGATATATGGATGTCTGGATGTATGGATGTATGGATGTTTGTTACTCTTTCACGCAAAAACTACTGAACGGATTTCGATGAAATTTGGCACACGGGTAGATCATGTCCTGGATTAACACATAGGCTACTTTTTATCCCGGGAAAATATAAACCGGGACTTTTATCCCGGAAAAACTTTTTAATGCGGGCGGAGCCGCGGGCAAAAGCTAGTTACGCAATATAACAGTAAGTATTACCAAAATAATGAATTAAAACAAGAGCGCCTCATGACACTTCCAAGTTCCCGCCATAACTCCCAAATTTGTCATAACTCCAGTGCTGCCAGATATATGATGGTTGAAGTCGCAAAAACTTCATCGTGAAGTAGCCTAAAGTCGCCGCATTGCATATGGAGAGACAAAGAAGCAAAAAAAGTCTTTAATTCCAGATGAATGCTGGCCCAACTCGCCAAAAATTGGCAGTAGCCTAAAGTCATCCAATTGCGTGGGGATGCGAAGAGCTATTAAAAAGCTCCCCAATTTTACATGTATCGTGTGTAAGGTGATCTGAGTACATGTTTTGTACTATCAAAGTTAAAAATATTAAAAACAAACAATTAAAACAATTAAAAAAAGAAATATTAACATTTAATTTGGACTGGCTGGGTTGCGCAATACATAAGACAAATGTCTGTGATTTTTTTTAAAACTAATTCTAAGATTACACATATACAATTGGTGTAAAATAATTAACAAAATATTAAGGGGGGATATTGAAGAAAAGTATGTATTAAAAATGAGCGGTCCTCCAATAATGGCATATAATAAATGTAAATCACATAAGCTGAGGAATACAAATAAATAATTATTAATCTTTGTTTCATTTTGGACCAAACTCCCTAAATAAGAATTAACAAAAATAATAGTAGTTGGTACAAACACCTATAGGTGCCTACCTACCTATCCTTACATCTACAACACTAGCGCCGTACGGAGATAGTGCCAAACTTTTTGCCCAACCCTAGTGTCCTATCTGTCTCTAACTAATATTCAGTTGTGACAAACTTGGGAGTTTTAGCGGGAACTTCGAAAGTGTCATGAGGTGCTCTTGTTTTAATTCATTATTTTGGTAATACTTAGTGTAATATTGCATAATTATGGTGGTATATTATCCAATATAGTTCTATTAAAGGGCTCAAATGAAGTGAATTGAAATAACTGTGATAATCAAGTATTTATTTTTGTTGCTTCGAAAACTCTTCGATAATGTATTGGTAAGGTAGCCACTGCTTTACTTCGACATAGTAGTTAGGACTTTAGAGTTAGAGGGCTACATCTTGAAGAATTTCAGACCAAATTATTACATGATTCCTGAGAGGGTTATACACTCGTATAGGATTTTAAAATTTATTACCTTTTTTGAGAGTATATAAATGAACTGCTCTAAACAAAAATAACAATTAGATTTATATCATGTTATTTTTTTTATTATTAATTGTATTTTTTACCTTGAACTGATTTTGAAAAGAGCAACACTAGAGTTTCTTGCCCGTTCTTCTCTAGTGAGAACTGCTTTCCGAACTGGTGGTAGAGTTAATATTGACTGAATCTAAATAATGTATAACATTTTATGGGTTCGAATAAATTTATTTCATTTCATTTCATTTCATTAGGACTAACGATAAAAATTTATGAAGGACGGGCTCAATGGACTAGTATCCAGAGCTGTAATATTCAAATAAATAAAAAAAGACAAACTTGTTATAGTCAGTCCAGTGCTGCCAGATTAGGCGACTTTTCGCCATTTAGGCCATCTTGAAGAGTGTTGGGGTGACCAAAAACTGCGAATGGCGACTGGTCGCCGTTTAGGCTACGCGAATCGTGATTAGTCGCCAATTTAGGCTACTTCGGAAAGTTTGTGTTTTATGCATTGTTTTTGTCGAATTTGAGGATATTTATATAGCTTTGAGGGTACCCCCTTACACACAATCATTGAAAACTGGGGACCTTATTTTCTTTTTGCTCTCCGCGTCCCCACACAAGTGGGCGACTACGGCTACTTCGAATTTTCGCCACGATGGACCAGTAGGAATTAGAAATTGGGGAGGTTTTTTTTTTGCTCCTTCACCTCTCCATATACAAAGAGGCGACTTTTGGGCTACTTCACAATGAATTTTCGGCGACTTCAACCGTCAAACATCTGGCAACACTGTAATATATAGTTATCTGTGTCAATAACGATACGACACTGCTCCGAAAGTATCGCAAACAGCCTACTCTAACAAATGTACGGATACTTTATCGTTTATCGTAACTATAGACTAAGTTTATGTCTTTTATTTCGTTAATCGGAGTGAATGATATTGTGCAAAACTTACAAAAATAAAAATTATCCTTTATGGAGTCACTGTCAAATACGCTGTGAAGTTGACAAGAGTTAATAAATATCAAATAATCAATCTTGTAAACAATATCCTTATTCAAAAATCGAAATACAACAATTTACTGTATCGTAAGTATCAATTTGTTTGATTGTGTTGTTCTATGTGACTATCATATACATGTAAAAATAATTATTCTTGTGTTGTTGTAGACTACTAACATCGTTAAAACATCAAGTCATTACGCCAGTTGAAAAAAAAGGATTAGTAAATCAATATAACATCTCATACAACAAGAGTCAATCGCCTTCGTTTGTCTTCTCCCACCAACCAAAGTCTCCAATGTAAAAACATTCAACAAACTTTGCAATCTGCAACAACAACAACAACGTGATATTGGCGGAATAGCTTCATAATCATGCATGTCGCCAGTAACCAAAAAAGAAGAAGAACAGTTACGGTACGTTTCATATATTTAACATTAGGAAATTGCAAAGTTTCCTACAATTTATCATAGCATGATGTGATTTTTTTCTCATACATATTTTATGTTTTTAGTATGTGTCTCAATCATCATCAGTACCAACTAATTATATGTCTCATTCAATTTCCTTCACGAGCATAAAGACATAGCAAAAAGTATACTTTGGATAATTGATGGGAATGCTCAAGCACAGTGGTTGTGGGAGGAAGTTGGTTAGCTTTTGAACTGTTTGGATGGCAGAATAAAGTTGAGGCTAAAGGTAATTAATGTTTTATTGATACATTACTTTTATTTCCATGTTGTGCAAATTTATGATAAATTACATTCGAATGTAGACTGACAAGAAATATCTTGCAATATAATTAGCTGTCCGCAGAGACCATATAGAATATAATGGTGGTTTGAATCACATAAAGGACAACTGAATATTCTAAACCCTTAAAGATGTCTGGCCTGGCGTTACAACAATGAAACACATGAGAGTTTATTATAATAAATTTAAGATAATTTTACATATTATATTGTCTCTCATCTATACATATTTTAATTACAATACTGAATTATTTTGTTTAGGTCCTACCCGGTGCTTAATGGGACTGCGGCCAACTCAAGTTCAAAGAAGCACTGTCCAAAAACAATTGTTCCATGTGTAAAGTGAAATAAACAATTTGCATAGAATTATGTGATATTAATGAGAATCTGGAAATCTATAATACTAAATTAATAAAACTTGGTTTGGGTCTGTTAAATTTCTAATTATGTATATTAGTAGTTGTGTTCTTAATTTATATAAATTTTTTATAATACTTTAAAATTGTCAATATTCTGATATATTTTTTCTACATTTCAATGCATACTAGGCATTTATAGGTAAAGCATTTAACATATTATTGTAAGTTTTTTACCATAATGTAGATAGATAAGTTTTAATGTAATTACTACTGGTTGTCTTAAAACAATAAGTGAATTGTAATAAATCTAGTACAGCTTTTTTAATCCTTTACAGGGAACAATAAATGTTACTTAGTTAACTTTTATTTTTACTTATTTAGCTAATAATACAAAAAATATAAACAGTTAATTAAAATAACAGATGTCTTTTAAAACTAGAAAGTTTACCCGTATTGTTTAAAAAAAGAATCTTTCGATTACCCTTACCGAAAATTAAAACTTCTTTTGGACGTAGATTTGGGGAGTTCGTTAGAGCTCACACTTATAACTCAGTGCTAAGACACTGCAACTTAAAAAGCCTTTCATTACATGAAGCAAATGATGTGATGAGATGACAAAGTGGCTTCTATCTCTGATCTATTTAGAAACAGAAAATATTTTAAGCTGAATAAACTCACCTATAGGTAATGATCTCAAACAAGACTGATACATATTACTTCACATTAATTATGGTTGAATAAAATTTATGTTATTTTATCTTCCTTTTATTCTTGCCATATGCCTAGTTTTGTTATTGTTTAACATATAATATATATATAAATAAATTAGTATTAAAGTCAGAACTTAAACAAATATTTAGTTATATAATATAAGAGTTTTGTGGAAATATAAAACAAAAATGAAATACATATTGAAATGAAATAAATTTATTCGAACCCATAAAATGTTATACATTATTTAGATTCAGTCAATATTAACTCTACCACCAGTTCGGAAAGCAGTTCTCACTAGAGAAGAACGGGCAAGAAACTCTAGTGTTGCTCTTTTCAAAATCAGTTCAAGGTAAAAATACAATTCATAATAAAAAAAATAACATGATATAAATCTATTTGTTATTTTTGTTTAGAGCAGTTCATTTATATACTCTCAAAAAAGGTAATAAATTTTAAAATCCTATACGAGTGTATAACCCTCTCAGGAATCATGTAATAATTTGGTCTGAAATTCTTCAAGATGTCGTTATTAATCTAAGTTTATCCCTAATCCCTAAGTTTATCCGTAATACTTAGATGTAGTAAGCGAAAAGGGCAGACCAGTCCACACAAGCAGCACCCGTTCACGAGTATGACGCATGTGCCAGCCATCGGCCTCCTCAACCATGTTGCAGGGAAGTGACCGACCCGGCACACGACGCCGCCGCAGGCACAGACAGTTAAGGAGTGAATTATATATAAATGTATAGACTCATATTATGGTCCCCAAGATACAGGCACTGCCTAGTTTGGGGCCCCCTGCCAAATGTAGTGTTTAATTTTAAACTAGCTGTAAGTACTAACATAATTCTTAGAATTCTATGTACTTAATTACTGATGTTCCTACTTCTTTGTCAAAATTGTTTGTGCCAAATAAAATTGTTATTATTATTATTATTATTATTTATTATAATTATACATATACATATACACTCACGCCTGTTATCCCCGAAGGGGTAGGCAGAGGCGCAACTAGTGCACCCACTTTTCGCCGTTATTCCGTCCCATGATGTGATAGGGGGCGAGCCTATCGCCATATCGGGCACAAATTCCAGACTCCGGGCTGATACTGAATAGAAAAACTCAATATCACTTTGCCCGACCCGGGGATCGAAACCGAGACCTCAGCTTTGCAATCGTACTGTAATACAACTACGCCACAGGGGCAGTTATTATAATTATATTCTTGTTTAATTTTTTTCTTTTTTATTCTTGCTTTACTACAAAGTATTATACCTTATAGAAAATTTAATCATTTTAATTAGATACATTCTCAGCAAACGTAACTAACATTTAAAACAATAAAATCGCTGATATGAACTTATTTGCTGCTTTCTTCTTTGATGGAAGGCTACATTTTCATCCCTGTGAACTTTAAAGAAAATCTTGTGATTGTCTCAAAGCAAATAACATCAATTGTGATAATTATTGTTGCTACAAGGTATATGATCCAAGATTGTTTTATTGTACACCAAATTTCGAGAGAATTTACTCGAAAATCACAAACATAACACGTAACGATAATGCTGACGACGCCCTAAAAGGTCTCGTTGCGATTATCGCAAAAATGACGTTTGAGGCGATGTCAAAATCAAATGTTCGTCACTGACGATTACCATTTAGAGTAGGTTCATAGACGACATTGGCAAATAATGATTCGTTCATTCGTTGATCGTTCAGATAGTGGTAGTTTACGATAAAAGATAATGAATCCGAACAATTGTTAGAGTAGGGTATTTGCGATACTTTCGGAGCAGTAGCGTATCGTTTCCGATATATCGTTGTCGATTATCAGAGTAGACCTTCAGAGCCAATAAGAACTAAACTCGTCGGTTTTTTTGTCTCGTCCCCACTGCTAGTGATCTGACGAGAGTCGGCTTTTCTTGTAGCATCGCATCTTTTGGGCTATCGCTTTAGACGCTCGAATCCTAAGTTAAGTGACTGGTGGGCGAATTAAGTATCAAATAGCGGAACGTCCAATCGTTTCTTACCACACATATTGTGAATAATAAATGTAGATAATGAGTACTCATTTGAAAAATAAAATAAAATTAAGTAACTATGTTCAGGACGGGTTTCCTTTTTTTATGACATAGGGAGCATACGAGCATACGATACACCTAATGTTAAGCCGTAAGTGATCACTGTCTCTCATGAACATCTACATTACGAAACTCGAATCAGAGCAGTCCCTGGGAGATATCAGAAATCATCGATTAGCGAACCCGACATCAATGATTCACATAAATATATTAAGCGTATTATTTCTCAGGATCCCATCGACCAGCTGTTGCTCGGTCCCGCGTACGGGATTCCCAAGATCCTGGACAAAGTCGGCCTGAAGGTCAACGACATCGACACATGGGAGATCCATGAAGCCTTTGCTGTAAGTATATTAGTGTATTTTTTTTATACACTCTTATTCCATAAAAAACCTAAGATACCTAAATAGACAAGTACATTATTCATTCTAATCAGGGATGTTATGGAGCTCCGTCACCGTAACCGAAACTATCGGATATCCGAACCGTATCCGTTATAAATATTTCGGATAACGGAGGAGACAAAATAAAACATGTTACGACAGGTTTTTGTTTCACCGCGCGCGCCACATGAATCTTGCATAGTTTGTTTTTATTTCTATACTCTTATTTGTTTTGTTTCTAAAGCGAGTTTAATAACTTTAACTATTAGTTGTACGCCGTAGTTTCATCGACCCAACAATTTTTGTAAACACTTTCGTAAGAAAATGTTGACTACCAGGGAATCATATTTTGTCGTTTTTTGTTTACATTCAGTTAAATACCTAAGCCGATGGAGTATAGTCCTAACATAACCTCATTTTTAAATAGGCATTTTTTTTTGTTTACGTGTATGTACTTAGTTTAATAAAGTAAAGAAAAAAATTTGTGTTACGTTCTAAATTGATTTATATGGACAAAAGGCGTCTAAGTTTAATTTGGACATTTTTTGAGTAAGTTAATGTAGATTTTGCAAAATATAAACCTAGACTAGGCAGAACCTAGAAATAAAACCAAATTATTACATAATATTTTTATGTTACTTTAATCTAATATCCGTAACCGAAACTATCTGAAACTAACGGTAACATCTCTGATTCTAATTAAGACGTATCTTACGTCTAAAAGTTTCTAACAATGGGTATAAAAACATCAAATGAAGCGAGAAAAATGTGTAGCAAAAAGTCGATATTTTTGCATTCCTATATTATAGAAACGAAAATACATCAGAAAACCAACCAACATTGCTTTTCAATATAATGTATTTGGTGCAGGGTCAAATCCTGGCCAACCTGAAGGCGATGGACTCTGACTGGTTCGCGCAGACCTACCTCGGCCGCCAATCAAAGGTAACTTACAAACACTTTGTTCGAACAACGTAATACTTTCACCTGCGTCGGGTGTGTAAATGTATTACGGTACGACTGCAATGCTGAGGTCCCCGGCTCGAGTAAGCGGTATTGAGTTTTTCTCCTCAGCATCAGCCCCGAGTATGGAATTTGTACCTGATTTGGCGATTGGCTGGCTCCCTATCACAATGTGGGAAACGTAACGGAATATGTAAGGCGAAAAGTGTGAAATTCATATTTGTGTTCCTAAAAAATAAAATTCTAAATCATGCAGTATTAAAATACATAGTTTATTGATATAACTTGGCCGTGATGTGTGCCGGCAGAGTAGACTAGCCTCCCCCCCCCCCCCCCCCTCTTCTTACCAAGGAGTCGTAAGAGGCGACTGAGGTAATAGGCAGCACCGCAACTTTGTCTGCTCATAATTAGAGAAGGAAAACTTGACACAAACCAGTAACGGTATCTCCGTGAGGCACGAGCCAGTTCCTGCAACCGACCCGGCACCACACGCATCCACTCGTTCCTGTGGGTACTGCCGGTTAGGTCGAGATGGTGGCGTAAGTTCTGGGCATGCCTGCGCTACCTAAATCGCGTCCCAGGCGATTCAGCGTCCAATTGTGGAGAGGACACTTCACCCACCATAGCATAGCAGCTAGCTTAGAAGCTGAGTGGAAACCAACACTGTTGGTCTCTACAGCCATCAAAGAAAGTGTCTCAGAAGAACCTCCAACAGTTGACGCTGTTTAAATCATCTACTATAGATGTATTAGGCCAAAATTGATATAACTTAAAATATATAGCGTTACTCACCTGCCTCGGTGGCGTAGTTGTATTACAGTACGACTGCAAAGCTTGAGGTCTCGGGTTCGATCCCCGGGTCGGGCAAAGTGATATTGAGTTTTTCAATTCAGTATCAGCTCGGAGTCTGGAATTTGTGCCCGATATGACGATAGGCTCGCCCCCTATCACATCATGGGACGGAATAACGGCGAAAAGTGGGTGCACTAGTTGCGCCTCTGCCTACCCCTTCGGGGATAACAGGCGTGTGTGTGTGTGTGTGTGTGTATATAGCGTTACTATGATATGTGTATACAGCGTTACTACGGTTCTTAAATATTGTGAATGGACTATATATTACCACGTTATTTTTAATTTCCTCTCACAGGTCGGTGCCCCGGACCTCGCCAAGTGGAACAAGTGGGGTGGCTCGCTCTCTATAGGACATCCGTTCGCCGCCACTGGGGTAAGTTATTACACGATATTTATATTCATATGAAATACTAGGTGTTGCTAGCGACTTCGCCTGCGTGATTAGCTTTTCGCGCTATAAAAGTCCCTCAAGAGTAGACCAGCGTCATCTACTTAAAGAGTCAGATAAAAAATATCCATTATTTCCGATAGGAACAAACGACCGAGTTAAAAAGTACCCTATGTGTTAATCCAAGACATGATCTACTCGTGTGCCAAATTTCATCCAAATTCGTTTAGTTCTTTCTGTATTTACTTCTTACAAACATTTTCACATACTTTCGCATTTATAATATTAGTAAGATAAGATAGAAACTATGAATCTTAGTAATATGTTTCATGTCTATTTGTTGATAGAATTTAAGTTGTGAGTAATAATTAGAGACTGGATTATAATATGAATTGCCATATTTTATTCATTTTGGTCTGTCTACCCCTTCGGATAAAGGCGTGATGAGAGTGTATGTTTGTGTGTGCGTATATTTGCGTAGGCGTATATGTGTGTGTGTGTGGCACAAACTACGCATTCTGAATATTGTTAATAAAAAGAAATGTTTTTTCAGGCAATAAACCCATAATACGTATAAAATATATATATAATTAACCTTAAAGTATGCAATAACTAGCTTTTGCCCGCGGCTCCGCCCGCGTTAAAGTGTTTTTCCGGGATAAAGTCCCGATTTCTATTTTCCCGGGATAAAAAGTAGCCTATGTGTTAATCCAGGTCATGATCTACCCGTGTGCCAAATTTCATCGAAATCCATTCAGTAGTTTTTGCGTGAAAGAGGAACAAACATCCATACATCCAAACATCCATACATTTTTACAAACTTTCGCCTTTATAATATTAGTAGGATTAACCTTAAAGTATGCAATAATATATTATACCACCATGAATGTATAGGTGCGCCTCGCGATGCACACGGCGAACAGGCTGGTGCGGGAGGACGGGCAGGTGGGGCTCATCGCCGCCTGCGCCGCCGGGGGGCAGGGCGTCGCCATGCTGCTCGAGAGGCACCCCCAAGCCACCCCCAACTAAACCACCCTGACACTACTGGAACATGTCCCCTATGTGAATCTACCCCTTACATGAGGCTTCTAATGGAATAGATCAAGCGAACGAGCGATCGTGAGTGAATGGTTTTTGCCGAATGATGGTACTCGCCATCGTTCAATCGTACACTCTCGTTCGCGTTCGTTCGTTAGTGTGTTGGTCTGTACATTTTTAAAACATGTCTAAAACTATTACAAATTAAAAATCTTTCCCCTGATAAGTATGAATTGGTATTGGAAGGAGTTAACTAAGAATGTAACCAATTGTCAAACTTGTTTATAATTCATTATGAAGTATTTTTCCTTAATTGTTAAAGGTTTTGTGTTTGTCAATATTGTATTCATCTTGCAATGTTAAGCTAAAATTGATTTAATTTAAAAAGAGGTAATTGTTTCCAATATGCATGCTGAATTATTGTTCTAATTATTTTTTTTACCAAAAGGGTTGAACTGAAATCAATAAAGGCTTGGAGTTTGAACAATAATTTTATGAAAATTGGGGTAATGACTCCACACTACGGCATTTTGTGATTGTGCCAAATATTGATTGCATAATTCAATTGAGATTATCATGTCACCTCTAATACTTTTATCCCAAATGTTAACTTATTTTTATTCCAGTGTCACAGATGTATCCAGATATGTGTCATCTTATAGAATCTTCGTAATATGTCCAATGTATATCGTAGGATAACGTCACGTATGGACTAGTTGTAAGATTAAAAGATATTTATTAGCAAGCTATTCTTTATAATAAATGATGTAACTGAAAATGGTTTTTCATTTTATTTGAAGTGCGTATACGTTTGCAAACCTGAATGCTTTTTAAATGGTAGAATTATTTAGTGGTTAAGGTAAAAGAAAACAAAACGCATATTGGCAACACTTTATTATCAGTCGCCACTAGCAAAACTGTCTTTAAACTATTTAATTAATCTAATTATATAATATTGTTCATCCCCGGTGTTCACAATCTCGCTCGCAAGAACAGTGTTACCAACATCTACCCTACCAAACCTACCAACTCAAAAATATGCATTTACCAAAATCTATATTACATTGTTACATGCTTTTGTACCAAAATAGATGTGGCAACACTATTCGCGCGAAAGAAGAATTTATACAAAACACACGCGAAGACGACCACTAACATAATATAAAACCGTTGCTATAAAATAAGTGTCCATTACTGGAGATATTACTACGACTTTAACACACATGGCGTATAAATTGACAGAGACGCTGAGATCTTAGTTCTTCCATAAGTGTTAAACAATAAATTATATCGTTTTTTATCACCGTATTTCACACCTCGACACGCAGAATTGCATCAACAATTTTATATCATAACCATATTTAAATATTTGGTACGTTTTTGATGCAATACTTTTATGCGTCACAGACTCTTTAATTATAGCGTCTTGTTTATGATCTCTGCCTAAATTCCACCCAAAAAATAACCCCAAGTTAAAAACATTTGTTTATACTAAAGAGATTCCTAAACTATATCTCAATAAACCACTAAAAGATTTTTATGTTAGCAGTCGTGTATATCTCACAATAAAATTAAAGTTGTACTTTCATGTACAATATTAAAATAATATTCATTAGCCATATAATTATATCGATTTTTAAACATTAATAGGTACGGTGTGGTGTTGCGTTGGAAGAAATTTAGGAGAACGTACCTTATGAAAGGAATTTGAAATATTATGCAGTAATGAATTTGCTTTTCTTTGCCAACACAAAATAATCATGCACCTTTTTAATTCTTCAATACTTCACGCAAAGAACAATACAATCATGCATACAGACAATATTTTGAAGAAAGAATTAAAACTATATCGGCCATCCAAGATAACGTAATAGACATCACAAGTATTTTTTTCCCAAAAACCGCCAACACAACATCACAACATACAAAATTAAAACCATTACAAGAAACAACACAAAACTGCAACACAGTCCAAACGGGTACTGTATAGGCACTGAATATTAAACTAACTTACATTATATATACAAATTACAACTAAATAATATATTTGTCGTATTAAAAACTAATAATTTTCCATTAACATAAACTGTACAGTCATTGCATACGTTCCATATTGGGACTAATTTGGATTGATCACTTTAGTCTGTTCCTTCCGCGAGTTAAACCCTAACGGCCTTCATAAACAATTTAGAATTCTTCGAACGAATTTTGAATTGAGATTGAAGGAAGAAGACAAAACATGGTTTATAAACTGTGTATAAATAAGTTCGAAATAATGTATACTGTATTCCACCAGCCAATATCATAAATATTATTAAATAACTACCCACATTTCAAGTAGTTTCTTTTTACGAACTCTAGGCCGTGTGGTTTCAGCCGTGTTCGAGTAGATAACGGTCTTCCTACACTGGACGAGCGTGCAGCCTTCCATCCTTCACCCTCGTTGTTATTGCTTGTAACTCACCAGTGTGATAAAAACCGTAACTACCTGACCATAGATGGGACAAACAAACTTTAATTCTTACTTTGTATGACTGATACCAAAAATAAACTTACCAAAATTAGTCATTTGATGTCAAACTAAATTTATTCAGGTTTATTTCCTTTATCGATCCCAAAGTAACGATTGGCATAGTTCACTAAAATTGGCCGATAGATAACCTTATCTATGCAAGCTATACTATAAAAACGGTTGCCACACAATTAACAAGTTAATTACACTACATAAACGATAATATGTTAAATGTGTCGTTATTTATTTACATTTATATAATTGGCTCATGGATTGCACTTTATGCAAACGCACTATTCTGATACATTTTTACCAGTCGTGACATTCCAAGAAATATCCATGGTATAAAATGGTTTGCGTCATATGTTCTTATACTCTCGCCAAGATTTCACGTTAACTTAAACGCGATGGTTTACGTTAAAACCCGACTAAAGACACCGTACTTCCACTTTAACAACATATGTGTGTATATATAAACTGTTATAAAACCCATAATTGCAGTTATATTTCTCTACATGATAGTATTTTTATATCTCTATAGGTACAGTCAGTCACATAAATAGCTGAACAATTTCAAATCGCCTCTACATTTTTGTTTTCTTACCAGTTTTTGTTTTCTATTCACAAAAATAAAATAAAATCGATTTATCATGTTTCACACAAAGAAAAACAAATGTTTCAATTAAACTTAACGCGCATAGGCGATTTGATATTTTGAATTTGTTTAACTATTTGTGTGGCTGATTGTTCTAATGCTTTCTGTGTATTGCTATTATTTTAGAATATTGTTTGTTAATGATTAATTGTAAATAGACTGTATATACCTTTCGCAACCACGACCTATACCTTTACAATGCAGTCATACAAAATTGTCAGTTGGTATGCGTCAGTAACTCATAAAACATGATAGTGAGATGGAGCCTAATATCATCTAGTTCCAGTACATCATTGAGACCTTGACAACCCAACAGGTATTATAAAGATAATGCAATTACTTGTAATCATGTTTGACCTCAAACTAGCTAATGGGAGTGCTCAATTGACTTATTTTTATTTTGTGATGTCACAATAACTACATTTCTTCTGGTAGTCAAAATCCTCCTAATATTATAAATGTATGGATGTTTGTTACTCTTTCACGCAAAAACTACTGAACGGATTTCGATGAAATTTGGCACACGGGTAGATCATGTCCTGGATTAACACATAAGCTACGTTTTATCCCGGGGAAATATAAAGCGGGACTGTTACCCCGGAAAAACTTTTAAAGCGGGCGGAGCCGCGGGCAAAAGCTAGTAACTACATAAAATGCAGTCCCAATATATTGTCAAATAAGAATTTCTGTCGTTGATCACCGAATAATGCTTTTCATGTGTTCCATCACCAAGTTGTACAAATGTAATATAGTCAATACTGAGGTACATAATTGCAAACGATATTGTGCCCATATTGCTTCTTTAAAAGTATTTTCTAGTTATAATTTGTATTCCCATGTCGCAGTTCTTTCATACAAATCAGTTATTAATTTATAATATTGTAAATATGTAGACATTCTGTGAAATTAATGATCCTGAGTACAATGGCTTGATTTTGGCGGGAACGGACGTTAACGTTACGAATTCGCAAGCAAAAGCAAGCGTTTAAAAATTAAATTTTGTACTAGCTATGTTACTGGGTCAACTTCCATGATTTAAGCAAGGAAATAAGGTTATTTTGTTCCAATCTTTTGTATTTAGGTATACCCCCCCTCCCCCTCTACCAGGGTAACGTTTCCACAGTGAGTACAAAGAACAACTGGTGGTCTACAGAAAGACGATAGATCAAATGGTCCCCAGGACACTCAAGGTTTGGTGAAGTGGAAATATAGGTAAGAAACCTGACACTAGGCCAGCTGTACTCAACCTGGAGCCCGCTGAGTTTGCAAGTGGGCCAATTAAAAAACATTACTAAATCCAAAGAAACTTCCTGATATCACTTAGTAGTATACTGACCTAAAATAATCCAGTTAATTGTGAATACTTTTTATTAAACAAAGTACATATTTAATTTTTCGTTTTAAACATTTAGGTGGAACAATAAATTTATGTTGTGTACTGAGGCACAATAACCAAGGCGTCGTTGCGTCGCGTGTAAAAAAAGGTTGAGTACCGCTGCACTAAGCCAAGGTAATGCAAATGAGAGAAAAATAATAATTTAGTATTCTAGAAGCATACATTTGTACTATTTATCGAGTGATATTAGCCTTCGATATCAGGCCGAAGTATGGAATTGTACCCAGTAAATGCCATGAGACCAAAAATAGCTGGCGAAATGTGTTACACCCCTGCCTACCCCTGTAAGAAAAAGCGTGATGTATATATTTTATCTAGGCCTGTTTTTGGCATCAAATATGTGAGCTATTGGGTACAGAGGTCGACTTTTTCTATATACTAACATTGAATGGTGTATTTATTTGTATGTAATGGGGCTTGTAATCCCGCAGCCTATCTTCAACCTCGGTATTTGTGGGACCAGAAATTTTCAATCCCGCGGGATCCCGGTATATGCGAGGTCTCGATATTACGTGGTTGGAAGCCCTAATGTGTAGGAGGTAATCTCTAAAACTACTGGTCCAATTATGAAAATTTTGTACTAATAAGAAGCTATATATCACTGAGTGCTATAGGTTTTTTTTATTTGAGAAGCCAGATTAGTCACCTAAGAAGCTTAAATGGCAGTTAGTTGAGTGAGTAATAAAAATCTATATAGTAAATATTTTTTTTAGCGAGTAATTGTCTTTGAAGGTCACTGGCACACATGGCCAATTAAAATGTAAGCTATACTCATAAAAATAGAGTATAATATTGACTACACCAAAATCGACTATAAATAATGTCCAAATTATTATGTTTGGCATGTTTTGCACAATTAAGATTTTTCTCATCGCAAGTCACAATCGCTATGGCGGCCTGCGAAGTACAAACAAATTGATTTGTTTTATTATAAAAATATATTTCTACACATAAACAGTACTATGTTTGGTATGTTTACCCTATTTTACAATTACATTTCAATTAAAATATTTAAAACATATTATGATAAAGAACATACATAATGTATAAGTTGTAGACAGAAGGTAAAATTAGATATTTTGTAAAAAGTCTAGAATGGTACAAATCTGAGATTTTGTGGTGAACTCCAAAGCTTTTTATTTGATATCTCCAAAATCCATGAGCCCAGAGATAGCATCAACGTCAAAAAGCATGATGTAATACTGCGCTACAAAATCCCAGAAATTCACTTTCAAACTTTTTACACAACTTGATTTTACAATAAAATCACATTTATGTTAACCCACCTTGGCACAATAAACTATAAGACATTACAAACTATAATTTAGGAGAAATAACATTAAAAAGATTTATAGTGAAGCTAAAATTTATACAAGTATTAAATCAAATTATTAAAATGTGCTTTATGTTACTGTAAAACAATGCTTTACGGCATTCAGTAATTTATCCTGAACAGCCTATAACACTATTTGTATTCACAACATAAATTATCTCTGCTGAAGTAGTCTTCACATGAGAACTCATATACATTTATGCTATTTTTGTCTACAATAAAGCCTATTGCACATTATTTTAAATCATCAGGTAAAGTATATCAGATAAATAATTTTGGACATATTTCCTTTCGGGACTTGCGAAAATGTCAATTTACTCATCTTTTAATAGTTATCTCATAAAAATCTGCAGCAATAGTAAGAATATAAGGCCGCCGCAGTAGTTTAGCAATATCATAGAACCTTTATTATTCATATATGCGGATATGCTAAGTTTTTTTGGTATTGACCCATATTTTCAGGGATCATGCACGGTTGTGTTCCGGTTTGAAGGGAATTGTATCCAGCATAATTACTGGGCATTATGACACTAATATCCATTGTCTCAGGATGACGAGTGAAGTGTCACACAATACTTGGCAATAAAAAAATCTGTATGTTACTACTAGTTATGGGCGGTCGCATCGCTTACCATCAGGCGAGCAGCATACGCGTCTCGTCATTCAGCAAACATAATAAAAAGTAAACTGTCTCAGTAGCGTGGTATTGCGTACGCGATTGGACTACCGCATTGTGGCCTAGGTCTCAATTTCTAGGTCGGACTGAGATATTGGCTTTTGTACCCAAATGTGAAAACAATTTGGCCTTGTATAGTCTAACCAAGGTTCTTACTAGCTCACAGTCTATAGACAGATTACTTGACAATGTCGTTAAATTTTGATGGTTTTGATTGATCGAGAGACCTATACGGCAGGCACGTGTTAGTCTCAACCAATCCCAATATAACATAATGGAGTCGTGTTGTGTTTTTTCCACATTCTAAGTGCAGAGCAGTGTCAACATATTTTAGGAGAGGATATGCAAATCATTTTATATTTTCTTTATATTAATTATGCTTTGAAGAAAAAATTAATATAATCCCATGACTTATATTGAAGTTGGATCGAATTAACACAAAGAATAAGAAATTAGTAAAATTATAAACAATACAACTTCAGTATAGTGACATCTAGCGGCCTTTACTTGGCTCACACAAAACCATTCTCTGTGTTTTTTCTATTTTAACACATATACATTTTTTGTAGAGTATCACATAATTATAACAATAAATAATCTTGATCTGAACATTTTGTGCTTCATTGTATGTGTATTATGATTTGGGACAAAGGGTGACATAGTTCCAATAAGGTGAACTGATCACCCATCTGTGCGACTGCATACGTCCCCACAAAACATACATACATACATGTGTGTTATGATACTTGTCTCCATTTGTGTAAGGATTAAAATCCTATAACAATAACTGATTACACAGTACTCATAGTTTTCTTTATATTATAAAGCACAATTGTTTGTCAAGAACTATCAAATGTAACCAGTTGTAATAATTTTTCGTGGCTATTATTCTCTTTATGAAAGTCAACATAAAGGAGTCATTTTTTTTATATCTTGCTCATATTTTTCGACCCTATAAGCCAGAACATAGTCAGTGGATATTCCAATGTATATAACTATTACAAATCCAACCACGTATTTATGTGCGTCTGCAGGTAGCTGATACCTTCATTGGGTGCATCCAAATTCAGCAAGGCTGTTTCACAAGGCAGATACTAGATCAGTTGAAAGGCGCTTAGCATGCATATGCAGACAAGGCAAGTCAAAATTGGCCAAACACTTGCATGAACACCCTTATTATAAAACATTATATTATGATACAAAATTCAGTAAATACAATAGTGGAACATTCCGAGCCTTTAGTGACAATCGCAGGTCTTATTTTTTATGATATATTTCAATGGTAAATCTGTGAAATTAAACAGCTAATATTTGTGGGATTTAATATCACAGATATTTCTGTCCTCCCATTCAATATTTCACATTGACAACATATAACCAGCGGCATGTATGACATGTCCAGGCCTTCCTAAAATAATGAAACAACCAAGTCCAGCTTACCTGACCCGTGAGGCACGCATACTAGCACTCGTCCCACTGCGACACTCGCTGTTCCACTAGTACCGGCACTTAGTCGTCGCTTTAATCGCGCACACAAGTCACTTATCGCACGTACTAGTCGCTGCGAATGTTCACTAGAAGGATGGCGCCGGCGGGCGGGGGCGGGCGGACGGCGCGCGCGCGGCGCGGGGGCTGCTACTGGAAGTCTGCCAGCGACTGCCGCCAGGTGGCGTGGAACGGGATGCGCAGTAGCTTCAGCTTCGTGTTGGGCAGCTGCGCCGACAGCAACCGCTGCAGTGTCGGCAGCGGCAGGATTTCCACCTGCGGCGGGCCGGCCACGTGCTGGTGCTCGCTGGGCAGCTTGCAGCCCGGCACCGGTTTCAGCACCGGGATGCATTCGCCCACATCGCGCTTCTTCGCGTCGCCCGCTTGCTCACACTGGTCGATGAACAGCTCTGTGACGCGCAGCAACTCGATGGTGACGCCCCACATGAGGTGGGTGAGCGAGTCCTTGAGCCGCAGCACGCCGCCGAGCACCTGCTTGTTGGTGGTGGCGGACTGCGACACGTACGTGGGTATGATGAGCAGGCGCTGTATGTTGGTGCACTCGGCGAGCGCGTCGTCGAAGCCGACCTTGACGTCGACGTTGACGAGCTCGAGGCTGGAGAGGCGCGGCAGACGGGCCAGTGCGCGCAGTAGCGGCGGCGCGGCGGGTGCGGCCGGCCCGCGCTCCAGGCGCAGGCGCCGCAGCCGCACCAGCCGCCCCAGCGCCGCGCCGAACTCTGCGCGGAACGTACACTCGCCCAGCTCCAGCGACTCGAGCAACGGCAACGAGCCCACCACCTCGCACGCGCACCATCCCAGCTCCTTGATGGAGGTGAGCGATAGGTGCTGCAGCCGCGTCAGCGCCGCCAGGTCGGACAGGTCGCGCGTGAGGCTGAGCCCGGCGAGGCTCTTGAGCCGCAGCTCGTGCAGCAGCGGCAGCGAGGCGAGCGGCGCTGGGTCGAGACGCGCGTCGCGGATGGCCAGCGCGGCCAGCGAGCGCAGACCTGGCAGGGACCGGCACACCGCCTCCACCGCCGCCGCAGGACACCGGCACATCTCTATCCTGCACCACAATAACACACAAACATCACAATTTCAACACAATGTGTATCATACAAAAGCAGTAAAGTAATAAAATGTACCTCTCTAGTGTATCGACGGTTCCGATATGTTGCGCGAACTGTTCCCAGAACACTGTGTCGTTCTGTGGCAGCAACATCTTGCGCAAGTCCAACCTCTTAGTGCCGTGACGTTTCAACGCCGTACACAACCCGCCCCAGTCGCTTACCTGTGAATACACGACAAAGTTTTTCTCCTATAACAAGCTGCTATAATAACTTATGTTGCACTAATCTGACTACTACTTCAATATTAAACTATGATGATTTTGGTATACCATAGTTATGTTTTTTTTTTCAACTTATCCTGAACCTAAAGCATTTGATAATATTTTACTGACACTAAAACAAAAAGGAAAGCGATAACATAGTACACTGACATGTGAGTTCTTCATCCGCACGTGCCTCCAGAGGGCGGGCGTGGCGGCGAGCTCGCGCCACAGCTTGCACACGCGCGCGCTGTGCGCCAGGTCGCGCATGCCCAAATATTGGAAGATCTGCGGGAATTCATCTACAGTTACTTTTGATATCAAAGTATATTATAATAGATCATTGATGAAGTTTTAATATCAACGTGAGAACAATTGAAATTTTAAATATTAAATGTCAGATGTGTTTGTCAGACGGTAGTGTGATAAATAATAATTTTGAAAAACAGTTTGAACAGGTATATTTAATTATGGCTACACATAATTCCATTCTGTTTTGTTGGATGACAAAGCATGAATCAATATTTTAATCCAAAGCATCAAGCTGAATGCCATAACATATAAAAAAAATGTGTACCTGCACAATGACATTATAATTCCTATCATGTGCCTTGTGATAGAATGCGGTGAAGTGATCCACGTCGTCGGTACGTGGTCGTCCGCGGCGGCGAGGGGAGGCGGGGACGGATGACACGGGTGGCACCCCCAGCACCCCCGCCACGGCAGCCGCAGCCACCGCCCCGCCAGGGGGCGACGCCGCGCCGTTCGCCAGCCGGCCGCGACGAGACTCGCTGGGGGGAGGATGGGGTTATAAAAAATGTATGGATGTGGAGTTCATCGAATGAGACCAATAAACATTAAGTTGCGACATGAAAATAATGATCCAACTAACTGAAATAAACATCTTAATCTTCGATTCGACCCCGAGAATAAACCAATCAAAATAAGTAATTTGTAAGCGTATCAAAGACTTTGTTCTAATTTGTCTATCTTCACGACGAACTGAAAAACCACTTAGGATCGTTTATCGAAAAAGCAATCAATGTTTGTGACTAACTTCATGTTTTGTCTCTTTCGAACTCACGATGTAAAAGTGACAAAACAAGTTATTAATGTATAATGTTTATTGGTAATCATTTAAACAAAACAGTAAGCGCTATTTTAAAACATGAAAGATGGTTCAATCGCTACTTTTCCTGTGATGAAAATGTTTCCAAAATGACCAGTAATATAACCCGCATAAATTAAGAATATCATTAATCATGGCGGCGTACGGTTTGCAAAAAAGACACGGCAAAATATGATTTTATTTAGCATTTTTTTTTAGTTTCATATGTTCGAGTAGGTGATAAATTATAATATAACATAGAATATTACAACGCCGCCATTATCAATGAGCTTCTAAGCGGGTAATACGTAAAATAAAAATATTACATTACCTTTGAAAAACACCATCTAATGTTTCTTATAATAATAGATATCTTGTACAGAATGCTAATTTATTAAGCGTCACCTCGATACATTCCCTTTATACATACAGAAGTAAAAAAATCTGCGCATAACACAGAATTCACAACATTTTTTTATTCAGGCACTATAAGTATTTAAGTCATCGTTTTAGTTCGAATAACAAAAAAACAAAATATATTGATTCCTTAACAAAAAAAAAAATTTACAGAGTGTTACACGTGGGATTATTTTAAAATCATATATGGTACTAATAATTTCTAGTTTCCTGATAATGATGGAAAATTGTATACATTGAAATTGCTGAATAATTAGGAAAAAAGTGGGTTCTCATACGAGAAAATCATACGGATATATTGTAACTATTGGATCGATGTTTATTCCTCGCCAGTCGTCACAATTATGCCGGCCTGTTAGAAACCAGATATAGGTATACAGGCTGATCCTGTACCGCGACACTACAAGGACCAGTATGACGGATGTGTAGATTTATATTAGTTGAACCAGCAACTACTTTTTTCAGGCTCCAAAACATTATTTATGTAATAATGTTTAAAAAATTTAATAAATGTTTAATATCATTTCCAAATCTATTCATTAAATACTTCATAATTTAGATTATAAAAAATATACTCGGATTTCTATTTCGTTAGGTATATTAAAATAAAAAATATCATTATAAGGGCAAAAGCACACGGGCCGCATGTGACTAAGTGATCACAACGAACTGGCGACTGTCAAATCGCATTGTCACTGTAATAGGCTTTAGCAAAAAGTTTAAAAATAGAGCCCACACTCTGAACACCTTTGTAAAAACAAAAAAATAATAAACATTTAAGTAACCTCAGTAACACATTCGTCGCCGGACATGACTATTAAAATAAAAAAAAGTATTCATTTAGAAGGCTCTTCTCTAGAGATAACAAATATCGTGATTTATAACTTAGGTATTTTGTATGTGACCTCCATTCTTTCTTCAAACTTCTTGTACTATAATAATAAGTAGCCACAATATGGAAAAACACAGTGTGCATTCCACAGCTTGCCAACTATTTTAGCCATACGACAACCATATGCGTACCGTAAGATCTAAAACGATGATTTACAATATTCAATAAACATTGTAATATAAACATAATCTTAAATATGAATTTATACAGGTTGTTCCGTTTACAGTGTATAACATTTTAATAAGGTATCAAGAAAAATATAAAATAGTTAACAGAGACTTTTTTTATATATCAGCGTTTGCTTTTGTCTATATGCAACATTTTATGTATTTTTTCTGATAAACCATTAAAATATTTTACACTTTGAAACATGTACAGCGACGTCACTATACACAGAATTTAAAATATAACATGACAAATACGGTAGTATAAGTATCAATTTGATCATAGTTTGTATAGTTTCATTACTGTACATCTGTATTTAAATAACTAATTATATATCAGTCATTATTCTGCGACTCTGGATCGCATTTCGCCTTCTGTTATCTGAAATGAAACGTATTTGTGAGAAAAAATACATTGACATGGCAGCACATTAGGAAGTATTACTTCTAATTTGTCCTTATAACTAATTTACAGGGTGATGTACCAACAGGTTATAATTAACCCTTTGAAACAATTTTAAATTCATTAATATTAAATTCAGTTAAATAAAATGTCTAACTTTACATAAAATAATTGCATTTAATATAAAAAAAAAAAATCAATCTAAACTAAGCAGGAAGGACTACATCAGTATAACGTCAGGCATTAAAAAAATGAACATATATTCATTCACGAATAAATACAATATTTACGTGTGCTGTCCGGCATGTACAAGACTTCTGGGTACCACGACGAACCGTCTCCCGTTGAGGATCGCCAGGGACTGCGGCGCCGCCCCCCGCCACGTGGGCGCCGGCGCGGGCGCAGGCACCGGTGCGGGGGTGGGCAGAGACGGTGCCGGCGCAGGCGTGGGAGTGGCCGAGGTAGCTGGCACGGCAGTTGACGCCACTGACCACACCCGCTCACCTTCTGCACTGCCGGCCGCCTAGACAAATATATTTTTACGTTATCAGTAACAAATATTTTTTTAAATACAGATGAGTACATAAATTTGTTAGTTTTTTTTATATGGTCATGGCAAAGTGATTGTACGGCATATAGAAAGAGTATCGCTTAGCGAGCTTACATAAATTATAGCTAAGAACCATCTCAATGACCATCAGCTTTCAAACACAAAACAACCGTGTTAAAATCAGTCCATTCGTTTGAGTTACGATGCCACGGACAGACAAAATATAGATACACACCCTAAACATATGACACCCCTTTTTTTGTGGCGGGGGGTGACTAGCGTTGAAAATTCTGAATGAAACGAATTGTTTCTTTCAGGAAAAAAACGAAAATAGTTTTTTTCGTTCTGAGCATTGAAAATTTCAAACCACGTCACTTGATGCAATGTTTTTTCTTAGTTTACTTACTCATTGATGAGCTTTAGTGTTATCAATAAAAAAATGGTATCAGTGATTCTTTTTGTGATGAGTTCAATATAGACTGCACTGGCAGGATTGACTTATGTAAAAACATAAATTACACAAATTTTAATATATTTATAACGATAAATTAAAAAAAATATATGGTTTATTTCGGTTACGTTCGTTTTTTCCGAAAATAACTCGTTTTTTTTCGAAAAACATTCGTTTTTTCCCTATCACACTTCTGTGAAATTTTCGAATGTTACACTGAAAAAAAAAGATGGATTTTGAAAGAAACGGGAATATTCCCGGTTTTTTTCAATGCTATAAATGACCAAGTGAGCATTCGTTTACCTTCATCCTTAACAGCACTCTCCGGTGTGGCCGCGTGGGAATGGGCGCGGGTCGTCGCGCGGGAGGCACGCCAGACTTGTGCACTAACGCCGGCGGCTCGAGCAATGGCGGCGATGACGACTTCCGGCAGTTCTATGGTGACAACAAATAGTATTAATTCGTCACATTTTAAGCGCGCACATTAAAGTAAAAAGGCCAAAGGGTAAATGGAAATCGTGTCTTCACTATTAACGGAGATTTAAGTTAGGACTTCTCCAAATTTTAAAGATTGCATAACTTGCACCACGTTGCATGTGTATAGAACAACTGAAATATTTCCGGCAGTTTAAATGTGTTAGAAACATATTGCCGCAAGAACTTGCTAATCGAAAATTAGCTATACTAATTAGTTCGAAATAAACGAGGTAAATACAAATGTAATAATAATGGCAGCATTGTAGCCAGTGTAACTACTGAACATAATGAGAATTTACGTCTCAGGATTGCGAGCGTAGTGGATTGCCACGTAGTGGTTGCTACTGTTTATGCGTGGTCGTATCGCTTACCATCAGCCCCCTTATTCTCTATGACACGTTATTTCCACCGCTCGTAACAAGCGCGTAACGTAACTCATCGCTTTTATCACTATGGAAATTAGCAATACAGAATACCATTTAACGCTAATTACACGAAGTTAACGTAACGCGGCCGCGTTACAAGTTAACACTGTCATCCTACTTGCTACTAATATTATAAAGGCGAAAGTTTGTAAGAATCTATGGATGTTTGTTACTCTCTCACGCAAAAACTACTGAACGGATTTCGATGAAATTTGGCACATGGGTAGATCATATCCTGGATCATGTGGTAAACGTAGGCTACTTTTGGTCCGTGGGCCAGTGACAGATTTCGATGACCAAGTTCCTCTCAAACGATAATTGGTGAGACGCATCAGAGACGAGTATCATAAAGCCTCGTGAACGTCAGCTTCGGCTCCGTGGGGGCCTTGAGCGGTGGTAGCCTCCCAAACTCAGAGTAAGTATATACCTATCGAGCGCGCGTATGCAAGTGGGAACATCGTCCTGCGCCGGCCGCAAGCGCTTGTAGTCACTCGAGTAGGAACGGTGTGAGCACACGCGAGTGAGATCTATGCGAATATTTGATTATTAATACTGCAAAATGGTTAAATGTTCTGTGGAATCTTGTAAAAACGACACTCGGAAACACACTTAACAGAATTCTAATATCGCGTTTCACAGGCAAGCCATATTTCAGTATATTTTTAGGTAAAATTGAAATCACGCGTCGCGGTATGAAGGACGCACGGGAGGCGAACACTTGTACCCCCCGCACTGCCCCGCATCCCGCTTTTTCGATAGTGATGTTACGCGTCGATACCAGAATCGATATAATATTTTCATATTATAGCATACGTATTTATTACTATCGAAGGCGATGCTTAATATAATGTAGCTTAGGTAACTGTTTTTGTCTGTGTGTGATTTTTAGGCCAATTAATAATTGCGTTTTTGTTTATGAAATGAAAGAAATAATTACTGTTCCTAAAAGAATGATGGCAAGTTCCATACAACGTTTTACCTGATATCAATTTGGCGCGTCTTGGAATGAAAAAATGTTAGAACGATAGAATATACTTATCCTGAACCCAATCAAAAAGATTTATTTTATTTGGAGGCCACAAAAAAAAGTTATAAGTTATTTAACATTTTCATAGAGAGTTTTGGCGGGAACTTTAAAGTGTCATGAGGTGCTCTTGTTTTAATTCATTATTTTGGTGATACTTAGTGTTATATTGCATAATTATGGAGGTATATTATCCAATATAATTCTATTAAAGGGCTCAAAGGAAATGAATTGAATTAACTGTGCCAATCAAGTGTTTTTTCGTTGCCGCCAAAACTGTTCGATAAAGTCTTGGTAAGGTAGCCACTGCTTTACTACGACATAGTACATAGAAAAAAAAAGAAACAAAAATATCACATAAGACGAGGCTGTATGGGTTTGAACCTTTTCATCATCATCAGCCTGTTGCAGTCCAGCGCTGGACATAGGCCTCTCCCAAGATACGCCACAGAGCCGGGTCTGCTGCTTTATGCATCCAGTTGCTTGAACTCTTTACCTTCCCAATAAAAAGGGAAAATTAAAACAAAAGTCATAGTTAAAGGTTATCACTTATCTGTCAATGAGATATGATAGCAGATAAAGGCTGTATTTGTGCATCAGTGCCACTGATGTAAATAAACCGAATTCAAAATGTCATAATAAGACGCTCACTGTCATCGGCTGGGTTGCTACTACTTCTTTTATAATTACTTTCTACCGTGAGAAATGGAACAATCTTTTACGCCAACTTAACACTGAATGGCAAAAAATCCATTCGGTGTTTATTTTAATACAGTATTAGTATTCAAGAATAATCGTTACACATTATTATCACTTCTTTGATATAAAAATATAATGTAATATCTACCGTGTTCTGCCACTTTTATTCTTAGGTGGCAACACTTTTTATATGGCACTATAGATCAGAAGTAACGAAACCGGAAGTACAATTGATTTACTTTTAATTATAAACATAATTTTGTGGCTTTTAACAGTAAAACTAAAACTGTGGAAAATATTATATATTTAAATTATATTTGTTTTTGCATATCTTAATCTTAGACGCTAACTAAAACACTCAGGTAAAAACTTGCCATGATTCTTTACTGATTAGGATAATATTTTTAAGCTATTGCATAGCTTCTATCGCGGGTCTTGACAGTATAAGTTAGCAATCATTAAGATATATTTCTTTGACATTTTTTTAACATTGGTAATAAATATTTCAAAAACTAGACGTGACTATTTTAGGCTTGGGGAGACTAGCTAAGAAATCCATGGTGCGATGCTCGGTTTATATCCATTGGTTCAATTATAATGGATATCCATTAATATTATTGGTTCTTAATGCTTGTAAAAACTGCTCTTGAGGTACCGTGTTTATAAATCATTCCACATGGCACTACACCAATTCGCAGCATAGCTTTTATCTATATTAACGCAATACGCTTAAAATTACTCACAGCGGGCAAAAGCTAGTAGAGACTAAGGGGGCAGGTGAACGGCATGCTCGTCTCATCATTCAATACCTTGCAGAGGAAGGTGGCGGTGTTGGCGGGGTTGGAGCGCAGCCCCACGCAGGCGGGGTGGTACAGGCACAGACACGCCGCGCACGCCAGTGACGGCACGGCGCCGCGCCCGCACGACATGGAGCACGGCTGCAGCACCACGCCGCCCACACCGCCCGCCGCACTCGACACGCTCGTCTGCACCATAAACTATTATACAGTACCCATCTTTTACCCGTTGTCCTAGGCGATGGGACGCGACACGTAGCGACGCGACGTACCAAAGGGAACGAACCAAAGACCTCAGCATTGCAGTCGTACCGTAATACAACTACGCCACTGAAGCAATCAGTACAATTTTGAGTACTTATAATTTTTGTGACCGCTTTTATTTTAGTATCGTTTGTCGTTTCGAACCGAAGCCGAACTATACTGACCATCAAGCTATTCAGTTACAATACCTTATTAATCCCTGTCTTTAAATTGTATGAAAATAATAAATAATATTACCGGCACGTCAGGCGACGACTGTACAGGTGGCGGTCTCTGGACTGGTTGCGGTGGCGGCGTATGTTGTTTCGGAGGCGGTGGTTGCTGAGGCGGAGGCGGTTGTGGTTGCGGTAGCGTCTGTGACTGCGGTAGCTGTACTGGCGCTTGCGGTGTCGGTTGTGGCGGTTGCTGCAGTGGCGGTGCGGCAACGGGGCTCGCGGGGGGCTCCGGCGCCCTGCCCCGCACCAAACTACACTCGCACGCGCTCAGTACCCGCCAACGAGGGTTAATTGCACAGCGTCAATTAACCCTCCTTGCGATAATTGCGATACAGGGTGGTCGATAGTACCGAGACGTTGCAAAATAATCCACTCGCTGTTGATTATTTTGTAACTGTATTTAAAATGGGGGACTGTTTGGGCATATTTAAATAAAATAAAATGATTAACTAATCGACGCACCAATCAAAATGAATGATAAAAAAGAGTAATTGTGTGAACTTGAAATAATTATTTACCAAACTCACACTATTACAATATGACTTATAGATACATGGCTTTATTCATAAACCGTTTTTAAACCTAGATAGAGAATGGTTTGTCTTCTTTCTTCAATTCAATATTCGTTTGAAAAGGACAAAACATTCGATAACTAAAATAGATTAATTAACTATTTATGAATAAGGCCAATAAAATACACTTAATAGACTAGAATATAGGACAAAATTATTGGAAAGGAAATGTATCGATTGACCAATTTTACACAGAAACTACAGTGTTACATCACTTAAAAATAAAAATGCTACCATACTGTAATAGGCATACATTGACATCTAACACGTTAAGTTTCAATGCAATATGAAACATACCATCATGTTACTGAATTGCTGCTAGTTGGCCCATCTCTTTGCAATAAAACTTAGCCATGAAAAAGCAAACAAGTGACCTGATAGTAAATACTAAATGCTACCCATTAACTCAAATATTCGTACTCCTGGGTGCATTTTCAACCTCTAAACGGAAGACATTGGATTGTTTTAAGCTGCCAGTAACATAATAATATTACAATATACAACCTTCACGAGGAGTTTGAAAAACATTTTTTAATACTGGCAACATTAAATATCGATCAGTAAGATATCCTCCAATACACTGTGTAATGCGAATGAACAGTACCTCGGCTTCTTCCACGCGGCTGTGTTGTTGTTGTCGGTGCTGGCTGGCTTCTTGATCTGCTTGGTGGCGGCTGGCGAGGCCGGCGCGCCGCTCAGCCGCGAGCCCACTGACTTCACCTGCTTGGGTCAACGGATGTATTTATTGTAGGCAATATATCGCACTCTTAATAAAACAATGGCCTAATCCAACATTTTGGTTAGATCAGTTTTACCAAAATATGGACCATAAAGCTGCATCGACTAAGAAAAAAATACGTTTTTTCAACATTGGGAATAGGTTCAAAATTGTTTGAATTTATGTTCGTTCCCCACCCAATTTAAAAAACGTAATGTACAATTAGTTTTTGTGACGATTCCTACAAGTCTCATTGACTTGTGGGATTTTGGATTAGGTCATTCTTTATTAATAGTGCGATGTATATGAACCATTGAGCCCCTGTCTATGACGCCTATTGTAGGCAATATATTACAAATACCCAGGTCATAGCGCGATGATATTAGATCTGTGTACCAGGCATAGATTCTAAGATTTATTGCTCCATTTCAATACTCTTTTTTATATCATTCACTATCTTTTGCTGGCGGCTTCGCCCGTGTGAAAAGCTTTTCCGGGATAAAAGTCTAGCTATATATTTTCCCGGGATAAAAAGAACTTCCCAGGGTCTCTAACTATCTTCATACCAAATTTTATCGAAATCCCTTCAGTAATTTTTGAGTTTATCGCGGCAGACGACTGTGTTTTATATTATACTAGCGGCCCCGACAGACGTTGTCCTGCCCTAAAAAGGTAACTAAAATGGCTATTAAAAAATAAGGGTTGATCGTAGAGGGGTGAAAATTTAGGGTTGTAGGTATTTTTGTATGCTGTATCATAAAAAAATTAAAACAAAAAATTTTGTCTGAAAAATAAAAAAAAAAATTAGGGGTGGTCCACCCTTAACATTTGGGGGGATGAAAAATAGATGTTGGCCGATTCTCATAGATACCGGATAAGCACAAAAAATTTCATCAAAATCGGTCAAGCCGTTTCGGAGGAGTATGGCAACGAAAACTGTGACACGAGAATTTTATATATATAGATAGTATGTACGGATTTTACAATTGAACAAGTCACTCACGTGACGGTAAGTGTCATTGATGCCACTTGTTATTTAGTAATTAATAATATGGTCAGACTATTTATTCCCAGTACTAAAACTTCTTTCAACGTCATACAAAACAATACACAACAATAATTGATAGCAATTATTGCTGAAGTGGACGATAGCCAATTTGGGAATGGAACGGTCTGCCGAGACAATGTCCGGAGGTTCGAAACCCAAGGCGCACACCTCTGACTTTTCAAAGTTACGTGTGTATTGTTTATCAATTATCGTTCGCTTTAACGGTGAAGGAAAACATCGTGAGGAAACCTGCATACCTGAGAATTTCCTATGACAGTTTCGAAGGTATGTGTAGTCTGCCAACCCGCACTAGGCCAGCGTGGTGGTCTAAGGCCTGAACCCTCTCAGTAATAGAGGAGGCCCGTGCTCAGCAGTGGGCAGTATATAATACAGAGCTGATTGCATTGCTGACAGTTTGGGAGGCAATAAAAAAATCGGTACTACTAACACATATTCAAATGATGGTAGGGGTCCATATATACATCTGATTCTTGAATACAACAGACTGAACACCAATACCATATTTACCACTCTATTTTTCACTGATGGAAGGTTTCTCGTATGCGAGGGGCCGTCTGTGTAGGTACCACCGCAGTGTGTATTTCTACCGCCAAACAACAGTATGCATGCACTGTTGTGTTTTAGTTGGAAGGACATTGTAGCCAGGGTAATTACTGGGCATTATGAGACTTAACATCTAATGTCTCAGGGTGACGTGCGCAGTGGAGTGTCACACAGTACTTTGTAATTAAAATTATGTATGATGTTGCTACTGTTTATGGACAGTCGTATTGCTTACCATCAGGCGAGCGGCATGCTCGTCTCGTCGCTTAAAAGCAATAAAAAAAAGTTTCCATTAAGAGCCTATGTGAAAAACATATGGAATCGTGATGGGCGTGACTTAGCGTATTTCAAATGCGAGGCGCCGCACGGCCCCGCTGAGATAGATCGCGCGCCTCGGCCCTCGTCGCATCGCGTCGTTGCGACAGGTCGTTGCACTCAAGCCCGCGAAAAGATCGTCATTGCAAATGCATGTCTGTGTTGTAAATATTATAGTTATTATAATTTCTAATAAATTTATAACTTATAAAACATAGAATTTATTTTAATTCGTTTATAGAACCATTATTATGTCACTATTATCTACCTAATTACTTGAACATTATGTAAAATGACATTGTAAGTTATCTAAACTCATCGAAAGTATTATTCACTTATAGTTGACTTTTGTTGACAAGATAAAATTTGGTGTGGTGGTAGGTTCGAGTCTTACCCCTACGTAGGTCTGTATATAGGTAAAAAGCAAAGCAGTATGAAACTTCTATAATATGTTTTAAATTATATTTTGCTTTGCTTTGATTTATTCTTGTGGACTTTCCTAACTTTGGTGGACATAAAATAAATAATAATACAATAAATGGCGTCACTATTTTTCGGCCCGACTCGGGATTCGAACCCGGGACCTCAGCACAATAGGCGTATCGTGTGTGCAACTACGCCTTGGAGGCAGTCAAACATAGCATCACACCTTTTCTCCTCACATTTCGTTAACTATTTTAGGTCTTATCAAATAGGAGACGAGCTTATTGCCACATACCGGGCCCAATTCAACAGACCGAGTTGATACTGGACAGAAAAAAATAGTATTTGCCCGACGCGGGATTCGAACCCGAGACCTGAGCGTGGAGGCCGTACCGGGCACGTAATACAACTACGAGTTGCGACATCAAGGTAGTTTCGACAAGTCATTCACAATGAAACTTCTTCCCTGGAATGTCAGGTCTATTTTACGTAAATGATGCTTCACTCTAGTGCCACCATGCAATTTAAAAATCGAATTTTGTATGTAAAGGATGTTCGACATTTATGCAATGCAATAAAATTACATAGCTTGATATGAAGATTGATTACATTATTATGGTTGAATAGTCACTATATAGGATATAAATGTTACAAATGTTGAAGGCGGCCGCTACCTATCTAGATAATTTTTATAATTTTTAATTTGAACTGTATGTAATGTGGGGTAAGAAAAATATAGCAAGTTCATTCTTACTACGCGGGTACTTATGCTTATAGAAAATTTGAAATGTTAATTACTTACAATTTTTTAAATATTTTTGATATTTTGTACAGAAGAATAGACTGATGTTTACTGCAACAGCTACTTCTTCAATTCTAAGGCATTTGTTTTTGTTTTGCAATATAACAAAGCTCCGATATCCTTATTGAACTGAATGAAAAATAATGATGGCCATATTTTAAAAGGAGACGGGAAAAACTTCATAGAACTTTGGGCTTAGTGTTACAGAGATAATTTATGCATTATTTTATAGTTATACTAGCTTTTGCCCACGGCTTCGCCCGCGTTAATAAGTTTTCCCGGGCTAAAAGTACATACATAAAAACCTTCCCGTTGAATCACTCTATCCAACACATTTATTTGGATAAAGATTAATATTATGACGTTGATACAACTCTTGACAAATAATGCATTAATTTCGACCAAATTTGATTACCATAAAAACGGTTCTAGAGAGTTAATCTTAAAAGATAGACATATTCTGTCGCGGACTTTTTTTTAGATTATTTCAAGAGGAATAATTCCTTCATACATATATTTTTAGTATCTTGAACCGTTTTCGCAGCGCACGCAATGGAAGCCCTCAAGGATGAATAATTTTCCCCGCTTGTTTCACATTTTCCATTATTTCTTCGCTCCTAATAGTTGCATCGTGATGTTATATAGCCTATAGCCTTCCTCGATAAATGGTCTATTCAACACAAAAAGAATTTTTCAATTCGAACCAGTAGTTCCTGAGATTAGCGCGTTCAAACAAACAAACAAACAAACAAACAAACAAACTCTTCAGCTTTATAATATTAGTATAGATTAGAACTATTTCCAAATGAGAAAGAAAAATCTGTCTGTCCAATGGGAGTAAAGAAAGAACCGCTGTAGAGTAGAGCTTCTAAATCATTTTTCGGTGAATAACTTTTTTTTACCTGATGACATAAGATGTTCACAGTACCTATCCATTGCCCATTGGATTGCCCTATTGAATAGTGAACAGAGCTAGCTTAGACAATAACCAGAATTGAAAATATCACATGGAATCGACGAGGACTGATATAAATATATAATGGCTCATTTACACTCTCGCGCGAGTGGTACGCCGAACACAATACGAGCCACGACGCGAGGTGTGAAGCTAGAGTGTTAGTGAGTCAATAATGTATTTCAATTTGACATTACGTCGGGAGCGCTGAACAAAGTTGCCAGTAAAATTAAATAATATCGACCAATATTAAATATCCCAAAAAGTGAAAATGTCTTTTTAGTTTAATTTCTAAAATACCTATAGTTTTTAATTCTTATTCTTTTTCAGCCTTTAAAAGGCTACTATTGCACATAGGTCTCCCCCAAAGAATTATTAATACCATTATGTCAATATTATTCTTGTTATACATGCTTGGTATTCTTTGAGTATGTAACCAACGCTCTAAGTTGGTGCCAGCGCCGTGTGTAATATTACACGAACCACTTAGTGCCACTTTTCACCTTTCTATAACTCAAAACCTATTTAAAGTAAACACATAAAACTGTGTGAGTTTAATTATATCTATAAGGACATCTAGAAGCCCAAATTTCATGAAGCTAGCTCAAACGGTTATAAAGATATGAAGGTCAAAATCGTAAATTTTTGTACTGACTGACAGACTTATAGTATCTAAACCTAACCTACTTCCAGATGACCTAGAAGGATGAAATTTGGAATCCAGCTCGGTAATTATGTGTAAGCGTAAGAAAAAATCTAAAAATAAAAAAAGTTAAAAATACAGGGGTCCACAAAAAAAAATATATATTTTTAATGGTAGCGTTGGAACCGTTACAAGCAAATATTTGAAACAATCCCAATATATGTTTTATTATATTTGCTTTATAACAGAAATATAAAGATAGAAGTTAAGCCAAAACATTTGTGGTGTCCCCATAAAAAAACACTTGTAATACGCGCTAAACAGCCGGCCAACGGTGTGTCGTCGGCGGCGCGCGGCACCACGCAACTCAATACCTACCTAGTTTTCTTTACAAAAAGTAATGATATCCCACCAAAAACATAAATGTAAAATATCTCACATTTGTAAATACCAGCAACTATTATAGGTATTCAATAAAGCAAACAAATAGAATTTAATACTTGTTCATAATGTTATTTTGTTCCTATAAATACATATTTAGATTTTGCATAAAACTTGGCACACATTTAGATCTCCATTCTTTTTGCGGCGAAGCCCACAGCTAAGCATAATTTTGGTATTGAACTTGGCTATCCTTTTTTACATTTATGTTTTTGGTGGGATATTTTTAAATGGAAGACAAAAATAGAAGAATATTGATACATGCTTCAAAAGTGTAAGGTCAAGCCCAATTTCGGCCGTCTCCTTTATACCTATTAGAGTTTGTGGCCAGTCATGTCCAGCGGATTTTGATTTTAAAGCCAATAGCCTTTAAAGAAAAATAAATCTAAATGGCGGCCTTTATTTAAAATTCTAACATTACATCTGCCTTTTGTGCACAAAACAATGCCCAGATATGGATTTTGAGTTCGATTGGCCTTAATACAAAAAACTTCAAAATGGTGGCTACTTTTTTCAATTCTGACATTGGATCACTCTTTTGTTAATAATGTTACACCCAGATATCGATTTTGCGGTCGATTAACCTTAAAACAGAGAAATTCAAAATGGCGGCCACTTTTTTCAGTTCTGACGGTGGATCTGCCTTTAGTAACTAAAGTGGTACTCAGATGCCGATTTTGAGGTCAATTGGCCTTAAAATAAAGAAATTCAAAATGGCGGCCAATTTTTTCAGATCTGACATTGGATCCGTCTTTTGTACCTACAGGCCTGCCCAGATGTCGATTTTGAGATCGAATGGCCTTAAAACGAAGGAATTCAAAATGGCGGTCATTTTTTTCAATTCTTACATTGGATCCGTCTTTTGTACCTACAGGCTTGCCCAGATATAGATTTTGAGGTCGATAAGCCTTAAAACAAGGAAATTCAAAATGGCGGTCACTTTTTTCAAGTCTAACATTAGATCCGTCTTTTATACCTAAAGGCCTGCCCAGATATCGATTTTCAGGTCGATTGGTCTTAAGACAAAGAAATTCAAAATGGCGGTCACTTTTTTCAATTCTAACATTGGATCCGTCTTTTGTACCTACAGGCTTGCCCAGATATAGATTTTGAGGTCGATTAGCCTTAAAACAACGAAATTCAAAATGGCGGCCACTTTTTTCAAGTCTAACATTGGATCCGTCTTTTATACCTAAAGGTCTGCCCAGATATCGATTTTGAGGTCGAATGGCCTTAAAACACAGGAATTCAAAATGGCGGCCACTTTTTTTAATTCTAACATTGGATCCGTCTTTTTTACCTACAGGCTTGCCAAGATATCGATTTTGAGTTCGATTGGCCTTAAAACAAAGAAATTCAAAATGGCGGCCACTTTTTTCAATTCTAAAATTGGATCCGTCTTTTGTACCTAAAGGCCTGCCCAGATATAGATTTTGAGGTCGATTGGCCTTAAAACAAAGAAATTCAAAATGGCCGCCACTTTTTTTAATTCTAACATTGGATCCGTCTTTTTTACCTACAGGCTTGCCAAGATATCGATTTTGAGTTCGATTGGCCTTAAAACAAAGAAATTCAAAATGGCGGCCACTTTTTTCAAGTCTAACATTAGATCCGTCTTTTATACCTAAAGGCCTGCCCAGATATCGATTTTCAGGTCGATTGGTCTTAAGACAAAGAAATTCAAAATGGCGGTCACTTTTTTCAATTCTAACATTGGATCCGTCTTTTGTACCTACAGGCTTGCCCAGATATAGATTTTGAGGTCGATTAGCCTTAAAACAACGAAATTCAAAATGGCGGCCACTTTTTTCAAGTCTAACATTGGATCCGTCTTTTATACCTAAAGGTCTGCCCAGATATCGATTTTGAGGTCGAATGGCCTTAAAACAAAGGAATTCAAAATGGCGGCCACTTTTTTCAAGTCTAACATTGGATCCGTCTTTTATACCTAAAGGCCTGCCCAGATATAGATTTTGAGGTCGATTGGCCTTAAAACAAAGAAATTCAAAATGGCCGCCGTGTATACCAATTCTAACATTGGCTCTTAACATTTTAGTTATTATTGATTCATAATGTATAAATAAATGAGTACTACAAAAAATCATACTAAAATAATTTTATGGTGTAAAAATTAGAACAGCCTTTACATGCAAAATACGAATTTTTTAAATGTATGAGCGGCACGCAAGCGTCATTTACGCAAAATTGGGCCGGCATTCCAGGGCGTCCCTAGCTATGAATTACCCAATATAAATAATACATACATATACTCTCACGTCTTTTATCCCCGAAGGGGTAGGCAGAGGCGCAACTAGTGCACTCACTTTCCGTCGTGCGTATTCCGTCCTATGATGTGATAGGGGGCAAGCCTATCACCATTTCGGGCTCAAAATCCAGACTTCGGGCTGAAAAGAAAAAAATCCAATATCACTCTGCCCGACTCGGGGATCGAACCCGAGACCTCAGCATTGCAGTCATAACGTAATACAACTACACCACTGAGGCAGAATAAATAACAAAAAAAAAGCAGTGACTATTGTTTTTCAATCAGGGATTCGAACCCGGCACCTCAGCGTACCGATCACTAAATATAACTAAAGCAGGTCTCCGACTAGAAACAATTTACAAAGGTGAAAGGATGTAATAATTACGCTTGCTGCCTATCTTATAGACCTAATAGAGCCTATAATTTTATATTGATACACGGACGTGAGCTGGATACACTATAAAACAGAATTTCCAGGGCACCTTCAAATTTGCCGCGCGGACCAATCCCTACACTAGACGGCCAATTCGAACTTTGAAGGCGTCCGAAAATTTCGAGCGCACGTCCGTCGTCAGTAAAGATTCCGGACGACTGAAGCCGGCACGGACCACTCCCATAACAGCGATGGCGTATTTGGACGTCGCGGATGAGAGAAAGTGACGGGAGGCGCGCGCGTATGCCGAAATGAAATGGCGTAAGCGCCAAAACAATTTTCTTTTAATTGTGATTATACTATTTAATTCGTTTTAATTGTGTATTGATAAAACTTTGAAAAAATTGTTGTATTGTATTTAAATAAAGTTACGAATGTACATATTCCACCATTTAGAGATAAAGCGTGTTTAAAGAAAATATCAGAGGTAACTTTGAATTTTTTTTCGATCGAGAAAATTTATAGCAATTGTGTTTTGGCTTTGACATATTATTGAGTTATACGTTCAATTTACACATATCCAAAAATCTAAGTTCTGATCTTAGTAGTTTACGAGAAATTTGAATTTGAAAGTCCTTAAAGTTCCTGACATAGGCTCTTAAACAGCTTCAACCTTTTTCGGGCAACTTCTCCCGTGAGAATTTTGTGTCACACATGCGCGCGCATCGTAAAATTTCACTCCCAACAATTTTTCATAACGCGCCTAAAGAAGTATAACTTCAAAAATATTACACAAACCTTAATCTTAGGTGGTGGTGATTTGGCGCTGGGCTCCGGGCTGGCGCCCTTCGGTGCCTTTGGTTTGGGCGTGCGCTTGCCCTCCACCTGCGGGACCGGCGCCGGCGAGGACACCGGCGACTCCACGCGGCGGATCATCTTCGCGTCTCTGGAACGCAGGAGTTGGGTTAGATGACTGGTTTGTATATTTGGGGTGTTGAATGTTGGAATGTTTTTTGTGAAATGATTTATTATGAGTGAGTATATGAAATTAAATAATCGCACTTTTTTATAAATTACGTACAGTGGGCCACAAAAGTAGCTGAACAAATTAAACATTTCAAATAGCCTTTAAACTTTTGTTTTTTCAACAACAACAATAGGTTTTTCTTCACCAAAATAAACTTGACAGGGTTTAATTTTTTTTCCATAAAGCAAATAGAATATTTTGATTGAAGATAATGATTAGAACCGTTTCGAAGTTTTTAATTTGTTCAGTTACTTTATAGCATAAACAAAAAAAAAACAAGATTTTTAACATATTTAAAGAAGAATTGCTTGAAGTAATGTATACATTTATTTAAATTTTGCTTTGTACGGAGAGTCAATAAACTAATCTGTATAAGATCTCTTATACACCTTAACATAAAGATTTTTTTTAAAGTCTTCTGATTGCATATTAAAATACATTTACCTGATGATTTCTTTTTCAGGGTCATCTACTCCCAAGGGCTCTTTGAAAAAGGAGAAGTTTTCCAAAGTCAATCCAGTGCCTGATAGCTGTTCAGCAACCTGAAATTAATGCTTGATGTTATAACAGTTGGATATCATTATACAACATCCTGGATTGAAATCCTACTAAAATATGTGAAAATTTTTGAGGTTATTTATTATAGTATCCACATACGATGGGATTTGGTACAGACGAACCATTAAAATGGTATGCCATCGAACCATATCGCATCGTGTGGGGCACAGTTCGATGGACATTATTATTATTATTGTTGGTACGGCTGGTTCGATGGCTTGTCCATCAAACTTGGTTGCATACAACTGGACGTCGCATGGTACGGTTCGATCGTGTGGCGTGAAGACTGTACCGCGTGACGAATTGGTCGCATGATACCAAATCAGATCGTATGTGGATACTATTAGGTTTACGTGAAATTCGACATACGACTATAGACTACATTCAATCCCTGTACTTCTTAAACAATCGGATGTAGTATGCCATAAATGATATAGTTAATATAATCAACGATGGTGCGCCCCACCACCACTTTGAGTGGAAATTTCTCGGGGTAATCCTCCTAGCCAGTTTCGGCCACGGCGGCCAATCTCAACCGAGATCAGCCAGGTACGCAGGAGATATTATAGTGCACAAGTGTACGCAATACACAGTTAGGCAACCGAGGCAGTCGTGTGGTAAGAAGATTTTAATTATTCATCATAGTGTGTGGGTGCACTCATAGGTACTAAGTGTTTATTAGCAAAATTAGAAGACAAGCAATAGATGGCACATTTGGACTTATTGATTAGGGAAATTAGTTATAGTTATGGATTATATATAGCCACATGATGTCCACTGCTGAAAATAGGCCTGCATCCAACATGTTCGTGCGACTTTAATCAAGTCATCTGTCCACCTTGCAGGAGGAATTCACGATACTGCAATGCTGCGCTTGTTAATACATGGCTTCCAGTCTCCATTCAAGAACTTTATTGCCCCATCTGCAGTCAGTTCAATTATGTGCTCTGCCCCTGCCACTTTAGCTTGCTAATCGGCTGGGCAATGTCGGTGACTTATTCTTCTACGGATCTCTTCATTTTTTATTTAATCATGCAGAGAAACACCGATCATAGCCCTCTCCATAGGTCGATGAGCGACTGTGAGCCGTCTTAGGAAGCCCATAGTCGCATGGGAGCATAGAAGGGGGGGGGGGGGGGTCAGGGGTCCAGACCCCTTTAGCTTACAATAAACCACGCTACGCCACTGACCGTTGACATTTTGGCAAACCGGACCCCCCCTTAGCTTATCTATAAAATACACATACACACACACACACACACGCGCGCCTGTTATCCCCGAAGGGGTAGGCAGAGGCGCGACTAGTGCACCCGCTTTTCGCCGTTATTCCGTCCCATGATGCGAGCCCATCGCCATATCGGGCACAAATTCCAGACTCCGAGCTGATACTGAATAGAAAAACTCAATATCACTTTTCCCGACCTGGGGATCGAACCCGAGACCCCAGCATTGCAGTCGTACTATAATACAACCACGCCACCGAGGCAGTATAATAACAATGACAAATAGAGTATTGCCGTCACCTCCCTAGTGGAGCGTAGCTTCTTCCCCTTGGGCGAGTAGTAGTATATGTCCGCGTTGCGCCTGGAGTGCGCGTCGAGTGCGGCGCGGTACACCAGCTCGCGCTTCCAGCCGCGCTCCAGCGGCACGCGCAGCAGCGGCGACGACATCTCCGTGGTGGCGCGCCGCCCCCGCTGCATGGGAGACGACGCGGTGGACACGCCGCTCGCCTGGTGCGGAAACACACCATGTATATAAATAAATTATAAACCATAACAAGCGTAGCATTTCAAATTAGAGGCTTCTCTTGAAATTTTTTTACACTACACTACTAAAAAATATGAACCACCATGAATAATTTATTTTCTATAGATATTTTTACAAAAACAAAAAATATTAGTTAAATTTTATTTTTTTGTGGAGGGAAGAAATAAAAAATAGGTGGACTTGGGAATTGGAATACTTAAAAGTAAAATAAATTCTACCGAAATTAATTACAAATAGGTATAGGAATCAGCAAAAAATGTACAACAATAAGCTAAAAAAAATAAAGCAGACATAATAAATTAAATCACAACTACATTATGAAATAGATACACAATACATTGCACAAAATAAATAACCATTACAACTTACGTCTGTAGCTTCGTCAGATCTTGATGACATTGCTGATGAAGGTCTGGACCCATCTATAAGCAAAAATAACATTTACAATTCATTCATACAAATAAATTTCAACATTATCATCAATGTTCTTTTCATTTACTACCTTGGGCTTTTGTTCCATCGCTAACGATAACTAATTCACAATAAATATAATAAAATTATTTCAAAGTTAATCCATCTTTTACATTTGCTTATAAAAAGCTTTAATTAATTTACTTATTATTTTTTTTTCACTAAAATATACTCGAAAATGTTCGAAATATGCATGCCCGTATGTATTATGCTACAGGTATTTTTTTTAAAGTACCACAGAAATCTTGAATGTGAAGTAAACTCTTATTTAAACTTACCGGTATCCTTTCGCGGTCGTTTGGAGGCACGCCCCGGTGCGGGTGGCGTAGCTATAACTATCCGCAGAGGGGTGAACTCCTTTTTGGCAGCTATCACCTCCGCTTCCAGACGTTCTGTGTAAAATATGCATAATCTCAATCTAAAAGTTACACATTAGCGTGATGCTAGAATAGACAAGAAATACATTGGGAGTTCTTCATCTTAAAATACTCAGAACGGAAGTTTCTAGGCAAATTTTCATTTATTTTGATGCCAATCATGAATAAATTAATAATTTTTAAAGCATCTGTAAAGAAAATTTTGTAAGTTATGCCAAAATATATTATATAGCCAAGAAAGCTCTGATCTATGAAATTGGATAAAGTAATCAGAAATTCAAACTGCACTCACCAAGAATACGACTATACACTGCACTTGTAGGTTTAATGTCGACAGCATCAAAACCCTTAAACTCTTCATTGGCCGTTTCACTGAATGCATCAGACGCCTTCCGTTTGACTCCTCTTATACTACCATCCTCCACATCAGCAGACTCTGCTTGATCAGAATCCACTTCCTGCTTTACCTCAGGCTCTGATATGTCAATGTCCTTTTCCATTTTTTCTGAGACAATTTCATTGTCAATTTTCTCGTCTAAGTCATTATTTTCAATCGGGTCGGATGGTTCTTCCGACTCATCATATTCCGGAGGGGGGTCTGTAGGCAAAAAAATTTTATTATTAGTTAAGCTACTAATGAAAATAAACAGGATGTAATAATATTGAGTAAAATTGTAATATGCCCGCATGTAAAACAATTCTTAAACTTTTGCCACCTATTGGTCAGATACTTATAAGCTCATCCCCTATCACAGTATGAGAAAGAATACACAAGGGGTAAACACGGTGTCCTTGGTGCACCTCAGCCTACTACTTCGGAGATTAAGGCATGATATGCAATTTCATTGGTCAGGTTTTAATATTGATTTCCTCTTAACTCAATCCATCACTAGTTTAATATCTTTATCTTAGTGAAATTGAGATAAAATAATTTTATTATCTTCTTGCTGAATAGAAAGTCATTAAACTTTGCAGTTACGTAAATACATACACTGGCAAATAACAAGCTAAAAATATCCATGAAATTACAATTGCATTATGTTTACTCTTGCTACTAGTAGTGTCACCCAAATGTCAATTCAAAATCACAGAAACAATAACATACTCCAACAAACCATTTTTTTATTTTATTTTATTGAATACAAAGCATTTATTTGCAGTACTGACTGCCTGAAGATCTTTTCAGTAGTTGTAAATATCCTCGGAAAAAATATCTTATTGAGTTTATTTGCTATAGTATTTATGTAAATCTCACACCTCTTAGTTTCATTTCTGTATTATCTATACTAATATTATAAAGCTGACGAGTTTGTTTGTTTGAACGCGCTAATCTCAGGAGCTACTGAACCGATTTTGAAAATTCTTTCACTAATAGGAAGCTACATAACTCCTGAGTGCTATAGGCTACTTTTTATCCCGGGGAAAATATTTTTCTTCCGGAAAAACTTTTACAGGCGGGCAGAGCCGCGAGCATTACTAGTGTAACAATAATTTGTGTAACAAAAAATAAGCATTACTACAAACAAGTTTGCACAACTTGTTTCTTCTAATATTAATTACATGCATCTACTATTATTATAATTCTCAATCATGTCAAATGTCTTCTGAGCAGTAAACAACACGGATTTGTATCTGGGAGATCTACGTGTACGAACCTGCTTCTCTACACCAACTTTTTATGTAAAGCTTTTAATAATAAAAAGCAGGTTGATTCTTTTTATAGTGACTTTTCTAAAGCATTCGACCGAGTGAACCACAAGATATTGCTGCTCAAGACAGATCACTTAGGTATTCACGGTGATCTACAACGTTGGCTTAGATCCTATCTCTTGAATAGAACCCAACTTGTAGCGCTGTATGGTTACGATTCGGTGCCCTTTTTGGCTACCTCTGGTGTGCCTCAAGGCTCTAACTTGGGTCCTTTGCTATTTTTAATATTTATCAACGATTTGTTGCACATTATTGACAGTGAATGTCTGGCATATGCGGATGACATAAAGATCTTTAGAGTTATTGACAATAATGAACAGTGTGTGGCCCTGCAGCGCGATATCAATGTTATTTTTGAATGGTGTAAGGTTAATGATATGGAGTTAAATATAAACAAATGCAATATAATTACGTTTTCGAGAAATATTAATACTTATCATAATAATTATGATGTAAATGGTGTAACTTTAAAGCGAGTCAACACTATACGAGATCTCGGAGTGCTTTTTGACTCGAAGCTATCTTTCAGAGATCATTATGATAAAATATGTAGTAAGGCCAATAAAATGTTATCGTTTATTCTCCGTGTTGGTAAACCATTCAAGAACATCTCGTCACTTTTAACCCTATATAGCTGTTTAGTGAGGTGCACTTTAGAATATTGTTCGCCCATTTGGTCCCCGATATACCACACACATAGCGACAGAATTGAATCTATTCAACGCCGATTCGTTCGATCATTGTGCACAAAATATGGTCTTCGACGTAAATTACCTGATTACGCCGAGAGGCTTCAGGAATTTCATATGGTTTCCTTGGCAAAACGTAGGGAGGTAATTGATCTCTGTATTCTTCATAAAATTGTTAATGGAGCGCTTGATTGTAATTTGGTTGAGCCGCTGTACTTTAAGTTGCCGACTCGGTCAGTGCGTATTCAACAATTATTCAGTATACCACCATTCAACAACAATGTATCACAAAATAATCCCTTTACCAGAATGAGCAAGTCATATAATAACGTGTGTATGAACCTTGACATTTTTAACATTAGTTTTGCTTCCTTCAAAAAGTCCCTACTTAAAAACTTGTAACTAATAATATATAATAAATTTTTCCCTTAAGTATTTAAAGTAGAGCGATCATTTCGAATTTTGCGTGATGTTACCAATTAACTGAATTGTTGTGTATAGTTTTAATAGGGCTTCAGACTCATTTAGCTTTTTAGTGTAATATTGATCTATCATTTGTTTAGTTTGTAGTCTGTAACTGTACCTAATAAATAAAATAAATAAAATAAAATAAAAATAAATAAATAAAACCAGCCCTGTATTATATACTGTCCCACTGCTGGGCACAGGCATCTACTATTAAATTGCATCTAATTAATAACTTTGTGTCTTGGAATAAATGGTTGATATATCATGCAACAGTCAAAAAGTACCCTCTTCAGGGTTCCAAATTCAAATTCAAAGACCTCATATTAACAAGTGACAAGCCACTATATCAGGTTTCAACAAAAAACTACTTTCTATTTCAGCAGAGCAACATAAACAATATGATTGTTTCAATAAACTTTCACTTGAAACAACAATGTTGCTTGTATATAACAGATTTGATTATGGAACTTATATTTCTCAATATTTTTACCGTGCACTACCTTTTTGCTTGGTATAAAAAGCCTTTGCAACATAATATGCTCTGAACCATATTGGTTTTCTTTTCCATAGAGTTACTTTTTTATGCAAGTCACATAATAGGAAGGTAAAAGTAGGTTTGTTAAAGCTTGATGATGAGAGTACAGGATACACAAGTCAAATTGGCAATTGGTGGTACAAAAACATAACTATCTTAATTTTGACCAATTTTAGAAAACATACAAATAGCCTCGCCTCGGTGGAGTAGTTGTATTAAGATACAATTGCAATGCAAAGTTTTCAAGTTCTATCTCCAGGTCAGAAATAATGAAGTTGGGTTTTTCTACTCAGTATCAGTCCTGAGAGGCTACTGCGAAAAACGAAATCCGAAACGTCGGTCCGAAACGAAGAAACGACGAACTTCGGATTTAACCTTACTACCAAATTACTTCAGATCCGTCACCGTTGAACGAAGGTTTCACGCAGTTTGCGACGCTTCCGACTTCGCTCAACACTTTCGTCACGCAACAACTCTTCATAAGGAAGGATCCGTAACACTTCGTAGTAAGAAAACGTGCGATCCGTCACCCGAAACTACGGATTTCGTTTTTCGCAGTAGCCTCTCAGAGCCTAGAATTTGAGGCCGATATAGCGATAGGCTCGCCCCCCATCACATAATAGGACAGAATACGATCGACAAAGAGTGGGTGCACAAGTTGCACCTCTGCCTACCTCTTCGGGGATAAAGGATGTGAGGGTGTATGTATGTTACATTTATTAATTATGATGTTTAATAACTTACAATCAATTTAAAATCTTATTTGGGATTGAAAAATAATTAACAGCTTTTATATTAAGAGAGTAATGTTCTCATTGTTGTGCCCACATGGTTTTTAATTTTTCCTCAATCACAAATTGCTAAGAATTTTTGTGCCCTTCACGGTACAAACATCATTATTTCAAACAGTATTATGCAATACATGATTTACATACACTTCAGAACCTAGTTAGTCTCATTATCACATTCTGTTTTATACTTCAACATTTATAACTACATACACCATAATATTTTTATGACTTAAATGGTATTGATTACCAATTAAAGGCATTATTGTTACTTTTGCTATGTCATTTCTTTTCTGTTTTCAAGAATGCATAAACAAAAGTTCTTGATTATGCAATACATGTACGTTCAGGTCAGTATATTTGCATGATTTATAGTTTGTTCATGTAACTGTCATTGTCAATGTGGTGGATATCTACATTTTCTAAGATTGTATGTTTATCACAAAATGAAAAGATTATAAATAGTTTTGCCCGCAGCTCCGCCCGCATTAAAAAGTTTGTCCAGGATAAAAGTTCTGCTTTATATTTTCCTAGGATAAAAAGAAGCCTATGTGTTAACCCAAGACATGATCTACCCATGTGCCAAATTTCATCAAAATGCATTCAGTAGTTTTTGCCTGAAAGAGTAACAAACATACATCCATAAATACATTCTTACAAACATTCACATTTATAATATTAGTTGGATGATTTTATGTTTGCATGTTTATTAGAAGTAAATGCAGAAACAAATCCTACTAATATTATAAAGGCGAAAGTTTGTAAGAATATATGGATGTTTGGATGTATGGATGTTTGTTCCTCTTTCACGCAAAAACTACCGAACGGATTTCGATGAAATTTGGCACACGGGTACATCATGTCCTGGATTAACACATAGGCTACTTTTTATCCCGGGAAAACATAAAGCGGGACTTTTATCCCGGAAAAACTTTTTAACGCGGGCGGAGCCGCAGGCAAAAGCTAGTTATTCTTAATTTTCAATTTGTGATACCTAATTATGGTCTTAGAAAGTGTTGACATTCACCACATTGGCTCTGACAGTTATATGATTATTCATTAGCAATGCCTAGTTATCTAGGCATTGCTCGCAGCTTAGCCAGCATGAAAAATCTTTTAGGGGCACAAGTTTCTCTTAGGGAACGTTTTACAGAAATAGGCATCTTGACAGTTGCATCACAATACATTTTAGCAAATATTATGTATGTAAGACAAAACATTGCATGTTTTAGTAAAAATAGTGATCATCATAATGTTAATACTAGAAATAAAGATAAATTAACAGTACCAGTTCACCCATTGCACAGGGTACGTTGTTCGTTTGTGGGACTGAGTATACAACTTTATAATAAAATACCACCAACTGTCTTAAATTTACCCTTGAACAAATTTAAGCAATTTATTAAAAACAAATTATTAAAAAAGGGTTACTATACTGTCGACGACTATTTTAATGACAAAAACCCATGGGAATAGTTGCTCTCTACGCAAGGATAAAATCGATTGTATTTAGCTTAAGTGATTTGTGACAGATGGATATGTGCGACTTTCCCGGGTAGTCCTAAGAGTATATTTGTTAATATACTACGTTACTAATTTGATATACCCCTTTGTTGCATCTCTTTTCTGTTGGTTAGCCACAATCTGAGTAGTCACGCTCGCTTTAATGTTTGTGCTCGCGGCGGCGTCGTGTGCCGGGTCGGTCACTTCCCTGTAACATGGTTGAGGAGGCCGATGGCTGGCACATGCGTCATACTCGTGAACGGGTGCTGCTTGTGTGGACTGGTCTGCTCTGTTTGATGGTTGACTTTATTTTTTTTTTTTTTACTTAAAATTAAACATGTAGTTGGTTGTTTCACTTAGGTACTTTCCGTTAATTTTCGCACTTAATATCCATCTTTAAAATTGAAGTAATATTGTAATTTGTAAATTGTAAAATATATATTTAAAAAAAAAATTACAAAAGACCTACGCTGAGTTTCTTGGTGCTTCTTCTCAGGTCAGTGGGCTTTTCCGAAGCACTGGTAGAATCTTTAAGTAAAACATTGTGAAAAATGACGTGTAAAAGTGCCCTTAGGGGCCTAATTACTGAATAAATGATTTGAATTTGAATAATATTAGTAAGATAATAAAGTATAGTGAAACTAAGGTAAATTTTATAATTTGTCTCAAAGTCTTGCAATTCTTGCTGATTCAAAGTTAGTTGTCTGTTTTACTATGTAACATGGTAAATCTAGGATTATAAAACTGTAATACATTTAAAGAAAAAATCAAATTTCTTTTACTAGAGTACAAAATCGTTCCTGTGTTATTTTAATAGCAGGAAGTAGAGTATTATAATCCCAAATTTAGATGTATGTAACTATCTTATTAATAAGTAGCTCAGTAACGAGTTGGATGGATCACCAAGCTTGATTATAGTGTCAACGGAATAAAATAATTTTAAGCTTCTGTTTCTCATCAGATGTCAAAATATGATCAAACATACAAAGTTGATTTTTAATATTGTCATGTATTATGGATCCTGCTTCAACGGTAAGAATATTTTATGCAAGCAACTACGTCAATTCGCAACGCATCGCCATCGCGTTTGAAAATACAACGCGACAACCGTCATCTAATTATAATCATATAGTATCCATATTGAATTCTGTTTGCTTACAGACAAACTTAACACTATGACATTTTGTAGGGTAAAATAATGGTCACTACACCCCAATTATGAAGTGTGAAGACGGGTTAGCGGTTTTATATGTCTTTAAACGTGAATAACGTAGACAAATATGGATAGATTAGCTTGAAAGTGTGTCATCACAGTCACAGTGAGGTTATGTGAAAGTTTCATATTACCGTCAGCGAATGTTGGATCAAGTATTGCTGCAGGAGTCGCCTCCTTCTCTGGCTGCGGTGTGGGCGCGTCCTGAGCGACCTCAGCGGTGCTCTCGGGCGCATCGCCAGAGTTCAGTTTATCTTCGTCTCCTGCTACGTTATCACTCACCGCCATTTCATCCGACATTGTCAATTTTATCAAACTTTATCACAATTCCGCCGTCAAAACTTCAATAAGCTCATAACAAAGCGATTACGACACATTTGCTGCCCTCGTTGCTAATAATCAACGTTTGTGCGCGTCACAACGAAGATTTCCCGCTATAATGGTTGAAAAAAAAAATTGCCTTTATCGCGCATACGTAACAGTCACAGCACGATTTTTATAATTTGTCATGCACTGTACTAAATGGCTTCTACGAGTTTTCGACAAATTCATGCCCAATAACTTGTACATAAACGATTTTTTAACAATTTGTTTCCCGAAATTACATTCTATGGAAAATGTCGATCATAAACAACATCCGCTCGGAGACGCCACCTTTGTCGATTGTCCTCTACCAAACTCTTGATTTTGTCTATAGTTATTATCTATGAACAACATCTATCTTTTTACAATTCAAATAATCGACTAAATTTATTACATTGACTTTGATCCACATCCCTTGGCTTGATTTTACGGATTTTTATTAGGCGGGATTTTAATTTTTTTTGAGGATACTGATTGTCGACCTTGTGGCTGATTTCTCGGATGTGGGGTGGCCCGGCCGTCTGGGTAGGTACCATCGCAGTGACTATTTCTACCACCACTACCATCAGGCGAGCGGCGCAGTATGCTCGTCTTGTCATTCGGAAGTAATAAAAAAGGGATATACGTTGTACTACTTACAAACACAAAATTCTCTCAGTGGGCGTCCTGAGCCGAGGTTCGTAACCGTTAGTGGGTTGCCCTCAGCATGGTCACTTAATTCAAAGGGTTGCGAGCGCCTTCTGCGTTCACCTTAAAGACCGGTATGGCCAGAAAAGCCGACTCGCGTCAGGCTACTGGCAGTAGGACCATTTACAAAAAAAAAACATACACACACATACTTTGTAAAAATATAAAAATAGGCAGTTTTTATCTATAGCATTTTACACACTGTAGGCCTTAGAATTGTCGGATTCTATCTTTTGTTAGCTTATAAAGAAAAAAATATTTTGTTCATTTATTATTATAGTAGCTTTTGCCCGCGGCTCCGCCCGCGTTAAAAAGTTTTTTCGGGATAAAAGTCCTGCTTTATATTTTCCCGGGATAAAAAGTAGCCTATGTCCTATAGATCTCAAACTATCTCTATACTTGTTTTCTCGCGGTTTCACTCGCAGAAAACAATTTTCCGGGGTTGAAGTCACGGTTTATATTTTCCCCGGATAAGAAGTAGCCTATGTCCTTCTTTGGATCTCTAAACTATCACCATACTTATTTTCTTGTGGTTCCACTCGCAGAAAACTATTTTCCGGGATTAAAGTTCTGGTTTATATTTTCCCGGGATAAGAAGTACCCTAGGTCCTTCCCAGGGTCTTAAAATATCTTCCTACCAAACATCGAAATCGGTTCAGTGGTTTGGCTGTGACGGCTCCACTCGCGAGAACATAACATCCGGGATAAAATTCCCGGGTAATGTTTTTCTGGGATAAAAGTAGCCTATGTCCTTTTCTGGATCTCGAACTATCTCTATACTTGTTTTCTTGTAGTTCCACTCGCAGGAAACTATTTTCCGGGATTAGAGTCCCGATTTATATTTTCCCGGGATAAGAAGTTCCCTAGGTCCCTCCCAGGGTCTTAAACTATCTCCCTACCAAATTGCATCGAAATCGGTTCAGTGGTTTGGCTGTGCCGGCTCCACTCGCGATAACATAAAATACGTGATAAAAGTCCCGCATTATATTTTCCCGGGATAAAAAGTAGCCTCTGTGCTTTCTCAGGCTCTAGACTATCTGTGTACCAAATTTCATTTAAATCGGTTCAGTAGTTTTGGCGTGAAAGCTTAACAGACAGACAGACAGAGTTACTTTCGCTTTTATAATATTAGTATATGGATAGTATGGATATGTAACTCTTACAATTTTAGCAATTTCAATTCAACTGCAAAATGTATGATAATGTAACAAAATAATGTAATCTCAAAGCATAATATTATGAATTCTCTATCTCTGTTCTACATTAATCCTTATCAGACATTGAAAAGTATAGTAAGTAGCCTTATCAACCAGACAAATAAAAGAAACAATAAAAATCAAAGGCACATTTATTTTTTCCTACGACCACCCTGTTTCGCCGCTTGAGGTTTCCCGAATGCTTTGCCCTTCTGCGGTTTTGCTCCCTTCTGCCCCTTTTGGCCCTTTGGCCCCTTCTTAGGATTGCCTTTGCCCTTCATGTGCGGCGCTTTGCCCTTCATGTGCGGCGCTTTGCCCTTCTGAACGAGATTGGCGTCGTACCTCAGCCGTTTGGCGGTTTTCCTCGAGGTATCTGTAAGATCAGAAGCAAAGTTGCTTTGTTTCTTTTTGTTTCTGTGCTTGTTCTTAGACTGTTGGTTGGGGCGATCATTGTCATCATCGACTGCCTTGATGCGTCTCTGTTTCTTGTTGCGTTTGGCTAGACGTGATTGGAGAAGGGCGACCTGGGAAGAAACAAGTGTAATTAACCATAATTGCCCGGCAGAAGGGTCCGATAAGTTTCAAGAAGATTATGAAAAATTTGTCACAGATAATAATTGAAACCTGAATTAATTTATTAAAGCAATCAATCATGATGTACAATACCAGCATAAGTAGCTGAACAAATTCAAAATTTCAAATTGCCTACATACTTTTGTGTTCTTACTGATCTTTTTTTTCTCTTCACAATAATAAAATAAAAGGGATTTACTTTACTTCATACGAAGAATTTTTTTTCAGTTTAACTTAGCGCGTACGTAGGCGGTTTGAAATTTTGATTTTGTACACATATTTATGCTGCTGACTATACATGCATGTCACAAAAAATATTAAACTAAAATTACCTTCTCCATTTCCCAATTTACTCTCTCCTCGGCAGAGTCCTTGGGCTTTTTCTCCTTTACATGCTTTTTCTTTTTGTTGTTGATTTCCTCGTCGGAATCGTCGTCATCTCTCTTACGCTTTTTGCCCTTGCCTTTGGCCTTCTGTGCGTCTGTAAAAAAAATATACTTTTAAATACGCTTGAAATGTCTGCTTAAGAATAGCGTAAACATCCCATCGTAGAAAATGTCAATGTCCTACAAACTACAAAATATATTTTTATTCTAAGAAAAGACCACTATTTACATGGGCTATTCTTGACCGTTTTCAAAAAGAAGCAGGTGCTCACCTCGTCGCGTTTTTATTTTTATATAAGTACAGGCAGCCATATCAGTAGGTGGACAAATTCAAAACAATAAAACGCCTGTACACTTGTGTTTTGACCAATATTTTGTGTTGCTCCACAAAAACAAAATAAAGTGGATTTACTTTAATTTACACAAAGAATTTTTTTTTTTCAAATTAAACTGATCGTGTATAGTCGATTTGAATTTGTCAGCTACTCATATGGCTGACTATGCATCCACCACTCAAACACTATTTCAACTAACCACCCTTCCCAGGATGCTGCGTGAGCGCCAGACGTTCTTTCTCTTCTCGCTTCTCGCGCGGCGTCTGGAACCACTCGCGCTGCCGCTGCGGCTCGTACTTGGGTCCTTCTTGCTTTTTCAGCACAGTTTCTAGCTTGGCTGTCTGCTTTTCCATTTTGTTCATCTGTTTTTCAGCGTATTCTTCGTCCAAAATGGCGGCTGCGATGATAAAATCATTATAAGTAGTGTTTGGTATTTTTGCTCTTTAATAATTCAGATAGGAATCAATGTGTTCTAATTTCTGAACGATAGTTTTAGCGTCAATAGCTGGAGCCATTATCTCTACTTTATAGAGAGTAATTTTAATGCATTTTTTATAAAATGCAAAAAAATCTGTATCTTTCTTTACTTACGTTCTAAACCGACTGGGATGTTACCATTACGTAACAGTAGTTAGGGTAATCTTTTTTGTTGCGTTTTGACAGTTTACCATAATAATTTCGCTACTCATGAAAGTTTGGTAAGGCAGTCACTATTTACTACTAATGATTTGTTTATAGGTGAAGTTCCTTGTCTCACCGATATCTTTCTCGAGATGAGCGAGCCGCTGCCGGTACTTGGCGACGATGTCGGGCGGCACGAGGCGCGCCCTGACCGGTCTCCGCGCGCGCCGCACGATGTCCCGCACGAGCGCGCGCTCCGCCTCGCCCGCCAGCGACACCGACACGCCCGCGCGACCCGCACGCGCCGTACGACCCACCTGACAACATTTTTGACTATTTAATATTCAAGCCCCGCTTATATATATAGATGTATGGGAAAACCCTATAGATATGGACACGGGTGTCCGTCGCGGCTTGGTCGCGGGTCTTGAGGAGTCAAAATAAATTAATAAATTCAAAAATCGTGTTTAAGTTTATTCATTATTTAAATATTAAAATGTTTGCTTTTGTAACACAAGTTTTCCTTTTAGCTCACCTACTTTTTATATGGCAATGAATGACGAGACGAGCATGTCGTTCACCTACGACCTAATGGTAAGCGATACGACCGATTATTAACAAATAACAACAGTAACTTTAGTGATGTTAAGTGCTACAATGTCCTTCAAACCGAAACACAACAGTGCATGCACATTACTGCTTGGCGGTAGAAATAGACATTGCGGTGAGATCTACCCAGACGGACTCTTACATATGAGAGACCTACCACCAGTAGACATAAACAATCAACACACACTCACGCATCTCCGAAGGGGTAGACAGGGACGCAACTAAGTACAGAGATCACCCCGCCCACACAACCGCCACTGCAACTCCTGTAAGCCAGGATCGACAATGCCACGCATTTTATAACACCGTTCGGTGAAGCTCGACGAGTATCAGGGAACACTAATATGTCTGTAACCATAACTAAGTGCACCAACATTTCGCCGTGAGTATTCCGTCCCATGATGTGATAGCGGAGGAGCCTATCAACATGTTGGAAATAAATTCCAGACTCCAGGCGGATACTGAATTCTAGATAAATCCAATATCACTTACCCCTACTCGGGGGTAGAGTGTATGTGTATATATGTGTTAAAAAAAACACTACTATAACTTCATACTAATTCACTCACCCTATGTATATAATGTTCCAGCGTGGCCGGGAGCGTGAAGTTGAGCACAGTGCTCACTCCGGGTATGTCCAGACCACGCGCTGCCACGTCAGTAGCTACCAGGACATCCGCTTGCTCCTCCTTGAACCTCTTGAGGGAGTCCAGACGCTGGGGCTGTGTGAGGGCACCGTGGAGTTCAGCCACCTGGGAAGAAGTTAATTTGATAAGTAGACAAAGTGAGTTCAGCCACCTGGGAAGAAGTTAATTAAATAAGTCGACAAAGTGAGTTCAGCCACTTGGGAAGAAATTAATTTAATAAGTCGACAAAGTGAGTTCAGCCACCTGGGAAGAAGTTAATTCAATAAGTCGACAAAGTGAGTTCAGCCACCTGGGAAGAAGTTAATTTAATAAATAGACAAAGTGTTACTCACGTGTAACACACAAGTATATTTTCTAGTAATACAGAATGTTATCAATTACCTTGTATAAAATTTATTATTTTAGAATGATAAAGGTGTCTCTAAATTTCTTATACGAGACTCAAATAATCACATTTTTATGTGATTTTTTTAGGTATCAGGCTAAATTCTAATATCTAATTATATTAGGGTTATATAAACCGATAAATCAAAATACAGGGTGTGCGTACTTTGAGTTTTTGGTTGCAGATGGTGTTAAACTCGATATCTTGATTTATACAGCATTTTAAGACTCAAGCGATTATTACTTCACTGTACATTTAGCAATATAAGTAACTGAACAAATTCTAAATTTCAAATTGCCTACATACTTTTGTGTTCTTATCTTTTTTTCTCTTCACAAAAAAAAAATAAAAGAGATTTGCTTTAGTTCACACGAAGAATTATTTTTCAGTTTAACTTAACGCGTATATAGGTGACTAGCTTTTGCCCGCGGCTCCGCCCGCATTAAAAAGTTTTTCCGGGATAAAAGTCCCGGTTTATATTTTCCCGGGATAAAAAGTAGCCTATGTGTTAATCCAGGACATGATCTACCCGTGTGCCAAATTTCATCGAAATCCATTCTGTAGTTTTTGCGTGAAAGAGGAACAAACATCCTTACATCCATACATCCAAACATCCAAACATCCATACATTCTTACAAACTTTCGCCTTTATAATATTAGTAGGATTAGTAGGATAGTAGGATTTGAAATTTTGATTTTGTACAAATATTAATATAATAACTCATGTTGTGTCCATCGGTTATTAGAGATACAATGATAACGTAACCATAATAATTAATAGCATATAAACTAATGTAATACAGTCTACACTATGTTCCTATTACCTTGACACCAAGCAGTCCCAACGCTACGTGCAGCCGGTGCGCCTGTTTCTTGGTCTGCACGAATATCACGGCGCGGTCTCTGAAGGTCCTGCACACCAGCGCAGCCAGGATAGCCTCGCGGTCCGACTCACGCTCCTTACGGATCCTGATGATAAATCAGAATGGTACAATCTTGGGTGAAATTGAATACATGCCTATGTTTTAAAGTAAGACACTGCTTGATACTTTACAATATGGTAGGTCTTTCACATGCGAGATTTGGCCGAGTAGGTACCACCGTAATGTTTATTTTTGCCACCAAGCTTGTTGTGTTCACCGGTTGATTGACTGGGCTATTGCTGGTCATTATCAAAATAACATCTAGGTATGGAACGCACTGTAATACCATGCAGTCTATAATAGAGTATTTGACAACTTTCTTCTACAATTATGAAAAACTACCTTTTGCCCGCAGCTCCACCCGCGTTAAAAAGATTTTCCGGTATAAAAGACCCGGTTTATATTTTCCCGGGATAAAAACCTATGTGTTAATCCAGGACATGATCTACCTGTGTGCTAACTTTCATCGAAATCTGATCAGTAGTTTTTGCGTGAAGGAGGAACAAACATCCATACATCGAAACATCCATACATTCTTACAAACTTTCGCCTTTATAATATTAGTAGGAAGTAGGATGTATGCTATCCAAAATCTAATGGAAAAAGAATTTTCAAAATTGGCGCATTAGTAAGTAAGTTTGGTAGAAGGGGTAGCTGTAAAATAACAGCAATACTAGGCTGTGACGTCACCAAGCGCCGTCGGCCATAACGCTGCTTGCGTGCGAAAGAGATAGCGCGATAACCCCGCCACGCCCCCACTTTTGATCACAAGAATATTTCAAAATTGAATAACTACTTTATTTTTCAATCGATTTTGATGCTGATTTCACAGAAGAATTTCTTTTTCGTATTATTTTCTGTTACATCTAAAATAACGTACAAAGTCAAACATAGGAAACTACCCTATTCAAATTTGGTTGGTGTTGCTATTGTTATTAGTCTTTTCGTTTACCATCAGGCGGACAGTTTGCACGCCTCATTTGTTCAAAACATATTTTTCTTTCAAATGTTTCTTACCTCACAAACTCCTGCCTAAGATTAAAAGCGACATCCTTATTCGAGTCTACGAACAGTTTGACCGGCTTCTTGAGCGAAACAGCGGCCAAATCCTTTACCTCCTCGCTCATGGTGGCAGAGAACAGCATCGTCTGCCGCTTCGGAGAGCACTGGCGGATGATCTCCTTCATTTGTTCAGCGAAGTACTCGTCTAGCATCCTGTTGGGATAAGCATTATAAAGGTATAGTATGGCTGAACTTTTAGCTGCAAGAGAAATAATATTAGCCAACTAAATAGGTGATGGATGGTAATGCAATTAAGATTTAATAATAGCCTCAAATTTTAGATTAAGTGTAAATGTTATAGTTTATTACAGTGTAAGTTTAAAGTGAAATAATCATCAGGCCTTTATCCCCAAAGGGGTAGGCAGACGCGCAACTCGGGCTCCCAATTTTCATGAAGTATGTACATTCTCATGATGCGATAGGACGAGTATGTACATTCCCATATCGGACAAAATTTCAAACTCTGGAATAGAAAAACCCAACATCACTTTGCTCGATCCAGGGTTCGAACCCAGTACCCCACAGCGGTGTAGTACTGCGCGCGCAATACAACTAAGTCATCGTGCAGGGTTCCGTGAAAATATTTGATAAAAACACACATGGTAACTTCTGAATGGATTTGGATGAAATTTGACTAACAAATATACAATATGCAGAATTACTATAGAGGCAAATTTTTATCCTAAAAAATAGCTACATTCAGGTAAAATGTTACTATGGAGATTTCAAGCCACACACCTGTCCGCCTCATCTAAGACCAGTACTTCGATGCAATGGAGTCCGAATGACGGCGTGTTCCTGATGTGGTCGATCAGACGACCCGGTGTCGCGATAACAATGTCTGGATTGCGACGCAAGACGCTTTCCTGCGTGAACATAAAATTATTATGTAAAGTCAGCTACATAATAGCTGAACAAATTAAAGCTTCAAATCGCCCTTACACTTTTGTGTTCTTAAAAAATATTTTCACAAAATTAAAATAAATGACTGCCTCGGTGGCGTAGTTGTATTACGGTACGGCTGCAATGCCGAGGTCTCGGGTTCGATCCCCGGGTCGGGCAAAGTGATATTGGATTTTTCTGTTCAGTATCAGCCCAGAGTCAGGAATTTGTGCCCGATATGGCGATAGGCTCGCCTCCTATCACATCATGGGACGGAATACGCACGGCGAAAAGTGGGTGCACTAGTTGCGCCTCTTCCTACCCCTTCGATAAAAGGCGTGAGTATGCTTAAAATAAAAATGATGTGCTATAATTTACACAAAGAAAAACACTCTCTCAAAGTCAAACTCCAAGTCTAAGGGATGATTTGAAGTTTTAATGCGTAAAATAAAAATGATGTCCTATAATTTACACAAAGAAAAAAATGTTTCATGAAACTCAAAGTCTACGGGGTGATTTGAAGTTTTAAATTGTAGCTACTTATGCGGCTGACTGTGAAGTCCTCCTAGCCAGTTTCGGCCACGGCGGCCAATCTTAACGGAGATCAGCCAGGTACGCAGGAGATATTATAGTGCACAAGTGTGTAAATGTACTATAGAATCGAAATGTGTAGTTTGGCATAACAATAAGTTTGCTGTACTCGCGTAGTTAATATAATGATCTATTGCGTAATAATACAATAATAATATCATCCCAGTATTAAACTGTCCCAATGCTGGGCACGGGCCTCCTCTACTACTGAGAGGGTTTTAGGCCTTAGTCTACCACGCTGGCCTAGTGCGGGTTGACAGACTTCACATACCCTCGGAACTATTATTGAGAACTTCTCAGTTATGCAGGTTTTCTCACGATGTTTTCCTTCACCATTAAAATAAGCGATAATTCACAAAGAAGACACACATAACTTTAAAGTCAGAGGTGCGTGCCCTTGGGTTTTGAACCTATGGACATTCGTCTCAGCAGCCCGTACCACTCCTAACTAGGCCATCGCAACTTTTATCACGTAATCGGATTGTTAAAGCAGTATGACATATCATTTGTCGTATTATAAAAGTGTCAACAACCATTAGACAAAGTCAAAATTAGGGAAAATCTATACTAATATTATAAAGCTGAAGAGTTTGTTTGTTTGAACGCGCTAATCTCAGGAACTACTGAACCGATTTTGAAAATTCTTTCACTAATAGGAAGCTACTTTACTCATGAGTGCTATAGGCTACTTTTTATCCCGGGAAAACTTGATCACGCGGGCGGAGCCGCGCGCGATACTAGTCAGTAAATATTCTGGAAATAAAAAGTTACTTGTATGTGCTTTCTAGGAGATTTTAATTACAAAACAATAATAACAAACCTGATATTTAACGTCGAGACCACCAACTGACAATCCCACCGTCACAGATGTAAACTGCGCAAGTTGCCTTGTCACTGTGTGTACCTAAAAATTAAATCCCTTTAGCATATGATTAGTGGAGTAGCGCGGGTTCTTCCCGTCCGGGGCGAACCCAAATTTGCCGCACTTAACCAACCAAAAAAAGGTAATTTTAACAAATACGACTCACGCATCAACCCAAGCATGAATTTAAAGTTTTATTTTACGTATTTTGCCCCGTTAAAAGTGCCGCTCGGGGCGGAACCTCCCCTCCATCACACTGTATATAATCAATCTTTTGAGTTTTATATAACAGAAATCTTTTTTTGTTTCTATGCTTATCTGCAGATAATATGTTCTTTCTTCACTGTCGCACATATTTGAGTGCACTACAACGAGGGTACAACTCGTCATGAAATTAAAAATAATGTGCCAATTTTATTTGTTCCCTATACCGAGCTCACTAAATTTATATAGAAGAAGAAAAAAAGAAAGAAATATGTTTTATTGGTAACAGACACAACTGACATACAATGGCACACACCCAAGAATAATATTAAGTTGCATGTTGTGACTGTAACAGGAAGGTGGCCACTCAGCATAATGCTGCACTGCGGCCTGAGCCACAGCACAGCGCTGATTTTCAGCATCACATAATAAGATACTGTGAATCATGTTTTAGAGACCTATAAAAATACTTCAAGAAGCACTGGATTTTGTACGATGTTTTGTTGGTACCAACATACCTGCGCGCCAAGTTCTCTTGTAGGAACCAGTACTAAGACCCTGGTAACGAGATCACCTCCTTTAGTCTTGTACAATAACCTCTCCAATATCGGCAGCATGTACGCTGCGGTCTTACCGGTACCCGTGGCTGCGCATGCGCATACATCTTTCCCTGTAAATAAAGATGTTGTTCAAGTATTATTATTAATTAGATTAGTATGAAGTAAGTATAATATGTAAATTTTTTTTTTCTTAACTTCATACGTGTTGTACACAGACTAAATACAATAGGTGTTTTCTAACATGTATTATTTATATGCAGTCACACAAACATAGGTAATGTATTATCATCATTCCACAAAACATAAATATACATGTGCAACCGGACACGAGTTACAAAGAATGAAAGAAAGTTTACCGTAACCTGAAGTACAGTACCTGACACAAAAAGAGTAGTGTTATAAGTTTAAGGCACCTGTGTCTATATGTGTCTGTGGCAACATGAGTTCAAATGGACCGATTTCGATCCTTTTCTTATAATGTAAAAGACTATTTTAGTATTAAAAAAACAACCACAAACCCATCAAAGCAATAGGTATAGTAGCAGCCTGTATAGGAGTAGGATGTACATAGTTCAAAGCCCCTATAGCCTTCATCAGCGGTCGCGAGAGGTTCATCATGTAGAAGGAAGCATTCTCGTCGTACGGAGGTGGCTCCTCGAAGAAGTCCTCGTCATATTCCACGCGCGTGCCTTCCTCTTTATCTTCTAACTCCTGTAAAGTTTTGGTGCTTTAACTGTACTAACTTGAAGACATTATTTAGGGCCAAAAGGTTACAGCCACAAACTTGTTTCAGTCTATGTGAAAGATAATATCAGTATAAGTTTTAGTTAGATAATATAAGTTTTAGTTTTCATCAAAACTAGCCCTCGAGACTTCTTTGAGCATTTTTCGGTGTTCCTCATAGTTTTTCAATCCATGCCCACTTGGAAAATTCATCTGTACATAAAAATACATAAATAATAGCATAAACAGTCAATATTGCTCCTACCTCTTTTAATTTTTGTTTCTTAGTAAGCTTCCTTGGCTTGGTTTTGATTTCATCTCTTTTAAGCTCATCGTCAGATATTTCCAGTTCATCAATATCTCCATCTGTAGAGTTTTATATATTTAACAAGTAATTTAACCTATAAACATTATGCATGAACAAGACACCACATGGTACAATTTAAAAGTATTTATTGTTGACCCTGAATAGCTGACGGACAATGCGAAATTTTGTACAAGAATTCCAAATCATATAACATAAGATTACGTTTTTTTTCGTCCCCCAAGAGGACTACTTAGATGTTGCCAACGATTATAAAAGTGTTATAGCTATTATTTTATAACTTCATCATAGTCATGAAGTCTACCTTTATTGTCCACATCGGAGTCGGTGTCCACAGCATCAGTGATGCCGTTGACTTTCACATCAGCTCTGCGCTGAGCAATCTTCTCATCCAAGGTCTGCTTCACATTCCGACGCACATACCTTTGCAGATCATCCCATGTGTTCTAAAAATTAAGTGATAATATGTATGTATGTATTGTGGGGATGTACGCAGTCACGCAGACGGGTGATCAGTTCGCCTTCATTGGAACTATTTCACCCTTAATCCCTAAAGTCATAATAAGTTCAGTTAGAAAACTTATAGTAATAAACCACTGTGCAGTGCATCTGTGTCACACGTATTGTGTTAGAGGACTGTGTCAAGAGCTTGGATGCAAAAATACTTTCACAAGGGGGGATGAGCCAAAACTAGTTTTGTAATAAAGTTTAAATTGATATGTGTTTTTTTTATCACCAGTGTGATAAAGTGGTTTCCCTGCGCCTAATGGTAATTGAAAAGAAGCCCAAAAACGTATCGACTGGATAGTGGAATAGTTATACCAACCTGCTTAATTGCTTCTACAAGCTCTATGTGGATGTTTTATGGAAAACAAGCTTTAGCCTAAGGCTCCTCCCGCGTTAAAAAGTTTTTCCAGGATCAAGAGTAACACTTTTAGAAACTTTGAATGTCATATATATTTTATTATATTGAATCAACAGCCTAAAAAATAAGTTTCAAGCTTCTATCTCTAAAAATGACGATATTTCCATACAACTTTTCATCCCTCCCTACCAACATCTTACAATTCTTTTTCTGCATTAAAAAGTAGCCTTCTTTCCCAGGCTCTAGACTATCTTGTGCCAAATTTAATTTAAATAGGTTCAGCAGTTTTGGCGTGAATGCGCGTCAGAGTTACTTTCACATTTATAATATTAGTAAGGATAATATATCATTCATACCTTGTTATACTCCTCCACTGAGGCAACAAACTGAAACTTTGGGTTGAAGTCTGCCTTCCTCTTTATTTTTTGTTTTGATGGTTGATACTGTAATCAAAATGAGATTATAATTCATTTTTTCATTCAAAGTCTTGTTTCTACTTTGTCTGGCCACCTGGTATAATTTTTTTTGTCCTTATATCCTTTACTTCATGGCAAAATTGTTCTAACAGACAGATCCAGATAAGAACAAAAAATAATATAAAGTCATGTTTATTTAATTTATGTTTTTATGCAATTCAACTAGAGCTGTCTGAAGTTAATTAGAAATGGTATAACTGATTCTTAAGGGCTTAGATAGCTTGGGGTATGGGTATCTTCAAATGTAGGCATTTTAATAAATTTGGATAAAACTTGTTATAAGATGATGAACTTATCGTATAAAATGAAACATAACCTTGATGAACTGTGTGACCAAGACCGATGAAAGATTAGGATTGAATAACTTTTTTTTATACAGATTTATATACATGTTATTCAAATTACACCAGATAATAAAATACCGCACGGAAAAAGCTAAAAAAGTATAATAGAATCACTCAAATAGACAGTAAGTTGGTGTTTAACTTGCCTCAACTTCTTCGTCAGATTCTTCTGAAAAATTCTCCACTTCTTCACCATCGTGAATTGTTTTTATAAAATCAGGGTGTCCCTCGACTACTTTCATGTTTTCTTCTAATAAATATAGAACATTTCCACTAAATTAACAATATTAAGATTGACAATATTAAGACTTGTTTTGGCGAGTTTTGAGGTTATCATTCAATTTTCAAATATTTCGCATGTTGATGATTTTTTTTTATAATCTTCTCTTATAGCCTATAGGGAAGGCAAGGGGTTCAAGCCCATACAGCCTCGGCTTTAGTGGTATTTTTGGTTGTCTTTTTTTTTATTTCCTATGTACTATGTCGTAATAAAGCAGTGACTACCTTACCAAGACTTTATCAAGGAATTTTGGCGGCAACGAAAAAACACTTTTTTTTTTTATATTTTAACAATAGTGTTAGTTCCTTGGGGTATTTCACATAATCGCAATGCGATATCTAGCATAACATTGGCCTAACAAGGCTGTTTATTATTATTCTTATTTTGGTAGACTTTTGTAACAGAAGAAATGATGAATTTAGTAACTTTTTGTGATGATTTTGTGAAGATTAAAATATGTTCTCGATTGGGAACAGACAATAAAATCTTTGCCTTGTATAGTAGTTTTTGTTGTTTTTGGTAATTATCCACATCACTAGTGTCATGTCTTCTCTAACTAATCTGTGCATACTGGGAGTTTTGGCGGGAACGTAGAAGTGTCGTGAGGTGCTCTTGTTTTAATTCATTATTTTGGTGATACTTAGTGTTATATTGCATAATTATGGTGGTATATTATCCAATATAGTTCTATTAAAGTGCTCAAATGAAGTGAATTGAAATAACTGTGCCAATCAAGTGTTTTTTCGTTGCCGCCAAAACTCCTTGATAAAGTCTTGGTAAGGTAGCCACTGCTTTACTACGACATAGTACGTAGGAAAAAAAAAAAAAGTCAACCAAAAATATTACTTAAGACGAGGCTGTATGGGCTCGAACCCTTTGCCTTCCCTAAAGGGAAAATTATAAAAAAAAAAAAAAAAAAAAAAAAAACTGTGCATACTGTCAAATTATGTCAATTTTTCACAAGTGTATGTAACAAACCCGTGAAAAATTAATTTTTATTTTTTGAATAGTGATTTAAAAATGGCAGATCAACTGCTAATTCACGATGATATTAAATTGTAAGTAAAATGACGTATTTATCTACGGGATACGTTTGTTTTATGTGTATAAATTTAAAGTTTTAACCAAGGTGTCAACTAATGTTTTCAAATAGTCATGTTTTTTGAAGAAGCCGTACAATATTGGTGCTAAATTGCATTATTTTTATTAAATAATAACTGCAAGCAACATTGCAAGTGTCATACAAAATAATTAACTAGCTAAAATATTTATTTGAAAGCTTGAAATAGAAGATCAATTTTCCGTCATAGGTATTTGTCCAAGTGATTTTGTGATTAATACCTGATGTTAAGAAAATAATTACGTCATTTACATCGTGCATAACTCACGAGACGATACAATTTAATTACTTGCGGCAAAGCGTCAAGGAGAAACTTTACTTCACAGTGTGAAGTTCACACTCATTATACCTATATTAATTCTGAGATGTTGTTTCTGCATTCAATTTGTAACTGATAATCAAGTGCAGATTATAATCTTTCCATGTTGATATGATTCTATCAATAAAGTTTTTAGTGTAAAGATAACCCATTTAGATACTAGAAATTGTTTTTCAACAATGAATCTAACAATAGTCCAATTTTCAATACTTGCATTATATACTGGAAAGATTCCTACCTCATCAAGGATACCAATATAGTTTAGATTATTGACTTAAAAAAAATTATCTATACTAATATTATAAAGCTGAAGAGTTTGTTTGTTTGAACGTGCTAATCTCAGGAACTACAGGTTCAAATTGAAAAATTCTTTTTGTGTTGAATAGACCATTTATCGAGGAAGGCTTTAGGCTATATAACATCACGATGCAACTATTAGGAGCGAAGAAATAATAGTAAATGTGAAAAAAACGGGGAAAATTATTCATCCTTGAGGGCTTCCATTGCGTGCGCTGCGAAAACGGTCCAAGATACCAAAAATATATGTATGAAAGAATTATTCCTCTTGAAATGATCTAAAAAAATGTCCACGACAGTATATGTCTATCTTTTAAGATTAACTCACTAGAACCGTTTTTATGGTAATCAAATTTGGTCGAAATTAATGCATTATTTGTTAAGAGTTGTATTAACGTCATAATCCAAATAAATGTGTTGGATAGTGTGGTGTAATATGAATACTGCATAGTGGTATTTAGTCTATGCCACATTTACATTATAAGTAGATATTACGTACTGACATTGCTATTGTCATTCATGCATAATCTTTAATAGAATAAAACCAAGTATTCATTGGTTTTGTCTTTTCTTCATATCAGATAGTGATTCAATGGGAAGGTTTTTATGTACTTTTAGCCCGGAAAAGCTTATTAACGCAGGCGAAGCCGTGGGCAAAAACTAGTATAAAATAATTATAAACTCCTGGATAAACTTAATGATCATGGCAAGATATAACTACATAATATAAAAAGTGGCTTCCTGCTGTCTGTCTGTCCCTACATTTGCATAGATCTTTAAAACTATGCTACAGATTTTGAAGAGGATTTTTTAAAAGATAGTGATTTGAAAGAAAGGTTTATATGTATAATATAGTAGATAATTATAAATATAATTCTGTGCATGATAGTTTGTATATAAAATGACTTTTATACAGGAAAACTCTTTAATATGGGTGAAGCCATGGGTAAAAGCTAGTTAGATAAATATAAAAACAAAAAATGTGTATTTGGATGTAATTTGAAAACGCATTATTTTAAAATGTTTGTGCAAATAATATGGCATTTCACATAACATTTTTATTAAGTGAAATATATTTCTACTTACTTCTTTAGACATAGGTAAAACTAATTAAGTCAATATACATATTTTATTATTTGGCAATACTGTTTTGCAAATGACAACATAAAAATCCTTTTTATATTCTTAGCAAAAGCCCTGTTCTCTTTTTTTTTTTAATAAAAACATAAGATAATGTAATCAACATCAAGGAACAAAAATAAACAAAATAAAAAGTAAAGGACAAAAATAAAATGACTAAATGTCCACAAGACGCATAGTCCTCGACACTAAAATATAGTTCTGTATCATGCATTCTCAGGAAATCCAAGCAATTTATAGTTGCAGCACTTAGACCTAAAATAAATTTGCAATTGATGAACCTGGCAAACCCTGCTTATATATATACATGTATAGGGAAACCCTATATACTCAGATGCCGGCATCCATAGCCGGGCTTGACATGTCAATGAGATTACAAGTTTATTATATGTTATACCTAATACTCTTGGTAGTTGATTTAATGGACCATGAAGGTGGTCAGAATTTTGTTCAATACAAAATCTATGTGTGAGTATGTTGTTACAGATATACCACATCCGACAAGTTCTATTTTGAGCCCACCATCAATCCTACAGAGATTATGGTCATTGATCGAATAACAGGAGAAGCTTCTGTTAAAGGTGATACAATTCTTTATGGCTTTCTATTAAGTCTGTCAATTTTTTTTCGGAGATTTATAAAACTGGGCTTTTATTATAATACATACATATACATACATATACACTCACGCCTGTTATCCCCGAAGGGGTAGGCAGAGGCGCAACTAGTGCACCCACTTTTCGCCAACATTCCGTCCCATGATGTGATAGGGGGCGAGCCTATCGCCATATCGGGCACAAATTCCAGACTCCGAGCTGATACTGAATAGAAAAACTCAATATCACTTTGCCCGACCCGGGAATCGAACCCGAGACCTCAGCATTGCAGTCGTACCATAATACAACTACGCCACCGAGGCATTATAATAATGATAAGTTATTATTATAGTATTACAAAAATCAAAGTAATAGGAGTTTCTAAATGTTTTAAATATCGAATTGCATGATGAACATGTTAAAAAATTATAAAGTAGTTTTTTTTTTAATGTTTTTTCCTAGTCTAATAATAAGAAATATTTCAGATATAAATGCAGTGAAAATCCCGATTCCGGCGAATGCTTACAGACCCGTGTGTGGTTTCTTAGGGTCCATCAAGCTTGTTTCTGGATTGTACCTCGTTGTTGCCAAATATAGGATATTGGTAAGAATCATAGCTGGGTTAGGTTAGGTTAGGATTGTATAGTGACGCAAAGGGTAAACCAACAGCATTCATAAATTGGCTTCTTTTCTTCTAATACTAAAGTAATTATAGTGATAATGTATGATGGTAAATCAAAATATAAAAAAAATATACCATGTCTATGGTTACATAATAATGATATTTTCAGATGGGAAAACTAAACGGCCATGACATATTCCAACTGGCTGGTGCAGATATTATCCCATTCGCAAGATCTACAACACATCTCACAAACAAACAGGTGAGTAAACATAAATTCATTCATGCATTTTGTATATCTCCCCATTGTTATTTTTGTTAATACCAGCCCTGTATTATGTTAACTGGGTATGGGGTTCCTCCATTACTGAGAAAGTTTAGTCCTTAGGCCACAATGCTGGCTTAGTACGGTTTCATAGATTCCTACCTTCGGAATTCTTATGTAGAATTTCTTGGTATGTAGGTTTTCTTAGTAGATTTTCTCGTCATTAAACTAAGCAGTAATAGGCAAAGAGTCATTACTTGATTACATTGCTTACGTTCATACTGTCAGTGTCAAAATATAGAATGTTTGCTTACGTAACCAAATTACAACTATAATTTTAATTAAATACAGTCAAATTTCGAACTTTAAAGGACCAAATACTACTACATACATATATACATATAACATAGTAAGTGGCAGCACTTGATTTTAAAAAAATGTAAGATATTTAAGATGCGTTGGTAAACAGGATGGCAGAAAAAAGTCCTCAGTTGGTGAGGTTCATCGTTTGTCCCATAGTTGTGAGGTTCGCCCCCCCCCCCCCCCCCTTTAAGCCTGCCACTTTATATAGTATCACGCCCGTAGGGGTATGCAGAATATATAGATTGCCACTTTGAGTCCCTAGTGATGAATATTTCTGTTTAAATATAGATAGAAGACAACAGTACGTATGAGAAGATGGTCCGTGCGGCACTAGAGACGCCCGGAATATATTTCTCGTATGGACACGACCTCACCCACACCCTACAGAGGCTGCACTCAGTAGGACCCGACTTCCATAAGGTAATATTGAGGACAGAATAATAAAAATAAAATTGTGACATTTTTAAAATTATATTTTACTAGCTTTTGCCCGCGGCTCCGCCCGCTTGAATGAGTTTTTCCGGGATAAAAGTCCCGCTGTATATTTTCCCCGGATAAAAAGTAGCCTGTGTGTTAATCCAAGACATGATCTACCCATGTGCCAAATTTAATCGAAACCCCTTCAGTAGTTTTTGCGTGAAAGAGTAACAAACATCCATACATCCATACATACTTACAAACTTTCGCCTTTATAATATTAGTAGGATTATAAGTCAAGTGAGGCTGTTTGGTTTGATGCGTTTGCTCATATTTTTAAAAACAAATTCTATTATAAAGGCAATTTCATGTTTTTCAGTTTGTTTTATTTCGAATAACTTTTCGTGATACATATTATAATCTTGATGATAATATAATTTTTTTAATTTTGTTTTTTTTTTCTTTCCAGATGTCTATGGCCAACCGAGCTGATTCTAGATTTATATGGAATGGTCACCTGCTGAGGGACTACTCACACGAACAATTCTCAAGATTTGCGTTACCGCTTATAGAAGGCTGTATCCTTTTTGATATTGTTTATTAATACATTTACGTGTTGGTCGTAAGGCTTCGGCCGTCATCTATATTGGCAATTATATTTTCAGATGTGCCCACAATCATTGAAAGTTATATCTTACATATTTTTTTATTTTAAGTTATATGGTGTATCTATGTATGTATGTAATACCTTGACTCAATTCGTCAGTCGTGTCCATTAACTCTCTGGTGGTGAATAGTCGTCAGATCACGTGGTCGCTCGTGTCGCGCCGCTGCGTCGACCGCGCTGGCACCAGATTCTTCATGCGAGGCGTTGATGCGCAGGTATATCGAGGTTTTCCTAACCTTTGCCAATGTAATGTAATGCTGGTAGCATAAAAATGAGTTTAAGGGGCCATCCATAAATAACGTCAAGACGTTTGAAGCTTTACCAAGAGGTGACTAGGATTAAGGAAGTATTGTCACAGATGGAAATATTCAAATGACCTTTCCCTTAGTGTAATACCACATATTTTTTTAATAATTTTAAGTCTTTTCTACTTTACGTAATGTTTTTTTTATGGCATTGATTGCCGAGATCAGCATGCCGTTCGCCTGATAGTAAGCGATATGACCACACATAAACACCATCCAGCACCTTACATGATGTGAGTTGTGAGTTCGAGTGCAGAGTTTAAATATTTTATATTTGTACCTCTGAGGCCACGAAACTTATGACGTGTCCTTCCTTTTTACATATAATGCGTCCTTGATTCAAGTCCTTGTAGACGATGTTACACGTTTCAATACTAATCCCCTCCATACCTCTCAACGTGCGACGTAATTTATGGATGACTCGTTATGTTAGTATCTATTCAATGAAGTCGCAAATTTAATCCATGTTATCTCCAGGGGAACGTAGCCAACTATGTGGAAACCGAGCAGATACTTGAAGTAGGCAGCGAGAAGTCTTCATACGTGCAGACCAGGGGGTCGATTCCCCTGTTCTGGAGTCAGTACCCTGATATCAAGTACAAACCAGTAGTTACCCTAGCTCATGAGGACCACGTGGCGGCTTACACCAAGCATCTGAGGGACCAGCAGCAAAGATATGGCAATCAGGTGTTGGTGAACTTGGTGAGTTGATTTCCTAGTTTGAACCTAGGTTGCCATACTGGAGTGTACAGATTATTTGATTTCCTTTATAATATGACCTTTCTGCAATAGCTATTCAGTTGTTTAGTTTATTAAAAAAAAAGCTCTCCTGTAGTAATGTTACTCAAAATCTACAAAAATGAATTTTAATGGTTCATCTTACATCTAAGGGTTTTTGTATTAACCTACCATCGAGACTAGAGTCTAAATGTGAACATTTTTGGTGACCTTTTTAGGTCATCGCGTTATTTTCGCTGGTTAAAGCTGTGCTTATGTCGTTGACACACATTCAAGCCAGAGTAATTACACTGTACTCGAGCCTGTGGCCTCCCTGCTTGCTCTGCATTAAATTTGATCCTACCCATGTCAGTTTGAGAAATCCTATAATGGTTTTTATTGTCCAGATCGATCAGCACGGCAAGGAGGAGGCGCTGGAGCGTGGGTACCGCGCGGCGGTGGCGGCGGCGGCGCTGCCCGGTGTGCGGTACGAGCCGTTCGACTTCCACGCGGAGTGCCGCGGCATGCGCTACTACCGGCTCAACGTGCTCATCGACCGCATTGCTCACGAGCAGGTAGAAACAATCTGCCCCCCACCCCCCACTCACCCCCGAATTGTGCACGCTATCAATAAAGTTTATAAAATCGACTGTAAATTGAATCTTCTACAAAAAAAAACAATCTTGTTCCATACATATACACTCACGCCTGTTATCCCCGAAGGGGTAGGCAGAGGCGCAACCAGTGCGCTCACTTTTCGCCGTCATACCGTCCCATGATGTGATAGGGGGCGAGCCTATCTCCATATCGGGAACAAATTCCAGACTCGGGCTGATACTGAATAGAAAAACTTAATATCACTTTGCCCGACCCGGGGATCAAACCCGAGACCTCAGCTTTGCAGTCGTTCTGTAATACAACTACGCCACCGAGGCAGTAATTACAATCTTATTACATTCATAAAAGACTAATTTTCCCACAGACTGAATTCGGCTACTTCCTCTGCCGCGGTGGCACAGTCCTACTGCGTCAGAGCGGCGTGTTCCGCACCAACTGCGTGGACTGCCTGGACCGCACCAACGTGGTGCAGAGCCTGCTGGCGCGGCTGCAGCTCACCACGGCGCTCACGCTGCTGGCCGTCGCGCGGCCTGACGAACACCATCCGCATCTCGATACGCTGTTCAATACTGTGAGTTTTGGTGGAATTAAGTGTTGGAAGGTTGTTTTGCGAGCTACATTATAACTTGGTGTAATGCTAGCAACTCTCTTTCATGTTCTAAGACGATAATGTCAACTATGTCAAGAGTCAACATGACCGGAATAAATCAACAATTTTGTGTATTCGTTAACACAATTATTTGTTCTATTCATCTGTTCACTCATGTTTAATGATGACTGCAACGAATTACCATAACGAATAATAAATAAACTTTGGTCCTTCGAGCCGGCTCCTAAGAAACCTCTCAACAGGTTTGGGCCGACCACGCGGACATGATATCGATCCAGTACTCCGGCACGGGAGCGCTGAAGACCGACTTCACTCGCACCGGCAAGAGGACTCACCTTGGCCTGATGAGGGACGGGATCAACTCCCTCACACGATACTATAAGAACAACTTCAGCGACGGGTTTAGACAGGTGGGTGGTTTATATCTCATTGTGAGTTGGATTAATGAGGATGGTAGAATTTATTGGGTGAATATCTTTTATTGTCTAAGTAGGCAAACAAGTGGACGATAGCCTGGTTGGGAATGGAACGGTCTGCCGAGACAATGTCCGGAGGTTCGAAACCCAAGGCACACACCTCTGACTTTTCAAAGTTACGTGTGTATTGTTTATCAATAATCTTTCACTTTAGCGGTGAAGGAAAACATCGTGAGGAAACCTACAGACCTGAGAATTCTCCATAAGAATTTCGAGGATGTGTGAAGTCTGCCAACCCGCACTGGGCCAGCGTGGTGGACTAAGGTAAACCCTCTCAGTAGTAGAGGAGGCCTGTGCTCAGCAGTGAGCAGTATATAATACAGGGCTGGTATTATTATTATTATAGGCAAACAAGCAAGTTGTCCGCCTGATGGTAAGCGACACCTGCCACCTATAGACTTAAGCAATGTCAGGGGCACACCTAAGCCGCTGAATAAAATATGTGTTAAGTTGGTAAATTTTGCCATATCTCGGTAAAGTAACTACTGCTAATAAACTGATTTATTGTTATTTTACAAAAAACGAAAATATGGTTATGTGTGAAATTTATTATTTAATTTATGGCTTTTTTATTCATAACTAATAACTTTGACTGTCTAATGTGGTCTTCGTCTAGCTCTGTTACTATCTTATTTGCAAAATTAAAAACAAAAATATCTATTCCAGGACTCGATCGACCTGTTCTTGGGTAAATATGTGATAAGAGACGGTGAGGGTAGCACGGTGCCGTGCCCGCTGCGGCGTGACAGAGACTGGAAATACATTACAGTGAGTACACATCATAGACAACTACTCAGACATAGAACACTACAACGTCTATGGTATACACTATCGATTATCAATTTTACGTCATGTTTGTGATTTCTGAAAACTATTTTTGTTTTTGGACTAACATCGATATGTAAGACAGCAATACTATCGATACTCGATGTGATTATTTGATCTAACACACTAAGTTATATTCAATGATATTCTAAAAATATACATACATATGTCTTCAGCAATTGCAATCTGAAGACTGGAAAGCAATGACACGTAAATGACAAATACTAACTGTTTTTAATATGTCGACATTTGCAGCCGACATGTCAATTTCAAGAATGTGTGCGTGCGGTACACTTTTTTCATTTGATTTGTTAGGGTATGACATATCTATATTTAAAAAAAAAAATTGGCTATATTCGATTTTGCTATCCATTTTATTTCTTTTAGTCTTTGTAGATTTTTTATCATTTTATTTCTCTTTTGATTTTGGTTATGTTTAGATATCTATAGTTAAACTGTTTTGCGTAGTTCCCGTCGGTGCTGCTGGTGGCGGTGTCGATGTTCTGCGCAAGCGCAACACTGCCCTCTCGGTACACCAGCGAGGTGCTGCTCTACCTTATGTTCTGGGGCGCAGCCGTGGGAGCCACACTCTCCTTCATATTCAGGTAATGTTTATATTAGCTACGTGTTGTGTAAAGCCGGAAATACAGTTTAGCAGAACTTGTCCATGTGAAGAACAATGTGTAAATAGCATATTTGTCTTGTCTTGTCGTCACTCGGTGTCGATTGCCTAGTTGGCCGCTATACAGGGTAATTTTGACATTGCGTTAATAATAAAACCACATACTTATGTCGCTGAAAATAACGCATTCCATTAAGTTATTTTTACCATAGATGTAAAATAAAAAAGGATAACATTCGAACAAAATATATCTATATATAAATAAATAAATAAAAAGTAACTAAGTTTACACGCTCTAATGCCACTATGACTGCTCTAAGAGAATTCGTTGCAGCAGCAACATTACACTTTCAGTCAGAAATACACTTACGCACACAATATTCGCTCTAAAATACAAAATGATCAAAAAATTGGAAAACTGCAACCGGGATTTTTGGCGAAAGTATTCGTTATTCATGCATGATTTTTGGCATGATGCACTGTGGAACGTCCCCATAGAAAGGGCATGACATGTACCGGTAGTACTGAATGTCTGATAACTGGAAACTGAAATGCATTGTGGAAAGGGGACAATATGACCTTTCAAGTTTTATAATTTTTACCCCTCTAATCAATTTATTTTACCTAATATATAGCACCAAAGTTGAAGTATCAAACACTGTCGAAAATGACCTCACTGTTTAAGAAAGATATTTGTGGTATTCGCAATAGTTTGGAGAAGTATTTTATAAATAAAACGGTTTAATAGGATACACTTATATAAATACAACTGTTTCTTTTTAAAAAGACGCTATATTTTATGGTTAAATTAAAGTTTAAAAAAGCAATCGAAGTGTTTGATAAAATCTGTCATATAATAAAAACGCCACGAAACCCCGACCTAATGATACTTGTGTTTGATAGTTCAGAGTAATCAGGAAATTTCGCTAGAACATTATGTACCCCCCCTCGTCCCCCTTTCGAAGAAAAGTAACAAAATAAGTTACACGCCTGCTAAAAATGCCAGAGCATCTACAAGCTGGCTACATTTTGTGAATTATGAATATTTCATCAGGTGTTGATATTACATGAAAGCAATCAAGTAGGTTGGTGTAAATAATTTTTAACATTATGCTTTCAATTGTTGTGTCATTTTAATCCATCCTAATATAATAATATTACTCGAAATACGTTTTTTAAAGTGTTAGGGAACGCCTGACAATTTCTTTTGAGTAAAGTCCTTGAGATCGTAAATTTAGGCGATTTTAAGACATGTCTATTTTTCATTGATTAGGTTAAAATATACCCTATATTATATTGTATTTCACTTGTTTAATTGCATTAATGTCAAATTATTGTGTATCTATTCTTAATTTGGTTGTAAACTCCCTTGAAATATAGGCATATTTCAGTATTTTTTTTCATAGTTATATCAGTATTTTTTAAATAAACTACATTGGTAATGGATAGGTCTATTATTCAATAATACACGCAAAAAAATTCATATGGTTACGTTGTTCCGTTGTTGAGTTATCGTAAGATATGTAAGAGAGATACTCATGTCACGCCCTTTCTATGGGGACGTTCCACTGTGCGATGTTAGCAGAGGTAAAGACGAATATGTGGTTTCATTTATTAATGCAATGAAAAAATCAACCTGTATTCGGGATAAAAGTAGCCTATGCGCTATTTATCTATGCCATATCCGTTCCGCCGTTCTACCGAGATTAACAAACATCCCAACTTTCGTATTTATAATATGAGTATGGATATTATAGATTAGTATATAGTGACTGCCTCGGTGGCGTAGTTGTATTACGGTACGACTGCAATCCTGAGGTCTCGGGTTCGATCCCCAGGTCGGGCAGTGATATTGAGTTTTTCTATTCAGTATCAGCCCGCAATCTGGAATTTGTGTCCGATATGGCGATAGGCTTGCTGCTATCATATCACTGCCTCGGTGGCGTAGTGGTATTGCGTACGCATTACGAGTACGATTTGCGCGCTGAGGTCCTGGGTTCGAATCCCGGGTCGAGCCAAAAAAATTGTGACTGGGTATTTTCATCTTAAAATTTACTCAGTCGCAGCTCGGAGTCAGGAAGTTGGCGGTGTGATACCCCCGTGCCTCGGAAAGCACGTAAAGCCGTTGGTCCTGCGCCTGATCTCTCTCCGGTCATGTCGGATTGCCGTCTCACCGGACTATGAGAGTGAAGGAATAGCGAGTGCACCTGTGTATTGCGCACACACTTGTGCACTATAATATCTCCTGCGTACCTGGCTGATCTCCGTTGAGATTGACCGCCGTGGCCGAAACTGGCTAGGAGGATTTCATTCATCATGGGACGGAATAACGGCGAAAAGTGGGTGCACTAGTTGCGCCTCTGTCTACTCCTTTGGGGATAAATGTGTTAGGTGCAATTCTATAATGTGTTTTTTTCTACCGTCAAGCAGCAGTGTGCATGCACTGTTGTGTTTCGGTTTGAAGGATAGTGTAGCCAGTGTAACTACAGGACATAATGAGACTTAACATCTTGTCTCATGATGACGAGCGCAGTGGAACGCCACACAGTATTTTATAACTCTAGGTGCTGAATGGTGTTGTTACTGTTTATGGGTGGTCGTATTGCTTACCATCAGGCAAACGGCATGCTCGTCTCGTCATTCAATGCCATTAGTGTCACTAATCACTACATAGTATAAAACAAAGTCGCTTCCCGCTGTCTGTCCCTATGTATGCCTAAATCTTTAAAACTACGCAACGGATTTTGATGCGGTTTTTTTTTAATAGATAGAGTGATTGAAAAGGAAGGTTTGTATGTATAACTAGCTTTTGCCCGCGGCTTCGCCCTCATGAATGAGTTTTTCCGGGATAAAAATCCCGCTTTATATTTCCCCGGGATAAATTATACGTATAAACCTTCCTTTTGAATCACTCTATCTATTAAAAAAACCGCATCAAAATCCGTTGCGTAGTTTTAAAGATCTAAGCATACATAGGGACAGACAGCAGGAAGCGACTTTGTTTTATACTATGTAGTGATTTATCCCGCGGAAATATAAAGCAAGACTTTTATCCCAGAAAAACTCATTGACGCGGGCAAAGCCGCGAGCAGAAGTTTAGTTCTGGATATAATAAGTGTTGGTATCCCGCAGACACGGCAAGGAGTTCGTGGACTGGCCGCGGCTGGAGGCGGGAGGCCTAGCGGCCGCGCGGGCCCTGCCGCCGCCGAACTCTTTATGATCCACGACCTGTCGCTAGTGGTCGTCGTGTAGCACGCAGCCGATCTCCCCGACCTAGTGTACACTCAGCCACAAAAATACCGGAACAAATCCAAAATTTCAAATTGCCTGCATACTTGTGTTTTTATTATTTTTTCTCTTCACAAAAATAAAATATAATGGATTAACTTTACTTCATACGAAGAAACATTTTGGTTTGAAATTTTGATTTTGTATAGATACTTATGTTGCTGACTGTACACGCAGCCACAAAAGTACCTGAACAAATTTAAAACTTCAAAACGCTTCTACAGTCGAAATATTATTTTTGCTTTGTCTAAAATAAATCCTTTGAAGTTTATTTAACTGAAGACAAAACGATTGTTGATAGGAAAATAAAAGTTAAGGCGATTTGAAATTTTGAATTTGTTCAGATACTTTTGTGGTTGACTGTACTGTACTCACTGCTCGCTGTGGTGTCATATTATACTATTTGTTTGTTGTACACTCTCATCACAAAATTAGGATAGAAGATATAGTTGTGTCGATCATGGAGGATAGCAGATGGATTTCATCATCATCATCATCATCATCAGCCTTTATCAGTCCACTGCTGGACATAGGCCTCCCCTAATGAGCGCCATAGCGCCCTGTCTTCAGCTTGCCGCATCCAGCATCTGCCTGCAGTCTTTCGCAGATCGTCATCCCACCTGGCCTGGCAGATGGATTTAGGTTCATGCAATAAGCTTTGTGACTCTCTTTGAATATAAACTTAGTACAGAAAGAACGATTAATATCCGGTAGTAAATCAATAAGTTACTTTGAATTTCGGTACAAGAGGTCTCAAGAAATAAGAAAAGAGGCTCAATACGAGCATATGACGTCACCTGGAATGCAATGCGTGCGAAAGAAAGAGACGAAGTGATAACCGCACTATGCGGCCCACTTGCTCATCGCAATATTAGGAATAACTGCCTCATTTCTTAACCAATGTTAATGCACTTTTCACAAAAAGGCTTCTTTTATAAGTATATTTACGTTACACACAGAATAATGTACAAAATTTAACAAGAAAATATCCTATTGTAACGAATATCGAGGAATGAAAGGACATAGCTCCATTCAACATCGAGCGATATAAGGTCTCTGCTCCACTCAACTTGACAAGTTACACCTATGTACTTGATTATCTCAGACAGAATAATCACTACATCGTATAAAACAAAGTCGCTTCCCGCTGTCTGTCCCTATGTATGATTAGATCTTTAAAACTACGCAACGGATTTTGATGCGCTTTTTTTAAATAGATAGAGTGATTCAACGGGAAGGTTTTTAGGTACTTTTAGCCCGGAAAAAATTATTAACGCAGGCGAAGGTATAGTGCTAGATAAAAAAGAAAACAAAGTTTCATGTCACCGTGGCTTGTCTAATTTAGACAATAATCGGGTAGTTTTCTATGCTCTATTTTTTACGTTATTTTATATTTAACAGAAAATAATACGTAAAATAAATTCTTCTGTGAAATCAGCATCAAAATTGATTGAAAAATTAAGCAGTTATTCATATTAGAAATATTGATGTGAGTAAAAGTGGGGGCGTGGTGGCGATATCACGCTATCTCTTTCGCACGCACACAGCGTTATGGCAGGTGACACTCGGTAACGTCACAGTCTTACATTACTGTTATTTACCATTTACCCCGTCTACTAAATTACAAAGCTTTGCTCATTATAGTCCCAAATTTGAAAATTCTTTTTCCGTTAGATATAGAATTGCATAGAGTTTTGATAAATGTGTTAAAAAAAATTATTCAGCTCAAGTCTGGATGAGAGTGTACATACAGATGGCTTTAAAATTTCTTGTCAATACAAATTGATTCTATAAAATTAGACTTTTGGAATGACACATGCCAAATTCCATGGTTGACGCATTTTCAGTTTAATGTAAAGTTTTATAGGGAATATATTAGTGCTAGAGACCGGAAATAGGCAATTCTTCTTGAAATAATTATTGCCTTTTTCATTTCCAAACATTGCCTCCTTATATTGACACCACTTGCTGAACACACCAACATTTAGTTCAATGAACATCAATCTTACCAAAAAAAATCTAATTGATGTGCTAGATAAAAAAATTAAATATCTTCGATAAACATAGCAATTGTAAGATTTTAAATCCTCGGAACCTTTCTCTAAGCCGTCGATATAATTATCGATAAATTTTATCGATATGCAATTTTATGTAAAAATTATATACACTTGAAAATTTTAAACTTTTTCTATTACTGCACCTATTTAGAAATACTCGCATCTAAATCAAATTTAGAATTTAACACGTCGGTTGCCAGTGAAAGCAGTAAAATGAGCAAAAAGTTTCGACAAAAAATCGAGGTTGCCACTTTATTTAATGTAATTGAAAAAGAGCACAAAACCTCTCTAGCAAAAAACTGTATATCACCTTCGAGGAGATGATTCTTCGAAAAGAAGAAAGTACTGGGAACGTTAATTTGTATTTTTCTTTTTTTTTGTATGAATATTCGAACTGTAATCATTTTTTTTTTAATCAAATGTCACAGAAAATACCTGGTAATTGAAGCGCTAAATGTTTTAAATTGATTCGTTAATAAACGTAATTGTTTTATCGATTACTTCAGCGTTGCGTCTAATAGAGAAGTAGACGAAACGACACTAAAAAATAATAAACATAATATATTACCTAAAATATTATTATACCTAAAAATATCGGTGCAGAATTTAGCAAATATAAACGTTAGACATTCAAATAATTATTATATTTACAGTATTTTAATAATAAAGCATAGATTTGCGTTATATTCCTGTCATCATACCTCTTAGAAATTGTCTATTGTACAAATCAAACATATTCGTAATACGGTCCTTAGAAGGTTCTTTTACACTTAGGATATCAAACACCTTTAAGTATATATTTTTCATCGACCAAATACCACGTTACTATTTTGTTTAGTGTTAAATATTCGATGGTTCATTAGCATTCCAGTTAATGTATTGGGGTTTTTGTTGTTGAATGTAAAATATATGTTAGTGTTGATAAAAATCGAAAGGATCTCCTGTGTTGTACTAAAATCGATTGCCTGTGTAATTATTTTTTTTTTTCAAGAAATTTTAGTACAATATGTCGTGTCGTATTTTTTTTGCCAAAACGAGGCGAACAATTTTGTAATTCTATTGGGTAGTATATTCCCGTTTCCGTTTTATTTTAAGAGCTACTTCAATTTTTATCAACACAATTACTTGGGATCTGGTGAAGATTGGTCTAAGACTGCGTAAAGATTTGGTTCCGGGAGCGATAATGGATTTGAATTGGTTATAAAAAATGTTGTAACTTGATAGCTGAAATCTACCTATATTGATAAAGTATTGTGAATGTCATATGTCATATTCAGTATGTGTACTTAATTATACTAACAATAACTTAAGAGTATTTACAAGACCCAGATGCAGAAGGCAGTACTGTTGGACACGGCACGCATTGTGAGAAGATTTCTTACTTTGAATTCCTCACCACCGATGGCTTGGGTCTTAAGCCTCGCCATCGGAGGGTGATTTTTTTTTTCATATTTTTGTACGATCACTTACATATAAAAAAAGTATGAAAAACAACTTTTAAAATAAATAAAAGAAACTTAGAGCATTTAACAACACTCAAAGGAAAATAATAATAGCAAAATAGCCAACACAACAATCAAAATTAATAAATGTAAAAAGTAAGAAAACAACATATTATATCGATATTTTTTAGCCTTCTTGCAATCGCTTAATGCTGTCTTTTTGCATAGTATGCGGCCAAGAAAATTAAAGTTTTTTTATATATTTTTTAATTCTAAATTTATGATAGCCACCTACATCGACGTTATAAATAAATCTTCTTGATTGAGGTTGAATGAAGCGCCCAAGTTCTATAATCAAGGTTAATTAATAATTTTCCAGAAGGCCTGTGCCCCAGAGTAAAAAAAAACAATGTGATCTAATTGTAGATTTAATTATGGTGGATTTTAAAATTAGTAATAGTAGGGGGTACTAGGGGTGAGTGCAATGCAAGTCTGACGTGGGCACGGACCACCTGGCCCCTCTTTAGTTGCACATATGGCTGTAAGCAGCAAAACTTTGTCAATGTAGATAGAAAAGTTTAGGTTGCGTGCAAAGGGATTGGCTTATAACGACCACTACGCGGCTGTTGCTTATCTTTAGGAATAACATTGCGTTTTTTTTATTGTCTACGTATGCTGTATATTAATAGGAGATGACACAATTAGTGCGATTCCTTGGTTTTTATGTTTTTGTCTTGCGACATGTGATGATTCTTTCATTAATCATTTTGAGAAAATGGTTGTTGTTGACATTACTTTTTTTACATATGACTAAAATCGATATACAGCATGCGTTGACAAATTTTTTATTGCATTTATTTTATGTGATATACCCATTTAAATGTAATACGCGATATTTTGTGTGTTCTTCCCAGTTTTATACTTGTATAGTAGTGACGTGCTTAAATATCGATTATCGATAAAACAAATAATTTATTACATTTTTGTAGTTCTCCAAATTTGTAGTCTAGCATTTTATTTTGTGTTCATTCTGTGTGTGCTAATTGTTATTCAATTTTGTTAAGTAAATATTTTGAATACACAGATAACTATAATTATTAACTGATAAACTTATATTACTCGCAGTGTTATTTCCCGTAAGATATTCTAATGTTAATTTATAGTTTATTCGATCAACGTAATGTGGTTGTTTAATTTATAAATGTAATTTTATTAAAACGATTATATTTCAATAAACGTTTAATCTTAACACTTTGTTTTATTCTATAGTCGAAGTAATAATATGGATTGTGGGATGTAAACAAATAGAACGTGGAAGTAACAATACTACTAATACGTAGACATATAATAAGCTGCATCCAGCGGCTTCATCTACTTATTGTCAGCCGCTTGCAGGTCATTAAAAATGCGTAGTGGTGCCTATATTATACACTTTGCTGGTGCCAGTCGTTATAAAAAAATATATTACCAACAACTTAAGAGAATAAAGTACCTCAGAGAATATAAATGAAGCCGGTGTTTTTTTAATTCAATTTTATTCAAATTGGTTCATTGTTGCGATACAGAATTATGTAAATGAACACGATGAACGCATTCTTATCGATTGCTGTCATCGAGACCTGTCAAAATAAAGGCGTTTTGAAACCTGTGCAATTTTAGTACGTAGTAATGCAATTTTCGTATTAATTTAATTTCTATTTATTATAATTATTCACGTAAATCAATTCCAACGTATGAGGGAAAAATAATTCAACAATGTGTGTTTGTGATTCGTGATTACTACTAAATAATCTTTCTTCAAGTTTTAGAACGCAGACGCCGTTCAGCCGAGGAAAACGCTAGTTGTTGTAGCTCGCATTTTGGCAATTATTTATCACAATTTTATCAAGTTTCATTCTGAATCTAAGCTCAATTACATGATAAAGTCTAATAAACTAAACAAGCAAGTCAAACTCGTAGCAATCTTTGCTCAATTTTAGTGAGAAATTCGTTAATATGTGTATTTAGTGAGGTGGATTTTTTTTGCTTATTTTTTGCGACACTCGGGCGCCAGAATGTCTGACGAGCTCGAAGCTAGGATGTGGGACGACGGAGGCTCCAGGTACGAGTCCAGAAGCCGAGGAGCGTATTTCGAATCAGCGTTTGCCTCTTCAGAGCATCTAGATAGGGCGCCTTTGTTGTCGGAGGTAAGGAAAATATTGTGACAATTTTCACGAGAAAAAATATAAATGAAATGTTTTACAGCGTTTTTATTACACATATGAACTATTTTTTTCAAGATAAGTCACGCGGGCGTAGCAAAATATTTATTTTTACATAGCCTTTTGTACATTTGTAATATTTATTTAGTTGCGCGTTTATCATGCCAAATAATTTACTTAATATAATCGCATGTGTTTGGTTGCGGCTAAATTCTTTCATACAACCAATTGAGATATAGTCTGATAAGATAAAACAATACAATTTGGTCTTAAGGTCAATTATTATTGTTAACTTTTTGAAATTTCGCACCATATTACTATTTGTCTTAGTTTAAGGCCAAATTTATAATTGGAGTCGCGAGAAGTTCAACATTATTACCACAAAAAATATTCATATTTATTTTTTTATAAAATTATGAAACTCGGTCACTGTGTTAAGCTTACAAAGAAAATAATAAATAAAAAAAGCACATTCATTCACAGGTTTCAACAATAGCTTTGTTTTAAAATAATTTCGTTTTTCATCCTGGAATTGATGCAAAAATTCTCAATATTTGAGAGCCAATGAGTGGGTTCTAAAATTGAATGAAGTTAAAGAGTTATTCTGAAAAATCCAAGAGCTGTTCCACTTACATATTATGTAGTATGTCAGTTATATTGTACAAATTAACTAGGGCACACCAATATGTTGATATAACACATATACAGCTACTTAATTATATCTTTATTGATCTTGTCTTGTGATAAACAAAATTGTTATCAAATGTTATCTAGTAAAATGTAATAGGAAAACATAATAATGTTGTTTCTAACCCAAACATTTATACAAATAATTTAACTAATTCCAATCGGTGTTCAGTCTCCTTTTTGCAAGAGTTCCTCTCAGGCATCAGCATTTTGTCTAGTTCCACTTCCAAGCAATGCATTATCTGTCACTCTTCCCGAATCCCTATTCTTTTCTTTCAGGCAGCACATTCCTTTGAAATTGTGTTTATTTATCAGTAATAAAATCCTAGTTCTTTTCTTTTGATGCTTGTAGAACATCTTTCATGCTTTTCAAATTGTATTTGTTTATACCAATGAAGATCATTTAACATCAAATGATCACCTCATGAAATGCTACAGTGTAGAATTAAGAAATTGGTGTACTGTGCGTTAAAATTATGACTTGAGTCTATAACAAGATAATATACCAATAAAACTACATATATTATCAGCTTACACACTCCAAGATAAATATTAATGTAGTGCCTTGTGCCACTGGTAATTGGTTGATAATTTCCTATTTATTTAATCTCTAGCTTTGTGAGTGAGTCATCATATTTTACTGTTATGAATGAGACAAGGGCCGGTGGTATTTTGTACATTTAAACAGCTACATTCTCAGACTTATTTGAGCCCACTGTATATGTCACTGTATCATTGGATGGTAATGTCATAAAGCTTGAGTATAACTTCACCTAAAAATTCCTTTATCCCAGAACACATCAGTAGCATTTTCTACCCAGTATCAGTCCAGAGTCTGGAATGTGTGCCTAATATGGTAATAGGTTTGGGCCCTATTGCATCATGGGATGGAATACACATGGTTAAAACTGTAGCTACTAGTTATATCTCTGCCTACTCCTCCAGGAGTAAAAGGTGTGAGTGTGTGTGTATATTAGTAGTTTGTACAAGCACTCATGTGTATAGCTTGGTGGTAGAAATGACATTATGTTACTTATACAAATGGACTCAGATAGATCTATTAGCAAGTTATTTTGCTAATCCCAAAACAAACTAATCCCCAATATCCTTATAGTATAATCCCATCATATTACATTATTGTATCATGTCAAAAAGTCTCGCTTTTGTTCTCAGCACCATTTATGTGAGCATCTGAGCAAAATGCTACAGAATAAGAATCAGAGTAGATATGCAGTATTGATTATATTTTTATATTCTGTTAAACGGATTTTCGTGGCTCCTTATCACTTACAATTGCACAAACATACAACCTTTTTAGGATATCTATGTAATTTCTAGCTGATAATTTTACAGTTGAAATATGAAACAGAGAAAATTTAAAAGACTGGCATGAGTCTGGTGATGAAAGCTTACAGAATGAGAATTTAGAATAGTTATGCATAGACTACACAAAAGGGTTCAGTAGGTACTAGACAAAACACAGTGCATGCAAGTTATTTACTACCTGCTGTTATCTCATTACAATGAAGCTTCGGCGCAACAATAAAGCATGTTTTAGAATGTTTTTTTATGTTTGGCCGTCTGTCTGGCGTCAACCCCTAGTGGCAGCTATCTCGAATTCAATAATGTTGCTTTAGTATTTTCTCGTTATATGCAATCACGAGTAAATATGGGATTCCGCTAGGGATATGGGATCGACTTCCGTTTGATTTCCCAAAACGGGGGTCAATTCTATTTTCCGTAGACGAAGGTTCAATTTTACGATTGAAAAAATTCACTTTTTTATGAGGGAAGATTGCACTTATTCTTATCCCCGATACACTTTTAACATGTCGACTAGACCAATTTCATGTCAATTGCTCCACTTTTTCATTCACAAGTTGTTAACATTTATTATTTAAAGTGACCGGACTATACCTGATGCTATAGTGGAGCAGGTTCCAAATAGAGTATTGTCTAAAGAGAGAATTACCGAATATATACCTAGGTTGATCCCGGAACGCGACACTTACTTAGGCTATTATGGCGGATTTTACACCTTGTGTGCGGTGGTCATTATCTGGGCGGAGACAGATGTCCCAACAGCAAATATCGTACCACCGGCCTGTGTTCCAATGGGGTATATTACACAGTCAGTAATATCACGCGATACTCGTATTATCACGATAACATTGATGCGTATCGCAGTATCGTGATAATATCGCAGGTTATAGGCATAGCATTTGCGATCTTGTGATATTATCACGATTCCAGGATCACGGTATTATTGACTGTGTAATATACCCCAATGAATGAAACGAGCAAGCTGCTCGCCTGACAAGTGACACGACTGCCCATAACAATAGAACCATCTGTACTATCAATTATAATGTTATAAAAATGGTGTTAAGTTCTTACTAGGAGCCATAATACTAGGGCCCATTCCGGTCCCTAATAAGTGGCAATCAAATCAGCCTTAGGGGCTGGCGAACGGGATAACTGTCCCAGTGCTCGCGCTTGTAAGGGGCACAAAAGGAAATCAGTTCAAAGATCTGTCGCCCAGCTCCTCGCATAAGGCAGTCACTGTCCTAGTTGCTTAAGTATAGGCCACGTCGCAAGGGCAGAAAAAAGTCTCCGGTTTCAAAAAGTTCCTGTTGCTAACATGGTTTTTGGTACAGAGACCTAATAGTCTTCAGCATTTTCAGAAAGTAGGCCGGGTTATTTTTGCGCTTAAAATATGAGGCCCCTATATCGCTCCGCCCCTAGACCGCGGCCTATAGGGACTTTAGAAAACTCAAACACTGCACTGTGCGTAATCCTCATCCGATTGCTTAAAGGTCGGCAGCGCATCCACAATTCTTCCGGGTTTCAGGATCAGTAGAATTCCTTGCTTGTATACTGGTTGCTATAAAATTAATAATAATTAATAAAGGATAACATATTACTTAATATAATATTAATTTGATTTGTATTTATAAAAAACATCATAGATCTTTTTGTTTCTCAATTTATTCAACATTTAAATAGGATCATGAATGAGTGAGTTAGGGATTTTTAATTAATTTAACCGTTATTGATAAGGAGGTATTTCATTACAAAAAATAATATAACAAAGTAAGCAAACTCGTCATTACGCCAATCGATATTAATTATGTAAATGAATATCGTTTGAACCTAATGAGTGTTCATACGATATTAGCATTATCTACGGGTACGAATGAAATCCGCGCGATAATGGACCCAACATCCCGTTGTTTATCACAATAACTACAGTTTATGGGATTTCCAGCGCGTTACTTTGGCAAATATAGTTGACATAGCAGCGATGTTTGTGGGGTAGGTAAACAAATTGACTTCATCCAAATCTGTTGAACGGTTTCTGACTTCTATCTAAACATTCAAAAATCTTTAGGTACGGGGAATGCCTCGGTGGCGTAGTTGCATTGCGTGCGCGGTATGACACCGTTCCTTGGTCCAGCTTCGAATCCCGGGTCGGGCAAAGCTATATTGGGTGTTTCTTCCCAATATTAGTCCAGAGTCTGAAATTTGTGCCCGATATGGCGATAGGCTCGGCCTCTATCACATTATGGGACGGAATACGCACAGCGAAAAGTGGTTCCAACTAGTTGCGCCTCTGCATATCCTTCGGGGATACAAGGCGTGAGTATGTGTGTGTAATAATTCACATTGTACGACAATCAGGAAATCTTTAGGTACAATATAATCAAGTCATCTTCACAAGAAACATTTTTTTCCTGTTTGTGTCATTTTGGCCTTCCAAATAGAGGATTTACATATTTATTGTAAACGAAGCTTTAGGTATGAATTTGTTTCTTTTTCTAATGCTTAAATAAATTATGTTAAGTAGACGGTATCTATCTGATGGTTCGTATGCGTAGGTCTGCCAGGGAAAGTGGTAGGTATTGATTTGTCATTTTCTAAACAAAGCCGCACTATGCATGAAGTAAATAATGATAACAAATGATATGTAAGCCAACTAGCGTAGCGAGCAGTCGTGTTTTGTGTTTAATCGTAAAGAAATTAACAGTGTCATCTAAACTGTAACTTAAACTGTTCTACGTAAAGTCCAATTTAAAAAAACGCATAGTACGTGACAAGTGTGAGCGTAGGCGCAGTACAACAACTTGATCGACCGGTCGAAGCGTGCATCTAAGGTAGTGCACATATTAAGTGAGTTGAAGCGGAAAATATAAATTTGATATTTTAACAACATGAATGTGCTACGGTCACCTTCAAAAAACCTTAATATGGAGCCTGTTGTTAGAACTAGTATCTCTCAGCCGGATTTATCAACATTCGAGATCAGTGACTTGGAGACAAAATCCACATCCCTACGCAAACGGAAAATACCCGACGATCACTTTTCACGCCAATTTAACGAATTCAAAAAGGAAATTGTCGGTGTTATAAAAGAGTTCGGTTCGGCACAAGCCGATCATGTCAATTCTATAAGGCAAGATATATGTAGTATAAAAGAACAACTGAGTGAGATCGTAACCACTACAGAGAAACTAGTCCTAGAAAATACTAACTTCAAGACACAAATCGGAAACCTAGAAGATAAACTCAAATGCCTGGAAAACCAAGTTCATATCCTAAAATCACCTGTGACATGTGGTGAGATAATAGCAGAAGTACAAGAACGCACAGAACGTAGCAGGAATATAATAGTTACTGGAATCGCCGAACCACAGCTAGAAAATCTGCCAATGAATAGCGAAAAAGATAAAAAGGAAGTTAAAAATATAATATTAGCCATATATCCTACCTGCCCAGAGCCTGAGAAAATTATGCGTCTAGGAAAATACGAAAATAATAAAACGCGTCCTATAAAGGTCTGCTTTGCATCACAAGAACCGACGCTAACCATACTAAGAAAAAGATCAAGTGTTGAAAATAAAAATATTAAAATATACTCTGATCAGACACCGCACCAAAGGCAATTAATGGTGAAGTTGCGAGAAGAATTACATCAACGTTCAGAAAATGGTGAAAAGGATTTAACAATAAAATATCAAAAAGGAATACCTAAAATAATTAAACTACAGCCAAAAAACTAGAAGTCCGAGAAAATACAGATATTTGCACAAACATGAACAATTTTGTTACTTACGAAATCGCAAACAAATATACTAACTTGAAAATGAAAGATAAAGCACTCAAATTCTTGTATATAAATATACGAAGCCTAGTAAAACCAGGTAAAATGGACGAATTAAGATGTATTGTGGAATCCTTGGAATCCACAATTCATGTAATAGTGCTAACAGAGACATGGATAAAAGATGATAATGAAGCTGAAAGACTGAAACTACCTAATTATACTCACTATTACAATTATAGAAAAAAAACCCGAGGTGGTGGAGTGTCTATATACATTCACAAGTTCTTAAAACATGATCTCTTAGATGAACACTATGACGATGGAAACCACTTCTTGTGGGTTCACCTAGACGCACTTTCCCTGGATGTAGGAGCTATATACAAGCAGCCGTCTTCAAATACGAACAATTTCTTGGAGAAGTACAACCAGCAAATTTTTAAACGAAAACGAGCTATCATTTTTGGTGACCTTAATATCAATTTGCTTAGTACTGTAAACTGTGTGAGGGAATACAAAATGATGCTACGAGAAAACAATATGGAAATACTAAATAAAATCAACATAAAGTATTGCACTCGGGAAACAGTTACTTCGAAGACTATTCTGGACCATGTGGTTACTAACTTACAAAATAATAAGTTTCATATGGCTGTTATTGACTCTTCTATCTCGGACCATAAGCAAATATTCTTGGAAATGAACAAATTCAAAACCGAAAGTGTACAGCGACTGCAATATGATTCAATCAACTATGCCAACCTATACACGACTGTAAAGAATATTGTGGATACACAGAAGATTTCTGACTATCTTGATCTTGAAGCTCTATTACTGCACTCCATATCCAAAAATAAAACAATAAGAACAAAAATATTAGACCCTTCATGTAAAGAATGGATCAATAACAAACTTATTACCTTAATAAATGAAAGGAACCAGCTTTGGAAAACCCTCAAACAAATGCCTCAAGATGACCTTCTACGAAGTAAATTCATACAAAAAAGGAGTATTGCATATACATCTATCCAAAGTGCTAAGACACAATACTACAACAACACTTTTGAAAACTGTAAGAATAATCCTTTAAAAATGTGGCAACTTATTAACAGATTATCCAATAACAAAAGCGAAGGTATCAATAGACCCCTGAAACTTACTACTACCCTAGGCGTAACTACAGACCCTAAAGAAATTTGTAAAGAATTTAACATGTTTTTCTCCAATATAGGTCACGAACTAGCCAAAAAAATACCCCAAAATTTCCATGATTACAACCGATCTTTATTATATAATTCAAACAAGCATAATCGAAACGATAATGATCGACTGGCTAAATTAAATCCTACTACTACGCTTGAAATAACTAAAATAATAAACAATTTGAAAATAAACACCAGTTCTGGTATAGACGGAATCAATGTGAAGGTTATCAAACGCACTAATGATCTAATAGCAGAAAATCTGGCAAACTGTATCAACAAATGCCTAAATGAAGGTTATTTCCCTGATTCTCTTAAAATCGCAAAAGTTAGTCCCATATTTAAATCGGGTAATAAAATGGAACCTAGTAATTATAGGCCCATTTCAGTTCTACCAGCTCTGTCCAAAGTATATGAAAAAATTCTATATAATCGTTTAAATGAATTCCTAATATCTAAAGATTTTATATTTAAAAAACAATACGGCTTTAGACCTAAGTCAAATACCACATCTGCAACTCTTGATCTAGTAACAAATATAAAGCTGAATATAGACCAAAGAAAAATAACTTTAGGAATATTTATTGATCTAAAGAAAGCGTTCGATACGGTTAGCCATGAAATACTGTTATCAAAGCTAAGAGACATTGGTATTACAGGAACAGCTTATGATATTTTCAAATCATATCTTACAAATAGATCTCAAGTCGTTAAAATTAATAACTATCAAAGCGAATCTAATTTCATTACTTGCGGCGTACCTCAAGGGTCAATTTTGGGTCCCTTGCTTTTTATTATTTATGTAAACGGCTTACATGAGATTGGGCTAAAAGGAGACCTCACTTTATATGCCGATGATACCAGTTTGTTTTATTCTGGTCACTCATTAGATTCACTGGCAAACCAGGCACAATGTGATCTAGATTTATTACACAACTGGCTTCTGTCAAATTTACTGACAATTAACGCCTCTAAAACTAATTACATCATTTTTACATCCAAAAACAAAAAAGTTGGTAAATATAGTCCTTTAACAATAAATGGTGAAGTTATTAGTAGAGTGAGTACCGAAAAATATCTAGGCCTAGTAATGGATAATCAGCTAACTTGGAAGCCACACATAGAAAAAATTCGCAGCAAATTGTCAGCTTTATCAGGTGCTATACGTCCCATAGTCCGGTGCTTGCCAAAACGTGTAAAATATACCATATATAACTCTTTAGTCAAACCTAAAATTGATTATTTAATTGAAATCTGGGGTTCAGCATCAAAAAGTAATCTAAAACAACTACAAACCTCACAAAATAAACTGATTAAAGCATTATTTCAATATGATTATCTTACACCCACCGAAAGAATATATAAGGAAACTGGACTTATGAATCTAGCTCAAACATATAAATATAATATTTCCATATTGATCAGAAAAATTTTGACAAAAGATATACATTCACAGATATCTTTTATTAAAAACGCCGACTATCGAAAGTGCGTGACTAGACAAGCGAATAATCTTTATTTGAGACCTCCTAGGACAAATTACGGAAAGAGTAACATTTTATATGAAGGAGCCCAAATTTATAATAGTCTCCCACATGATATCAAAGCGGCTAAAACATTAATAATGTATAAAAAAAAATTAAAAACACACATTTTAAAGGATTTTTCATAAATTAAATAGACTGGTTTTGGATTAATTCTACTTGATCCATAATTATTACTAACCCTTTATCTTACTTACACTTACAACAACATGTCATGTATTTACTTATCACTAGAAATATAAACAACATGAGTTAAACTAAAGTAATTAATCAGTAAAAATAAATGATTAAATTGTGAATCCGCCACTAAGGTATGAGCCCAGCGACTATATAACCCCTAGACTCCTAATAACAGGCGATCGGCTTCGGGCAACACATCTGACAAATAGATCCAATGTAGCTTACCGTTCAAAATCTTCAAGTCAGTTGCGACCACAACTGTGAGCTGTAAATACTTCCGTGTTTGCGAATAAATAACTATTATAATGAACCCGTGCACAATAAAATGGTGTGGTATAAATAGCCATAATTCAAATTTTCAGAAAAATGGCATTACATTTCACAGGTAAGTCAATAACGACACATAATCACATTTTATTTAAAATTTTACGGAGTTCATCTTAGACTGGCCATTTGGGTGTTTACGCGCCATCTTGTTATATTTGCATCTCTTTCCGACGAAAGTACTTTTTACATTTTCTATTTCGCTTTGTTTTTTAACATGAAAAGTAAGTGATACACCAAAAGGATTTGTCGATAGTTCTATCGATAAAATTAAAAATAAGAGAAACTATCGCCCGAATACTCAACTAATCGATTTATCTGAGGCCTATTTAATTTTAACAGGCTTCTTATTTTAAATGGTTGGTTCATTAGTAATAGTTAATTCATTTTAAAAATGATTAGGTTATATTTTTGACTAGCGGTATCAGAAAAAAATGTTATTAGGATAATTTTTTATTTTGTTTGTTGATTATAACGATTGTTTTCAGTTATTCTTTGTGTTATTCCTACAATTCAGCTCAAATATTCTTGTTAATGTCGATGAGACTTACTAAGCGCCATCTGTCATTCGATAACATAAAGAGTTTCGTTAAAATATTAATATGTTTAATAAATAATAATAATATTACTATAAAATTTTATTACATAAATTAATATCGATAAAAAAATCGTGTTTTCATTTAACTCGTCCCATCCCTATGCCTATGTTTCCAAGGTTATATAATGCGATAAGGTGTTGGAAGAACCAATCATAATGCAGTACCCCGCTTCCTCAAACCTCAGGTAGTTGACAGAATTAATTTGAAGAGAAATATTGAACATTAGGAGTCTAGGGGTTATATAGTCGCTGTATGAGCCTTAGAAAACAAACGCATTGTTACGAGTCCGCGCTTAACTGCTGCTACTGGACACAAACTTTTCACAACTACCCTTTACTAACTACGCTAATTTGGTTTTAGAATATTGTTTTTATTAATATTGTATTTTCTCTATAAGTGATTATTGTAATCTTTTGAGAAATAAATGTCTTAACCGTAACCGTAAATAAAATTATACTGGTTGGTCAAATATAAGTTTTTAAAAGGAATTATAGATGTCGCTTTATGAAACAGAATATATATTTATACGAATATTTAAAAAAAAGTATACCGTTATTACGAAAAAAATATGCCTGATTAATATACAATAACACGCAGATATTAAAAAAATATTTACAGTACAAATATAAACATAATTATCACAGTACACTTTTATATTTTTATTACCGACAACACTGGTAAAAAACCTGAATTTTCAGTTCAATTTACCCGCGTATAATTTCGCAACTGAGTTTATGTAAAAATTATTTTTCGTTGGATCGGAGCCAAGATGTTTCGACTTAATGTAAGTGGACTTAACAATATACATTACTGACTTGTATTTATGTACTTTGTTCGGTATGATTTTGTACTTTGTAAATTGTATAGTTGGAAACTCGATGGTTCAGTGGCGAGTCAGATTGCAACCCGGGGTCATTTACTTTAACGAAATAATAGTTTCATGTTGTAGTTTTAAGCTGTAATACAGTTTGCTGCAATACGTTTGCCATGCCTAAAAAATTATGATATAAAAGCCAATATTATGTAATTTTTTTTAATTACCCGCCTATTATCATAATTATGTGCTTCTTCAGGGAATCGCTAATTGAAATTTCTGTGCGTCAATGTTTTGCAATATCGTTTATAATAATATGTCAATCCAGGACAGATCGACCAATCAGTCTGTAATTTTTGAACCGTCCGGATCTTGGTCTGGTCGATCGATGTATCGTTAATTTTTCAGAGCCGATCCAATATGCGGTCGCGACTCACTAGTCGTAACCTATGGATTTGGAAATGCTGTGTAAAGTCTAGTTCGGACTACGCTAGTTTTTTAGTCGAGTAGCAAGTACTTTAGTAATTAAACATGTCTGAGGTCTGAACACCGAAAAAATTGCCCTGTAATTCCCATAATTAATTCAAACAAATACCTACTAGCAGAACTAGGATTAGCGGTAAAGTCTTGCGCGCGCATTTTATGATTATCATCTAGTAAGACTGAAATCTCTGTCGTTTTACATAATCTGGTGTATTCTCGTGCCTACCCTGTGTACATAATTTGTTGCGACACTTCACGCGTCGTTGGACACGGCGAGTTATTAAACTAATGGAATGGGACGTATTATGGATTATGCATGATACTTAGTTCAGGGGTGACAAATGCAACAAGATTATAAATATTTTTGCTCATCCTTACATATTATAAAAACTATTCCCATGTCGCGCCTGTCTGTCTGAACGCGATAAACTCAAGAACTACCCAACGGCTTTCGATGAATTTTGGTATGGAGATGGTTTGAGATCTTGGGAAGGATAAAAGCTTTTTATCCCGGAGAAATTCATTCACGCGGGTGAAGCCGCGAGGAAAAGCGAGTAAGTAGTCTATACTAGTGTTTAAATGAGTTTGAACCCCCAGTAGGGTTGCACTCTTGCACAGAGGATCGTGATCGCGAAATGAAATTACAAAGCAAGCATTCTTTGTTACATAGTTCATCATATGGATTTACCGTTGGCCAATATGAGAGTGAATGTGTGCGCCAATACTTGGCTAGCTTGTGGACGAGGCGGCCGTCATTCAGCCAACATTCTTTGATGTTTGTTGATATACCGACAACACGCGGATCTTGTGCCAACACTCACGAACACTCCGCCTGCCTATTTATCTATTTGTAGTTGTATTCCGGGCGCGTCACGACACCGCTTGAGGTCCTGGGTTTTAATTCCAGGTGGGGTTAAGTAATATTGGGTTTTTCTGGTTAGTAGGTAACAAACCTGGAGTCTGGAATTGATATCGAATATAGCCATAGGCTCACCCCCTATCATGGGACAGAATATACATAGTCAAATGGGAATGCTTTGGGTAAATCCCTGCCTAACCCTTCACGTGTAAAGGCGTGATGTGTTTTTATTTTGAAATGTGGTTGTGTTTTTAAATACTTCTTCTTCTTTTAAATTATGGCTTTCACCGATTATCTATCGGTGATTTCGCCAATATCAAGTAATAATAGCAGATACAAAACAATAAATATAAATTCTTAGAAATGAAAAGTTGTCGCCATGTTGAAAACAAAACCCACATCACACTTGAAAAGTAGAAATGCCGATATTTGCGTTGCTCGTTCTAGGAGACTTATACGGATGTGCCGGTGACGCCGGCGCCCGACACGGAACACTGCCACTGGAAGCCGCGCGCGGAGCCTCCCAGCGCGATCCCGCAGCTGCTCACCGCGCTCGTGCTGTGCGGCTTCTTCATGGTAAGACACCATGAGACTCGTTGTAGAACTATTTATGTTAGGAAGCCCAAAAATAAGCCAATGAAAATAAAGTTCTCTCTCTCCATCTCTAAGGGAGTAATCCTTGACGGTGAAACCCATCCATTGTCCTGATATAAGTTGTTTTATTGCATTGAATGACCAGGCGAGCATGCCGTTCGCCTGATGGTAAGCGATACGACCACCCGTAACAGCAACACATACAGCATCTTGACTTACAAAGTACTATAGGGCATTCCACTGCGCCAGTCATCTTGAGACGTAAGATGTTAAGTCTACAGTGTCGTTCAAACCGGAAGAAAACAGTCCAAGGACACCGCTGCTTGACGGTAAAACGACATTGCGGCGGTGTCTAGACAGACGGTCTCTCACATACGAGGGACCTACCACAAGAACATGGGCGTATGTAATGGGGCTGGGATTCGAGGTGCCGGACATCCCTTTAGCTTACAATAAACCACACTACGCCACTGACCACTGGCATTTTGGGGACCCGTACTCCCCTTAGCTTCTAAAATACGGTGTCATGCAAGGCAAGAACCCACGCCACAATTTTTTTATATTGTAGCCCCCCTCCCATGTGAAAGCTATAGCTACGCCCAAGCACAAGAACAATCACTCTTAATAAAACAATTAACTAATCCAAAATTTTGGCTAGATGAGTTTTAGCATAATATGGGCCTCAAAGGGCAAGCTGCATCGACTAAGAATGCGCCTTTTCAACATTGGCAATAGGGTCAAAATTGTTTGAATTTATGTTCATTCCCCACCCAAATCAACCCGTCAAGCCCCGCTTATATGTATATACCGGGTGGAAGGGAAACGCTCTCGGAAACGAATACAGGTGATAGTATTGGTGATTCCTGACGTGATGGCACTAAAAAAATCGCGATCGCATTGTTACAATTTTAGTAGGATTTTCTCAAATTTCTGTACAGCTTCACGTATGGATAGATAAATCAAACTATTATTCTGAAAAACATAGTAAAAAAGATCAATATTTCAAAAAAATCGTAATGAAACACTTACATCAGCTGACGGGTTAACGACCGCGTGGCCACCGCGCCGCCTTGTCGGCGTTTGCTTTGTAGTTTGTACGCTTTACATTGCGCGCGCATGAATTACGGAAATACTAAAATCGTAAGTATTATCGCTTAGCTTTGCAAATGAATATAGTTTTTCGTTAATGTTATGGTTCTTCTCTCTTACCGTTCCGGTATAGAGAGCGTTTCCCTTCCACCCGGTATAGATGTATAGAGAAACCCTATATATGGATGCCGGCTTCCGTCGCGGGGCTTGATGAGTCAAAAAGAAATGTTGTATACAGTTAGTTTTTGTGACGATTCCCACAAGTCCACGACTTTGGATTAGGTCGTCTTATTAAGAGTGCGGACATATGTTTGCGCCAGGTGTGCGAGCTGATAGGCGGGTACCTGGCCGGCAGCCTGTCGGTGATGTCTGACGCGGCGCACATGCTCAGCGACTGCGGTGGGTTCGCGCTGGCGCTTCTCGCGTTCCACTGCGCCAAGCGGAAGCCGGATGTGCACATGTCCTACGGGTACAAGCGGGCTGGTAAGATTGTGATTTGTTACACCTGAATGACGAGAACTGTACCCCTAGCATGAATACAGGAGTTTCATTCTGCCATTCTTCTTCGGGTAGTCATCGGTTAGGTAGCTAGTGAAAGGCTGGTAGGTTAGCTAGGCTAGGGCCTGTAGTGTCCTCACCGGTGAGGATCGCGACGCGTGCTTTCCATTAATTTTAATAAAAAATATTCTTTTTTTTATCTCTTTCCTGCCAGCCCGAGCTTGGCTTCTTTATATTTAGTTTTCATTGATTTTGCTCCCTTTTGTCTTTAGTTATATAAGTGACTATTTGTAATAATAATTATTATTAATTGAATGTATCTTGACATATCATAACAAGTGCAACTATGTTCGCCTACGTGATGAATAAAGTATTTTATTTATTTTTACAAATTACGAGTGTGTGAACAGCTTATTCGGATGTATTCGTCACTCATTAATTCCTAGTGATATTTAGTCCCAGTGATTCGCCAATAGTCTAAATGTGGCAACACAAATGTCTTTTTTGACGAATAATATAGTCAAACAACTGAGTTATAAAGCTTTGAAGTGTGGTGGAAGGGGCATCTGTCAGATAACGGACACAGCAGAATGTGACGTCACTGAGTGTCGGCAGCCATAACGTTGCGTGCGTGCGAAACAGATGACGCGATATCTCCACCACGCCCCCACTTTTGCTCACCACAATATTTCAAATATGAATAACTGCTTTAGTTTTCAACCAATTTTGATTCTGATTTTACAGAAGAATTTGTTTTTCGAATTATTTTCTGTTACATATAAAATAATGTACTAAATCAAACATAGGAAACTACCGTATTACGACGTACTGCGTGCTGATACTACACACACACTACTGCTGGGACAGCCTGTCCCACGCCTGCTGCAATGAGTCTTATTATTTTTGAAAATGTTGAATTCATAGTATCAGCACGCAGTACGTCGTAATACGGTAGTTTCCTATGTTTGATTTAGTACATTATTTTATATGTAACAGAAAATAATTCGAAAAACAAATTCTTCTGTAAAATCAGAATCAAAATTGGTTGAAAACTAAAGCAGTTATTCATATTTGAAATATTGTGGTGAGCAAAAGTGGGGGCGTGGTGGAGATATCGCGTCATCTGTTTCGCACGCACGCAACGTTATGGCTGCCGACACTTAGTGACGTCACATTCTGCTGTGTCCGTTATCTGACAGATGCCCCTTCCACCACACTTCAAAGCTTTATAACTCATTTATTATTGCTTGTATTTTAAAAATTCTTTTTCCTCTAGATTTTAAGAGACATAGATGTTTGATAAACGTATTTAAAAAAAAGTAGTCAACTACCCTATTGCAATTCACACGAGCTTGTATAAAATTACAACTAGAGTAACCTTTTTTAAATAAATCCCCCCCTTTCCCCCGCAGAAGTGCTTGGAGCGATGGTGTCAGTGCTCCTGATATGGATCCTGACCGGCGTGTTTGTGTACGTGGCAGCGACGCGTCTCCACTCTGGCGAGTACAACATAGAGCCGGACATCATGATGATAGTGTCGGGCTGTGGGGTCGGCTTCAACGTCATACTGGCGGTTGTGCTGCACGGCTGCGCTTCGGATATCGGTGAGGAATTTTTGAAGTGAATTTTTTCATCCATGTAAGGGAGAAATTTGCGTTAAAAAAATCGTCACACGAAAATCGTCACATTTTCTGTCACTTTAGACTGTCATGGCGCCATGGCGCCGTCTTCGAAATAATATGAAATTTAAAATTAGAAAACAATTATTTTTTATAGCCTCGGCAAAGTGACTCCACTGCCAGGGTCGGATTAGCCTAAAGGCAAAAAAGGCCTAGGGGTCCGGCAACAGCCAGGGGGCTCTTAATCACGAGAAAAAAAAAATGACAATTATATTTAACGATTCGTATTTAACAAACCCCGTTACCCGACGACAACATTATTGCCTTGATTGTCTTTTACATGAAATTTCAATACAGTTTGGAGCATATTTTTAAGTTATAAAAAAATCTTTATTTCTTAGCATCGGTTAATTAGGTTGTGATAGAAAAAATATTTTAGGTCCGACGAGGTCAAAGTGGCCCCAAGGGGGCAATGCCTAGGGGCCCCGAAATTCTTAATCCGGCCCTGGCCACTGCACCTCATGGCTCGAGACAGTGTCTACTGGCAAAAGATGATTTTACATTGATAGACTGTAAAACTGTACTGTAATGAATAAATACTGAAAACATAACTATAACAGTACGTATTTGACTGCCTCGGTGGTGTAGTTGTATTATGGTACGACTGCAATGCTGAGGTCTCGGGTTCGATCCCGGGTCGGGCAAAGTGATATTGAATTTTTCTATTCAGTATCAGCTCGGAGTCTGGAATTTGTGCCCGATATGGCGATAGGCTCGCCCCCATCACATCATGGGACGGAATAGTGGCGAAAAGTGGGTGCACTAGTTGCGCCTCTGCCTACCCCTTCGGGGATAACAGGCGTGAGTGTATATATATATATGTAACAGTACGTATCCTGTCCAGCCCATCACCACACGCACGGCGGCGCGGCGTGTCCGGACGCGGAGCCCCGGCCGAGGTTCAAGCTGTTCCACCGGCACGAACACAAGCACACCAACGGGCTCGTCAACGGAGACTACAGCATGAAGGACCTGTCCGGCGCCGAGGCTAACGTCGTGGGGGCCAGGGCTCGGTAAGGACACATCGTTTGAGTTGTAAAGATGTTGTATGTTACAGGAGGAGGAGGATCTATATTCGATCCGTATGTATGTATGTAAATTTGTATGGCTGCGAGTTTCTCCCTAACTACTGATCCGATTTGGATGTGGTTTTCGATGTTCAAATGTGTAGTTTTCAGGGAAGGTTTTAGTATATAATTTATGAAGATCTAATGAAGATCTTCGGAGATACACAATGGAACTCTTCAATAACAGCAGATGTCTCGCGAATGCTGCAATCGTATATCTTTGATGTATTGTTTACACTATTCTATAATTAACTAACAACAAAAAAGCAATAAATAAAAACTTTTTAACGAAAATAAACCGACTTCAAAACCACTGCAAACCAAAAAATAATTCAACTTTATATTCGCTTAGTATATTTGGAGTCGGTGCCTAAATTAAATTGAATAATGTTTTAGTATAATTGATCTTGTATTTCCTTGGCTTAGTTGGCAATTTTTTTCTATATTATTTTGAATAGGTTAATTTTGATAGTTTATGTAGAAATCTGTGGATCTATTAAACCTTTCTTCTAAATATCCATCTCGTAACCTGGTAGAGGGGATGTACATTAAGCAGGCGGCCGGTCGTAAAAACTAAGCTTAGATAACATATTTGAAAAACTGAGTTGCTCCAACCCCACATGGGAGTGGCAAAATTTGCAGGAGAGATAACCGCCATTACTAGTGATACTTGATGGGAGCAACATTTGATGGGTGGCGTCATACATTTTCGAACTACACTGGAGTACCATGTCAGGATATTAATAGCATCACGCCGTTCCCCTTTGAAGGGTAGCTAGAGTATCATGTCCATATTTATTTATTTATTTGACACTTTGTACAATGGTATAGTACAGGCGGAATGGTATAGTGCCTAAAGGCATTTTCTCTCACTCGACCTTTAGGTGGTGCAGAGAGACGGAGGCAGGTGTAAATTATAAATAATGAAAATTATTTATAATTTACACTGCCATACTCTGCCAGCGTGCATCTTTGTTTATCTTTGCAGTAACATCAACCTGCGTGCGGCGTTGATCCACGTGATCGGCGACCTCATACAGAGTTGCGGAGTGCTGCTCGCTTCAGTCCTCATCAAATTCTATGTAAGTCTCTTATTCTTTGTAACAAAAGTTTACTATAGCTTTTCGGCAGGTGGTTAAATTTTCTTGTGCAAAAATGAAGATTCATTGCTTTTCGATGCTTTTCTTTTATTTAGTGTTTTATACTACTGTTTTTTTTTATTGCATTGAATGACGAGACAAGCATGCTGTTCACCTGATGGTAAGCGATACGACCGCCCATAAACAGTAAAAAACACCATCCAGCACCTTGAGTTACAAAGTACTGTGTGGCATTCCACTGCGCTCGTCATCCTGAGACATAAGATGTTAAGTCTCATTATGTTCAGTAGTTACACTGGCTACAATGTCCTTCAAACCGAAACACAACAGTGTAAGCACACTGCTGCTTGGCGGTAGAAATAGACATTGGGGTGGTACCCACCCAGACGGACTCTTACATATGAGAGTCCTACCACCAATAAACGGTCAACAACTCCAAAGCCAAACCCTTAAGTAGCAAGTTTTCGTCAGCCGGAGGCGAAGGTGGTGGACCCGATCTGCACGTTCCTGTTCAGCGTGCTGGTGCTGCTGACGTCGGCGCGGGTGGTGAGAGACGCCCTCAACATGCTCATGCAGGGCGTGCCCAAGGACTTCAGGTTACTGCCAATATAAAATACTAGGTGGTCTTCCCGACTTTACACATGGAAATCCTTTTCCTCGATAGAAAGTACTTGTTTATTTATACGGGTTATTAAGTAACGTATAAGAGAATCCAGGGTTTGCTTGTGTGCCAAATTTTATTGAAAATAATTGGGCGTAAATTGATGAATTAATTTTGTTAATTCTTTTTGCACTTAATCTACTGGAACTTGAAATTGCAAAGTATTACTTATTAATCAGTATATTGAAAGTATTTGGTCAAATATCTATAATGCGTATTTTGAGGTTCGCACAATGTACGGACAGTAGGAAATACTTGGCTACAACAGCCCACACTTTCGTGTTTCATATAATCGCTTCTCGTTCTAACGTAACCCACCCCCGTGCAGGTACCGCGAGTGTGCCGCGGCGCTGTCGGGGCTGGCGGGCGTGCGCCACGTGCACTCGCTGCACGTCTGGGCGCTCTCCACTCACCACGTCGTGCTCACCGCCCACCTCGCCATCGGTAACCACCAACACCACCACCAACAACAACAACAACAACAACACCACCACCACCAACAACAACAACACCAACACCACCAAAACCACCACTACCACATTACAATCATTATTACTGGACAATATTTAATTTTGAGTTTCGCTATAAATTACAAAAGTAACAGCTATAGTGAAGATACCAGAACGACAATATTTTATTCAAACATTTTTCATGAATTATAAAAGCAAAAGTAATAGCTAAGGTAAGGGCTATAACTTAAGTTTGACTGTTGCTATCAATGGAGAAAGTAAGTGCAGTAGTTTTCCATCTCTCCGGGCGGCTCAACGTCGGGTCGTAAGGCATGGTGAACCCAACAAAACCGCTCAGTCGTTCCCCTTGAACACTAGTATATGGTAGTAATAAGTCACTTTCTCCGCGTCAACAAAAAAAAAGGTAGTAGATTTTATCTTGTCTTTTTGTATAACACATCTGAGGCAGCTGTGCTCTAAATGTTCTAAAACATTACTCTTCACTTCACTACATCCAACACTAATTTCCACTGTGCACTACACCACATCCTCAAATTCGCAATACTAACCCCACAATCTCGCAACAGACGAGCTCACCGACCCGGAGACAGTGATCCACGCGTGCCAGCAGCTAGCCCGCGTGGAATTCGGAGCACATTCTGGAACATTCCAAGTGGAGCGGTGGAACGCGCGCATGGCCTCGTGCGAGCAGTGCCGCCTGCAGCCCGGCGCACAGCCCTGACATCTCGCCACGCTGTCCAATGTTCCCGCTTTGGGACCACTGGCGATGCATTAGTTACACGGTAGGTACAATGGTTTAATATGTCCAGTACTGGTGCGGTATGAGTCTTTGTTTTAGTTCCGTTAGTAAAATTACTGGACGATTTTATGATGTGTTAATTCCGGGTCAAAATTGACCCGTTAGTATTCCGGGTCAAAAAAGGCCTTTCAATATTGCGAGACAAAATTGGCCGCTTAGGATTCTTGGTTCAAAATTAAGTTTGTATTCCGTGATAAAATTGGGCGCTGGTCGCTATTGAACGTTAAAAAATATATTTTTATGACTTATAGAAACCGGTATTGATTTACTTCCGACGTGATTTTTTAAATTATGACTTAAATTAAAACATGAGGTGGTTAGGGAATTTGACATTCAGTTTTCAATTTGACTAACAATAAATAATGATCTCATACAAATATTATAATTTGATTTTTTAATAGTAGTGGTGCTTTAACATACACACTGAAGCGAATAATTTTAGTTTAATATTTATTCTTTGTTAAATTTTTCCTTCAAATTGTGACGATTGGGTGATTGCCCACTTTTGAAAGATGGACCTTTTTTGGCAGACAATTTTTAGAAGTTGTACGGAAATAAACAATCATTAAATTGTCTACGCCATGAGACGCTAACAAAAAAAAAACATTCGATATTATTCGACTAATTAAAATGTTTATAAAAATATTGAATAAATTGAGATGTTAAAATATTTTTAAAAAACATACCAAAAATAAATGAAAATTGAAAAAATAAATATTGATAGTATTATAATTGTGCCAATGACGGAAATGTTATGTACGTTATCGATTTATACTGTAAGATAATTTATTGGAAAAAATGTATCTTCTACTATGTATTTCGATGTAGATTAAGGAACTTGGGTTAGTCATTAATCAACACCTATTTGTCATTTAGGTGATTAAAGTATTAAAACGACCTCTTATAAATACGAGTTATTTTTATAATATTTGCTAGTATTTTTAAATAATATTTCGGCTCCTGATACTAGTTTCTTGAGTCATTTATATAAAAATAACTGGTACTTCCTTGGATCCGACTTATATTTTTTTATGTTCTTTCTTGGTATTTCCTATTCTTTATTTTTCCCTTTGATCTTAAATAACACATTTATAGCATTTTTTTTTATTAATCAACAGTAAATGACAAACAGTTTTGATAACTAATCTGGTGAAATCAATTATAGCTACTGTATTAGACTTGTAAAGAATGTCCATTTAAATTAAATTATTTTTAGATTCATAATATACACTCATGAGTTTATAACACAAAAAGGTATAAACAAAATCTCTTTATAAAATTAATACATGAAATTGAGGTGTGTTGTAGAAGTCTGTAATAATTAAAAAAAAACATTGAAATCACTGAAAAAATAGAGTAAATTCATCATGATATGAACAAAAACAGTAAGATAAAGTATGATTTTTATTTTGTTTTTAACACATCCATGCATGTAAGTATATTTCGTAAAAAATATTATTGATTTGACTGTTGTAATGAATTTAAAAATAATTTAATACTACGATTGTATTAAATGTTTTGTAGTCGACTCGATATTTTGCTGAATTCGTAGCTTTAAAAATGTATTAATCTTAGTATAGTTAATTAGGGAACATGATATTTTTAATGTTGAATCGTTGTACAGTACAATATTTTTTGTAGCTTTCCATTAAATTTAAGTAGTTTTGTGTTTCGACAGCGCTTAAAGCGCTTGACGCTAGAAATACTTTTACAGTCTTTATTAGCTTCTTCCAAATACTAGAACTTGTATACTTAGAGTAGTTATTGAGCGCTTAAATCGATCGAAGCGCTTAAATTAGGCGAGCATTTTGCTTCGTGGGTATCGATATTTGACGTGCTAAGTAATCCACATGTAAACCAAAGTTATTATAGGTATTTAACTAAAAATACCTACTGTTTTGCTAACTTAATGGTACATATAACTATATTATACGACTAAATTTAATATTCATTATTAGTAATAGTCAAAAATGTCCCGTTCACATTGACGCGCAGGAAAAACTATAAAACTTATTTACCTAACCATGACTAAGGAAAACAAAAGGGCACAGTAAGTTTATAAAGACAAAATCCAATCGAACGAACTCCAGGGTCTTGCCGGACTATTCAAAGGTCTGTTCGCTATTGTTTGTGTAAGTGTATAGTCACCCGCATAAGTAGTTGAACAAATTCAAAATTTCAAATTACCTACATACTTTTGTGTTCTTACTAATCTTTTTTTCTCTTCACGAAAAATTTCTTAACATCATACAAGATATTTTTTTCAGTTTTACTTAACGCGTATATAGGCGATTTGAAATTTTGATTTTGTACAGATATTTATGCTGCTAACTGTACATCAATTAGCAATGAATGTAGGCGTAACTGGGAGAGGACCTTTTGTCAAATATGTGCAATAAATTTACTTTGAACAGGGGGGTGCCCATCCCAAATTGTTTAAGACATAATTTACAAAGTATCAATTATAACAGGTACGTCCACATGCAAATATCGTCATAAATAATAAAAATAAACCGCTTTAAAATCACACCATTCATTTGGGAGAAACAATGCCACAAATATACAATATAACACCCCCCTTTTGCGTCGTAGGTTAAAAACTGTCCAGTGTGAACGGGCGCGAGGTGATGAGTACTTTATACAGGGTGCGTGAATATGTTGTAAAGGTCAATTGTGACTACACCAGTTGAAATGTGAACACAATTAGTATTTATATTGTATACAGTTCACAGTGTAAGTTGTCGAGTGTTATTGATGCTATATCTTATTAGTGGGGGTTAGGGTCTATAATGCCATAACTCTGGACGTATACAGGATGCTCTTTCTCTGTCGTCTCGATTATTATTCATTAATGGGCGCCACAAGCCCAGAACTGATAGTTGGTTTGCAGTGTCATGGTTAAAATGTAATCCAATTTTATTATCATTTGTTATTGAATTAATGTTCATATTTATAAATATACGTTTAATAAGCTTTATTTTCCCTTAAAAATATATTAATAATTAAATATAATATTTTTTTAAATTAACTTTGGCAATGAGATATAGTTTCAGTAACATGTCGACTCATTCCCTTCGTATGTAGTGTTAGATTATAACTTGTAAATGTAGCGAAATAATGTTATTGTTACTCGTTATTTTATAATCGTTAGAATTAAGCAGTTATTTATGTTAATTTGTTCATCATGCTCACTTTAAATTATTTAACACCTTGTTGATTTTGTTTTCATTTTAAATTTGACAAAAACGTGAGATAGATTTTGCTTTAAAACACTGTTTCTGATGTTTTTTTAGGTATTGTAAAAACGGTAATGTACTTACTTAATTTACTTTATTGACTGATACAAATCCAACGAAGCTTTATTATTGGTGTTAAAGTATATTATTATATTGTTTCTAAGGGCGTTGCCAGACACATAAAGAAGGGGACGTACCTTTCGTTACAACCACCAGAATATAATGAGAGTGTATAAGATTTGCTAAATAAAAAAAATACGCATGTTTTCGGACCTAGGACGATACACTCCTGATCTCTATATTTCGTACCTTTAGAACGAAAAAGACACAATTCAAAAAAATCGAAAATTGAGTTATCGTTATAAAATTACTTAAAACGAAGTTCTCAATGCAACATTAGCTCAAACACAGCCATATTCAAGTGGGAAAAGGACCAAACTGTTATATCGAGCCTTTTTTATTATATTTTTATGAAAAAGGAACCAGTTTTAAGTCATTTTATGACGATAACTCAATTACTGACTTTTTTGCATTGTGTCATTTTCGTTCTAGAGGTGCGATTTATCAACGCCCAAGGCTTATTCAGACATCTTTTTATAAAAACAAAATGATATACTATTTCACCGATTTCAATATCAAAGACTTTTTATTTGCTCAATAAGAAAATTGTTTTGCGTTAGAATAGGTTGAAGATTGTTCCTTTTTCAATACGTGACGATTTGATTTACAATTTAATAGGGCTGATTTTTCAATTGTCAGATATAACTTAGGCATTAATTAGACAAAGCAATTATTGCAATAATAGTTTTTTTTTAAATACGGCTCTAAAAACATAATAAAATGACCGTTATCTGGCTAAGGTGTTATCGCGTCTTGTCAGTAATGTTGTCAATTTTTGGACCATTATGGGCTTAACTGGATGCTAGGTTTTAGTATTGTTTTAAGTGAGACTGTTTATAATCCGTAGTCGGTATTACGTTTAAAGACTCGGGCACGCTTTAAGAGTGAAATCGATTTGAAATATTATTTATAAGTTTATTAAAATCCTTATATTGTGACAAGGGGGTCAAATTTGACCCACATATTTAGAAAACACGTTACGCATAATCTACTCGATCGGAATGTAAAAAAAAACTTTCTAAATACAATGGGTCAAATATGACCCACGATCTATAGATAAATTATTTAGGCAAAGCGTCATGTATGAAAAAAATCTTAAGTAATTACTGCTCCTTTAATATTTTAAACCGAATTCGCTTTTACTGCTGTATCGTTTTCTCTTGTAGATAAACAGCAGTATAGAATAAACATTTACACCGTATTGTATTAACTCAATTTAATCCATATACATAAGTTATTAATGTAGATTTCACGAAAAAAGTTATAACGCAGAGCGTATGCTAACGACGCAGCACAGCATAGCAAAGAAATGGTATATAATTCTTTCAATTTCTTGAGTGGTATTGCTAGTTTATGGTCCGGTTGAGGACATGACAAACGTTGCAGGTACACGCCTGATGCAGGCTTCTGGAAATCTAAGGAAGGACTTATAAAAAACATGATAAAGATTATTGGCATCCGTGGCACATGCCATCAAGCTACTTGCTTTATGTATTCAATAAAGATGTTGAGCTACTAAAAACGCATAAACGAGTATGTTCTCTCTACACCCATAGACTTCACCAAACACGATTCATGTTAGTTTTGAATGTGGCAAAAAGACCCAACTCGAAAAACGATGGTCATTAATTTTGATGTTTGTGATTGATCGAGAGACCAATACGTCGGTCACGTGTTAGTCTCAACCAATCACAATAAAACGAAACAGAGTCGTGTCGTGTTGTTTGTCAAATTCCAAGCCCACAATACCTTCTCTTATAATTACTACAAATTGGTACATATTCTGCGCTGTCTGCGTCGTCTTCTGCACATTAGCATACGCTTAGCCAGTTTCATTCTTTCCTATATACTATTGTTTTTCTGTACTTGTTCTTGTTTCTATTTTGTACAATTCTATCTTATTCTCTGAATATTTCTGTTTGAGACACTTTTGACACCTGCGGTTGCCTCCCCGCTTCGATCGCACTTATACGAAAGATAATGTATTATGTCAACTTGCAAGGTATTTGAAAAAGCAGAATTCCCCACATGAGTACCCGCCATTTTGTTTGAGAGCTCGCAAAGACAGAATGGCCAGCCGGAAGGTATTTTAAAACTACCCACAAGTGATTAAATTTGTAGATCTACTAAAATTATTGTAATTGTAAGTACAGTCAGCCATATGAGTAGTTGAACAAATTCAATTTGCCTATACGCTTTAAGTTTTTTTTTGCAGGAAATAAATCCTCTTTATTTTGGGGAAGAGAAAAAGAATTGGTAAGAACATAAAAGTGTATTTCGTTTTGAATTTGTTCAGCTATTAATGTGACTGACTGTACAAGGATTGAAATTTGTTTTTTCATAGGATTTTAGGTTACGCATATTGTCGTTTTAAATGAAATGGATTTCCAGACTGGCAGTTGTCAAAAGTGTCTTTTCTATACCCTAGTTTAATCTTAGCGCCAAATTGTAACCAAAAATTGATATATTTTTGTAATGTTTGGAGATGTTACATTATGTTCGCTATTTATTTCATGTCGCATTCTCCGTCCTTGACTGAATGGATTTCTGTTGTAAACCATTGTGATGAATAAAATGTTTAAACTATATGAGGTTTTATTTGAAAAAGATTGGAGATATTTTACCTTATTTACGGTAGAATGAAAATTATACAATTAAAACTAATATCAAGTATACCTACTGTATTGTGTGGGATATATGTGAAGATTAGTTCAAAGTAAGGTAGGTAGATTATTTTGTATTTATTCTTTACGTGTCTAGAGGCAAGTTTGCGTATCACTTGGCAAATCTCATAGCTTATATTTTAGAGAGTGTACGAGTATATAGTTTGGTGGTATAAAAAACCAAGGGTCATGACCTCTCCCCCGGGCTAGGTCTAGGTAACTATTGATATTTTTTTAATAACTGTCATTGATATATTTAATAAATATTTTATGTGATGGCAAACACACATGTGAATGACAATGCAGTTATATTAAATTCAAATTCAATAAAATACTATTTCTTATTGTAATCGATTTGTAAGTCTGTCCTGACTAGACCGTTTACTGGTGGTAGGACTCTCATATGTAAGAGTCCGTCTGGGTGGGTACTATCGCAATGTCTATTTCAACCGCCAAGCAGCAGTGTGCATGCACTATTGTGTTTCGGTTTGAAGGACATTGTAGCCAGTGTAACTACTCGACAAAATGTGACTTAACATCTTATGTATCAGGATGACGAGTGCAGTGGAATGCCAGACAGTACTTTCTAACGCAAGGTGCTGGATGGTGTTGCTATTGTACCTATATGAGTGGTCGTATCGCTTACCATCAGGCGAACGGCATGCTCCTCTCATCATTCGATGCCATAAAAAAAAGACCGAATCTATGGCCTAACTAACTTGAGATCTGGATCCGCCCTTGAAAAAAAAGCCGTATTTTAGGTACCAGTGATTAAGAGGCCGTATCTAAAATTTCGACTATTTCAGTCATCTCTTCATCGTAATTATTTAAAAAATAAACTGATCTGATTAATTTATAATACATCATAGTAAATACTATTTCAACACTAATGGAATAAACGAGCCAGATTTTTTATATCTTTTTTTTAATTTCAATCTATCCCCCAAGTTCTAACGTCTGTTTCAGATTTTTTTTTTGTATGGAGACAAACTTTTTGCCGTTTTCAATCAAAATTGTGCTTGAAACTAACTAACGAAAATAAGTGCGCCTCATTTTATATTCAAAATAAATAAATTGCCGCATTTATCCTTTAGGCGACTTTTTATGCCAATAACCAGTCATTTTCGTTAGTTTCAAGCACAATTTTGATAATCTCCGTACAAAAAAAAACTGAAACAGACGTTGGAACTTAGGGGATAGATTGAAATTGAAGAAAGATATGAAAAATCTGGCTCGTTTATTCCATTAGTGTTGAAATAGTCTTTCCGATGATGTATTATAAATTAATCAGATCAGTTTATTTTTTAAATAATCACGATGAAGAGATGACTGAAATAGTCGAAATTTTAGATACGGCCTCTTAAAGATCCGGTCACAAGTTCTCACAGCGTGCCATTATTCACTATTTAAACTTGAGGGTATTAAATAAAACAAAAATTTATTATCATATATTTATATGAAGGCGATTTATCTCAACACATAGGTATATGTACATAATGAGCCCTTGCATTTGATACTGACCAAACCGCTGACTAAATCATTATTACATAATTTTTTCACTGGGTTGCTATTAGTTTTTAAAATACATATCTATTTCATAACTTTAAATTAAACTATACAATGGTTTTCCTCAAAACGCGACTGTCAATCAGCAAAAACTTGATCAGTACCAATCCAGGAGTGGCTAACATACGCATATCACAATGTAACTAACGTTTGTACAGATTTATTATCACATACAGCGAACATAATATCGTTTTAAAGCTATCGCTAGACGCGCCCGCACTGCTTGAGGGTTAAGCTGCAATTCCACAGGACGCGGCAGACGGCAGCGGCAGTCGGCGACGGCAGTTTTATTGTATGGATTAATATGAATTGTACCGCGGCATTTGCAGTCGTATGTCAGAATCGGTCTCGCACAAATTAATACTTCAAAGTAATGACGTCTGCCGCGTCATGCGGAATTACAGGTTTACATACGATTTAGACATGTTTCCTTTTAATGCTTTTTTTTTAGGAAGTAACTTGATATAGTATGTACTTAGACCAATCGAGTGACGAATACATACAATACGTACATAATGTTATTTTGCACTTTTTTATACACCTCTACATAGTACAGTCAGCCACATAAGTAGTTGAAGAAATTTAAAACTCCAAATCACCTATACATTTTTGTGTTCTCACCAAATTTTGTTTTCTCTTCACAAACATAAAAGGGATTTACTCACTCTCACAGAGAAAAACAACGTTTCATATAAACCTAACGCTTATCGGCACTTGAAATTTTTTTTATTTGTTTAGCTACTTTGTGCCTGACTCTGTACAACGTTGTGTATTCGTGAAAACATGTAAATTACCATTTGTTTTTTTTTAATCAATTAAAATTTTATTTGTAATACAATGCGGTATTTTACGCTTGCCGCACACGTTCGGTTTCCTGATCAGGAATTCAGATTCGGAATTCCGAGTGACTAGCGCAAACGTCCGGTTTTTTGTACCAACACGTTCGGTTTCCTGATCAGGAATCCAGATTCAGGAACGTGTGCGCGTTGTTGAACATTTTCTATGTAAGCGGAGCATTCAGGTTTCCCAATCTGAATTCCTGATCAGGAAACCTAATTAGGAAACCGAACGTGTGCGGCAAGCGTTACTCTACTACAAATGAAATAGAGTTCGTAATCTATGTAACACTCATACCGTCCTTTGCTTTCTGTCATTATGATTACAATAGGTACAGCGTGAAACATATAGGAAACTAGCTTTTGCCCACGGCTCCGCCCGCGTGAATGAGTTTTTCCGGGATAAAAGTCCCGTTTTATATTTTCCCGGGATAAAAAGTAGCCTATGTGTTAATCCAGGACATGATCTACCCGTGTGCAAAAATTCATCGAAATCCGTTCAGTAGTTTTTGCGTGAAAGAGTAATAAACATCCATACATCCAAACATCCATACATTCTTACAAACTTTCGCCTTTATAATATTAGTAGGATGTACTTCCTGAAACTAAAGGAAATGTGACGGCTGGAAAAGCCATGATATAACGTTAGATGGGTTTCAAGATCATAGGCTGAGCCATAAATTTAAGTTGGTGTTAAAAAACAGTCAAAACAAATAAAACAGCTTTCAAGTACCAAAATGCCAATAAAAGAAACTGCTCATAATATTTAAATTTAATATTTTTGTCCCGGAAAAACTTTTCCACGCGGGCGGAGCCGCGAGCACTACTATGTAAGGTAAATGTTAAACCGTCCAATGTTAATGGTTAAAATCCAGTTAATAACCTTTTAAATGAAAGGGGAAACGTTTAAATACACCTTTAAAAATCTTTGTTATTTAATATAGCTGCCAAAAAAGCACAATAAATCAATATTTCTTGAAATCCACGTCACCCATCGCTATAGTTTTTACTATAATCTCAAGTAAAAAACACCAATATCTCTTGAATAAATTAGACGTATTTTTAATTTTGTTTTTATTCGGGCAGAGCATAGTGAACCCATTTATTTTTCTTCGGGGAAAACGCGTTTTCTCTACCACTACGCTCTTGATAGTATGCTGAGTAGGTAGTGTCCAAATAAAGAGTCGACGAAAGATGGATTATCTCTCGTCAGGCAGGTATCATCTATGGCAGGTGTATCAAGATTAGGAGTCGTCCATTAATCACGTGAAGCTCGAAGGGGGGGGGGGGGTTAAACATTTGCTAAAAACATCACGTGATTAATAGATGACCCCTTTGAAGGATAAACAAATACACACAACAATGACACAGTTCAGAATCATCATCATAGCTTTGTGACCATTAGACATTTGAAGGGCATATTTAAACACATGTTCAACGGGCGAGAAAACGAATGTATATATACATAACGTATGTTTGTGCGAGTTAAGCGTATACACTCTATCACTAGGAAAATTTATACAGACTGGTTAGTTTAGTGTAAAATATTTTAATGATTTTACCCAAAGAGGTCTAAGACTCATTACTTGCCCCTTAGCTGACAGATTTTTAAATAAAACCACTGCCATGGTAGGTTTTGAATTGGTATTCAATAAAAATAGTTCTAGAACAAAAATTAAAGTATTTATTTATTCGTGTTGAATTTATCAATGCATCGCCCAACAGCGACATAGTCCTTACACCACCCAAAATCTATGGTTTAAGTTGTATTAATAGATTCAACTCCGTTTCGCTTTAAGTGTGATATTAGCTAAGACGTTCTCAATGTGAGGTCCGCATCTTAAGATAGTCGGTATTTATTTTATTTGACTTAGATTTTATTCATCAAAATATTCTACACTATTGACACACCCGATATATTTTTAAAATTTATAACAATTTTGAATGAGGGTGGACAATAACTTGCGTCAGTAGTCGATATCTGATTGGATAACTTGTGTGCTGTAATTTCTGATTAAAACAAAGTGTTTCTCAACGACAGACTAAGAATGATAGTCGTTTTCTCAGACGTAGCACACTCTTTGCATTACTTCGAACAAACAAATATTACACAATTTAAAAACTCATGAGTATGAGGTATGAAAGCTTATGTTTTAGGCTTAGGCTTTAGCATACACTTTTGCACCCAAGATTGCGTAAACTATCAACAAATATAGCATATAAAATAACTATTACTATTCACTGGCATCCAAAAAACTATTCTTCATATCCAGACTTCCCTTAACGTAATTCATGTCCGACCCTCTTACAATGTACAACGCTGAGTCGACATGTAAATAAATTTTTTAAACTCACAACAGGATATACAAACACATTGGAAGACTTAAATAATAATTACGTACACCAACATGTATTATGCAAAATAATTTAAATTGCTTACAAAACCTCACTAGTGGCCATAAATATATATTTTTTTCAACCAAAGTTGCCACAATTATTAATTTAATTATGAAATAATAAAGTGTGTAGGAGTTGATTTAAATAAACGTTAATATATTACAAAATAAGAGAGCACGATTTAAATTTTATTTTATATGAGTAAAATTATATTAACTTATAATATGTACAATTGGCAGGTTATGCACAGTCATCAAAATAATTCCTAATTGACTTATTATGTTTTCAAATTTCACTCTATTATGAAGGCGAATATTTGATGTTAAAGCTAGTCTATACCTTTTATATTTTACGTTTGAAAGGCTTATTGACTTAAGAGCGTTTTTAAATTCGAATAAGGGTTTAAAAAACGTAAAACACTTTGATTTCAAATATGTATACAACTCAATAACACAAAAAAAAAAAAACGCTTAAGACAATACAACCTTTCAACCGTCGCGTCGATATGTAAAATCCTCAAAGGCAGAACCAATTGTTTTTTTGTTTGAATATAACGTTCTAACGAATTTTTTAAATTTAGTACGACATTTTATTCACGATGACTGTACACACAAAATGGCTGATATCTACATAAAAATATGTCGTAACTTATAATAATACTGCATTATCAAAATTAATATAAAATGCACATTTATACTTATACGGGTAGGGGTGTAAAATAACCTTTTATTTAAAAACACATTTCGCACACATAGGAAAACGCTTTGTGACTTAAAATCCTGACGATAGTTGGTAGTATAGTAATTACCGAGACTTAACATTATATTCTCAGGGTTTTTTTAATACAAAATTCTGTGGACTTAAAATGTGGCAAAAAGCGCCCCTCGTAAGACGATGTTTAAATTGGATGTTTGTGATTGATCGAGAGACCAATACGTCAGTCAGTGTTAGTTTCTTAACCAATCCCAATAAAACGAAACGGAGTCGTGTCGTGAGCTTTGGCGGGAACTTGGAAATGTCATGAGGTGCTCTTGTTCTAATTCATTATTTTGGTGATACTTCGTGTTACATTGCATAATTATGGTGGTATATTATGCAATATAGTTTTATCAAAGGGCTCAAATGAAATGAATTGAAATAACTATGCTAATCAAGTGTTTTTTTGTTGCCGCCAAAACTCCTCGATACAGTCTTGGTAAGGTAGCCACTGCATTACTACGACGTACTAGTAAAGAAAAAAAGAAACAAGTATGTGTCTGAAGGATTTGTATCCATGGACAAAAAAAAATAATTAAAAAAAAATAGGAGTCGTGTCGTGTTTTTTGTCACGTTCTAAGCACACTGGGTAACGTTGTGACTGTTCACTCCCATCCAGCGACTATATAACCCCTAGACTCCTAATGTTCAATATTTCTCTTCAAATTAATTCTGTCAACTACCTGAGGTTTGAGGAAGCGGGGTACTGCATTATGATTGGTTCTTCCAACACCTTATCGCATTATATAACCATGGAAACATAGGCATAGGGATAGGACGAGTTAATTGAAAACACGATTTTTTTATCGATATTACTTTTATGCAATAAAGTTTTATAGTAATATCATTATTATTTATTAAACATATTAATATTTTAACGAAACTCTTTATGTTATCGAATGACAGATGGCGCTTAGTAAGTCTCATCGACATTAACAAGAATATTTGAGCTGACTTGTAGGAATAACACAAAGAATAACACCAAACAATCGTTATAATCAACAAACAAAATAAAAAAATTATCCTAATAACATTTATTTCTGATACCGCTAGTCAAAAGTATATCCTAATCATTTTTAAAATGAATTAACTATTACTAATGAACTAACCATTTAAAATAAGAAGCCTGTTAAAATTAAATAGGCCTCAGATAAATTGATTAGTTGAGTAGCGTTTGAGTATTCGGGCGACAGTTTCTTTTATTTTTAATTTTATCGATAGAACTATCGACATATCCTTTTGGTGTATCACTTACTTTTAATGTTAAAAAACAAAACGAAATAGAAAATGTAAAAAGTACTTTCGTCGGAAAGAGATGCAAATATAACAAGATGGCGCGTAAACACAACATGGCCAGTCTAAGATGAACTCCGTAAAATTTTAAATAAAATGTGATTATGTGTCGTTATTGACTTACCTGTGAAATGTAATGCCATTTTTCTGAAAATTTGAATTATGGCTATTTATACCACACCATTTTATTGTGCACGGGTTCATTACAATAGTTATTTATTCGCAAACACGGAAGTATTTACAGCTCACAGTTGTGGTCGCAACTGACTTGAAGATTTTGAACGGTAAGCTACATTGGATCTATTTGTCAGATGTGTTGCCCGAAGCCGATCGTCTGTTATTAGGAGTCTAGGTGTTATATAGTCGCTGCTCCCATCCCATACAGCCAGTTGTCATAGTTACGATCAGTTAACTTGCTCGACTTGTAAGGGGCTATCCATCAATTACGTCACACTTTAAGAGGGGAGAAGGGGTCAATAAAATCTAATATGTGACAAGGATGCCGGGTTCATAAATTTCGTGACGTTACATGTTAAATTGAGTCGGTATGGTTTCACGAATAAAGAGACACGAATTTAATTTTTTTAGGTATAATAATGTGATTTATGGTGTTATTATGCTTGTGTAAAAAAAGCAGGATGCCATCTTTATTTTATTACTTATCAAAATTGTATTTATTATGATAACACTGGTTTCTATGAAACTAATGTATAGTGGTTTTGTTGTAATTTAATCAAAGTTTGGAAAATATGATTCGGGCTCAATTACCCAAGTCCACCTATTTAAATTGAAAAAATTACAATTTCAGTATCGAAATTTTAAAATAAAAAGTTGCCAACGGCAAAGTGCGAACGTCTTTCAAAATATCACAGCACAAGTCAATGTAACATGGCACACATTTGTACTTTACGCACCAAAATATGACGATGCTTGCGCAATTAGTGTAAGAAAAAATATTTTCGTATACTGAGGCAGGTAAAAATATATATTTCAGAATTAATACGGGTTGTATCAAATTCATTGTAAATAATATTGTGTGCCTCGTGTGTATGAATGTCTCGGTGGCGTAGTTCTGCAAAGCTGAGTTCTCGGGTTCGATCCCCGGGTCGGGCAAAGTGACATTGAGTTTTTCTATTCAGTATCAGCCCGGAGTTTGGAACTAGTGCCCGATATGGCGATAAGCTCGCTCCCTATCACATCATGGGACGGAATAACGGCGAAAAGTGGGTGCACTAGTTGCGCCTCTACCTACCCTTTCGGGGATAGCAGGCGTGAGTGTGTGAATGTATGTATGTAATTTAACTTAATTTATTTACCGTCAGGATTATTGAAGTAACTCTAGCTTTGTAATATTTTTATGGAAGAAACATTTTTATAATAAAAAAGATTTTTCACACCCATACAACAATCAGATCTATTATCCTAGAATATATTAAATATAGTTTATAGGCAAGTGATTTTAGGCTTTCTTTCTAACTACAGTATAACTTATGCATTGGAGTTTTTAATGTGGTAACTTTATTAAATTCAGCTTCGGATGTTAATATTTTAAGCCATGAAGTAATTAATGATGGTGAAAAATGACGGAAATATTAATAAGAATTATTTTATTACTTATTATTTACGATTAATATTTATTATAAAATCTATTATTGCTTTTTATTGCTAAATTACTTTATTAAAAATAATTATATTTGTTTTGTATTGATTCATTATATTGTGTCAGAATTAGGGTTGGTCTTTTACTAGGCGTTTTAAAGAAAAAATCATTTTATTATTTTATTTAATGGCACATGAAAAACCAAATAAAAACAATTAAACCCAAGTTCAAAATAATTTTAACACAAAAATTCTTAAACGTTCCATTTTCTTCGACATTTTAATAACCAATCACCCAATATTTATTAAAACTGGAAACCCTAATAGTTCACTTTTCTATAGCACAATCAAATCAAACCTTTTTGCCCCTACAGAGTTCTGGCCACATTATAAACTCCAGTGCAAAATGTACTATCGTTTCACTTATTGCTAGTATTTTTTTTTCTAGCAACTTACACGTGTAAAGATCTCAACAAATCTCGCTTAGTATTATAAGCGCAAGACTAGCTTTTGCTCGTAGTTCCACCTGAAATTAGTGGAATAGTAATCGATTATTGAGAAATTACGCAAGCATTTAAGCTGATCTTTTGACAAAGTAACGTCTATAGACATAGACTGGATGTCGTTGACGTTATTAGACGTCAGGAGAAATTATAGTCGAACGATTATTTCTCTTTGGCTAAAAATACTACTTGATTCCACTTAACCCGATCTAAACTTACTTTATTATACCGCCAATAGATTTCGACATAGAGAGTATTTTTTTTCTAAGGATATTTTAAAAGGGAAGGAAAGGGAGGGTTGTCATATATTAAATAAATGGCTGGTCTCATAGGAGGTTTATATTAGGATATAAATCCTAATACACACTCCACGCACCATGAAAATTGACATTGTACTATTTATAATATACCCCAATTCATATGTATTAACTATGTGTTTTGTATTATAGTGTAGACGTCCTAAGACGTCCTTAGAGCTATTTTGATTTCCTATACTTCCCTTCTAACTTACAGATTTGAACGTTATTTTTTCTTACAGCCCTATGCTTTGATACTAAATGTTTTCGTTTTTAATGTCGTCATATTATATTACACCAACAATTTTATAATTCCAATGCTTTGTGGATGACAATGCAATTATTATTTCTTTGTATTAATGTTCAAATCGCTACATAACATTTAAACCTTATTAGATAAATTATTTCTTAAGATTCACTAGGCAATGTACTTATATTATGCATGTAGGCAAATATTTCACTACCGACTAGTTTTGTGATTGGGAACAAAGTGACGACTTTTTGTCGTGCGATTTATTATCGCATTTCTACGTATAACTTCAGTAGAAAGCTTAGATTACCTTTAACATATATAACATGACAGATTTTAATACAATTCTAGTTACCAAATGTGAGCTAAGCGCATGCACGAATTCGAATAAAGCAATTTGACAGGCAATTTCAAGTTTATAATTGAAAAGCCCTGATCGTTATTGTCCTATGAAAACATTTGATCAGTTCAAATGTAAGGACGTGTGATGAGTGATCGTTTTTTTTTCATTTATGCGCTATCTATTAAAGTAATCTAGTTTTAAATGCCCTTCATATTGACATATGTAACATCATCGCCTTAATTTCGTGCGACAAAAAATCGCACTATTCCCTTAACTTTGTGAAAATAACGCTACTTCTCGGAATGTACGGAACATGTACTATTGTTACTAAAGCGATTCTTATTTTACTACAACTATTTGTCGTTACCTTTGCACTTCTCTATCTACTAATAACATCTGAAACAATGAAAAATATTCTTAATACAGTGATTTCAGAAGGTAATGTACATAAATTAATCTGCAATTTCTATAAATTATATACGTTTAAGTGAGTCTCACAATGAATCTACAGTTCAACAGACCCAGATACAGAAAGTTTTCTGTGTTACATTTTTCCATGTCTTAAAGATGGATCAAGACTGGATAAGATATTACAGCTTATTTCATAAGTCTGTACAATGCCTAAAATAGGCTCATTTACCTAACGTGTAGACTTTTTGATAGGGAGATCCTTTATTAGTTATTACAGGGTGGTTACCTAAAACTTGTCTAGGCTGAATTCTCACGCGGGACCCCGGGCGGTGGGCAGAACTCTTTCCCACATGCTAACCTTTCTAATACCGTCCGTCGGGCGAGCGCCTGACCGTGACGCCTGCGAGCCGCTCGCACACCGCCTCCAGCTGAGCGTCCAGCATCAGCGACGCTATCTGATCATCGGTCAGCATCTCCACGCTGCAAACATCGAATCTTTTTACACATGCTTATTTATATAACAAAATAATCCGTCACAAGGAATATGAAGTTATTTAAGAAAATTGGTGAATAAAAATAGTGTAAAAAGAAAATTAAAAGTGAAAATATTAACGAATTAAATATCAAAATTACTTTGTGCTTGTATTGGCTATGTTGAAAATAAATTATTATTATTATTATTAAATACCATTAGCAATAAGGAAATATTGTTTAGGCATCGTTTTCCGCAGCCCAAGTTCACGGTGAAAAGTTGAAGACCAGTTTATATAATCTTATAGGGTAGTTTCCTACATTCTATTTTATACATTATTTTACATGTAACATAAAATTATACAAAAAAGAAATCCCTCTGTGAAATCAGCATCAAAATAGGTTTAAAAATAAAGCAGTTATTCATATTTGAAATATCGGCGTGGCCGTAGTGGGGGATATCGCGTCATCTCTTTCGCACGCATACAGCGTTATGGCTGGCGACACTAGGTTACGTCACATTCTGTTGTTTCCATTATCTGACAGATGCCCTTTCCACCAAACTTCAAAGCTTTATAATTTACTTGTTATTGCATCAATGTTAAAAATTCTTATTCCGTTAGATTTTCAATGGCATACATTTTTGATAAATGTTTAAAAAAAGAAGTAGTCAACGACCCTATTGGGTTTGTCGTCTCGGTCAACTGACAACGCCACACTATTTTCCCAAGCGAATTTAAACTCTCAACATATCGTTAAAGTATCAAGTGTGTGTGGTTACCTGGCGAGGCTGTCGGTGTCGGAGTATCGCTCGTCGGAGGCGGATGAGCCGTCGGTGCAGGCGGGGGAGCGCGGCGGGCGACGGGGCGAGGGGGAGGGGGCGCGGCGGGGCGTGCGCGGCGCCGACACCGACCCGCGCCGCTCGCCGAACAGCGACAACCCTGACAAGTGGCAACACAATTACCTATGTAATGTGACAACCCTACTGCCATTGACAACACCATCGCCTATGTAATGTGACAACCCTACTGCCATTGACAACACCATCGCCTATGTAATGTGACAACCCTACTGCCATTGACAACACCATCGCCTATGTAAAGTGACAACCCTACTGCCATTGACAACACCATCGCCTATGTAATGTGACAACCCTACTGCCATTGACAACACCATCGCCTATGTAATGTGACAACCCTACTGTCATTGACAACACCATCGCCTATGTAATGTGACAACCCTACTGCCATTGACAACACCATCGCCTATGTAATGTGACAACCCTACTGCCATTGACAACACCATCGCCTATGTAATGTGACAACCCTACTGTCATTGACAACACCATCGCCTATGTAATGTGACAACCCTACTGCCATTGACAACACCATCGCCTATGTAATGTGACAACCCTACTTTTTTTTAAAAAAAAAAGGCCATCTTCGGCGCATTAGGGACGGCTGCGGGCTTCCTCCGACTCACGTCTAAGTTGTCGTCCGCAACCGCCCCTGCACGTACCGCTGTTGCGGTCCTTTTCCTGTTGCGGGGGCTCAGAAGCCCCCGAAACACCGTACCGTGTCCGCCTTTTAGTGTCCGAGGCAGCGTGAGACACGCTGCCTCGGACATGTCCATCACGGGGGCCACAGAAGTTGGCTAGACTAATGGGTGGGCGGCACGTCCCGCCCACCCGTGACCCCCGGAGGCCCCTATTAGTCGCCTTTTACGACAGGCAGGGGATACCGTGGTGGAATTCTCCAAACGCCCCCAATCCACAGGGCGGGAGACGTCGGTCAGTCGTCCACCCGACGCCTCCTACGTCTCGTCTGGCGGCGGGAGGGATCACCACTGCGCTGGCGATCCCTCTCGGCACTCTCCTTCCGCGAGAGGACCGCCTCGCAGAAGTGGGCCACCGCCTGCCAGGCCTCCCGGCCGCCGACCATGGAAGCGACCACGGCCGGCAGCGAGAGGTCTTCTCCGACGACTGTTCTGAGAGCGCTGCGCTCCTCATCCCAGGCTGGACAACACTCCAACGTATGTTGGGCCGTGTCCATTGGGCAGTTGTCACAATAGTGACACACGGCCGACTCCTCTACACCTACCACCCGAAACAGGAACTCACCGAAGCAGCCATGCCCGGTGAGCACCTGCGTCAGGCGGTATGTTGCCGCTCCGTGGCGCCTGTCCAGCCATTCGGCAAAGACAGGACGCACTGCCTCTACGACCCGGTGCCCCCACGACGGGGCCTCCAGCCTGAGACGCCACTCCTCCACGGCGGCTCGCCGTAAGGCGGCCCTCTTGGCCTCCACCTCCTTGTGACAACCCTACTGCCATTGACAACACCACCGCCTATGTAATGTGACAACCCTACTGCCATTGACAACACCATCGCCTATGTAATGTGACAACCCTACTGCCATTGACAACACCATCGCCTATGTAATGTGACAACCCTACTGCCATTGACAACACCATCGCCTATGTAATGTGACAACCCTACTGCCATTGACAACACCATCGCCTATGTAATGTGACAACCCTACTGCCATTGACAACACCATCGCCTATGTAATGTGACAACCCTACTGTCATTGACAACACCATCGCCTATGTAATGTGACAACCCTACTGCCATTGACAACACCATCGCCTATGTAATGTGACAACCCTACTGCCATTGACAACACCATCGCCTATGTAATGTGACAACCCTACTGTCATTGACAACACCATCGCCTATGTAATGTGACAACCCTACTGCCATTGACAACACCATCGCCTATGTAATGTGACAACCCTACTGCCATTGACAACACCATCGCCTATGTAATGTGACAACCCTACTGCCATTGACAACACCATCGCCTATGTAATGTGACAACCCTACTGCCATTGACAACACCATCGCCTATGTAATGTGACAACCCTACTGCAATCACAGTACTAAGTCACATAGGTTTTAATAAAACTTTACGACCAGCTGCGCATGTATGACCAACGAAGGGTTCACCTGGTCATTCCAACTCCTTTGCATTGCTCAAAGCATACAGGTGAACTTATGAAGTTGCCTCACGAGGCCATGTCAATGAGGGCAAAAATAATAATAAAGTTGTATGACTAAACAGGGCTGGTGTTTTTGACTGAGTCACTAAAAGTAAAAGCTAACGCGTGATTAAAAAGTTTACATTGTAATTTTTGAAAACCATATTGATAACCTTGATTATACAAACCTTGAAACATCTCCTTGACCTTCTCGCCAGTATCATGCAGCAGCGCGTCCAAGCTCTGGCGGCGACCTTTCTCTAACTCGGCGCGGATACACGCGTTTCTCTCGGCAGTCCTGATGATACGACGTGGAGATGCCGCGGACACCTTCGACTCCTGAGGACTGGGGGGTGACAGTTTCTCTGGGGTGGAGCGCGGTCTGAGACAGCATTTCTCGAAGCTCACCTATAGAAAATATGTCCAGTTAAGATATGGATGAGTGTGGATTTATGTGAAAATGCGGAACACCTTCGTTAATACGGATTGGTAAGGTAGAAAACTGCGCTGGAGCCACTCGCGCACGTTCGCCTCCGAGCTGGACTCGCACAGCTACTCCAGTTTGTATTAACATCCTCCGGGCTAGACGTGTCCAGGTCTATCTCGGTCCAGGTGCCGGTGTCCTGCGGCGCGCGCACGTCCGCACTGCGCCGGAGCCACTCGCGCACGTTCGCCTCCGAGCTGGACTCGCACAGCTCCTCCAGTTTGTACTAACCTCCTCCGGGCTAGACGTGTCCAGGTCTATCTCGGTCCAGGTGTCGGCGTCCTGCGGCGCGCGCACGTCCGCACTGCGCCGGAGCCACTCGCGCACGTTCGCCTCCGAGCTGGACTCGCACAGCTACTCCAGTTTGTATTAACATCCTCCGGGCTAGACGTGTCCAGGTCTATCTCGGTCCAGGTGCCGGTGTCCTGCGGCGCGCGCACGTCCGCACTGCGCCGGAGCCACTCGCGCACGTTCGCCTCCGAGCTGGACTCGCACAGCTCCTCCAGTTTGTACTAACCTCCTCCGGGCTAGACGTGTCCAGGTCTATCTCGGTCCAGGTGTCGGCGTCCTGCGGCGCGCGCACGTCCGCACTGCGCCGGAGCCACTCGCGCACGTTCGCCTCCGAGCTGGACTCGCACAGCTACTCCAGTTTGTATTAACCTCCTCCGGGCTAGACGTGTCCAGGTCTATCTCGGTCCAGGTGTCGGCGTCCTGCGGCGCGCGCACGTCCGCACTGCGCCGGAGCCACTCGCGCACGTTCGCCTCCGAGCTGGACTCGCACAGCTCCTCCAGTTTGTACTAACCTCCTCCGGGCTAGACGTGTCCAGGTCTATCTCGGTCCAGGTGCCGGTGTCCTGCGGCGCGCGCACGTCCGCACTGCGCCGGAGCCACTCGCGCACGTTCGCCTCCGAGCTGGACTCGCACAGCTCCTCCAGTTTGTACTAACCTCCTCCGGGCTAGACGTGTCCAGGTCTATCTCGGTCCAGGTGTCGGCGTCCTGCGGCGCGCGCACGTCCGCACTGCGCCGGAGCCACTCGCGCACGTTCGCCTCCGAGCTGGACTCGCACAGCTCCTCCAGTTTGTACTAACCTCCTCCGGGCTAGACGTGTCCAGGTCTATCTCGGTCCAGGTGTCGGCGTCCTGCGGCGCGCGCACGTCCGCACTGCGCCGGAGCCACTCGCGCACGTTCGCCTCCGAGCTGGACTCGCACAGCTCCTCCAGTTTGTACTAACCTCCTCCGGGCTAGACGTGTCCAGGTCTATCTCGGTCCAGGTGTCGGCGTCCTGCGGCGCGCGCACGTCCGCACTGCGCCGGAGCCACTCGCGCACGTTCGCCTCCGAGCTGGACTCGCACAGCTCCTCCAGCTTGTCGCTCACTGTTGTGTTCGTGTCACTCGCCGTGTCCGTTATTGTTGACTGATCTACATCTGACAAGATGAGATACCAATTATAAACATCCTATTTTGCACGATAAAATATGTAGTCTAACATAAGTCCAGGACTTGGACTTACGTATGTCAAATTTTATGCGAATCAATTAAGGGGGTAATTTAACAGCAAAGTCATTTTGTACTATTCCATCCAGGGTTGTGCAGAGAAAATCAAGGTTTTTGACATCATCACTAATTCATATGACAATGTCCACGCACATAGAACCCCTGGGATCTATGTGCGTGGACTGATCCCTGATCCCTGGATCAGTTACCCTGAATACATACATGATAGTATCCTCACCATTCCGAGCAGACTGCCTCCTGGACCGATGCCGGTGGATCTCATCAGATATCCGCTCCAAGTTCCTCAGCGCCGAAGAGTACTGCTGCTTCGCTTCCGCCACCTGCTCCTCCAAAGTCTGGATCCTGGCCTTCTGAGCTTCCAGAGCTGTGTTGATGCGCGCCTTCTCTTCGAAATATGGTCTAAAAAATAATCGTGGCAGTGTGAGTAGAGCGACATGCTAAATCAGGTTTATGTCTAAATGACGGACATGGACATGACCGATAAAGAGAATTATGTACCTATAATTTGGGTAAATAAATAAATATACAGACAGAAACACAAATTAAGTTATATTTCGCGAAATTTTGATACTCCCGTCCGCTAAGTAATGGGTGCATGGAAAAAGCTTTTGGCGAATTCTGACGATTTTAGTACTCGTAACTACAGTTGGTCCTAAAGTTGTTGTTTTCATTTGTCCCTTACCTTGCTGACTGTATAATGTACATTTTGTCTTGAACCATGCATGTAGGAAGAAATATCTTTAGTTGAAGTTAGTCTTAAACCTATATTTTGTAGCTACAACAGTGCAGCGGGCTGTCCTCTCTGTTTCAGTCAAAACACTAGATTTTATTTTAATGACCTGCTAAAATAAAGCACATATAGTATATTTTTTTTATGATGCCATTTTTATTACCTATCAAAATGTAACTAAAAATATTACATCTTTATAAAAGAAAATCGAATCTCTAGAGTTATGTTTTTGTTCTAAATATTCTTCTTATTCAACAATTCTGTCATTCAATTACTTATTAAAATATCTAGTATATATATTACCTATGTATAAAAATATGTATTGAAATGTTGAAATGTTCTAAGTTACATTTCATACTTCAACTCACTTCTAATTAAAGTAATTATATATTTCTAAGTTAGCACATACTCACAACACATTTTAACAACATAAAAAGGGCTGCCAAACAACCAACATTCGTATAACAATGTATGAGCAGAAAGTGTGACGCCATAATTTGCAATACCACTTTTGCAAAAATTACGCCAGCCAGTCTTATATTGAGGCTGTATTGACTTATAATGATATTATTAGTGTATTTTACTATGTTCAATTGTGACAATTATTCCATACGTTGTAGAAAATAATACGAAAAAGAAGCCGTTTCGTGAAATCAGCAATACAATTGGTTAAGAAATAGGGCAGCAATTCGTATTTCAAATATCGCAATGTTCGCGTAGCAAGCTAACTCTTTCTTTCGTGCGAATCGTAATACCTAATGACGTCAACTAGATATAATTGTCTCTTTTTCGTTTTTTGACATTAGCTCTTCCATCAGATTTCAAATGTTGTTGATTTTTTTCCGGATTTTTATCGTTTTTTTTTATTCTTTTTTTTTTAATATGAGTACGTACGTATGATTGTGGCAAGTACAACAGTATTTAACATTTCAGATGAATTTAACGTGTATTTTTAGGCCTTCATAATGATAATTATTATCATTACGTAGGCCTTAAAATACTCCTGGACTTAGGGTCACCTAGTGTGAACTGTGACCCTAAATTTTAATGTCCACATGTTGTTTTTGCCCACAACTCACCGAAGGCAAACTGGCGGGTTTTTCACATGTACAGTCGACTACACAATATAATATTAGGTATCACCCGACCAGCTAAAATGCTTTTCGCCATACGATTATACCAATTTTCCACAGCCACATTCTATTTGCAAGTACTTGCATGATGATATGACGTCAAACTTGGGTATAAGATCAAAGCTACCACTACTCAAACACCATGCAAGTTGCATCTTGCATTCCACTGGTGGATTGCAAACGCATCTCAACACACAAGTATATACATCAATGGTTGACTGGCAAATTTACTTAAGTGTCATTTCTTGCGTCATTGAGTTTTATGCATATTTGGAATCAGCACATTTTCCTGCGTTTTTCGAAAATAGTTTTAGATTAAGAAAAATGTCGCATAAGTCAATTAGCTTACCAACCGATCGCATTATGAACATACATTGCTAACAAATATAGATGGCTTAGTTCTGCCCCTGCCCTTTATGGCCGATTCCTATCTTATCCGCTACCGTTAACCGTCGGATTCATAGTAAAAATTGACCAATCATAATAAAGTTTGACATGCTTAACGATGACATATTTTGATTGGCTTATTCTTACCATTGACGCGGAGTTACCGGTAGGGACAGTTCGTTGAAATCGACCGACAAACATGCATTACAAACAAAAATACATGCATATAAATAAAATCAAAGTACCGAGTGGGCTAGCTAGGCGGTGGCGGCCGGTGCTCGGCTGGTGCTCTGTGCTAGACAAGCAAGTATTACGGGTCATTTGTGGTACAGCCGTATGCGTCGAAAAACAGTGGGTAAAGAAAACTTTTTTATCAAACAATGGAGAAGTAATGATTTTTAATATACTAAAATATGATCATCAATGTTCATGAATACTTTCCAGCTTAAATCTGTCATGAGTGTAGCGTTAACTTTGATTTATAAGGGTGGTGATTGAAAAGACATTATTAAAAAGTTATGTTGATGTAAAAATAAAGAAAAAAGAAGTTGATGGTCTTAGACAGTGATCGCTTACCACTTCCTCGTTTTTGACCATTTAAAAGGGTTTTTAGAAATACATAAACATTTTTGTACACGACTGTACCGAAAAAACATTACATTCTACAGAAAGTTAGCTTCTGAAAAGTACTAATCTAACTTAACTACAAGAATCAAAATGCAGAATTGTAGTGGTTTTCTTAAACAATTCATTAATTAGTCGCTTTGAAGGCCAAACTAAGACATTATTTCTATATAATTATTTATGTTTATAGATTATATTAGTTTGGCAGACAATGACAAATAAAAAAATAGTAATGATTGTATCAGTACTTAACTGTTGACTTTCTAAGCAATAATTTGCAAGGTCAATAGTGATGTCACCTTATTGCGTATCGATAAGGTTTAACGTAATCGATTACGGGCAAGACGAATTTTGTATGTATCGATGTATTTTATTAAATGGTTAAACAGAAGAAATAAAAGACATGAATATTCAACACTAAGTTGTAATTTTTTTCCAAATAAATCAAATTACGTGTTCGAAATTGTATTCACTTTCTAGCTACAGGAATCTAATCTTTGAAATTAACAAAAATAAACAGAAGCCAAAATTAGAAATAGTTATTAAATTACTTAAAAATTAACACACAAAATTCGCCAATATCATATACAGAATACTACGAAAGAAGGCGAAGAGATTATTGCAAACTAAATTCTCAATGTGCATAAAAGTCTATTGTCTATGGTCTCATACCTCGACTTGGCTATATGCCTTTTGAGCGAGTTTTGCAATTGTTGAACTAGCGCCGTGGCGGCTCTATGCGACGCTGCCTTGGTCCGCTGCGTCACCGTGGCGTGCGCCCGGTCCGACTCCGCCTTAGAAAGCGAGTAGTTGAATAAATGCATAATGAATATCGGGTATAGAGTATAAAAATAATTATAGCTGAAAAACATACACACATACACTCACGCCTTTTATCCCCGAAGGCGTAGGTAGAGGCGCAACTAGTGCACCCACTTTTTGCCGACATTGGAAATGCGTCACTTTGATTTAAGAATCAAGATTATATTCTTTATTTCAGTATATTTTTACAATATTCATTCGGATATATTACATCAGTATGATACTCTTAGTTATAATCTATAGAGAACATCATAAGTATTAGTAATTGTGTAGTTGACTTTTAAATTTTTTGTTAAACGTTCGCACGAATTTATGGCGTCACGAAAACACTGAACTGTCATATCGGCCAGCTTAGTTTGTATACTATAGTAGATGCGTTTACATTTGTGGTTTAAATTTATTAAATCCTGTGGGCTTACAATATGTGGCAAAAAACACGATAAGACTCCGTTTCATTTTATTGCTATTGCTTGAGAGATAAACACACGACTGACGCATTGGTCTCTTGATCAATCACAAAGATCTAAATTAAACGAAAGCTACTTACGAATTGCGTTTTTTGGAGACACTCTAGGCACACTTTTACTCATAGTCTTTTACAACCAACAGGAGACAAGTTTTACTTGAACACTGCGACTGCAAAACAAAAATCTATAACATTGTTGTTTTTAGTAGCTGACCTGGTTGACCCTGTGCGTGGCGTGGTTGAGCATCTCCTGCCAGGCGGGGTCGAGGGTGACCCCACCGTCCGCCCCCTCGGCCAGGCGCGCCAGCCCCTGCTCCGCCAGGTAGACCATCTCGCGTGCCGCCGCGTGTGCGCTGTTCGCCTTGTCGTACGTCACCGTCGCCGTCTGCAGCTCTTGGGATGTCTGATGAAAAGCACACATGTGAAGAGTATGTCACATACATGAAACTCGTACTATAATAACAGCTGGCAAACAACTTGAGCAGACAACAACGTGGTGGGTACTTTTTTTTTGCACAGTTCGTTTCTGTTTAATTTCTATTGATCTATGGACTTTTAATAATGCTTATTAGTCACCTAACCAGTGAATAATTTAAACATTATATACACCAACATTTATATTACTACACATTATTAATTACATTTGGGTCTGCCCAAATTAAATTTCTTATTTTGAATAAAAATAATTTAAATTTTTGAGGACGAAATTAAGTACCCTAAAATATGCTAATTCTGGACGTAGTTTACATTTATGTGACAAATTTTAAAGTATTTAAATTAGCAGTGTACACAATATTTATTTCCAAGAAACACAAAATTCTAATAATTGAAATATCTAAACACTCTTGCACATTCCTATTAGTAGTATGAATGATAAATTAGGCATTTCTAGCTAATATGAAATTTAATTAAAAGAACTAAACAAACCATACTCACAATATTAGCTCTAAACCTGGCTTCATAATAAGGCCTGGCTTTGTGAACACTAGTCCCGAGTTTCTTGGTAAGCTGCTGGATGCGCAGGTGCCCCTCGGCGAGCAGCCGTCGGAACGCGAGTCGCGCCTCATCCAACTCCACCTCGAGCCGGTTTATCTCATCTGTTGCTGTGTTAAGTCGCTCTAGCTCTATCTGTGGGGTGGGATTAAGGGTTATAGTACCGAAGTGTTTTCTGTTGTAGGATATTTATATGAGCTTGGATAATAACCACTATAAATGTTAAGCCCGCTATAATTTCTCTCATAGGTACCACCTTCCTGTATGTACTTCAAACAGGCCAGTATAATTGTTAACCCGTCAAGCCCCGCTTATATATATATATAGATGTATGGAAAATCCCTATATGCACGGACACCGGTGTCCGTTGCAGGCCTTGACAGATTAATAGGTGAAAGCTAGTTATCTCCTGTCAAGTGATAATCATACATAGTTGAATTTATTACACTCTTAGTCTGGTGGCAGCTGAAATGGGTTGTCAATAATTTGGGTTTGATTTGGCAGACATTTGGGATTTCTTGGCTTAATTTACATGTGACTAGGTATTCTATAGAAGAAAGATGGTTAGAAGCTGGTAAAAGAAATGCAGGTAAAGGAGCAACAACTTTGTTAATTATTGCTTGCTTTAATGGTGAAGGAAAATATTGTGAGGAAACCTGCATATCTGATAAGCTCACTATAAGAATTTCGATTGTATGAAGTCTGCCAACCAGCACTAAGTTGGTGTGGTAGATTGAGGCCTAAACCCTCACAGTGGTAGAGGCCCTTGCCTAGCAGTGGGAAAGTATACAGGGCTGATATTTTTATATTAGAATGGAAGCAACTATTGTGTAAGCCCTAGAGGACAATAGTCAAGAAATTAACTTAATCTATTTAGTAATACTTTTGATTAATAGAAGATCACATAATATATGTTTGACAGTGGGAACAAACTATGACATATTTTTGACCCATATTTTAATGTCATGAAATCCATTATAATAATTACATAATCACAACATTTTAAATCATGCTTTAAAAATATTTAGTTTTGCATTTTTTTACTGACAACACGCAAGTGGAAGATCCTATCTTGGATAAATTGGTAAAAAATCTCCCACAAAGGATGGATTTGTTAATTAAACCCAGGATCTTTTATCCATAGCTCATAGGCGGCTAGACTGATGCGGTAATAGATTATACTGTTACACCAGCACCTATACATCTGAGTTCTTATAGTACATCACGGCAATTTGATTCTGATGATAATTCATGGACATAGCTAATGGGAGAGGGGGCAAGGGTGGCAATACCCATCCTAGAAAAAGACTTGTGGTTAGCTGAGGTGAGAGATGACAGGGTTGGCGATACCAAACTTAGAAAATAATTTGCTGGCCCTAGAAAAAGCCATGCGCTTACAGGAGCCTCGCTTGATGCAGGCCTTTCATACAGGCAGTGAATTTGGTAAGCTATTTTTTTTAACTCCCACCAGCTGCCCTCCATAGAAACCTCAATGTAATTTATCAAAACCCATGGACCAACATTTTTTCTGAGTAACCAAAGACCCATGAGAAAAAAATTATAGCTGTGTTGCCTTTGTAGAAGATAATTCAGATTTGAGGTTTATGGGCTTTATTTTAGAAAAATACATTTTTATTAATGAAAGTGCGACTATAGTACAGGTATATTTTTTTTTATAAATACAGCTAGAATTGGTGTTCATCAGGGAATTTTCTTTATTCTTATAACGAATTAAATTGAAATTGCATAATAACAGCCTAATCGGCGAAACCCAAATTTTACAGGATTTAATACTACGATATTTTATCAATGCCAAAAACACTTTCAGTTCTGTGTCAATTGTTATTTAATTCCGCATACGTTCCACTTAATTGCCCATTTATGGACATTCACCGAAAAATTCCACTGTTACCTTCAAAATATCGATTATTTTCACCTGTACTCGAGGATCTAAAGCTTCGCTGCATTCTGCTGCGCAATCGTTCATTGTTTTCTCAGTACCGGCGCATTGTAGCCAACGTTATATTGAACAAAGAGCTTTTATGATCTATTCCCTTTGTCCTTTTGTGTAATAAACATCACAAAAAACATTTTTGTAACCCAAAAGGTGTAACGTTTTGTCAAATGACAAATCTCTGTTTTTTTTTTTTTTTTTTTTATAATTCTCCCTTACAGGGAAGGCAAAGGGTTCAAGCCCATACAGCCTCGTCTTAAGTGATATCTCTGGTTGTCGTAGTAAAGCAGTGGCTACCTTACCAAGACTTTATCAAGGAGTTTTGGCGGCAACGAAAAAACACTTGATTGACACAGTTGTTTCAATTCACTTCATTTGAGCACTTTAATAGAACTATATTGGATAATATACCACCACAATTAAGCAATATAACACTAAGTATCACCAAAATAATAAATTAAAACAAAAGCACCTCATGACACTTTCACGTTCCCGCCAAAACTCCTGACAAATCTCTGATTTTGTCAGATTTTGTTGCCTACTTGCGAATAGATTATAAACATTAGTCTTTCCCAAGAAGTTTATAATATAACTACTGGAGACCGCAGTACACACATTTTTTTGAAGACAAAAAAATTACCTTTTGTTTTGTCTTCTATCTCACTCACTCTTTAACCTATGTTGCCAAAGCTTACGGATTATTTCCCCACCCATAAAAAAATATCAATACCGTTATTGTCGTCTCAATCATTTATATATAAATATTTCCAACATATCTATACTAATATTATAAAGCTGAAGAGTTTGTTTGTTTGTTTGTTTGAACGCGCTAATCTCAGGAACTACTGGGTCGAATTGAAAAATTCTTTTTGTGTTGAATAGACCATTTATCGAGGAAGGTTTTAGGCTATATAACATCACGATGCAACTATTAGGAGCGAAGAAATAATGGAAAATGTGAAAAAACGGGGAAAATTATTCATCCTTGAGGGCTTCCATTGCGTGCGCTGTGAAAACGGTCTAAGATACCAAAAATATATGTATGAAAGAATTATTCCTCTTGAAATGATCTAAAAAAATGTCCGCGACAGTATGTGGCTATCTTTTAAGATTAACTCTCTAGAACCCTTTTTATGGTAATCAAATTTGGTCGAAATTAATGCATTATTTGTTAAGAGTTGTATCAATGTGTTGGATAGAGTGATTCAACGGGAGGGTTTTTATGTATGTACTTTTAGCCCGGAAAAACTTATTAACGCGGGCGAAGCCGTGGGCAAAAGCTAGTCTTATATAATGATATAAGTACTATTTTCATTTCAGAATTATTCTTGTTGAATAAGATATCCTTAAGGTTTTTTATCCTTATTAACATTTTAGTTAAACAAAATTTCCTCATTTAATTGGTAATTGCGAATACATATTTCGGCAACACTGTTATAAAACGTTAAGTTCGATGTCAATATAGTTGTCAAATAAATGTTCACTTCGAAATTTTCTCTGTAATTATCTATAATAATAAGTGTGTTTTAGTGATATTTTAATGTGAATTGTGTAGTTCATGGTTGCAGAAATATTTGGCATCCATCATTTAATGTGAAATTCTACAGGTAAGTTCATTGTAATCAATATTGTGTAAATATTATAATTTTATCAATATTTATACGAAATGTAATAAAATACGTGAATATTTTATAAATGAACTGGAGAAAAATATCGCTTAATGTGATTTGCTTTATATATGACTACTTTTTTCATATTAACGTAATGTTAAATGTGATATTTTGTATTGTAAATAGTGTATATAAACAAGAGGCTAGGGTGACCATGGTGTAAGCTTTGGTGGACCGGTTTGACAATGGTGCTAGAGTATTTGTAATACTAGCCGCCTTACTAATGAATATTATAAAGCTTATTAATCTTTAAATAATCATCGTAAATAAAAACTGAGGATCAACAGTTACAATCGAGTTCTCAGTGTATCCAGCATTGATTTATTGAAACTTTTATTTAAAATAAAATCGAGTTTGTATTTCTCTTTACAGATTTCTTAAAGATCTAGATAAGCAAAAACGTGGTTAAATATAAATACCATTAAAAGGTCAATTTGATGTCTGCAAGAATTACTAGTCAACATTTAAAGACAGAAGATTATGATTCTGAATGTGATAATGTGTCTTCTACTTCTCGGAATATGGCAGTAGATGTCAAAAATAATTATTTATTACCAGAAACTCATGCTGTAAGTATATTATTTTTTATCATTTCACTGGTATAATTATGATCCACTTAGACTTTATTATTTACTAGCTTTTGCCCGCGGCTCCGCCCGCGTGAATGTGTTTTTCCGAGATAAAAGTCACTGTTTATATTTTACTGGGATGAAAAGTAGCCTATGTTAGTGTGCACAAAACACAAATAGACTTCTTCCTCGTCAGACGCAACAATCTCAAGTATATGAAAGATTGTAAAGTTCTCCCGGGCGAAGATTTGGTTGCACAACACAAGCTATTAATTTTGGACACGTCTCTTAAGGTGAAACCAAATAAAAGAAAGAACAGACCCCCTCCTATAATAAAATGGCATTTGCTAGAGAAGGAAGAATGTGCGAAGAAATTTAGAGAAAGAGTGGTAGATAAGATGATAGAAATGGGCGATATGGATGAATATAGTGTAAATGATTGTTGGAATGAAATGGCAGGGTGTATCAAGAATGCAGCAAAAGATATTTTGGGAGAATCGAAAGGAAAAGGCACGATAGATAGGGATACATGGTGGTGGTCGACAGAAGTACAGAATGTGCTTAAGGAGAAGAAAATGAAGTTTAAAGAGTGGCAGAGTGTGGATGAGACGAATGTAAGTCTGAAAGCAGAAAAGAAAAATGAGTATGATGAGTGGAAGAAAAAAGCAAAAAAAGCCGTTGCAATAGCAAGGGCCGCAGCGCAAAGCAAACTATTTGACACTTTGGATAGCGCTGTAGGCCAAAAACAGCTATACCGGCTTGCAAGGGCAAGAGAGAGAAAGTCTAGAGATGTATGTCAGGTTAAGTGTGTTAGAAATGAAGCCGGAAAGGTGCTTGCGAATGAGGAAGAGATTAAGGATAGATGGAAAAAATATTTTGAAAGGTTAATGAATGAGGAGAATAATTGGAATAGAGTGCTTGAGAATAATCCAATGAATGAGGGATTAGTGAGAAATGTTAGCGTAGACGAAGTGAGAAGTGTAGTGAATGGAATGAAGAATGGAAAGGCACTAGGACCTGACGGAATACCAGTTGAAGTATGGAAGTTATTGCGAATGGATGGATGGACATGGTTAGCTTTATTCTTCAATAAGTTGTTGCGGGAAGAAGCCATACCTGACGAATGGTGTAATAGTTTACTAATACCCATTTACAAAAATAAAGGTGATGTGCTGGAGTGCAACAACTATAGGGGGATAAAGCTAATGTCACATAGTATGAAGATATGGGAGAGAATTATTGAACGGAGATTGAGAGATGAGTGTGAAATCTCACCAAATCAATTCGGTTTTATGCCTGGTCGGGGAACAATGGATGCCATTTTCGCGTTGCGACAGCTGTGCGAAAAGTACCGAGCTGCACATAGAAACTTGCATATGGTGTTCGTTGACCTCGAAAAGGCATATGACCGGGTTCCTCGTGAGATTTTATGGTGGGCCCTGAAGGAGAAAGGTATACCTGGGAAGTATGTGAGGTTGATCCGAGTGATGTACAGCAGGTGCAGTACCCAAGTCCGGTCTACAGCTGGTACTACCAACAGCTTCAGTGTGGCAGTGGGCCTGCACCAAGGATCGGCTCTTAGCCCTTACCTCTTCCTGATGATAATGGATGCTCTTACATCGGACATTCAGGAAGAGGCCATTGGTGTATGTTGTTCGCTGACGACATTGTGCTGGTTGCCGAGACTGGCCCAGAGGTCCAGAGCAGACTGGAGACATGGAGGCAAAGACTGGAGAATGTTGGCCTAAAGTTAAGTCGAAGTAAAACAGAATATCTGTTTTGCGACTTTGGCGGTCTCTCTAGTCCAGTAGCCATTAACCTTGCAGGAATATCTTTACCGGCCTGCTCCGACTTCCGGTACCTTGGGTCACTCGTCCAGGGGAACGGTGAAATAGACCGCGACGTTGGGCACCGGATCAACGCGGGTTGGATGAAGTGGCGGCAGGTCACAGGCACAATTTGCGATCCACGGATGCCTCTAAAGCTTAAAGGCAAAATATACAAATCCGTGATAAGACCTGTCGTCCTGTATGGATCAGAATGCTGGGCCCTAAAGAAGACGGATGAAAGAAGATTACACGCAGCAGAGATGAGAATGTTGAGATGGATGTGTGGAGTGACGAAAATGGATAAAGTGAGGAATGAGTATATTCGAGGGAGTTTGAAAGTGGCACCAGTGATAGAAAAGTTGAAAGGAAATCGTCTGTCTTGGTATGGACATGTGAGGAGAAGAGATGAAAGACATGTAACCCAGCAAGTGATGAATTTGAGTGTTGATGGATGGCGAGGACGAGGACGACCAAGGAAGAAGTGGACGGATTGTGTAAGAGATGATATGAAAGAAAAGGGCGTGAATGACTTGATGACGAAAGACAGAAGAGAATGGAAGAGAAAAACATGTTGCGCCGACCCCAAGTAATTTGGGACCAGGGCAGGAAGATGATGAAAATTAGCCTATGTGCTAATCCAGGACATGATCTACCCGTGTGCCATATTTCATCGAAATCCGTTCAGTAGTTTTTGCATGAAAAAAACATCCATACATCCAGACATTCTTACAAACTTTCGCCTTTATAATATAATAAGATTAGTAGGATAGGGCATTAAGCTTGCGACCCACCAAATTTTATAACGGCGGTACATTGGGTGATATCTGAGTGTACTAAATGGCACCTCTGCCTATGTCTAAAATGTATAGGTACTTAAATATATTATTATTGATTGATATTTACTTTTTACGTTACATGTCAGCGCAATGAATATGAACCACCATTGAAACGTCAAGACTTGAAAGATTTCAATATATCAGTTAATGTGAAGACATCCAGTGAAATAAGTTTAAAGAAATAAAAGAAAGTATTGCAGCAGAAGATGAAGAGATAAAAGAAGAAAATTAATTACAAGTTATTTCTTATTAAAGTTGTTCATGATTATACAGTCTGAAATTGAAAATATTTTGCAGTGAAATTTTGCTAATATTTGAGATTTTTTTAAAAAGTATATTCCAAGTAGCAAGCAAAGAAAAATTACATATAGTGATTAAAGACTTTTGCTTTAACATTACACTTTTAGTCGCCGAAAACATTTTTGTTTTATAAATTCAAAGATATATTTGCCGAAAGAGAGCACATTATGGTGATCTTTAGCAATCTTTAATTGTTTTGTTGGCTTCTTCACAGAAGTTTTAGAATATTAAAAATAAATTTAAGGACGAAACCTCACCCGCAGAATGTAGCGTTAATTTTTGATTCCGTGGCTCTTAAACAAGAATTTATTTGGTACTAGCTTTTGCCCGCGGCTCCGCCCACATTAAAAAGTTTTTCCGGGATAAAAGTCCCGGTTTATATTTTTCCGGGATAAAAAGTAGCCTATGTGTTAATCCAGGTCATGATCTACCCGTGTGCCAAATTTCATCGAAATCCGTTCAGCAGTTTTTGCGTGAAAGAGGAACAAACATCCTTACATCCATACATCCAAACATCCATACATTCTTACAAACTTTCGCCTTTATAATATTAGTAGGATTGTAATTTGTAAAACATCCACGTGTTTATTACTTTTGCTATAAATATCTACACAACTTTGTTTACAATCAACTTACCTATGGAATTTCACACTAGATGTTGGATTGCAAATAATTCTGCAACCATGAATTACACAACTCATAGTAGAATATCTCTAAAAACAATATGTATTATTACGGATAATTACAGAAAAAAAGTTCGCACAATACTCGCAAAAATTGTAAAATCACACAAAATAGATATTCGTAATATTTCAAAATTACTTACTGAAAATTAGGTTATTAACTTCCTAAATGTGTATTATTTTTTTATGTATGATTGTTTACTTTTATGAGTATGTTTTTTATTTTTTTTTATTATATTTAAATTCAACAATAACTGTAGTTTTCATTTTTAAATATCCCAATGTTTTTCTGTCTAACCTTACAGTCTCCATATTTGGTTATAAAGGCCGGCAAACAACGTGAACATATCCAGTCGCGGGGGAAAGTAAAACATATACAATGTGAGGCTGTGTGCCGAGCAAAAAAAAAGCACGCGAGGCCCCGTGCGAAGCAAATAATTTTTTTTAACAGCTTTGTAAGTAAGGTGCCAAAAAACGGGCCCCCAAGGAGCTGCAAGATGCCCCTGTAACTGCGAGGCCCCAGGCGGTTGCCTGGTTCGCCCCCCTCCTCCAAGGCCGCCACTGAATTCACCACCGCGTGGTGAGGTATTTTTTGTATGTAAGTGGAACTAGTAGTTCCGAACTACACATACCAAAAAAGTATGTAAATATGCCAATTTTGTTTGGAATAAACTTTCTAACTCAAATTATATTTTTTAAATATCAACTATTACTAGCCGCTGTAGTTGGTTTTCATAATTAATTTAAACCGCATTACTTTATAGAGATAAAAATAAATATTATGGTGCGATATCATATTATTGCACACTCACACACTCACGCCTCTCATCCCCCGGGTAGACAGAGGCGCAATTAGTGCACCCACTTTTTGCCGTTATTCCGTTCCATGCTGTGATAGGAGGCGAGCCTATCGCCTTATCGTGTACAAATTCCAGACTCCGAGCTGATACTGAATGGAAAATAATCACTTTGCCCGACCCGACTAACCCGGGGATCGAACCCGAGATCTCAGCATTGCAGTCGTACCATAATACAACTACGCCACCGAGGCAGCCATATTATATCATATCATATTATTATGGACAGTTAATTATGTTACGTCCTGGTTTTGAAAATAAACCTTTGTCACTCTAAAGAGAGAGACAGCAGACAGTTGTGACGTCACATTTTATTCTTCAGTTTGTTGAACGGAATGAAAAATCCATATATGGGTATAAAATTCTTGGTCTTTCCGTAGTATTATAATGCTCTTTGCATTAGTCCAACACAAGATTATAATATATCGTCCAACATCATTCAACTTTCAGCGTTTCGGTACAGATTATATACAGTTAAAATTCTAGATATTTGACCAATTTATTTTAGTCGATTTACTATGTATACTTAATTAGTTCCTTTCCCATTCTTCTTTTCCAACAAAAAGTAGATCTTAAAACTTTTATTTATCGGCTCGCGGAATAAACTGCAAGTTCTCGCACAAGTTATCAAATGGTTTTTACACACGCCTCTTGCCAGAAGTCAGCTAATCTAAGTGCAAGCTTCAAAATATTGCAGAAGTGAGCTTGCAATGACTGCTCGGCGAAAATAGCTTGCGCAAGATAACTTCTCCAAGTTTTCTTGCTAATCTAAAGACCGCCTAATATTTCGTTCATTCCAAACGTCAGTTAACGTCACAAAAATTAAATGTCATTCTGTGTCATTCATTCGTGGTTTGTCATCAGTGGTGTTAGTGAGAAAGTTTATAATTTCAATAAAATCGTTAAAATGGTATAAAATGCTTGTATTCGGTCATTACTCTGTGTCGAAATCATAAAGATGTACAATGATGTGTGATTATGCTTACAGGCGACCGAAGTAGAGGACACCATCAAAAGAATTCAAGCCCATAAGGGCGTAATGGGAGTCGTCATTGTAAACCATGAAGGTTTGATCAATTCTTTACAGTTGCTATGGTTTTATTGACTTTTACTTCTACATCTAAGGATTGTGATAATAATTGTAGGATAATTCCATATAATGAAGTGCAACTTACAAAGAATGTAATTTCTGCAGGTATACCCATCAAAAGTTCATTGGATAATGCTACGTCGGTCCTCTACGCAGGACTCATTGGGCAGCTCACAGAAAAAGCAAGAAATGTCGTCCGTGAAATGGTAATTATACTTTGAGACTGTAAATGATTGTGAGATCACTTATTTGGTATTTGCCTACTACAATGCTTCCATAATATTACCAAATTTTATTGTACAAACAATTAATGCTAGTCTGGTTCTCTCAAAGATTTCCGCTTTTGTATGGGTGTTGAGCTTCAAAATCTAACCAGGCTCAATCTTTGTAGATATTGACTTTTCAAGCCCCATTATAGACACCAGCATCCCGAGTATATAGGGTTTCCCCATCTATAGTTTTTAAGCCAAATAAAATTACAATAATCTCAAAATTTGAGGTTTCCAAAATTAATAGATTTTTTGCAGAGGCCTAGTTCTGTACTATCTATAATTATATATAAAGTATCTTGGTTAGAATTTTAGGCCTATTTTGGACATGTCCATTATTGACTAATTTAGTTTGAATGCTTATTGGACAAAGACTTATTCTTTCATGTTTTTTAATACTTGGATTTGTATCCCAATAAGCCCAGAGAATAGTGTAAAGATTATTGATAAAGTTTTTGTCTTTGATGGGAAAAATATTCTAACCTTGGAACTTGCTCAAATCATTAATTTCTATAGAAGAATCATAATGTTTTGAGGTGGTCTATATTATGTTAACATATTGACTGTAGCTCATATAGCAGTTGTGTTTTTTGGGCGCAACACGCATGAACACAACTAAGGTATTTTCTGTTGAATGCTCACACACTCATATTGTGCAACCAAACACCAGTGCAGGCCAACACTTCTGTGCGTAGTGGCCGCCCTGATGGATAGTTTAGTTTGGCGCCACAGTCAATATGTTAAAGGATAATTTATCATATCTTCTAGGACTCCACAAACGAGCTCACATTCCTGCGCGTGAGGAGTAGGAGACACGAGATACTCATCGCACCAGACAGAGAATTCATACTTATCGTAATACAGAACACTTCAGACTAGTATGGCACAACATTGGCAATGAGGAAACTTTCCAGAAAGTAAAAGCTTACTCATGAACTTTCATAAACAGGAAAAAGTTTGAATAGAGCTGTAAGTTTTTAGTTGGATGCTTCAATTAGAATGTAACATATTATTTGATTATTTTACTATGTCAACATCTATTGTATAATATTTAATGGCTTATCATTACCATGGAAAGCCATTATTAAAATTGACTAAAGGGCTTGTATGTAATAAATTTGCTGATGAAACAGATCTTGTTTTAAAAATGGCTCCACTGTTTCACAGGTGATTTTGCCAAAAATGAAAGTTAATGCCTCATGTTGTATTTTGGCAACTAGAAATTTGTCAGAACGTAGTCTTTTTTTATCAAATTTATTTAAGCATTTTATTCTATCTTTAAGAAAAAGTGACATACACTGCTTATACATAATTATATTTAATTTTCTCTCCTAATCTAGTCTGTAAGATTTGTGATTAGAAATGCACTATTTTAACAGTTAAGCGATAACCTTTTTTGGTAGAAAAACATGTCTTGTTTCTAAACAAAAAATCGTACAGAATTAATGTAAACCTATTTTTTTTCTAAAGTATTCCAGTGTTCATTTTGAATTTAAGTTAAAGATTTGGTTGAGTATATTTATTTTTACCGTTTTATTCTTTAAATAAATATTTGTACACAAATGAAGGGATTTGAATGAAACCACAATTTCAAGATTCAGTCTTTATTGTTAAAAAGCAATAATATAAGCATAGTAAAGACTTAAAAGGTTACAAGAAAATGGCTAGCTATGCCGAAACCTATCATAATTATATCACAAAATAATTCTAAAAAATACTGATGATACCCCATACCATCTCCTTGTGTATGTTTCTAACTTCAGCATAGCTAATCAGGAATTAAAAGTATCCTGTTGCTACAAGCAATGGTACAACACATACCATTACATGCATAGTGTACCCTAGAAGTACCAGTACCAACTAGTGAATTCCTGATACCCATAAATTTTGTTAGGCCCATTATGCGATAGGAGCGAGCCTATTGCGTTATTCGATAAAACATCGAGACCCAGGCAATCCATGATTATTGAACACACACACACACTCTCAAATCTAGTTATCAAACAAGCCTTAAACATAGAATAGGCATGCTGTAAAGATAATGCTACTTCATGCAACACAGCTGTGTTCGTGGTTACCATGGGTGCTTTATTACAGTAGTTTCATTGAGTGCTGACTGCGGCGACACAACAATGAATTAAAATCCGTGCAGCACACACCAGGTATGTGGTCTAATATCTCACACATGCATAAGCATATAAAGAGCGGGGGCCGGGTGGGTAGTGAACACCTCAAGGATTTTGAGGCAGCATACTACTATAATTTTTAAAATGAACAATTTTTTTATACCTGTAAGCACACAAAATTATTTTTTTGATGTGAAACATCTATAGCCGCACGTAAAACCGATTTCTGGCGTGGCGACGCGTCGCCACGCTATATGATGGTTTATATATATACAGTCTATATGCAGTAGTGTGTACGGTGTGGCGACGCGTCGCCATGCATGCATGTAGTGAAACATTAATCCTACTAATATTATAAAGGCGAAAGTTTGTAAGAATGTATGGATGTTTGGATGTATGGATGTTTGTTCCTCTTTCACGCAAAAACTACTGAACGGATTTCGATGAAATTTGGCACACGGGTAGGTCATGTCCTGGATTAACACATAGGCTACTTTTTATCCCGGGAAAACATAAAGCGGGACTTTTATCCCGGACAAACTGTTTAAGGCGGGCGGAGCCGCGGGCAAAAGCTAGTTATTGATATTTATAATTTACGATCTTTAGTAATATATTGAAATAACTAGCTAAGATTCTTGAGTTTACTAATATATTGAAGCCAATTTAATTTTTTCTGTGTATTTTAATAAAATATTTTTTATAAATATTTCAGAACCCAATAATCATCACAGGGGTCACAAAATATTATTATTGAAACTGGACATCACCAAGATCAGTTAAACGTGCCGTAAAAATAATATTTTATTTTATCATTATGACATATTTAGTTCCTATCACAATCTGTTCTTTTCTGCATATTACTTTTACAAAATAATGTCGATGTTTCACATCTGCCAGGCGTCCCGTGACGGCTCATATTTTTTTGAGTCTAGTACACTGCCCCCATGGAAACTGATTAGCTACGCCAATGTGCATAAGAAATCCGAGACTCGAACGTGATGCCACAGTGCGGTAAAATATGTCTAGCGTGTGAAAATGAACTTCAGACTGTGCAGCCGGTACACAACCGGTGTTTGCGCATTGGATACACAAACAGCCTGTTTAGCCGCATTATAGCGCTCATTTTAACACGCGAGGTGCGGGAGCACACGCTTAGGGTTAGCTCATACTGGCGCAGAGTCGAAGCGTCGCGACATTTTTTCCCCTATAGCAAATTCATCTCTATTTTACCACAGTTAAGGTTCAAATTTGTGTTATGCAAGCATGGAATCGCGCATCGACGCTTAGTTAAAGCCGAGCGACATCGCGTGTCGTGCGTTGCTCGCGCGGTGACTCGTTAGACGCCGACCACACCAGACATAGCACTGTCCCAAACTGCGACGAGACGACCGTCATGCGTTGTAGTTGAACAAGACGCGACGAGACGCTTCGACTCTGCGCCAGTGTAAGTTGAGCCTTATGGAGATATCGTATCAAACGCGCGTGGTTTCGCTCTAGCGTTGCGCACTTAAAAACACGTGTGGTGGCCGCAGTCAACATATTTTTGGAAGGATAAATAAAAAAGGTAAAAAAGCGGTAGACTTACCCTCATGTTGTGTAAAGCTGTTTCTCGCAGGTTGGTGTATTTTGGAATAATATTGTTACATATTATATTTTATTGTAATGTTTCGTATTACATTTGTGATTCTTGCAATGTACTTTGACCATTTTATTTTTAACGATTTTCGTAATTAGGCCATTCTTCCTAGCAGGAAATTCTTTAGTTTGCCATTTGAATGCATTACTATAATTTAATTTCAAAGTTGTGAAATATAAAATATTTTGTTAAATATGTTTATGTATTTAAAAATTATCCCATTTTGGTCTTTGGTACAATATATTAAAAACATTTACAATAAAAAAATACTCAAACATATTTTGTACTTTTTTGATGCAAGCGTATTGAAATAAATTATAGTTTATCATTGCAGTATTTAAATAAGAAAACAATTTCTGAAGATAACTATGTTCTTATTAGTGTTGGTTTGAAAACCGGGTTTCAATTTTCAATGTGAAAATAATTGACAACTTAATCAATTTAAGTTGGCAGTATCATTCATTGTAACATAAATTAAAATCACGATTTTATTTTTTGTATATTTTTTTATTTTAGTCACACAAAAATTTTGCAATACAATCGTATTTTGTTCAACATGTTTCACCGCAGATTCATTGAGAAGCTGTATATTATACCGTTAAAATTAATTATTATTTATACTACAACTATTAGATTATATTCTTAATTTTTAAAATCCACGTGCATATTTTACTTAAAACATGTTGAAATTAATAAAAAATATTAGTTGTCTATAATAATATCTTAATGCATAAATTTTGTTTTGGTTATAGATAACCATATTTTTTACACGGACATCAATATTATTGCTTTTATGCAATTATTTTTTGAATATATTTATGTACTTTTGTACCTACCCCTATGAAAATATGATAAAATTAATTAATGTAACATAATTTGTCAGCAATCCATCAAGGTATCATTTTGAATTTTTGAGTTTTTTTTTTATTAGTGGACACACACGCAAGTCGAGGTTTTCTTCGAGTTAATTATTTGTCTTGATTTGGTTACTGCCATAAATTTGAGATGTCATTAGTTTGCGTCCAACTGAATTTTACTCACCGGCGACTTACATTGAGCGCTTCTTTTGGGTAGGCCTGTAATTTTGAAAATAAATTACTGCTAAACATTCAATTTAATTTTGACATCAAATATTGTTTGAGCAGTATATCATTTATTGCGAGGCTCCGGTATAACTATAATTTTGAAAATATTTTATGAAGCGATTAACGCATTGATGGCGGCGCAAAAACAATGAACTATCTGCCAGTGCGGTCGCCACACAAGGTGTGTTGTCTCGCACTAGCGTTGCCTTGCGAGGCCATGATCCCTGATCGATACGCGCTCAGCCCAAGACACGATTCCCGTCGCAAATATGTAAGTTGATTTTCCAGGATAAATAATGCTATTATATATGAACGTTACTGGACTAAGAATTTACACAGACAAAACACTATTTGACCAAGACACTTGTTGTAGAAACTTAGAAAAATATTTAAATAACCTCAAGAGTGAAACATTCAATGACCGGTTTAAAATGATATGCAAATAGAAGATACGAATCCTCAACTCATCGTACTGAATTGAATGACATCAAGTGTGGTCGTCCCTAATCGGTGATGTCTCATCTTCTCTCAGTGGCCGTCCTGAGCCGAGGTTCGTAACCCGTTACTGAGTTGCCCTCAGCATGGTCACTTAATTCAAAGGGTTGCGAGCGCCTTCTGCGTTCATCCTAAAGACCGGTGTGGACAGAAAAGCCGACTCGCGTCAGGCTATAGGCAGTAGAGCCATTAACAAAAAAAAAAAAAAAAAAAAAAGGGGTGGTCGACACGTACGCCGCTCGCTAGTACCTACACGTGTTTAGGCGGGCGTGCGTAGGGCGATGCGCGTGCGCCGTAGTGGCGTTGCTGCGCGTGCGGTGCGTGCTGCGCGTGCGGCGCGGCGGGCCGGCGCGTGCCCACCTCGCGCGCAGACTTGTACTCGCGCGGCTCTTCCTTGTAGTACCCCTCCTCCTCGTAGTAGCGCTCGTGCGGACGCTCGTAGTACATGTCAGCCTCGGACGCGCGGGGAGGCCCGCGGATCTGAAACCGACAATTGATTCTTCTTGTAACCGCCTGTATAGTTACTGTTATATTTTATAAACTTCTTAACACATGAACAAAACTAGTAATTAAGCAAACAATGTACAATAAAGTTTGATAGTCCCTTACCGGCGGCTCCGGCGGTGCTCCGTAAGGGTCCTCGTAGCTGTACGACGACTCCATGGCGTTGCGGGCGCGGTCCAGTATGCTGAACACCTTGGTCTTGGGTGGCGGAGGGCCGCGGGGCGGAGGCACGCGGGGCGGCGGCACGCGGGGCGGAGGCCGGGCACCTGCCGGCACAACACTACTAACGACCGGGTCGCGGTACGTGTACGAGCGCGGCGTCACCGTGCACGCACCGTACAGGACGCGCTTGGGCTGCGGGTGCGGTGGGGGGTTCACGAGGAGCGGCCGCCGCTGCTCACCGGCATCTGCCGACAACCCAAACGGTTCATGGCGGCCGTGAATTGGGCGCGTGTTACTGGAAGTTTTCGACTACCCTCATATTTCAGGCGGAGACGCAATGCTTCGGCATATCATGGCCATATGTATTGAGACGTTTCAGAAAATAATTGTCGCGATTATTTTGAATGTTTATTTATTTTTGACGCAGGAACTTTCCATAACCAAAGAATATAAAATCCGTCGAAGATGCGTAATTTCCTTCCAGATACCACTTGCCCAAGGAGTTAGGATAAGGAGTGGATATAAATCATTGGTCACTGGTTATTTATTTCTCATATTACAAAAAAAATCAACGAAATAATGTTTTATCTTTTCACTCTCAAATATGTTGAGTTAACAGGAAAGTGACAAAACATGACATATAATCATATCTAAATTATGAGGCCAAATTCCCGCGAGACAGGAACTGGCAGAAGATAGGATATTAAAAACTTTCATGAAATAAAAACCAGTAACCACACCTATGGATAAATAAATAAAAATAACAGGTGCATCATATCAAGGCGTCCCGTACAGTCAAATGTTTAAAAATAGATGAAGCTATTATTTTCCCTGCGGTTGCAAGTTTTTGTAATTTTACTACTTATCAATCGCACACAAGAATCCTATTTAAATATTTAAAGCATACATACCTACACAAATACTGATTTGCAGCCCAAAGAGCATTGACACGCGATTTTACATATGTACATAGAATCACACCTTTCTGCCTTGTCAGGGGTAGGTAGAGGTGTAACATCACATATCGCTAGCTATATCAGGTCTCATGTAATAGGGCCTATTTAAATTTACGCGATTTTACAGTGCACATATATGGAAACTAGAACTTGTCCATGGATAAATACCGAGTGGAAGGGAAACGCTCTCTATACCGGAACGGTAAGAGAGAAGAACCATAACATTAACGAAAAACTATATTCATTTGCAAAGCTAAGCGATAATACATACGATTTCAGTATTTCCGTAATTCATGCGCGCGCAATGTAAAGCGTACAAAAAACTGGCTAGGGTACAAACTACAAAGCTAACGCCGACAAGGCGGCGGCCGCCGCGCTGCGCCGGCCACGCGGTCGTTGCCCCGTCAGCTGATGTACGTGTTTCATTACGATTTTTTTGAAATATTGACCTTTTTTACTATGTTTTTCAGAATAATAGTTTGATTTATCTATCCATACGTGAAGCTGTACAGAAATTTGAGAAAATCCTACTAAAATTGTAACAATGCGATCGCGATTTTTTTAGTGCCATCACGTCAGGAATCACCAATACTATCACCTGTATTCGTTTCCGAGAGCGTTTCCCTTCCACCCGGTATACTTGAAGCTAATCACTACAAAAATATAACACTTATTCCATGTAGCTAAATTATGTAAAAATTTTACACTACTAAGTATTATGTGATGAGATGAGTAAGTCATCACAACAGCCCATAAACAGAAACATCCAAAAGCTTGAAATAAATATAAAAAAAGCTTACACTTTGTCTGGTACAATATAATTCCTGGTAATCAAATTACGAGTCAGGATCAGAGCAACAAGCATGTGCCACAGTGTCTCGTAATTCAAAGTTCCAGTTGTTATTGCTTATGGCTGTGACATTGAGACTTGTTCATCACATCATGACAACCAACATACCATGATAAGATTCAGGCCGCTCCATCTCCCTCATCTGCGGCTGCCACATCATGTCTGTAGTGTCTGGTGTGAGGTACTTCTTGACCTCGGCGAGTGCGTACGCGATACGCGCATGCGCCTCCGCAGGCGGCGCCAGCGCAGTGATCTCCACATGCAACTCGTCCATTAGATGCGCGTATTTAGGGTCCAGAGAGTTACGAAGCTCTTCCTCCTTTTGCCTGTATAGTTGGACAGACGGATAAGTAATATAAATGAAAGAATAAATAATCAAGAGCAAGCTATTTATTACAACAGTGAGATTCAAGCTTTCAGCAAGAAAAGGACTAGAAATACATAGGGAAATAAATCAAACTTGAGCCTAGGGAATGATCCTTCTGAAGCAATGTGTTTACAATTGAATTACCTATCCCTCATTGAACCTCTGCCAAGTACAGCCATTTTGCACATGGTCTCCTCTTGCAAACTTTTCATAGTATTTCCCTTCGGTCCAAGAAGTTTTCCAACAAAGTTGAACTGTGGACAAAAGTAACATTATAAAGCAATTCATACACTTACTAAAATATTGAATTCTAAGGAGCTATTTACAGAAGGCTTAGATAAACAAAGTATTTCAAAAAATGTAATCTTAATAAATTGTATGAGCAAAAAAAAATAACTAAACTATTTAATTTATAAAATGGTGCAGCATTACTTTATGAAACTTCCCTTTTGTTGTGCCTTTGTTTTTTTTGTGGGTCACTGTGGATAGTTTTAATAACTTATCTATGGTGTTTGCTATCTGGGCAGATACAATTTTTTTTTATAGAAGCTTGACATAGTGACTGCACTACACCTGATGGTAAGCATGGTGCAGTCCAAATAGAGAATCGAATGGCATTGGACGATTATCCCATGCCTTTCGACATAATCATGCCAGCCTGACCAGCTGCTTTTTCACGCTACGGCGGAAGGACCCAGGAGTATAGGAAGGAGGGAACACATGTGCCGGCAAACTATTTCACAGCCTGATGGTGTGACAGAAGAAGGAATTATCGAATCTATTGGTTCGGGTCGTAATGGTTTTCTTTCACCTTCAAGTTGTGGCTTCGCGCGCCCGCACGCGTGGTTCTGCTAAGGAAAGGAGAGGGGGGATCCAATTAAACAACTCCTCAGAGCATTCACCATGACACAGACGGTAGAACACGCTTAGAGAAGCGACATCTCTCCGCAACTGTAGCGACTCCAAGTTGCCCGTCACGTCTGCATCATTTACAATGCTGATGGCCCGCCGCTGTAATGCATCTAAGGCATCAAGCAAGTATTGGGCCCAGCCGAACCTGCGCTTCGTACAATATCTTTGCACCGGCAATTTATATATGTAGTCAATTTATATTTTTAGTCTTACGTAATTGTGAATTTAAAATCCGTGTGCATGTATGCACACATTATATACATAAGATATAACAAATTTGTAACATGTATCTTTAAATGGTCATAATTTGACTTGGGTTGGTGGATATAATGTATGTGTACTGTAAATTTCATATTTCATGATTTGATTGATGATTCATGATTAATATTTCTTTTGTCATTGTATTCTTATCAATTTGAATAAGCCTAGATATATTTAAACACTAGCTTTTGCTTGTAGATCCGCCCGCGTGAAAAATTATTTCCGGGATAAAAGTTCCGCTTTATATTCTCGTAGGATAAAAATTAGCCCAGAAGTAGAACAGAAAACCGCTGGAGTAAGCGTGTTCTGGAGTGGAGACCGCGTCTTTGTAAATGTAGCGTGAGACGCCCTCTGGCCAGATGGCGGGACTTGCACAAGAGGGCTGGCAGCAACTGGATGCATAAAGCAGCAGACCAGGTTCTGTGGCGATCTTGAGAGAGGTCTAGTCCAGTAATGCAAGGGGCTGATGATGATGATAATGATGAAAAAGTAGCCTATGTGGTAATCCAGGATATGATCTACCCGTGTGCCACATTTCATCGAAATCCATTCAGTTAGTGGCCCCCATTTTTCTTTTCTTCTCATTTTTTTGAATGTACACACACCGGTTCTACTGCTTTATTATGTTTATTTATAGATGTATACAAGTTAAGGAAGTAGCAATACATTCTGAAACTAAGTACACGAAAATGTTTTTCATAATTTTGTTTTTATATTTTCTATGATTATATAACTGACTGTATAACTATGAATCACCTGTTTCTAAATGAAAACGTCAATAGTAATAATCCACATAATAATGCAAATACCTGAGAAATTTACAGTACCTATAAAGCTTTTATGGGACAAACAAATAGGAATTAGTCTTATCTTACCTTGGGATGCTCCTTGATGGGCACCAGTACTTTGACAGTGACTTTCGTTGGCTTGTCCCTATACACATCTAGGTACTTGGCATCCTTGAGAGGCACTCGACCAGTGGCCTGCACTTTGGCCACCTCTGCAACAATCAAAAATTAATGCAAGATTGTCCATGCATAATAAAAAAAAATATGTTCATATAATATTTTTCTTTTAAGACGTTTAAACAAATTACTCATTGATTTAATTTCATCTTGGAATCTGTATCTATGAATAGATGCATATAACTCCATCTATATAAAATGCAATCTTACTAATATTATAAATGCGAAAGTTTGCGATTGTCTCGTTGGCGTATTATGATACAACTGCAATGCTGAGGTCAGTTTTTCTATTCAATATCAGTCCGGAGTGTGGAATTTGTGCCCAATATGGCGATCGGCTCGCCCCCTATCACATCATGGGATGGAATAATGGCGAAAAGTGGGTGCACTAGTTGCGCCACTGCTTACCCCTTCGGGTATAAAAGGTGTGTGTGTGAAAGATTGTGAAAATGTTTGGATGTTTGTTAGAAGTAAATGCAGAAACAACGGATTTGGATGAACTTTGGCACACGGGTATATTGTCCAGGATAACATTAGCTACTGTTTATCCTGGAAATTTACTCCCATGGCAAATAATTGATGTTTCTAATTTTATTCTCTAAGAAGATGACACTGGTGTTGTATTGGGTCTTGTGGACTTTTATAACATGAAAATGGTTTTATGCGTGCAAACCCCCAAGCAACACCTAGTCATAATTATATCCATATAATTTTCATCTTGTATGATGTTTGACAAATTTCATGTAACTTTATCTTGGAAGTTGTATAGGTGCAGAAAACTCCATCAATATAAAATATAATTAGTCATATTAGCTTACTTATTTTTAAAACATGTGCAAATCTTAGCTTATGTATTGACATTATCTCTTTTATAGTAAGTTTGACCTGAGCTTGCTTATAGGTACCTTACAGTATGAATTATTGTTATTCATATAACTTTGACTTGCAGTTAGTTATCTCTGCCCTTTACACCTTTTGTCATTTTATAACCTCTGACAATAATTAAATTTTCACTTATAACAAAATTAACAATAGAAAAGTAATATGAACTGAAAGTAAAATATTAATTATACTGTATTGATTTATTTATTTATTAACATCAAGCTATTACAAGAATCGACAAGTGCCTGTGTAGTAATCTCTATTGTAACTGTTGTCTACTCTGTCAAGGCCCGAGACAGACACCGGTGTCCATATATATAGGGGTTTTCCATACATCTATATATATAAGCGGGCCTTGATGGGTTAAAAATTTACAATGTATGCCAAGTACATCCTTATTCTATAAATATGCAAAATTCTAAGATTTCTATACAATATTTGGCATTTGATAACAGGGTCTGAGCAAAGCCACTACTTTCAAAATATTCTTTGAAGACTTATGCTTTACTTATAAATCCTACTAATATTATAAAGGCGAAAGTTTGTAAGAATGTATGGATGTTTGTTCCCCTTTCACGCAAAAACTACTCGGATTTGGATGAAATTTGGCACACGGGTAGATCATGTCCTGGATTTACATATAGGCTACTTTTTATTCCGGGAAAACGTAAAGCGGGACCTTTATCCCGGAAAACCTTTTTAACGCGGGCAGAGCCGCGGGCAAATACTATCTAAAATGTATATATATGTGTTCCTTTCTTTCTTTCTTTTATATATAGTTCTTTATAAGGTACAGCATCAACCATCAAGGCCATCTTTTGAGCTATTTCATATAGGCCGAAATTATTCTCGTGGTATTTAATACAATCTCATTTGAGAAATTTTTGAAGACCTTGTGGTAATTTTTTGTCTGCACTGGGCATTCTAGTTTATTCACCGAGTCGGGACAAAAAAAACACAATATGTCAAGGTTAATGACTGATGAACTTGTTCATACATGTTGCTATAATGTGGATGTCAAGATCTCCAAGTTAATGACTAGACTAAATATTAAATTATAAAATGTGGAAGCTGGGCAATGAAATATATGTTGTATAGAATAAGTTTGTTGTAAAGTATTACATTGAATACATTTTACACTTCTATATTTCAAAAATTTAAAACAATAGTAAAAAGAGACTAACAAAGTTTAGCTGCCAGTAGCAAAGAGTAAAGAGTATTATAAAAAGTGCATACTCTTTACTTCACACTAAACTTTACAAAGTTGTATTAACGACCCGCTTTATTTCTTGGTTTATCACAAAGGTTCAAGTATGAACTTGGTGACATTGTTACATGATGCAATGAAAAATATTATTGTGTAGTTAATTTCGGAAATTTTTGGTAACCAGAAACTCAGTAGATTCAGTGATTCTTATGTAGAACAAATTACACTAAGATAGCTGTATTAAAGGAAATTTTATAAAATTATACGGTTTTAACAAAAAAGTTACCTTGATCGATAAGCTTCGATGAAATCGGGAATTTGGCATTGCTAATTTTAATTTTTTCACTGAGCAATTCCCTCATATATTCGCCGGCTTTTTCGTTTAGTTTGGAAGTATCTTCGCCATCTTGCTCGTGCTCCTGTTCTTGCGTTTGTTCTTGTGTGGAATTACGTTTGAAGTCACCACTGTTGTATCCATTTTTATCATATTTCTCAGCCATACCTACTTTTTTTAACGGTCAACTTATACTATAACTAAATTAAATCTTTTTGCAATAAAATTACAGTAAAAGAATGGCGTCCTACAATGACGCGAGTGGACGCAGGCAGACGCGGGACCAGAGACACGCGGGACGCCGGATATCGAAAAATAGAAAGAAAACATTGAAAATTGTCTATGCCATACTACATCCGAATTTTGGTAGCACTAGTGTTGTAATAATAGTAATCGACTAATTGCAGAAAAACATCATTTTCAAAGCAACAAAATCTCGTAGTGAGCGATGCCTCCAAGAATTTTATACCCACATGGATGCCTCTAACGTAGTGTTTATATTCTCTTTCGCGATGCCTCCGACTGGGTTTTATTTTGACACTCGATGTATTGAAAACATAATTATTTTTTGTTACTTTTTGCCGCCAAAAATCCTTTATTTTGATTTTTTTAAATTGTGATGTACCCAGTGTCACTCTCACGACTAAGACGAATCTATTGACACCACTCACATAAAAATACGACTAGCCGTTTAGGCTCTAGGGCGTGCCAAAGAAATATACATACATACATAACTACACATACACACACATACACATATACATAAATACACACATATACTTGAAAAACATAACCCTCCTTCTTTCGAGTCGGGTAAAAAGAAAAAGGGGATTTTAACTTCGAATTGCTGAAAGTCGGTAAAAGTATCGGCAGAATCTTTTGGCTTTCTAAAAATCGTAAAAGAATCATGACATTCGGTATTTCAGCTTACTCGGTAGGACAGCCGTCAGACCCAATTTCGGTGTAAATACCGAAAAATCATACAATTTAGCGTTGCCTTACACACATGCTGCATTTTCAATGAGATAATGGCCGGGCTTATAAAAATCTGGAATTGCATTCTGAATTCAGGAATGAAATTCTATATCCGAAGAACAGACGCTTGAAAAATTAGGAAAAAGAGCTTAATTATCTGTGGGGTAAGAATGTGTAAAAAAAAACACGATGCGTTTCCGCTTCGTTTTATTGTGATTGGTTGAGAGACTGACGTATTGGTACTTTGATGTTTGTAATCAAGGAGATTGTTTGTAATTGATCGAGAGACCGATACGTCAGCCTCTCAACCAATCACAATAAAACTAAGCGGAGACGTGTCGTGTTTTTTTTCACAATTTAAGCCCCCTAAGAAGTGATTTAAATAATGAAGCATCCATTTATTAGCGCATATAATTTTAAACTGAACGAAACCGAATGAATTCCAGGTCGAAATTAAAAAGCTCACCAACGGCATTTCTCTATCTAGGCTTCTTAGTCCCGGACAATCTGAGAAAATTAAGAATCATTAATTCTCATTCAGTCACGGAAAAATTCAGCAATCAGCACTGTTTGAGCTAATGCCGTTTTGTATGGCATTGGAACTTGAGCATGATTCGAAGCGTTCTGATTTAGAATTCAGAATAACAAACGGATATATAAGCTCACCATATTTCCTTTGATCAGCATTATACCAACTTAACGGATTTCCCGTCATGTCTAGCGGATTTGGATATGTTGAAAACGGAAAAAAAACTTTCTAACGGTTGACGGGATATTTGACAGGACAAAAACAGCTAAATATGCCTTATACATTTCTCAAATTTATGTGAGAGAGGGGGGTGTATACGTGACTTACTTGTTGAAAGGTCTTTTTGTCGGCAAGAACCCACACTACGCCACTGATACTTTGGTATCCTGCATCCCCCCTCCCCATGTGAAAGCTATAACTAAGCCCGTGTCCGTTACGGACATAAAAATTAGTTTTAACGGTTTTTTGACGGAAATATACAGCGAACTTGGCAGATTTTTAAAAATCTTGTTGGCCGGTCCTAATAACTTACTAGCATTTAATTGGAGTTTGATGTCTAGCTCGATAGTAAAAGTTACGCTGTGACTGTTGTTTCAATATCAATTTTTATCTTAGTTTTTAGGAACACAGATAACCATAAAAGTACGCATTTTAACTGTTTATCTGTTAGTAAGTTATTAAGACCGGCCGTAAGTAGATACTATTACGAGTAATCCCTATCGTTTCTTATCTGGTATTCACACCTTTAGTCCAGTTTCATAACTACCTACTGTAAACTGGTTTTGTTTTTTTTAGGAGTACCTTCCTAGGCATTTCCATATAACTTACCAACATACAGAGGTTTGTATATAGCATCACGCATTTCGCTTGTTTCAAGGATAAGCAGCGGTGTAATACACCCACATTTCCTAGCCAAGCTAGGTGATAGGTTCTTGCCGCTCGGGGCGGACCCAAAATTTGCCGCACCATGGCGTAAAAAAGGCCATCGTAATACATAAGAGTCACATAAGCCCACGGGCGTAGCTATAGCCTTCACATGGGGGGTCCTACGATATAAAAATTTTAGTGGCATGGGTTCTTGCCTTGCTAAAGGGGGGGGGGGGGGTCCGGATCTCCAAAATGTCAACGGTCAGTGACGTAGCGTGGTTTATTGTAAGCTAAAGGGGGTCCGGACCTCCTGATCCCCCTAATATACACCCATGCGTAAACCTATTGCTATTTCTCCATCGCCTTGGGTAAAATAAACATAGTTACACTTCGCAGGCTTATTCAAGTTTTGCCGATAAAGTATTTTTTTCTCGGCGAAAAGTCCAAAACAAAAGTCCATCAGAGAACCAACTCGCTAGCTTGGGCAGGACATTTCGATAAGTTGGATGAAATTAGTCATCTTAATAGTACAATAAATGAGGAAAATGTATCACGGTTTATGATACACATATTGTTTATTCGGAATTGTATGTGACGGACCGGACGTGCGAAATGGATATATTATTACGAAGACACGAAAAGGATACAGACGAATCAGGTATGTTCGTATTCATAATTAGACAATGCTGCTTTCTAAATTAATTAATAATTATTTTCTTACTGCATTTCACTATGATTTATGAATGGAAATAATCTTGTGAATAAAAAAGAATGCACGGTATTTTAAACTGTAAAAACCGACGTATATTCTTTTTTGAAAAAAAAAGGCAATGAAAAATAGTCCCTGCGTTTTTGTAAACTCCATAAAGTATTTGTATGGACACGGGGAATCTACTTTTTCCCGAATGGGAAAGAAGGGCTATGTCCTAGTCCTAGAACCTAAACGGCTTGTTGTATTTTTATGTGAGTGGTGTCAATAGATTCGTCTTAGCCGTGGGTACATCAAAATAAAAAAGAACGAAATGGAGGATTTTTGGAGGTAAATTCTTTTTACTTAAAAAAAAGAATAATGTTTTCAAAATACATCAAGTGGTATCAAAATAAAGGATTTTTAACGGTGAGTTTCGATCTATCTCCCTACCAAATTTCGTTGAAATCGGTTGAGTGGTGTGACCGTCCCACTCGCGAGAAAAAAAATTGGGATAAAAGTTCCTGTTTATATTTTTCCGGGATGGGCACTACCCTGTGTCCTACTCAGGGTCTCAAACTATATCCATACTTATTTCTTTCCGGTTCCATCCGCAAGAAAATAGTTTCCGGGATTAAAGTCCCGGTTTATTTTTTCCCGGGATAAGAAGTATCCTAGATCCTTCCCAGGGTCTTAAATTATGTCCCTTTCAAATTTCATCGCAATCGGTTCAGTGGTTTGGGCGTGACGGCTTCACTCATGAGAGAGAAAATCCGAGATAAAATTCCCGGTTTATGTTTTCCGGGTTTAAAAGTGGTCTATGTCTTTCCCTCGGTCTCAAACTATTTCCATACTTAGGTATATGTTTGCGGTTCCACCCGCAAGAAAATATTTCCGGGATTAAAGTCCCGGTTTATTTTTTCCCGGGATAAGAAGTAGCCTAGGTCTTGCCCAGGGTCTTAAACTATGTCCCTTACAAACTTCATCGAAATCAGTTTATTGGTTTGGCCGTAACGACTCGCGAGAAAAAAAAATCCGGGATAAAAGTCCCGGTTTGAATTTTCCCGGGATATAGAGTAGCCTATGTTACTCAGGGATACAGGAGCATTCTAATGGTGAAAGAATTTTTGAAATCGGTCCAGTACTTTTTGAGTGTATGCTTGTCAAACACACAAAAATACAAATCTTTCCTCTTTATAATATTAACTTAGTGAGAATAGTGTTCTGTGGTGTTATGCCTCCGACAGCGTTTGTGGGCGCTGTCAACTAAGATTATTCAAAATCAAAATAAAATATTCAAATTAACAGCTTGTTTCTATCTCTTCAGTTCTTCAAAAAATTTAATAAACATGGCAGATATTGACGCAGTCAGGTTTTTTGTTTTTAATTCAAAGTTCATTTGCTATTATATTATACCTACATTTATTAAAAGTTATTAGTAGTTAAGTATTCTTTCCCTGTTGACCCATTCAACCTTTACACAAATGGATATATCTACATGATTGGGCCAACTACAAAGGAAATACCTACCTATAACTGTTCCACAGAAAATAGACGTCAATGGATTATAAATGGTATGGTAGTAAGTACCTACTCAAGTGAAATATCAGAAAACCCTTTAGACCGGCGTATCTAAGGTTATTTAGAATTGTAGGTGTTTAGGGGCAGTGAAGATCACCTAATATCAGCTGAAATATCTAGAATAGAAAATATTGTCCATCATTCGTCCATAACATACCATACCAGCCCTGTATCATATATACTGCTCACTGCTGAGCACGGGCCTCCTCTACAACTGAAAGGGTTAAGGCCTTAGTCCACCATGCTGGCCTAGTGCGGGTTGGCAGACTTCATACATAGCATACACCGCCACCTACCTTTGAAATTCAGAGAACTTCTCAGGTATGCAGGTTTACTAACGATGTTTTTCCTTCGCGGTTAATGCGAGCGATAATACACAGAGAATACATACATATTTTTTTTGAAAAGTCAGAGGTGTGTGCCCTTGGGTTTTGAACCTGCGGATATTCGTCTCGGCGGCCGTTCCACTCCCAAATAGGCTGTCGCCGCTGCCATCTTTCATCATTCACGGAAAAATATTGAAACGCTGGCTCATAGCAGATACACCAACGTTAATGTACCGCGCAGACTGGCAACTTATTTTTGGAAACGTGTCCCACTAGTGTGAAACTGAATCAGTGGCGGCCTTAGATAACGCGTGGCTTGTTATGGCAAAAAAAAATAGTCCCCGATTTCAACAATTTCATAAGTAAGATGCCTGAGATCCGTTGGTCAACATGATGGGATCTAAAAAGAAGTTCTCAGTTGGACATTTCGTGAAATCCCTCCCCCAAGGTCACCGCTGTTGACAAAAGTTCCAGCAAGTCCAGCAACTGACCGTTTTATAGCTGTAGGTACTAGCTTTTGTTCGCGGCTCCACCAGCGTAAAAAAGTTTTTGCGGGATGAAAAGTAGTCTACGCCCTTTCGATTGTCTCGAATTTCATCTAAATCCGATCAGCACTTTCGGAGATGTGCACTAACAAATCAACAGAAAATCAGACAGACGCACAAACAGACAGAAAAGAATTCTAAAAATCTGTAATTTGTGTTCTATTACTTTTCTTTAGTCATCCCCTTGTTTTTTTTCTTACAATGTTCAGACACACCGTGTTCTACTGTATTATAGATAATGTTTCTCAGTAAAAACATGACGAGTGTCATCGTGACGCCTTATACAAAAACATTCCCATATAAATTTAAATAATTCCCATATAAACAGTGCGGTTTTCCCTAAAAGAGACAAAAATATATTTGTACTTATTGTATTAAATAACTAGTAGTGCCCGCGGCTCCGCCCGCGTGAAAAAGTTTTTCCGGTATAAACATATTTTCCCGGGATAAAAAGTAGCCTATAGCACTCAGGAGTAAAGTAGCTTCCTATTAGTGAAAGAATTTTCAAAATCGGTTCAGTAGTTCCTGAGATTAGCGCGTTCAAACAAACAAACTCTTCAGCTTTATAATATTAGTATAGATTTTACTAGGTACACTGGTCGCGGGATTAAAATAATAATACATTATGGCTCCTGAATTTAATAAGTACCTATTTGCATTGTACCTATATTTCATAAAGTTACTGGTGTAAAGTCTCTTGTATGAGAGAGACCCTTTGTGTAGGTAACAACGCAATGTCTCTTCTACCGCCAAGCATCTGTGTGCATGCACGGTTGTATTCGGATTTGAATTACATTGGCTACAATATCCTTCAAACCGAAACACAACAGTACATGCACACTGCTGGTTGGCGGTAGCAATAGACACTGCGGTGGTACCCACCCAGACGGACTCTTACATAGAGACCTACCACCAGTAGTAGTACCATTTAATAGGTAATGTCTCAGGGCGATGAGCGCAGTCGAATGCCACACTTTACTTTATAATTAAAAGTTCTGTATGATGTTGCTACTGTGTATGATCGGTTGTATCCTTAACAATCAGTATATAGAGGGGGGCCGAGTGGGCCGTGTCCACCCCGGAATTGGCCAGAATTGCCAGAATTGCCTGGTGGTGGGATTTTGTAGCATCCTACTAGAAAGATAGAAAGGGAGAAATAATTTATTTCGTTTTAGTAACAAAAACCTAATCTATATATATAAAAATCAATTGCTGTTCGTTAGTCTCGCTAAAACTCGAGAACGGCTGAACGGATTTAGCTTATCTTGGTCTTGAATTATTCGTGAAGGTCTAGGGAAGGTTTAAAAGGTGGGAAAAATTCAAATAATTGCCGGGAAAATCCTCAAAACAGCATTTTTCTATTTCCCATACAAACGTTTTCTAAATAAAATGGTGTAATTTATTACCGCTGCATAAAGTTCAAATTCGCGTGCGCGTTAGAAGATCTAATATCGCGTTCTGAAACTCAACAAAAGTGAAATTGAATCGCGAACAATTATAAATGTTAAGTTAAATTTCTATATTATACACATTTGCGATAGTTTTTTTATATTGAAATTCAAGCAGGAATCCTACTAATATTATAAAGGCGAAAGTTTGTAAGAATGTATGGATGTTTGGATGTTTGGATGTATGGATGTTTGTTCCTCTTTCACGCAAAAACTACTGAACGGATTTCGATGAAATTTGGCACACGGGTACATCATGTCCTGGATTAACACATAAGCTACTTTTTATCCCGAGAAAACATAAAGCGGGACTTTTATCCCGGAAAAACTTTTTAACGCGGGCGGAGCCGCGGGCAAAAGCTAGTAACTAATAAAGAAAAAGTAACAAAGAAAAATTAAATAAAAAAACAAAAAAAAAACTAGAAAATGAAGAAACAAACCAAAACCGAAATGGATCCAGCTCAGCTTTATGCTGCAACGTAAACTAAAGCGCCGATATACTACTACTATACATTTTTAAAATGAAATAAATTATAACCAATACTGCTAGTACACAGATGTCTTTTTGCTGTCTAAGACATTGGCCCCACCTAGAAAATTACTCTAGCTATGCCTGTGACCATCAGGCGAACGGCATGCTCATCTCGCCATTCTGTAGCAATAAAAAATGTTTAAAGAATCATGAAATTCATAAAAGAAGCAACTCATATTAGATTTATTAAATAATAAAAGTGGTTCGTAAAACGAAGCCCCAATCAACATGATCGTGGTAGTAGATTAATACTTTTATAAATTTACAGAAAAACGTGTAACGGTCTACGAACTTCAATCGCTTGTGATCGAAGAGGATGAGCAAAACGCTGAGAGAATTACCTCAAGACCCAGAAGTCAGAGTGAAGCGTGGCTGTGAGTGGGATGCATTTTCTGATAAGATTTAGTTGGTATGTCTGTCGAGGGTTCGCCTGGGAAGGTACCACTGCAATGTCTACTGCTGCCAAGCAGCAGTGTTCATGAACTATTGTGGTAGCACTTTGTTGCCAGCATAATTATGGGCATTATGTGACTTAACATCTATTGTCTCAGGGTGACAATTATTCAGGGGCGGTTGCGGATGACAACTTAGACGTGAGTCGGAGGAAGCCCGCAGCCGTCCCTAATGCGCCGAAGATGGCCACCGCGGAGTTTTGGTTGGTATGCCGTGCGGTGTACATAGGTTAGGGACTCGGCCCGGCGGTCGCCCGACGTTTTCCATCTCTCCGGGCGGCTCAACGTCGGGTCGTAAGGCACGGTGAACCCAACATAACCGCTCAGTCGTTCCCCTTGAACACTGGGCGGTAGTAATAATTCACTTTCTCCGCGTAAACAAAGAAAAAAAAAAGGGTGACAATTATTAACAATGACGAGTTTTGTACTTCTAAGTTCAGGATGGATTACTTCTCTTTAATATCGGTCGTGTTAAGTATAGGGATAAGTTAAGAAAAGAGAGTGTTCCGGATATTTCGTACCTGACTAGACAGTTATCACTTACCATAGAGGTGTGCGGTAAGCATTTGCCAGATAAGACCCGTACTAGAACGTGTTGAATGCTGAAAATATCGAAAGCGGTCACAAATACTGTAGCTGCGTCTAGATATTAGCCAGTTAGTACCTAAACTCAACTACAGACGGTTGGCACCACGTCAATTTCCCGGGTCAACTAGAGTATCTACCACATAATCCTCGTCATAAAGATCGTCGAGGGTTGAAATCGTTATATTTTATTATTTTCTAGATCGAAATGCAACGTCGACGGTGGGCAGCGTTTTCGTTTTCGTATTTAAAAATGTGTCATATTAATAAGGAAAATTAAAACCAAGAAATACTGGTCTTATCCAATTAATGTTTATTGTATAGCTTTGTAATAAATAAGACGCACACACACACACACACACACACACACACACACACACACACACACACACACACACACACACACACACACACACACACACACACACACACACACACTCACTCACGATTTTTATTCCCCGAAGGGTTTGGCAAAGGCGTTACTAGTGCACGCACTTTTCGCCGAGCGTATTTTGTCCCATGATGTGATAGGGTGCGAATCTATCGCCACATCGCGCATAACGTACCTTTAGAAAGAAAACGACACAATTCAAAAAATAGAAAATTGAGTTGTCATTTTTAAATGACTAAAAATATAATAAATAAGGGACCGATGTAACAGTTTTGTCGTTTACCTGCTAGAATATGGCTGTGTTTGAACTATTGTTGTATTGAGAACTTCGTAATTTTATGACGATAACTCAGTTTTCTATCTTTTTGAATTGTGTCGTTTTCATCCTAAAGGTGCTATAAATACAGCAGAATATTGAGTGGAAAAATCCAATATTAATTTGCCTGACCCTGGGATCGAACCCGAGACCTCAGTACTGCAGACGTGCCATAATACCTATTACACGGAGTCTAACATAGCTGGGAAAATTTGGGTGTGGTACGCTTCTGCCTTCCCCTGCAAAGGTAAAAGTGCGTCATGCTATGTATGAACTGTGTAGGTACCTATGTATGTTAACAAGCAATTTGAAAGCCGTCATAATTGTGCCGATCATGAAGGTTTACGATATCCCTTGCAAGTTGAAATTAGGTTTAACTTTCTTTAATATCAGGTGAAGCGTTTTTGTCGTGCCAGCATAATAAAAAACAAGTCGTCAATTTGTTTAGTATCCAGGTGCAGCATTCCCAGGCATGGCATGGCTGCGACATCCAAGATTCTAGATTTGTGGGGGACTCACTGCCCAAACTCTATAGACGGAGTGAGAGATTTCGCAGAGCACTCAACACCAAACTGTTCGAAGCTATTAAATGCAGAGATGACTTGGAGGTCCGGAGGTAATTCACAAAGGCTTTTTAAACTTCTAAGTACTTATTTCTTCGTAGAAAGATAACGCTTTATTGCCGACAGTTAATTAAATAGAACTAACATGGGTGCGCCCAGCTTTTACTACTGATGGCTTTATTTTATTTATTTATTTTATTTACACTTTGTACACATGGTATACAGGCGGACTTAATGCCGTAGGCATTCTCTACCAGTCAACCTTAGGGTAGTGTAGAGAGGGACGGAGGCAGGTGCAAAAAAAAACACAATAAATACTAATAATAAATAAATATACAATGTATATAAAGTAAGGGTAATAATAAAACAAATGTATGAAATAAATATGTTACATACCATTTTCAAAACTATATACTATATGTCGGAGACAGTGACGGCCGATATCGATACACGTAGGTTCACACAATAAAAGTCACAAATGAATTCTCTTTAACTCGCTATTTATTGTTCGTTGGTCAATTATTGCGTAATAAACTGTTCACAGAGTACAATACCACGTCAGGATTCATTATTAACTTTGGTTATTATAACACATTGCATATTGAGGCAATTACTTAAACAAACTTCGCAACTCTAAACGACTCACCTAGTAACAACCCGAATTAACATAGTAACCGCTTTACTAAGCACTGACCGATATGAAAACCACCATAGTTACCACTTATTAGTGATCTGCACCGTACTAGTTGCTTCAAATGATTCGGCACTCTTTTTATACACCCAACTGTAACTCCCACTACGAGTTCGACATACCGACTGGTTTGTCGCACGATTATTATTTTATCTTACCCGACTTAATATATTCAGACACCCTCAATGAGATTAATAAAAATGATAATTCCTTTTTATACTTCCTTCCTGTCCCGACATATATATATATCTAAAGAAAATATATATATATTATATATATAATATAATTATATAAATATATAAATACAGGGGTTATTGTCACTCGCGTCCGTAGGCTCATACTCTAGTTTCCCTACACGTGACCCCTGGGTAGTGCCAAATGACCAGTCCGTGGTGGTAGGATGCTTGCATCCGCCCGGGTAGCGACCACCGTGCTCACGGCGAAAAGACCGCCATAGTGACCCCCACAAGGGGGCCGCGTTACGGGATCAGCCTACGCTCTCCCGGTTTCTCGGGGCGCCTGTAATTGGGTATGAGGTTGTTCCGTGTGGGTAATTCCGGATCACAGTCGGGGAAGGCGTATTGATCCGCCAGCCAGGGAGACCTGTAGAAACGGTTGACCCGCTGGCCGCCCGCGGTATAGTACAGGGGCCCAATCGTGACTAACCACCTCGAGAGGCTGCCTCACCATGCCGCGCATAATCTTGGGTGGGTCCGTCGTGCCGGTTGGTGACCGGATGTGGGGTCCCGGCGGCCCATCCCGGGAGGGTACGGGGGCCCTTCCGTCCGGCGGATCAGTTCACCTATTCCTGGCTCTCGTGTTCTGGTGCCCGTTCGGCCCACTGAGTGCCCATTTACAGGCTTCCCGATGCTTCTTCACGCATCCCATCCCCCTTCATGACAGTGCCTACAAAGAAAGCAGGTCCTACAGCGGTGCACAACCCCACCACCGCTTTCACTATGGAGTTCGCCAACATCCGCGGACTCCATACCAACCTCAATGCCGTCCACCACCATCTTGAGACGGCCCGGCCTGCTTTGCTCTTCTTGACGGAGACACAGATTCGCCGTCCGGACAATAATTCATACCTGCTGTGCCCCGGCTATTCGCTTGAAGAAAACTTCAAGCCAAGGGCCGGGGTATGTTTGTATGTTCGATCGGACGTCTGTTGTCGCCGTCTGCGCTGCATGGAGGACCCTTCCTTTTCCACTTTGTGGGTGCACGTGGATTTTGGCTCCTTGAGCCGTATCTACGTGTGCCTTTACAGGTCACACCACGGGGACGATGAGACGACTCGGCTGTTCAGGTACCTCAGCCTGGCGGCGGATGACGCGCAGGTGCAGTTTCCGTCAGCGGAGATGGTGGTTTTGGGGGATTTCAACGCGCACCATGAGTTGTGGCTGGGATCCTCCAGGACTGATCATGCTGGCAGAGCTGCCCATGCATTCGCTCTGACACATGACTTGACACAACTGGTGAGCCAGCCTACCAGGATCCCGGATGTGGCGAGTCATGCGCCTTCACTGCTGGACCTTCTGCTGATGAGTCACCCGACCGGGTATCGAGTGACCGTTAGTGCCCCTCTGGGCACTTCTGATCACTGCCTGGTTGGGACGTCAATACCTTTCGCTTCACCTCCACGTCCTGTGCAGGTTAAGCGAAGGGTCTGGCATTACTCGTCGGCAGATTGGGATGGTATGCGAGAATATTTCGCATCCATCCCTTGGCGGCAGCGTTGTTTCGAGGGAAAAGATCCTTCGGCGAGTGCCGACGCTATTGCTGGCGAGGTCAGGTTAGGAATGGAATATTACATTCCTTCCTCTGAGGTCGCTAGTAAGGGCCGTGGACGCTCCTGGTTTAATCGCGCTTGCGCCGATGCTGTTGGTCAAAAACAGGCGGCGTATCGCGCTTGGATCAGGGGTCGCGCAATGAAGGATCCTAATATTGATTCCCTCAAAGCAGCTTATAACCGTGCCGCCAAGGCCTGCAAGAAGGCCTATGTTAGATCGGATGCCGCGCGGATATGTAGGATTGGGCGTGCTTTGGCCAGCCATCCGACGAGCAGCCGTGCTTATTGGAGTCTGGCCAAGGCCGTCCAGTCTAACTTCTGCCGTCCTTCACTGCCGCCGCTAAGGTATCCAGATGGATCGCTGGCACACAAGCCGCAGGAGAAAGCCACTCTATTGGCAAATCTCTTTGCGGCTAACTCCCGGCTCGAAGACTGTGGCTCTCAGCCGCCGCCGGCGCTGCCTGATTGCGGATTCACAATGCCTGATATTCGCATCAGGCAGTGCGATGTGCGGCGTGAGCTGCGGTCTCTCGACGTTCGGAAAGCCAGTGGTCCGGACGGTATACCGGCGGTGGTATTGAGAAGATGTGCAGCGGAGTTGTCTCCTGCACTGACACGCCTCTACCGTGCGTCCTACCTCTCAGGTATAGTGCCTGAATCTTGGAGGGAGGCCAATGTGCAACCGATCCCCAAAAAAGGTGATCGGACAGACCCTACCAATTACCGCCCAATCGCTATAACCTCAGTGCTATGCAAAGTCATGGAGCGGCTAATAAACACGCACTTGACCCGCTACCTGGAGAATCACTCGTTGATCGGCGACAGACAATACGGATTTCGTCAGAACCGATCAACGGGTGACCTTCTTGCGTACGTCATGCATCGCTGGGGGGTGGCGATTGATAGGCATGGCGAGGCTCTAGCTGTGAGCCTCGACATAGCTAAGGCTTTTGATAGGGTCTGGCACCGTGGTCTCCTTTCCAAGCTTCCGGCATATGGTTTGCCCGACAACCTGTGTGCGTGGATTTCTGGCTTTCTGCATGGGCGTAGAATACGTGTCGTCGTTGATGGGCACGCTTCGAAGCTCATGTCAGTAAATGCCGGGGTTCCACAGGGCTCGGTGCTGTCGCCCACCCTGTTTCTTCTGCATATCAATGATTTGTTATCACTTGGCAACATTCATTGTTATGCAGACGACAGCACGGTTCACGGGCGATACTACCATGAGCCCCCTGGTTTGCGGGTGGACACTGTGAGGAGGCGCAATGATCTTGTCATTGAGCTCAACCGGACCCTGGATCTCATTTCCACGTGGGGTTCCATGAACCTGGTTGAGTTCAATGCCAAGAAAACGCAGGTGTGTGCGTTCACGTGCAAAAGATCCCCGTTTTCTCCTCTCCCCAATCTTCAGGGTGTTCCACTCTGAATGCGGAATGACCTGAATATCCTTGGTATGGATATCCGCTGTGATCTGAATCCAAGGAATCACATCGAAGGCGTTATATCTGCCACATCTCGCAGGGTTGGAATCCTGAACAAGGTGCGTCGGTTCTTCACGCCCGGTCAAATCTTCCGCTTGTATAAAGCACAGGTACGGCCGGGTATGGAATACTGTTCGCACCTCTGGGACGGTTCCGCCCAATACTTGCTCGATGCCTTGGATGGATTGCAGCGGCGGGCCATCCGCATTGTGGATGATGCAGACGTAACGAGCAACTTGGAGTCGCTACAATTGCGGAGGGATGTGGCTTCTCTAAGCGTGTTCTACCGTCTGTATCATGGCGAATGCTCTGAAGAGTTGTTTAATCTGATCCCCTCCTCTCCTTTCCTCAGCAGAACCACGCGTGCCGGCATCCGAAGCCACAGCTTGATGGTTAAAACCATCTCGGCCCGAACCAATAGGTTCGCCAATTCTTTTATTTGCCGCACCATCAAGCTTTGGAATAGTTTACCGGCGCACGTGTTCCCTCCTTCCTATAATCCTGGGTCCTTCCGCCGTAGTGTGAAGAAGCAGCTCAGTAGGCCGGCATGATTGTGTCGAATGGCATGAGATAACTATCTGCTGCCATTCGATACTCTATCTGGACTGCATCGCGCTTACCATCAGGTGAGGTGCAGTCACTTTGCCGTGCCCGAATAAAAAAAAAAAAAAAAAAAAAAAAACACTAATAAGCTAACGAGGAGAAACTGCTACTTCAGCCAGCAATAGTTGCCGAACTCTCAATTTAAAGGCCAGGCGTGTTGAGGACGACCTGATTTCAAGCGGGAGTGCGTTCCAAAGAAGGTTCCTTTAAAGTCTTTAATCATAATTTTTGAGAGTCATCTTAGCTAGCAAGCTACAGCACAGCAGTGCTGTCTACCATCTGAGCTTTAAAGAAGTAGGTAATGAGTGCAAAAAATGTAATGAACGACTTTCTTCATGATGATATGGATTACCCCATTACCGGGTCTAGTGGGTGCCAGAACTAGAAAGGCGCCAAAGGCCTTAGGGAACGGTACAGGCTCTGTCTGACTTGAATGTCATTATTTTCAGACTCCTAGACCAAGGTGCCAATCCAAATGCGACGTGCCACAGCGAGTGCATCTCCGCGTGCCACCTGGCTGCACTCGCGGGCGGCGAGGCGCTGTCTCTGCTGCACGCGCGGCATGCCGACATGATGCGCTACGACCTACTCGGCAGGACGCCGTTGCACTTTGCTGCCTGGGAGGGAAACATCGCGCAGGTTGCACTTCTTCTTGGAATGCATAAAGGTATGGTGGATTTATATACCACGGCTTATGTTTGATATTTCTAAATATTAAACAAAATAACATATTTTTCTATAGATTCTAAGCGTGTGTCCAAATCCGAAACTTGACGGCTCGCGAGGCTTTCGCAATAACGCGTCTATTTGTCGATATTATGACGTATCGTGATATACATCTGGTGATATATATCTACCCACAGTCACCTGTGATTGTGGGTAGCTGTCAAAGAAAATTATATTTTTGGATTGTTTCAGGATTACGAGACAGAATAAAACATCAGATATCACTCGACGCGATACAAGAAATAATAGCTATTAACAGCCATTTTCAAGAATTTGTCAATGTTCGTTGTAAATTAGGAGAGGTGACACCGAAACATCTAAAAGCGTGGCAGAACAGCCTGGATCAAAACTACTTCAGAACAGAGATTAATGTAAGTAAACTCAATGAAAATAGTAATTTATAAATTATATCTGCTTCTGAACGCATAGGGTTGGGAATTTCATAGTGTCCTTTCACACTTTAGCGTATGTGTCCTACGTAAATATGATATTCAGTGACTGACTCTAAGTTATGTATTTGACCGAGTACAGAATATGCGAGTGGCTATGAAGATACTTTGTGAGAGAGTGAGAAATGAAATGCGTAAAGCTTATATATAAATACAAGAGTTGATTGTAGATTGTGGTGGGGCTGCCAGCGAACTCTTAGGTCACTTGTACGTTGAGTGGTGAATTGTTTCCGCTCTCAAGTTTCCCACGGCCAGCGTCTTGTACGTGGAATGTAAACTGTTTCGTTTCCAAGTGGTGTGGTGACGCCACAGACTGTTTATCGAAGAGTCAACTAAATTGAAGGTGCATAAAAATGTAAACCACTAGTTCCATTCAATGCTATGCGTACACAGATGGTTTGTTTCGTCGAACACATTGAGAAACAGGCCATTCAGCACGCAGTGTGAAGAAGCAATTCATCATCATCATCATCATCAACCACATAATGTCCACTGCTGAACATAGGCCTCCCCTAAACATTTACAGACATACCTGTCCAAAGCGGCCCACATCCAGAGTGTTCCTGCGACGTTTCTTCGAACTATGTGCCCTGCCCACTGCCACTTCAGCTTGCTAATCCGCTGGGCTATGTCAATGACTTTTGTTCTTCAAGGAATCTCCTCATTTCTGATTCGATCGCGTAGAGAAACACCTAGCATAGCATTCTCCATAGCTCGCTGAGTGACTGTGAGCCGTCTTAGGCGGCCCACAGTTAGAGGCCACGTCTCAGTACCGTATGTCATCACTGGTAATACACATTGATTGAAGACTTGAAGAAGAAGCAATTAGGCTGTAGATAATGCGACAAAATTGTACCGAGCAAGAGATGATGGACTGATCATGAAGATGATTATTGTAGGTGGTAGGATATTTGTATCTACCCGAATAGCGACCACAGTACCTACACAAAGTGTAAAATCTGCCATACCCAAGTGTTCAAGTATCACCTAATGTATATTTGAATCGGTTTGATCCTTTGGCTTTGCGTAGAGATGTAGCGTCACTCTGCATTTTCTATCGCATTTACCACGGAGAGTGCTCTAAAGAATTGTTCGGACTTATCCACGTTGCTGTACACCGTGGCAAAACTCCTAATTCCATCCACATCACCTCGGGGGCTGGCAATCCACCACAGAACGTTTCTGCCGAAATTTTTACCACGTCCTAAGAAACCGTGGAACTAATTGCTGCCAGTAGCATTTCCGGACGGATACGACCTGGCGACCTTTAAAAAAGTGCGTATTTTACATTTAAAAGGCCGCAACGCATCTCTTTGCCCCCTGGTATTGCAGATGTTCACGGACGTCGGTGATCACTTACCATCTAGTGAATTGTATGCTCGTTTGCCCCCTACATGATTAAAATAATCAAATAGACTGGCATAATTGCGTCAACTGGTGTGGAATATTCATTTATTATAAGTCGATGCCCTACCTGAATCCAATTCCATTTACCATTAGGTGCATTAATGTCACTTTGCCATGCTTTCATAAAAAGAGATATCACGTCTCTTGCTGATATTCTCCTTGGGTTTCACTTAAAATCAGCTAAAGTCACTTTGCTTCGTAATCTTTTATTGCAGCTACCGTTGATTCAAACCGGCTGGACTCCGCTGCATGCGGCTAGTGCGAATGCTCGACAGCACTGTGTTCGTCTCCTGCTCGCTGCGGGTTCGGACCCGAATGTACGAGACTTTAGCGGGAGATCAGCTCTTGATGTCGCTGGCTTTGCTTACTATAACGGACGACAAATAAATCCAAATAAGTGAGATTTTATCGAACATCTATACTAATATAAAGATGAAAAGTTTGTTTGTAGGTTTGTAGGGACTAATCTCTAGAACTACTGAACCGATTATAAAATATAATAGGTAGCTAGGTTACGCCTAAGTGTTACAGGTTTTTTTTCTGGGAGAATATAAAGACGGTCTTTTGTCCCGGAAAATCCTTTTCACGCTGCCGGAGCCGCAGCTTCTTCTGATTTGAACTGCTAAAATATTACAAGAAAGAAAGAAATACAAGACCAGAAAATACACGTATCCGAGTACATATTTTAAACAAAGCTCTCCGTCGCGTCTGTCTGTGTTTCTGTCTGAACGCAATAAATGCAAAAATGTCCAAAAGGATTTCGATGAAATTTGGTATTGAGGTAGTTTGAGACCCTGAGGAGGACATAAACAAATTTTTGTTAAATACACAGCGGAAGACTTATCTCGGAAAAAGTCATGGCGAAGCCGCGAGCAAAAGCTTGTATAAAATAATGATTAATATTAAGAACAATTTTCAGCTTCGCGGAAGTAATAAAGCTCCTTCTTGAAGCCAATCCTGCAAACAGAAGCATAAATCACATAAAATTATCTCAGACTCCGCTCCACACAGCAGTAGAGGTGGGAAGCATTGAGGGTATAACAGAGTTATTAGCCGCTGGAGCGTCTGTGTCCAGCCTGAACAGGGATGGACTGACGCCGCTCCACCTCTGCGTTAAGAAGAAACTAAAGGATCATCTGCAGGTACAAATTATAATTTTAATCGATTGTAATGCAATAATAAGAAACAAGAAAGAAAGAAGCCCCTACTATAAAGAAACGTAGTGCAATACGCTTGTCTCAATATTGAGGATGATTAAGCTTGCGTGAACTTAAAGTAACTTTGATGGCAGAACTTGTCCAGTGCAGGGTTACTTCTACCCAGTGGCTGGGATTGTGTCGAAGCGTTCTTAATGAAATTATAATCAAATCAGCTTTAAAATCAGTCCAATCATTTCGAAGTTACGATGCCACTGATTTACTAACTTACGTCATCCCTCTCTTTGCGTCGGAGTTAAAAAACAGGTCAATTTGTTACAGATTTTACTAAACAAGGACTTAGAAAACACGGCTGTCGTGGATAAAGGTGGCCGAACTATTCTCCACGCGGCCGTCCGCGCTGATTGGTTTCAAGGAGTTTGTATCGCTTTGTCAGCAGGAGCTCACCCTTTAGCAATAGTAACTAACTTTCGTTCATTTCCTAGTTTATTTGATTTAAGTAGGGTGCCAAAAAAAATCATCCGTTCTTTGAGTTTGTTTCTATTTACCGAGAAACTCTTAGCAGAAATAATTAGCTTGTGATCATTATTCAAAGGCGGGTTCATGTCAAATTCTGTCGATGGTCTTGTACAAGACGGCTTATCTGGGTAGTTCGGTACGTAGTGATAATCTTGGTGATACTCTCATAATGCAATTGGTATCTTCATACAAAGGTGTGTTCAGGTTTGAAGGATATTGTTTTTAGTGTAACTAATGGGCATTATCATTCTTGATACTTCATGCCTTATGCTTATATTAGCAAGTTTATGCAACAATATATTATCGCAAGAACATGCGACTCGAAAAAAGATATACAAGAGGCAAAATTTGCAGTAGCTAAGTTGCCGTGATTGCTTACACCATAAAAATCGCTTGGCGAAGATAACTTAGGCAAGTTCTCTTGCTAACCTAAATCCCACTTTAGGATGATGAACAATGATAATAATAATGCAATGCCACGCAGAGTATTTTTATTCAAAGTCCTGGATGGATTTTTATAGTTCATAATTGATGTTGCTAACAATTAGGCGAGTGGCTTGCTCGTCTTGTCATTCAATTGAATAAAAAGACCTCAAAGCTTATTCACTTTTGTACTAATTATTCTAAATATATTTTGATGACGATGTGTTCATTTTTTTGCTTATCAAGTCATTTAACTATAAATATAATATTTTAATAAATTGCTATAACTTTGTAATAGTTTCCATAATTCCAGGCACATAATAGAGAGACGCCACTCCATTTAGCTGCCGCTCGCGGCAACGTGGATATCCTCAGCGAGATCCTCGAAGCCCCTGGCATCAGAGAAAGTATTAACTTAAAAAATGGATTACACAAAACGGCTCTCTTCAAAGCAGTTGAAAAAGGACATGTTGAGTGCGTTAGAAAACTTCTAAAGTACGGAGCGTCTATCTCAGAAGCTACACCTCATAAAGTTAACGTATTACACGTAGCTGCTAAACTAGGCCACGCGGACATTGTAAAACTCATACTTGAGCATAGCTACACCGTCACAACAGATATCATAAACTCAAGAACAGCTCACGACGGAAAAGGTTTCGGTCCTATACATTTTGCCGTTTGGATGAATCATCCGGAATGTGTTAAATTGCTGCTTTCGAAGAATGCTTGCCTAATTCTGAAGACTTCGTGTGGTCCCGATAAGTGGTCCACTCCCTTACATATAGCTGCTATGAAAAATAATTTAGAAATAGCAAAGATCCTGCTGAAATTTAGTACGGCGATAGTGCACGAAGTGAATTATCTAGGATGGACTCCATTGCACACAGCAAGTCACTACAAAAGTCGGGATGTGATCTTCTTCCTTCTAAAGGAAGGCGCTAACTTGGCAGCCATTACTAGAGGGCAGACAATGCTAAGGAAAACAGCCATGGAAATGATAATGAATAACTTGTCCAAACCCACTGAGTTCATGGAAGAAGTGTTTGATTCTTGCATTCATGGTAACAACTTGAGCCTGCACGATCCTCAATGCCAAGTGACAGTTGATTACAGCATTTTGATTACCGATACCAAAAAAAGTACGCTTTCGAAAACGTTACCTGATTATACATTACCTATTAATTATAAGATGGGCCAGATCACTGTTGTAGACGCGATCGTCGGTTCCGGGAACAGACAAAAGCAGAATAGATTGCTTCTTCATCCTTTAATAGAAAGCTTCCTATGTTTGAAATGGAGGGCATTATTGCCGTTCTTTTGCATGATAATTATAGTGTATCTCGCGTTCGTGATATCTTTGACTGGTTTTATATTATCCACGTTCTATGACACAGATAGGGAGGTGTCTATTGTATATACTTACGACTCGGGGCCATGGGCTTCAATTACCTTTGCTGCATTGAGTATACTGGTCATACAAGTAAGTACATTTGAGAAAACATCTAGTTTAATACTAATTTAATTGTTATTTGTCAAAAATAGGACCAAATACGAAACATATTATTGTCAGCTATGCTTCCTAGTAAATGGTAATGAAATGAGTACTTATTGAAGATTTTCTTTTAAATCTTCTCTTTTTAATCCACTAAGTAGTTTGAATAATTTGTTTTTAAAATAACATGCTGTCCTATAATTATTATAATCCTAGAATTTTAATAAGAACTTATATTTGTTACAGGAGGGGTTTTATTACAAATTTTCGCGTAGATATTTCGGGCAATTCGAGACTTGGGTAAAATTATCAACCATCTTTCTGGCTATAATCCTTATGATGTACCACGACGCTAGGTATTTAGACAAAGTTTGGTACAGAAACGTGGCTACAATGGCGCTTCTTCTCTCCTGGGTGGAGCTGATGTTTCTGTTGTCCGGATTTCCCACATGGGGCTACTATGTACCGATGTTCAGCCTGGTATCTTCAAACGTGGTTAAGGTAAGATATTTTTAAGCGATACGAAAGGAAACAATGATTTGCTAGTCACGTCTTTTAGTTATTTTATTACAATAGTGTCTTCTCACTGCGCCATAGCAATAGTTCTATATTATGACTACCTACTTCTTCCTTACATAGTAAAAAAAGTCGCCTGCCGCTTTTTTGTGCTATCTCGACAATGTGACCCCACTTCATCTGATGGTCAGTGAAGTGGGATAGAGTGTTGTGTGACGAGATATGATTATCGTCAGTCGACACTATGTCGGGCTGTGGGAACCGAATATACACCTGCGTGGTTCACTATGGAGGGTTTTAACATCTTGTGTACCTTGGGTGGTGGTTATCCGGCCGGATACAAAATGTGTCCTACTACCGAATGGATTTCGATGATTTTTTTTTATAGACGTAGTTTGAGATCCTGGGAAGGTTTTAGGTTCTACTTTTTATCCCGGAAAAATAATAACGGGATTAAAAAAAAGAGAATTCTGTCACGCAGGTGAAGCCGTGAGGAACTTTCCTGTAATATGGAGAAGTTTGTTAACTTGTAATTAAAACTCTTGTTTCAGATCCTCTTGACCTTTGGTTTCCTAATAATCGGGTTCTCACTAAGCTTCATGATCGAGTTCCACGCTGAGGGACCGTTTGAAAACCCTTTCGCCGCCCTCGTCAAGACTATGGTGATGATGGCATCAGAGTTCGACTACGACGACCTCATAGATAATATAAAAGGAAAGAAAGGACTTGCACCATCTCTCATCCCCGTTCGTATCATCTTCCTAGGGTTTCTGATATTCACCGCAATAGTCCTCATGAACTTGATGGTAGGTGTGGCGGTGAACGACTTACAAAACCTAGAATTCCTAGGCAACATAAGGAAGATCGAGAAGCAAGTGGATTTTTTAGCTTTCCTTGAAAACATAAGGAAATATCTACGCTTACATAGACTCCTGCCGGCGTGAGTTCTTAAAAAGTTTATAGTCGAAAAGAAGATAACTCTATGTCCAAGTGAACAGTCGTGTAAATACTATAGGAAACTACCGAGGCACATACGGGAGTCTATATTTGAAATAGCTCAAGAACAGAAACGACACACAGATGAAGAACACGATACAAAAAATTACAACACGAAACTAAATGAGATTTATAAAGCTATTGTAAAACAATCCAACGAGGAGGAATTAATCACTCCTAAAGTATTAGTAGAGGATCAACAAAATGGAAAACAAGATATGGAATTACTTGTAGCGGAATTAAAGAAGCAACTTGATTTGCATTTTGAAAGAACGATTGAACTTTTGAATATTAAAACGGATAGTAAGCTTAACAAACTAAAAGGAGATGCTTAAATTCAAGTACATAACATGAATCCAATAAAAAAGAAAAGCAAGAGCTTGAATATATTCCTGATGTTAAGTACGGTGATTACCTACAAATAGACAAAAGCCGAGTTTGTAGGCACATTATAAAATAAAAAAATACGAATATCTATCGTAATTATTATTGTGGTTTGTAAATAAGATTTTATGTTTTTTACCATCAAACGATGATTTAAATGTATTTTTATCATTTAGATCGGTCTTTCATTTTAGTGACTGAGCGTACGATTTCGTTAAGCTGTTTGTTAAGTGTTTTTCATTGTATTTAAATAACGAGACGAGCATGCCGCTTGCCTGATGGTAATGGATACAACCGCCTATAAACAATACCAACACCATAGAACTTTGTGACGCCACTACGGTTGAACAGTAGAAAATGCATCAGCATAAATAAGTTTATGAAATACTTAATTAAATTTTAAAAGAGCTGCTTGATATCTCACTTACCATAAGAAGTGCAACGATATTAATTTCTTTAAAAATAAATTACTTCTTTGGGTCAGGTTGAGGAAGTGCTAATATCTATCAGAAGTAGGTAATTTAAAAAATAAACAAACTGGTTAAAAATCTGTTAAGTTGAACCTCTATTAAATGGAAAAATATAATTTATGTCTTCCCTGAAAAAAGGTATAAAGTTACAAAATGCCTAAATATGAGGAATAAGGAGAAACACGCACAAAATTACAGAGCCTACTAGATCAAACATTGTAGTATATATTTTTATAACGTTTAATTTTATAAAAATATATTTGGTTTATAATATTATTAATATGTTACGGTCTTATAAAAAGAAAATACGCAAAAGGGATATGCCAAAAGTTTGTATCAAGCACCGACTATATGGCCCCTATGGTCGCTGGTATCAAGTTACGATTAATCAATATTATTAGCTAATACAAATTTCATTTGAGGTTACTCTCTCGTACGCGAAGCAACAAGCAGGTACCACCGCTATCGGGCGTCGCGGGCGGGTGGCAGGGGGCTGTCTGTCTTTAGTTTTGTGTGTTTTGGCACATTGTTGTGACCCCCGTTATGGACGGCAGCGTGGCAAGTAGGCCTCACGCTGTCGTAGACGCTCAGAGCGTCCTTCAGTGCGCGGGGGCTTCTGAGCCCGCCCCCCCACAAAAGGAGACGAGCCGCACTAGGCGGCACCGCGCAGGGGCGGTTGCGGACGACAACTTAGACACTTCACGTCCGAGAAAGCCCGCAGCCGCCCCTAATGCGCCGAAGAAGGCCACCGCGGAGTTTTAGTTGGTATACCGTGCGGTGTACATAGGTTAGGGACTCGGCCCGGTGGTCGCCCGACGTTTTCCATCTCTCCGGGCGACTCAACGCCGGTTTGTAAGGCACGGTGGCCCCAACATAACCGCTTGGTCGCCCCCCACGAAGGCCGGGCGGTAGTGGTAACGCACTTTCTCCGCGAAACCAAAAAAAAGGTACCACCGCTATGTCTATTTCGGCCGCCAAGCCACATTGTTTTCCGTTTTACAGGACTTTGAAGAGCGAACAGCTAAGACAATTAACAGGATCTGCGTGTGCCACAGTGTGGTTGGAGTTTTATTCATACGAAATGGTAGGTATCTTACTTCTTACGTGCCGTAGTATCCAATAGTTGTATCAACCGTGGTCTGGTAAAGCTAAGGTTCTTATTACACTGGACGAATTCCCTTACAATTATCATGATAAGAGCCTTGACTTTACTTGACCGTGGTTTTAACCACCTGGCCTTAAGGATCTTTTTACTTATCATTAACGTGAAAGTTGCTAAAGTAAAGAAAGTTTGTGAAGAGGTTATTTATCTATGAAAAGTAAGTGGCATTCTGGTAAAGCTCATCATGAGGGCCCTGAGGCCTAAGATTAGCAAAAATAGTTTATATTATCGTTCATTTACAGGTTTTTCTGAAATGTACACTTTGCCAGAGACAATGGCACAGGTGGCATCAGTTAAACTACCTCAACTAACTTCTGCTATACACCGAGCGGTCACAGAATTGGTAACATTTGTACTTACCCTTTAAATCTGGCGATGTTCGTATAGGGAACCCATTATAATAAAACTTATAATTTTAAAATACGAGTATGTCGCTTGCCTGGATGTTTTATTTGATGGCATTGAATGACGCGACAAGCATGCCCTTCGCCTGATGGTAAGCGATACGACCACCCATAAACAGAAGCAACACCATCCAGCACCTCGAGTTACAAAGTACTGTGTGGCATTCCACTGCGCGCGTCATTCTGAGACATAAGATGTTAAGTCTCATTATGTCCTGTAGTTACACTGGCTACAATGTTCTTCAAACCGAAACACAACAGTGTAAGCACACTGCTGTTTGGCAGTAGACATAGACATTGCGTTGGTACCCACCCAGACGGACTCTTCCATATGAGAGACCTACCACTAGTAACGTAAACAAAACTACCGCCCATAAACAGTATCAACACAGAACTTTGAACTAAAAAGTACTGTACACACACACACATACACGCACTCACGCCTTATATCCCCTAAGGGGTGGGCAGAGGGCAGAGGCGCAACTAGTGCACCCACTTTTCGCCGTTATTCCGTCCCATGATGTGATGGGGGCGAGCCTATCGCTATATTGGGCACACATTCCAGACTCCGGGCTGAGTCTGAATAGAAAAATCCAATATCATTTTGCCCGACCTGGGGATCGAACCCGAAACCTCAGCATTTCAGTCGTACCATAATACAACTACGCCACCGAGGCAGTCGCTCGTCAACCTTAGAAATATAAAGTTAAGTCCCATTAATTACGCTGCTTCTTTGGTTTATTGGCAGCGTATATGGATGTGAGCGGTACTAGATTCGATTCCCAGTTCAGGCAATCCTACGTCTATGTCTAGTGGTAGTAGGTATCTCGTATGCGAGGGGTCGTCAGTGTAGGTACCATCGCAATGTCTGTTTCTACTACCAAACAGCAGTGTGAATGCACTATTGTTTGACTTGAAGGATATTGTAGTCAGTTTAACTACTGGGCATTACAGGATTTAACATCTTTGTCAGGCGAACGGCAAGCTCCTTTTCTTATTGAATTGCAATAAAAAAAAGATTTTCTAACACGGAAAAAGCCATAGTTTACCTAAAATGCATGTCCTGTAGAATATTCAAGATGAGCTGCTTGCATTCAGAGTTGAGACGAAGTCAATGGAGATTTTGGCAGCTGCAGGGCCGGGATTCACAGCCTGCGTAGTGCATAAAGTCAAGAGGAAGAAAAAGCAAAATACTGTGCGAAAGTAATTTGGTTTCAAAATATACAGTCTCAAATTAATTTATATGAGAATAAAGACCAAATGTGTGAATTGAAAAGTAGGTAATTAATGAACGTCTTTGGGGCTGACCGAGCTTTGTATCAGAATAATATAAAAGTTAAAATCGATAATTATATTTATTTTATGGAGAATTTGTAATTTAAAATCTTTTAATATTAATTTTTATTTATTATGATGTAGCTGTTGGTTTTCTAATAAATAAACAAAATAAAAATATAAAATAATTTCACAAGCAGCTTGTATCATCAATACCCTTAATCTATTTGTATTCCGTTTATAAATTGCACTTCCAAGTATCTTGGAAATATAATAATTAAATCATGAAATGAATAATCCTGTTTATATCCGTGGTTTACATTTTCCTAAAATTCTATTGTTATTACCCAATTATCTTAAGCACAGTTCATACCGCGCAAGTATTTTAATTGAATGATTAGTAACTAAACGTGTTTGAACACCGAATTTGCAGAATTTTAGTGCAGACATGTTTCATTACTAAATTACTAGCGACACGACTAAACTACGAGCGTAGGGTTAAATGTTTTTTTTTTATTTTGCCAATTTGTTGTAATTTCGTGATTTTAATAAAAAAACGACGGCTTAAGCAATTAAGCAGGCCAGCCTAACTTAACCTACCGTCCAGGAATGTTTATTTCACATTACATTTCAATCAAATACTATCAGGTGCAGTGAGGCCAATTTGCAGTGTCATCGAAAAAATAAAATTAGCCTAACCCGCCAAAACAACAATGTTGCCAGAATGAAAAAATGGGCTAAGCCCGGTTAGGCTATTATGTCTTAATTTAAAATGTTTAGAATGATAATTAATTATCGAAAACCCCGGTGAACTAACTTTGGGAATTTCTGGGTATAGGACAAGACGAGATGGTCGCGTTCGTAGTTCAAACCGTGGCAGTCGAGATTTGAGCGGGCACAGCTTAGTCTTAGTAGTTCACTGTCTTCATAAAGTTAAGAAAGGTCAAGCGGTAATACGCTAGTGAACGGAAAATTAACTTAAAGGTAAAAAAAATACTTTATTCATCACGTAGCTGAATATAGTTGCACTTATGCTAAGTTAAGATTTGACATTAGATTAATACATTATTAAGAAGACTGCCTTGGTGGCGAAGTTGTATCGGTGTGACTGCAGTGCTAAAGTCTTGGGTTTGGTCTCCGGGTCGGGCAAAGTAATATGTGGATTTTCTAGTCAGAATCAGTTCTCGAGTGGAGACCACGTACTGGCAAGCGCAGCGTCAGCCGTCCATCTGCAAGGTGGACAGACGACTTGATAAAGGTCGCAGGAACGCGCTGGATGCAGATCGCTTTTGACAGGTCCATCTGGAAATCTTTGGGGGAGACCTATGTTCAGCAGTGGACGTCGTGTGGCTGATGATGATGATGATGAGCCCGGAGTCTGGAATTTGTGCCCGATTGACGATAGGCTCGCCCCCTATCACATCATGAGACGGTATACGTACGGCGAAAAGTGGGTGCACTAGTTGCGTCTCTTCCTATCCCTTCGGGGATAAATAAATTATTATTAAGTACAATTAACTTACTAATTAAGCAATTCTCTAGACTTTAATGTACAACCTTGTCTTCTGGGCTGTTTGCTGTAAATAAGAATGAAAATCTCGACTAACCTTTTGAAGGACACTCGTGATGAATGGTTAGCTAAAACAGTAAGTAAAGAGTATTTAAGAAACAATATCTGATTGGGAAATTGAATAATAAACGAATACTTAAATAATACTTAAATGACTGCCTCGGTGGCGTAGTTGTATTACAGTACGACTGCAAAGCTGAGGTCTCGGGTTCGATTCCCGTGTCGGGCAAAGTGATATTGAGTTTTTCTATTCAGTATCAGCTCGGAGTCTGGAATTTGTGCCCGATATGGCGATAGGCTCGCCCCCTATCACATCATGGGACGGAATGTCGGCGAAAAATGGGTGCACTAGTTGCGCCTCTGCCTACTCCTTCGGGGATAACAGGCGTGAGTGTATATGTATATGTATGTATATACTTAAATGATTTCATAGACTGCTAAGTGTTGCTTGCGACTTCGCCCGCGTAAAAAGCCTTTTCCCCTACTGTCCTTAAAGTTGTACAGCGTGCACGACGCCAGTGGTATCTATTTTAAGAAATCAGACAAAAAGACATTATTTCTCTTGAGAGCACATTACAGGAATAAAAAGTAGTCGATATGTTAATCCAGGACATGACCCGTGTGCTGAATTTCATCCAAATCCGTTCAATAGTTTACTAATAACAAACATCCAAGCATTTTCAAAAACATTTATAATATTAAGTAAGAAGTAAGATAGGATAATATTTATTAGACTGTCTCAGTGGTCTAGTTGTACCTAATTACTCGTCTTATAATTTTATGTTATTTATTTATTTATTAATATTCGGGGAACAAACAGAACAATATTTCCTTAAACTAGATTTACATTAAAATATATTATAATCTAGCAAAGTTCCCACAGTAAAGTAGCACATCTTGAGCCAAAAGAGTGAATAAACGCGGTTATTGAAACATTAATAAAAAAAAGAGAAGAAAAGAACGAGATGAATCAATAATATTACATCGTTAAGAAATGTCATGCCAGAGAGTATTCAGCTTAAGAGCCAGATTTCAATAATGCTAGAACTAAAGTTCTCAAATTTAAATTTATAATTTGTTTTCAGAGCGCCTCAATAAACACTGTAAATCCTATAATAGATAGAATAATGGAAGACGAGTCAGTGGAGGGCGTTATTATGACCAATAAGGAAGGTAGCTACCTATTTCCAACATGATTATCATAAGCATCATTCTATTCTGTTATGTCGCGCGAGAAACTCTCGTATTATTTGTGGTTGAGGTTTTATATTCCATTGTCTTTTTCTCCCTTGTGATGCTTGCTTGTGTCCAACGCAGTACTGAGAAGCATGGGTGTAGCTAAAGGAATTTTCTAGGGGGTCAGTGTCTTAGACAAAAAAAAAATGACTTCTGTGTATATGCCAGCTTTAATAATTTTGGTCGTTTTAAAAATTTATAGAAATAGTAGGACGCTTCATAATCCTGTGGGTTGGCACCAGGCTATTCTGGGGTAGGCACGGTACCCGGCCCTGCACTATATTAGCTTATGCCGAGAACACCGAGATGACAATATGACCGTAGCAATGAATTTACTGTGTTTCTGTATCTACTTTACGCCTGATGTCCCATCTTAGCTACCAAGATCTTGAACAGATTGGCGCTATTGATGAAGGTGAAACGCCAATATATTTGAAATTGTCCATTGTCTTCCGCGGTCATTTCTGGTGGTTGTGTTTTTTGAATTAAGAATAACCTCCGATTGTTTATGGTAATGGTAGACTAATCTTCTTCGTAACGTTTCCGAAGGTCGTTCGAAATTTGAATAATTTTATTTTTTAATTAATAGCAGCTGCGGCCTATCGTTTAACAGCTATTTGTATTGTATGACTTTCAGGTGCTCCAATATTAACCAACGTTAGTCTGACTACGGCCACAAATTACGGATTATCGTTTAACAAATACGGAAATTTGGCGCAGAACTACATTAAAGAATTGGTTAGATATTTAAGATCTTAATTGTAGTATAGTTTATTTTGTTCATAGCTTTATAGAACAGTGCACACATTATGTACCGACTCATGTACACTATTTGGAGGAAACTAAACAGAAAGTTTTATTACCGCCGTATTCAATCAGCCCCCTCCCCACATACAAAATGTCAGCCTTTTAATATTTTTTCTTTAGTCTTATTTTAAGGCAGGGCTTGAAATAATGGTAAAAAGTTGGTATCGTTATGGCTGCTAGAGGCAGGTATCGGTAATTAATAAGGAACGTTAACCATTTAACGTTATTCGTCAAACTTTTACCGTTAAATATATATACCGTTCATACATAAATTACCGATAATTTTATCGTTATGACTATATTTCGTTACCATCGCTCTCGTTCACTCGTAAAGATTGAGAAAACACATGACACATTGAGATAATACGGTGTGAACTACAAATCTGTTGTATGTATACAATTAAAATGATGCCTACATTGTTTGTTATAATAATTTGAATCTGTTGAAAATTAAATTTGATATTTGATGGTAATTGTAAAATGCTAGCAAGGCTTAAAAAGTTATATAATACAAACAAATTTAGATAAGGGAATATATTCGTAAAGGACATTTCCAAAAATGGGTCTGAAAATTTAAACAAGACAATTTATATATATTTGGATAGAAGTTCTGAAAACTAGCCTTTTGCTATAAATAGTTAAATTTTAAAGACCTCCGATTTTGAGAGACATGCTTTTTGTTTGGCTTGAAAACCACACTTAATATGAATGTTTTAAAAAAAGTTGGTTATGAATGGAGGGGTCTAAAAATTTTTTTTTGATGGATCTAAGTTTCATTTGTTGCCCTTTTAATATCCCCAAAGTTTGAGCCTGTTTAGATTTTGAGGCCCAGCACCCATAAAAAAAGCGGACATCCCTTTAAAATTAAATTACAATGCAGTTATTTGTTTGTGAATCAGACCCGGTTTGCGTTTGGGTAGGTTTGGGTTACGTTGGGTTTAGGTTTTGGTTAGGTTTGGATTATGTTTGGGCTTGGTTTAAATTGGGATAGGTATTTGGTTTGGATTAGGTTTTGATTAGGTTTGGGTCAGGTTCAGATTTTTTTTTGGAGGTGTCCCTGCACTGCTGCAATCAACACCATGGGAGACCCGCTAACGGTATACTGGAATCCCCCGGCTTAACGACTGCAGGGACCTGGGAAGGGACTGGGAGAGGGGAGGATTGGGGGTTGGGAATTATGTGGGGGTGGTAAATAAAAATGTGTTCTCTGATTTGCCGTGTACTCTGATGGTTTCATGTGTACTCTGTGCCGGCGATATTGAGGTGGTCATTTTAGTGAGCTTTGTTGCATACTGGGTAAGCCGTAAGTTGTAAATTGATGTTAGTTTAACATAAATCGCCGGTGTAATTATGAATGTGATTGAGGTATGTGTTTATCTAATGAGATAGGTGAGGTGGGATGGAGTAGTTCATGGTTGTTGTTGTTGATTGTTGTTGTGTGTGAATTTTTTTTTCAATAAAGTTCAAAAACAAAATTCCAATAAAGTTCTTAACTCTATAACAAATATATAATTTACTGCACGCTTAGTTATTGGGCAGCATGAGGGCGCACGGACAACCCTCATGCCGCCCAATAGTGGCTTACATATTTACAACTTAATCTATAATCGTTCCAGCATGATACGAGGTGGTGTTGTTTAATGCTAGATGTATTCTATACATTACATATGTGCAAAGGAGATGGATTTGACTTAGTTATTGGACAGCGTGAGGGCCACCCTCACGCTGTCCGACATGGTTTAAATATCTAGGACTTTATGTTGGTGAAAGCGTGATACAAGGTGATATAGTCTATTTTATACACCTTTAGGATGAAAACGACACAATTCAAAAAATAGAAAATTAAGTTGTCCTTTTTAAATGACTAAAAACTAGTCCCTTATTTATAAAACTATTATAAAAAAGGGACCGATATAACAGTTTTGTCCTTTTCCTGCTGGAATATAGCTGTGAACCTCGTTTTAAATAATTTTATGAAGATAACTCAATTTTCTATCTTTTTGAATTGTGTCGTTTTCATCCTATAGGTGCGAGTTCTTCAATCTATCGTACATCGTATATGTGGCATGTGCGTAGCATGTATTTTTATTCTTTTTTTTTATATTATTCATCATATATAGGCTGGGCGTAGGAGAGACCGTGGCGGGTTACTAAAAATGTGATTCATCCTTTTTTTTCCTTATAACTATCTAACAACTAATGCCTACAATTATATACAAAACTAGTAGTGCTCGCGGCTACGCCCGCGTGAAAAAGTTTTTCCGGGATAAAAATATTTTCCCGGGATAAAAAGCCTATAGCACTCAGGTATAACTGTGCACTCAGAGTAAAGTAGCTTCCTATTAGTGAAAGAATTTTAAAAATCGGTTCAGTAGTTCCTGAGATTAGCGCGTTCAAACAAACAAACAAACAAACAAACTCTTCAGCTTTATAATATAAGTATAGATAATATTTACAGAACCGGATATACACAGGCTGATTCCGGAACGCGACCCACTCACGTGAGCCACTATAGCGGGTTTTAGCGCCCGTGTACGGTGGTCGCTATCCGGGCGGATACAGATGGTATCCTACCAGCAATGTTCGTATGTAGTGTAAGTCGCGTGTTGAGTATATGAGTATGTGTATATATATGTGTGTTGTTGAATATGTCAGTGGTTGTTTTCAGTGGTATAGCGGGGATGATGTACAGTATGTTTACTGGTTCGGCCCGATTGCACTATTATATTCATACGCCATACGCTATGTGTTGCGTCCCGGTTACTGTCAGCTGTAGTCAGCCGAAATCAGCCACCGCAGGCTGATTCTAGCTGATTTTGCTGCATTTGGCTGATCCCGGCTGATTAAGCTGATTACGCTGATTTGCTGTCAGCCGCTGTCAGCCAAATCAGCCACCACAGGCTGATTCTAGCTGATTTTGCTGCATTTGGCTGATCCCTGCTGATTTAGCTGATTTTGCTGCATTTGCTGTCAGCCAAATCAGCCTCCGTCAGCCAAATGCAGCAGATCGCTGCTGATGAAGGCTGATTCGCTGAGTCTGTTAATGTGGCTGATATTTTTATGTGGCAGATAAGGGTGTGTATTATGGAGAGTGTATGAGGGAGGTATAGTTAGGGGTGTGCGATCCCCTTGTAATTAATATACATCTTAAGACTAACTTACAGTTTAAAGTGGTATTGTTAAATGCTATGTACTTATTAAAGTAACTACTCTACATACTACTCTACAGCGCTGGTGACGCTGCCGTGTCGCAACCGAGTCGTAGCTTATGAAGCGTTGTACTCCTTCAGTTGCAAACCACGGCGTGCACCAGTCGATTGAATGACTCAATACATTTATCGTTGTTGGTTAAATCCATAACATTGTAGGGATTGAGGTCGAAATGATGATATGTTGCCTTGTGGCGCTGGCGAACTGCTGCGAAGCGCGGGCAGTTCTGTAGCAGGTGTTTGAAGTTTTGTGTCTTGTAAGAGCTGCACTGACACATTTGGTTTGAGTTGGGTTAGGTTTGGATTGTGTTTGGATTAGGTTTGGGTTAAATTGGGTTTACGTTTGGATAAGTTTTGATTAGGTTTGGATTAGGTGTGGATGAGGTTTTTAAGGTTTGTAAGTAGGCGGTCCTGCAGTCAACAACAGGGGAAACCTGCGAATGGGATACTGGAGTCCCCCAGCTTGACGACCGCAGGGGCCTGGGAAGGAAGTGGAAGAGAAGAGAAGGGTGGCTGTATGGGTAAGGGATAGAGGAAAGGAGGGATTGGGGGAAATATTGGGCAATAAATGGTTTGACTCGGGTGTTTGATGTGTTCTGTTAGGTTAGTGTGGTTAGTAGTTAGTTCGTCGAATTATGTTACTTTTGTTTCATACTATAGTAGGTAAGTTGATATATCGTTGGCACTGGAACTTGTTGAGGTGTTCATAACAGAGTGAACAAAATGAATAGGTGTTTGCATATAATGGTTATAGTAGTGGTGAAGTAGTTCTTGGTGTTTTTTTTCCTACGATTTCCAAATTTAGACTTATATTCTTAGATCTTTAATTTGTGTGACTTACTGTTAGGTTGATTTTACATAATATGTTCAGTGCAAACTATAGTGCAAATGGATTTTACTTAGTTATTGACAGCATGAGAGCGATTCTCATGTTGTCTGATACCGCTTATATATCTAGAACTTATGTTTGTGACAGCTTGGTACGAGGTGATGTCATTTGTTCGTGCGTGATTTATTGCTAAGTTGATATTATACATGTCGGGTAATTCCTTTTTATTAATCTCGTTGAGGGTGTCTGAATATATTACGTCGGGTAAGATAAAATAATGATCGTGCAAAAAAACAGTCTGTATATGTCTAGCTAGTAGTGAGAGCGACAGTTGGGTGTATAAAACGGGTGCCTAATCATTTGAAGCAACTAGTTCGGTGCAGTTCAGTACTAAGTGGTTACTATGGTGGTTTTCATATCGGTCAGTGCTTAGTAAAGCGGTTACTATGTTAATTCGTGTTGTTACTAGGTGAATCGATTAGAGTTGCGAAGTTTGGTTAAATAATTGTCTCAACATGCAATGTGCAGAGTTAATAACGAATCCTGACGTGGTATTACTAAATACTCCGATTACGTAATAATTGACGAACGAACAATAAATAGCGAGTTGAAGAGAATTCATTTGTGACTTTTATTATGTGTACCTAAGTGTACCGATATCGGCCGTCACTGTCTCCGAAATACATATATACGGTGTCAAATTCAAACATTATATATTTATTGTGGTACACAGGTAGTATAGTGGTGTTACACATTTATAATTGCAGTACAGCTATGACCCGCCATAATGGCATACAATAATTTAAGAATATAGAGAAAGACTAAATACATTCTACATCATAACATCTCAAAATTGTATAATTGCAAAAAGGTAGATTTGTAACACTAATTTGTCGCACCACCTACACCTCAGTCCGCCCCGTGACCACGAAGTGCCGAAAAGCCTTCGAAACGTCGGTAGAAAATAAAATAAAAAACAGCGATAAAATTAGTAAAAATATTTTAATTTCAATGTAGCTCAGAGTTATTCTCTCTTGTGTTAGGGGAGTTTGGAGAAGAGTGAGTGAGTCGGGATGTCTCCGTGGTACCGCTTGATAGCGTATCAATGGAGGAGGCTGCGGAGGCTGTGCTCTTGTTGCAGCTTCTTATCTCGTAGCGTAATGAGGCGATCTCTTGTCGGAATTCTTGTCTTAGTTCCACGATCATGTTCTTCAGTTGCATAATTGCTGCAGCGTAGTCACAGCAGCAGGTAGATCCAGCCGGTACGGCCGACGGCGGGCCGGGCACGTCGAGATGGGGGGCCTCCGGTCCGCGGCACTCCCCGTCTCCGAATGTTTCTTCGTTGTTGTTTTTGGTGTTCATTTTGGTTTACGGGACAAGTTCGGCACAAGTTTCTGCTAATACGAAGAGTTTGAACAAACAATGTGCACGCTAAATAGTTCCGTTACAGAACAAGAGTTTCGGGAACCAGATAAGCTTTACTTTGACGTTCCCTTTACCAAGTGGTGTTCTGTAGGTCGATCAAGTCTATTTATGTCGATTTTTTGCTGATTTTGCTGCGTCGCGCTGTCAGCCTATTTCAGCTCGGCGTGGTTGCTATCAGCTAAAATCAGCCAAATGCAGCCGATCGCTGCTGATGTAGGCTGACTTCGCTGCGTTTTGCTAATGCGGCTGATTGTTCTATGTGTCTGTTAAACTGTGTATATGAGGAGTGATTGAGGGAGGTGTAGTTAAGAGTGTGCGATCCCGTAACCCGTACCATCAGTTTTGGCGGAGCTGTCACGTGGCGCTACTTATGAGCTAGTTGCATGTTTACTTAATTATGTACGGTGCAAATTACAAAGCGAGTAGATTTACTTAATTATTAGACATATATCTAAGACTTAACTTATGTTAGTGACAGTTTAGTACGAGGTGATTTGATAGATTTTACTAAATATATATAGGCGAGGCGTGGGGATGATGTCTGTGGCAAGTATAGACTGTGTAATATTTTTTTGTGACTAATACTCATTGTAGGCCTTATGACTAAGTACAATTAGCACTATATGCAATATAATCCAATGTACAATGAACTCCCTTCTCGCAATAGACGTAGAAGAGACGATCTCCAGTTTTTGTTGTGGCAATTCTTATTTGTTTATATTCTTTTACCGTTCATGAGAGAACTGACTATAAGACTGTATTTCAGGACCCATTTGACGCGGTGATAGTGATGCGAATAAATACCAAGAAAATAGAAATCATGGTGGCCCCGGATCCTGAGTTCAACATTATATTGTTACAACACGCTCGCCACAAAACGAAACACATTGCTCAGAATATTAAAAATAAATAATTATATAATGCAGTGTTATATTTAGATTCTTTTTTATGCACAGTCACCAGCATAAGTAGCTGAACAAATTCAAAATGTCAAATTACCTACATGCTTTTGTGTTCTTACTAATCTTTTTTCTGTTCACAATAATAACATAATAGAGATTTGCTTTAGGTACTTCATACGGAGATTTTTTTTCACACACACACACACACACACACACACACTCACTCACGCCGTTTATCCCCGAAGGGGTAGGCAGAGGCGCAACTAGTGCACCCACTTTTCGCAGTTACTCCGTCCCATGATGTGATAGGGGGCGAGCCTATCGCCATATTGGGCACAAATTCCAGACTCCGAGCTGATACTGAATAGAAAAACTCAATATCTCTTTGCCCGACCCGGGGATCGAACCCGAGACCTCAGCATTGCAGTCGTACCATAATACAACTACGCCACCGAGGCAGTCATTTTTTTTTCAGTTTAACTTAACGCGTATATAGGCGATTTGAAATTTTGATTTTGTACACATATTTATGCTGCTGACTCTACTAAGTACTAGTTGGTGAGCGCAATCCACATAAAAGACCCGTGTCGGAATTAGACGCTGCTTCACAAGTTTTAAGAAAATGACAGTTATCGTATTAAGCAGCTAATGGAGATAGTTCACATTTTATTACCATTTTTTGGGAGTATAAATGAGTCTTTTGTATTTGGCCGGCTTATACGTTAATCTGACGAACGGTATTTACTCAGAAGTTGTGAAATAGGCTCTTACAGGTCTACTGTTTACTTTTATGGGATAAAGAGTATAATAAAACGTGGTGAATAGGACTCAAGGAATATCCATAAGAATTTCTTTGATAGTTATCTAGTCTATTAACTTGCACTAAGCCGGCGTAGTATATGCCTATTAGTTATGGAGGGTGGAAGTAAGGAGGACCATCTTGTATGGGGGATTAGTCGAAAAAGTGTCACTTGTAAACAGCAAATTATAGTTCGAACACTCACCGAAATAGCGCTAGTGTAGGAAGTGGAAATGATATGAACTTGTTTTTTATGAAATTTTGTTGACAGAGCTTTGTTATTTTAATGACTTTATTGTTTTTAATACAAAAAACAAAATATAGAAGCAAGTTAAATTTAGTGTCTCTTTAATAATTTGAGGCGCTCTATTTAAAATTCTTCCACTTGCTACTGTAGCGACATCTTAATTTGCTCCCTTTCAACGGACAGTTTTTAATACACTGAGATGGTCCTCCCTACTTCTACGCTCCATACTATTAGTGAAAGAAATTTCAGAAACGGAACAGTATTACCAATGTATAAAAAATATGCATATACAATACACGTCATTTATTAGCACAAGTAAGTACTACTAGGGCATGTACTAATATAATTTAGTTATAATGTGAGTTGTAGATGGCGCTGTATTAGATATTCACCGAAGAATTCTGATGTTCTTTGCAATAAGCTTACTTAGGGCCTATACAGATGGCGCATTTTACGCTCATTGTAGACTCGCTTTAAAATGCCATTTTGAACAACGAAAAGTTCAGGACCGTTTTATAAGCTCCCTCATTCTTTTTAGGGAATATCATAGGAGTCTCTTGACAAATATACATCAAAGCACTCACCGCAAGACGCCTCGTCACACCTGTGTGAAGTTGGCAAGTGAGTTTGAAATATCCTGTTTTAACTATTTCCATAGGATTGTACTAGGTTTGTACCGGATTGTACCGTTCTTTAATTTGTTTGTACCTCATGGGGGCAAGAGATATGGTATAATTAAAGTTTGGTCAATCAGCGCCTTGGGTGCACTTACATGAAATCGCGACATATTAAAACTTACCATCATTTTGATGATTTTATGGCCGCATACGATATAAAAATATGTTTCGCAGAAGTATAATCCCAACCCGTCATTGTACTAGCCGAAATCAACGAGTACAAATGACGGATATGCACGAAATTCGTACAAATCGATTAGTTTTCCAAAAAGTACGGCCATTTTCAAACAAATCATCACTGTGATGATTTCATGGCTGGATTTAATTTAAAAACATGTGCCTCAGAGGTACAATCCCTCTACATTATAAAGCAATCCGAAACCAGGGAGTACAAACAATGGAAATGTACGAAATTCGTAGAAATTTGTTAATTTTCCAAGAAGTACAGCCATTTTAAAACCGATCATTATTGTGATGATTTTATGGCTGCATCCAATGTAGAAATATGTCCCTCAGAGGCACAATCCCTCTCTATCATAGTGCGATCCGTAACCAGTGAGTACAAACGACGGATGTGAAGGAAAATCGATCTCAATAATATTATATTTCGATAAAGTCCAATTTTTTTTAAATCGAGTGTTATAGTAATGATTTTATTTCTGAATACAATAGAGCAACATGTCCCTCAGAGGTACAATCCCTCCACATCATAGTACAATCCGAAACCAGGGAGTACAAACGATGGAAATGCTCGAAATTCGTAGAAATTCATTGTTTTTCGAAAAAGCGCAGCTTTTCTTAAACGAGTCATTACAGTAATCATTTTATTGCTGTATACGATAGAACAAGATGTCCCTCAGAGATACAATCCCTCCAAATTATAGTACAATCCGAAACCAGTGAGTACAAACGATGGAAATATACGAAATATGCAAGAATTTATTTATTTTCCAAGAAGTACAGCCATTTTGAAACTGATCATCATTGTGATGATTTTATGGCTGAATCCAATGTAGAAATATGTCCCTCAGAGGTACAATCCTTCTCTATCATAGTGCAATCAGTAACCAGGGAGTACAAACGACGGATGTGAAGGAAAATCGAGCTCAATAATATTATATTTTGATAATGTCCATTTTTTTAAACGAGTGTTAAAGTAATGATTTTATTACTGAATATGATAGATCAGCATGTTCCTCAGAGGTACAATCCCTCCAGATGATAGTACAATCAGAAACCAGGGAGTACAAACGATGGAAATGCTCGAAATTCGTAAAAAAATATTGATTTTCGATAAAGCGCAGCTTTTCTAAAATGAGTGATTACAGTAATCATTTTATTGCTGTATACGATAGAGCAACATGTTCCTCAGAGGTACAATCCCTCCAAATGATAATACAACCGAAACTAGGGAGTACAAACGATGGAAATGCACGAAATTCATAGAAATTTATTGTTTTGCGATAAATCGCAGCTTTTCTTAAATGAGTGATTACAGTAATTATTTTATTATTGTATACGATAGAATAACATATTCCTCAGAGGTACAATCCCTTCATATCGTAGTACAGTCCGAAACCAGGGAGTACAAACGATGGAAACGCACGAAATTCGTAGAAATTTATTGTTTTTCGAAAAAGCGCAGCTTTTCTTGAACTAGTGATTACGGTAATCATTTTATTGCTGTATACAATAGAGCAAGATGTCCTTCAGAGGTACAATCCCTCCAGATGATAATACAATCCGAAACCAGGGAGTACAAACGATGGAAGTGCACGAAATTCGTAGAAATTTGTTGTTTTTCGATAAAGCGCAGCTTTTCTAAAACGAATGATTACAGTAATCATTTTATTGCTGTATACGATTTTTTTTTTGTTGACGCGGAGAAAGTGACTTATTACTACCGCCCAGTGTTCAAGGGGAACGACTGAGCGGTTATGTTGGGTTCACCGTGCCTTACGACCCGACGTTGAGCCGCCCGGAAAGATGGAAAACGTCGGGCGACCGCCGGGCCGAGTCCCTAACCTATGTACACCGCACGGCATACCAACTAAAACTCCGCGGTGGCCATCTTCGGCACATTAGGGACGGCTGCGGGCTTCCTCCGACTCACGTCTAAGTTGTCGTCCGCAACCGCCCCTGCGCGTACCGCTGTTGCGGTCCTTCTCCTGTTGTTGCGGGGGCTCAGAAGCCCCCGTACACCGAAGGACGCCCTTGGCGTCCGAGGCAGCGTGAGACACGCTGCCGTCCATCACGGGGGTCACAGAAGTTGGCTAGACTAATAGGTGGACGGACCCTCCCGCCCACCCGTGACCCCCGGAGGCCCCTATTAGTCGCCTTTTACGACAGGCAGGGGATACCGTGGTGGAATTCTCCAAACGCCCCCAATCCACAGGGCGGGAGACGTCGGTCAGTCGTCCACCCGACGCCTCCTACGTCTCGTCTGGCGGCGGGAGGGATCACCACTGCGCTGGCGATCCCTCTCGGCACTCTCCTATTGCTGTATACGATAGAGCAACATGTTCTTTAGAGGTGCAATCCCTCCAAATGATAGTACAATCTGAAACCAGGGAGTACAAACGACGGATATGATGGAAAATCGACCTTAATAATATTATGTTTCGACATTGTCAATTTTTTTTTTAAACAAGTGTTATAGTAATGATTTTATTACTGAATATGATAGAGCAACATGTCCCTCAGAGGTACAATCCCTCTAGATGATAGTACAATCCGAAACCAGGGAGTACTGGTTTCGGATTGTACTATCATCTGCAGAGATTGTACCTCTGAGAGACATGTTGTTCTAAGGTATACAGCAATAAAATGATTACCTTAATCACTCGTTTTAGAAAAGCTGCGTTTTATCGAAAAACAATAAATTTCTACGAATTTCGTGCGTTTCCATCGTTTGTACTCACCGGTTTCAGATTGTACTATGATGTGGAGGGATTGTACCTCTGAGGGACATGTTGCTCTATCATATTCAGTAATAAAATCATTACTATAACACTTGTTTAAAAAAAAAATTGACAATGTCGAAACATAATATTATTAAGGTCGATTTTCCATCATATCCGTCGTTTGTACTCCCTGGTTTCAGATTGTACTATCATTTATCATTTATCATTATCGAAAAACAAAAAATTTCTACGAATTTCGTGCATTTCCATCGTTTGTACTCCCTGGTTTCGGATTGTACTATCATCTGGAGGGATTGTACCTCTGAGGGACATGTTACTCTATCATATTCAGTAATAAAATCATTACTTTAACCCCCTTTAAAAAAAAAATGGACGTTATCAAAATATAATATTATTGAGCTCGATTTTCCTTCACATCCGTCGTATGTACTCCCTGGTTACGGATTGCACTTTGATAGAGAAGGATTGTACCTCTGAGGGACATATTTCTACATTGGATGCAGCCATAAAATCATCACAATGATGACCAGTTTCAAAATGGCTGTACTTCTTGGAAAATAAATAAATTCTTGCAAATTTCGTTTATTTCCATCGTTTGTACTCACTGGTTTCGAATTGTACTATGATTCGGAGGGATTGTACCTCTGAGGGATATCTTGCTCTATCGTATACATAGCAATAAAATGATTACTGTAATGACTCGTTTAAGAAAAGCTGCGCTTTTTCGAAAAACAATGAATTTCTACGAATTTCGTGCATTTCCATCGTTTGTATTGTACTATGCAATGGAGGGATTGTACCTCTGAGGGACATGTTATTCTATCATAATCAGTAATAAAATCATTACTTTAACCCCCTTTAAAAAAAATGGACATTATCAAAATATAATATTATTGAGCTCGATTTTCCTTCACATCCGTCATATGTACTCCCTGGTTACGGATTGCACTTTGATAGAGAGGGATTGTACCTCTGAGGGACATATTTCTACATTGGATGCAGCCATAAAATCATCAGAATAATGATCAGTTTTAAAATGGCTGTACTTCTTGGAAAATTAATAAATTTCTACGAATTTCGTGCATTTCCATCGTTTGTTCTCCCTGGTTTCGGATTGTACTATCATCTGGAGGGATTGTTCCTCTGAGGCACATATGCCTTCATCGGATTCAGCCATAAAATCATCACAATAATGATTGGTTTTAAAATGGCTGTACTTCTTGGAAAATTAACAAATTTCTACGAATTTCGTACATTTCCATTGTTTGTACTCCCTGGTTTCGGATTGCTTTATAATGTAGAGGGATTGTACCTCTGAGGGACATGTTTTTAAATTAAATCCAGCCATGAAATCATCACAGTGATGATTTGTTTGAAAATGGCCGTACTTTTTGGAAAATTAATCAATTTGTACGGATTTCGTGCATTTCCGTCATTTGTACTCGTTGATTTCGGCTAGTACAATGACGGGTTGGGATTATACTTCTGCGAAACATATTTTTATATCGTATGCGGTCATAAAATCATCAAAATGACGGTAGGTTTTAATATGTCGCGATTTCATGTAAGTGCACCCAAGGCGCTGATTGACCAAACTTTAATTATACCATATCTCTTGCCCCCATGAGGTACAAACAAATTAAAGAACGGTACAATCCGGTACAAACCTAGTACAATCCTATGGAAATAGATAAAACAGGATATTTCAAACTCACTTGCCAACTTCACACAGGTCCTCGTCACACGTGACGCGCGACGGCATAAGTCTCCGTAAAAGCTGACATCAATGGAGTGCACACAGTAACATCAATCACTTTAAAATACCATATATTGTATTTTCTTTATAAATTTTTTTTTGTCGGAAAAATAACGCACACTTTTTTTTATTCCTACGTAATATAGAATCAATTAAATAATAGATTTTGAGCCAGATACAGTATTGACTTTAAGTTTAAGCATCAGAATTTGAATACTATCAGTTTTGCCAGAATGAGTTTATTCCTACAATAAAATAAAATTTTCAGCGAGATACAGTATTAACTTTAAGTTTATTTATTTATTCAGGTTTGCCAGAATGATTTTAGGGTTTTGCAGGCGACGTTAACGAAAATGCATTTACTGAATCTACGTCTATTTGAACTTAAACGTCTATACCCTGATAAGTGTCGAGAAAAATTTGTTCTATTACGGGACATAACCCAACAAATAATAATTAAGGCTAAAATAGTTTTTGAAAGGCTTTCAACGGCGCTTGACCCCTTTTTAAATATAACCTTTGCACTAAAATGTTAACAACATCTTAAACAACTCGAGGCCCTCTCAATAGGTTATCAGACGCCATATTCCGACCTTTAACGGTCCATTTCGCATCGGAATTTGTAATATCAGCTGTAGCTCGGTATTTACCTGGACACCGAGGCATTTTAATATACTGCAGGAATACCGTTGAATGCATTTTCTTTTCGCACAATTGAGCGATCTGGCTAGCTGATTGCTATGGTGAGCGGCATATACATATATAAACATATTTTTTCTTTGCAGCGCTAGAGTTTGTGTACCTACTCTGTAGTTTTTCGGGATGAAAAGTAGTTGTTGCTCCAGGATATAGTCAATCTGCACACCACCTTTACACACACACTCACTGATGACTTTTATCCCTGAAGGCGTAGGCAGAAGCGTAACTAATCCCATGATGTGATATGGGGCGAGCCTATCGCCATATCAGACACTGAATCCAGACTCCGGCCTGATAATGAATAGAAAAACCCAATCCTTCTATAATGGTTTCTTATGTTTACGCAAATGCTAGACATTTGAATAAAAATTTTACGGATCTTATCACGATTTTTTAAGAAAATATAATCCGAAAAATAGCCAATACTTCGAGTAATAAACATCCAAACACGCAAACATCTTCGCAAACTTATGTAAATTACATCTATACTAATATTCTTAGTCGTTACACTCTTGGTAGAGTGGTCGTGGTCGTCGCGTCAAGATTTGTGGCTCGCTTGACAATCCTGCGTCACTCCTCTCTGACTGCTGCTTTCCTGGTGCACGTATGTAGTGAATCATGGGCGTAGCTATAGCTTTCTCATGGGGGGGTCCTACGATATACAAATTTTAATTGCGTGGGTTCTTGCCTTGAATGACACCGTATTTTAGAAGCTAAGGGGGGGGGGGGGTCCAGATACCCAAAATGACAGCGGTCAGTGGCTTAGCGTGGTTTATTGTAAGCTAAGGTAAGGGGCGGGGAGTTCAGACCCGCTGAACCCCTTCTGATATACGCCCACGTAGTGAACCATCCAGCACTGCTTTGACCTCTTAGAGTAAGTATAATTTGACCTGGTCCGTCCACCGCATCGGCGATCTCCCTCGCGCCCGCGTGCCTTCGACCTTTCCCTGCACCACAAGGCGCTCGATGGACGTTTCTCCAAGCCGCGACAAGTCTCCAGAAAACGTGAGGATGCAAGACTGCACTATAGAAGACAACCGCTGCATGATACAGAGTTCTTGGAATATGGACTGGTTCATTAACCAGTTCATTAACCTCTTCATTGAAGAGGTAAAGTTTGTGACTTTGTTAGTAGGTTTGTAGGGACTATGCTGAGGTCTCGGGCTCGATCCCCGGGTCGGGCATAGTGATATTGAGTTTTTCTATTCAGTATCAGCCCGGAGTATGGAATTTGTGCCCGCTATGGCGATAGGCTCGCCCCCTATCACACCATGGGACGGAATAACGGCGAAAAGTGGGTGCACTAGCTGCGCCTCTGCCTACCCCTTCGGGGATAACAGGCGTGTGTGTGTGTGTGTGTGTGTGTGTGGTGTGCGTGTGCGTGTGCGTGTGCGTGTGCGTGTGCGTGTGCGTGTGCGTGTGCGTGTGCGTGTGCGTGTGCGTGTGCGTGTGCGTGTGCGTGTGCGTGTGCGTGTGCGTGTGCGTGTGCGTGTGCGTGTGCGTGTGCGTGTGCGTGTGCGTGTGCGTGTGCGTGTGCGTGTGCGTGTGCGTGTGCGTGTGCGTGTGCGTGTGCGTGTGCGTGTGCGTGTGCGTGTGCGTGTGCGTGTGCGTGTGCGTGTGCGTGTGCGTGTGCGTGTGCGTGTGCGTGTGCGTGTGCGTGTGCGTGTGCGTGTGCGTGTGCGTGTGCGTGTGCGTGTGCGTGTGCGTGTGCGTGTGCGTGTGCGTGTGCGTGTGCGTGTGCGTGTGCGTGTGCGTGTGCGTGTGCGTGTGCGTGTGCGTGTGCGTGTGCGTGTGCGTGTGCGTGTGCGTGTGCGTGTGTGTGTGTGTGTGTGTTATTTCAGAACAAAGGTAAAACTGTCGACTCACAGTTACTGGTACACACATTTCTTAATACGAACAACAACCTGAATCGTTATTTCGAAATATACCACAATTCGATAGTAAACATTAGTTTTTGTGCTTGTTACCGATCTTGAGAGATATTAAATCCATTTCACCACAAAAATGTGGCTTTTTCGTGGTGAAATCGATTTCATTAACATTTTTTAACATTTTTAAAGAAGAAATCCCCTAAATTGTGGAATTTAGGGGAGTTCTTTTTAAAAAATGTTTTTCAGGTATCTCTGATCAGTATAAAAATAGTCTCTTAAGGTTTATAATGGTAATGCATCACTTTGTGATGCCGAGCTCGTATCAATCGTTCCACGGGCTCTACGGGCGCGAGTTGAATTTTAAAACTGAAAAATATTCCGCAAAGACTGTGTTGATGCGTTTATACAGATTCCGTATCTCAACTAGCTCACTTATAATTCAAATGAGAATCTTTTTGGCCTATATATCCTAGATTAAGTTTAGATGGAATTTTGAAAGGTGTTTTAGTATGAAACACGTTCGACCCAACTACGTTTAATGACGTCAATATTTCAAATAAAATTAACACAACGTCTAATCACCTCTCCCGTTAAGCTGTGATTCCGCAGGACGCGGCAGACGGCTGTCGGCAATTGCAGACGTCAGACGGCACTACTATGCGGTATATTCTGCATACGACGGCAAATGACGCGTGGGAAGTGACGTCCTGCCGGGCGTTATTTGCCGTCGTGTGCGGAATCGGTCTCATACAATTTAATACTGCATAGTAGTGCCATCCGCCGTCGTTGTACATGCTGTTGCTGCCGTTGCCGCCTGCCGTCTGCCGCGTTCTGCGGAATCTCAGCTTAAATGTGCATAGTATGTTTCGGGAAACATAGTATCACTTTGTGAGTATCTAGGGCAGGGTTGGGCCGAACGTGTTATGTAAAGTTTGGGTCCTTCAAGGAGAACGTGAAGAAGCAAGTAAGTAGCCGGCATAACTGTTCTGACCGTCTGATCGATATGTTTTTGGGCTTCTTTTCACTTACCATCAGGTGCAGTGCAGCTAGTTTGCCCGTGCCGTCGATAAAAAAGAAATACTGTGGAACAATGGTAGACAAATGTATCGACTACCGACGATCGCTTGTGAATCAATACTTTATTTGGACGCCTCTTAACGTCATTTGGAATCAATTTACCGTGATCGTATAAAAACAGTGGGATAAGAGAATCTTAAATAGCATTACGCCCTCTTATTTTTTAGGGGTAGGCCAGCCTACCTCTAAAAAATAAGATCCCTTGTCGTAAAACGGGGGGAATACGTGTGCCGACAAACAGTGGCACGAATGGTACGAATTTCCAAACCTTTTGGTACGGGTTTCGGGGAGACCACGAAGCTGTAATCTCTTAAGCCACGCGTGGTCAAACAAACAGAGCATTCTCCATGTTACAAACTTCCAGGTTTTTGGGTGACTTATATCATTTACAATCATACTTCTTATCTTACTAATAGTATAAAATAAATAAATTATAAATGCGAAAGTTTTTGAAAATGTTTGGTTGTTTGTAAAAGTAAACGAAGAAAAAACTAAACGGTTTTGGATGAAATTTGTCTCAGGGGTAGATCATGTCCTGGATTAACAAACACGCTATTATTTATCCCGGTAACTTCTCTCATGGGAAGTAATGGATATTTTTAATCTGATTTCTTAACCAGATGGCGCTGATATCGCAGGGACTGTGTTTTAAAGACTTTTGTAGCGGAAAAGGCGAAGCTGCGAGCAACTAATTAAAACAAAACTATCAAGTTTAGGGTTGACCCAACGGTACCCAAAAACAAGCCCTCATGCTCAGAGCTCAGCTAATATCTTATTTAAAAGCCGAGAAAGTATTAGGACGTTTCCGCTCATCATTCTCCCAGCACGATATTACAAGGGAACGGTAAACATTTTAACAGGATTAGATCTTAAGTTGTGTCGTTTAAATCTTTGTCAAATAGTTTCTGCAGTGTTAGTAGTTTTGCAACGAAAAATGTCTAATGTGCATTTGATTTATATTTTTACTATCGACTAGGTGCTGATCGTGGCTTCCTCTAGGTAAAAACCTTCCCAGCTATAAAAAATCCTAAATCATTGTACAAATTGCATTGTTGTCTTAAAATTTAAATCAGATTAAAAATTAATACATTTCCTACGGGAATAAATTATCGGGATAAAATCCTGTGTTAATCATAGATATGGTCTACCCGTGTGGCAAAATTTCATCCAAATTGGTTCAACAGTTTACTTCTGACAAAGATACAAACATCCAAACATTTTAACAAAAGTTCGTATGTATAACGTAAGTAAGAAGTAAGATTTGAATTTTCTAAGTGGGCGTGGATGGTTTTTTTTTTTTTTTTTTTTTTTTTTTTTATAAAATGCCATCTTCAGCGCATTAGGGACGGCTGCGGGCTTCCTCCGACTCACGTCTAAGTTGTCGTCCGCAACCGCCCCTGCACGTACCGCTATTGCGGTCCTTTTCCTGTTGCGGGGGCTCAGAAGCCCCCGAAACACCGTACCGTGTCCGCCTTTTGGTGTCCGAGGCAGCGTGAGACACGCTGCCTCGGACATGTCCATCACGGGGGTCACAGAAGTTGGCTAGACTAATGGGTGGGCGGCACGTCCCGCCCACCCGTGACCCCCGGAGGCCCCTATTAGTCGCCTTTTACGACAGGCAGGGGATACCGTGGTGGAATTCTCCAAACGCCCCCAATCCACAGGGCGGGGGCGTGGATGGTGAAATCAGAAACATTTTGTCCGTCTGCCTGTCTGTCTGTTCAAGTTGAAATCTATATCAAATACTCGAATCTACGGTCTCTTTCAGCTGTGAAAAAATCAAACTTGTAAGTCAACGCGATCAAAAGATATGACCGTTTATGTCGCATATATTGCGACTTTGCAAGGGAATCAAAACCTATAGGGTACTTCCAAGTGACCTGGAGTCATGAAATCTAGAAGCAAGGTCTTACAGCATAATTATGTAAAGAAAAAAATCTTGATACCGTAAATATGTACTTTAATAACAAAATAAATCGAATTAACAAACTTCTCAACCTTGATTAATTTATTAATAAATTTTGGCATCCTATTTATGTACATATAATATTAGGTAAAATTACCATACCTACAAGTTTGTCGGAACCTCGGTACGCGAGTCCAACTTGCACTTGGCGTTCGTGACGATACACTAGTACGGCGTTTCTTTTTTTCTTTTGTTATTAAGAGGCAGTAGGTATACGAAATTTCGACTATTTCAGTCAACTTCTCAGCGTGATTTTTAAAAAATAACTTGATCTGGTTAATTTATAATACATCATCGGAAAGACTATTTCAACACTAATGGACTGAACGAGCCATATTTTTCATATCTTTCTTTAATCTCGATCTATCCACCAAGTTCCAACGTCTGTTTCAGATTTTTTTTTGTACGGAGACTCAAACTTGTAGTCGTTTTCAATCAAAATCGTGCTTGCGACTAACTAATGAAAATTACTGTTTATTGGTATAAAAAGTCGCCTAAAGGACAAATGCGACAATTTCTTTATTATCAATATAAAAGGAGGCGCACTTATTTTCCCGCGCTAGCCCGCGAAATCCTTTTATTTTATACAGGGCGAAATTAAAATCATGGGCATTAAGTAAATCTTATATTAAGCTACGCAATAGGAATACTTAGAAGTCATCTAAAATGTGAACAGAACCATGTTATTTTAAGAGTCGGCTTTGTTCCGCGCTGCATGAAACAGTCCAAAATGCTTCTAGACTTTGATACTTAAAGATTTTGTGGCGCTTATTAAGTGTTTTGATTGTTTTTTTTACTGGTAGTAAGTAATCGATTGCAATAGGCTTTAAGACACGTCTGGGTTTTCCATATTACACTATTAATAATTTTGATTTGCGTAATTTTAGTCTAATGTGGAAGAGTATCATGAATAATGCCTTAGGTTTAAAGGATGCTCATGAACTCAATTTCACCATGTATAATCTTAAAAGTCTTTGCTAAAAAGTAACAATACTTAGTCAAGCATGTATTGTTTCACCTCTGCCTACTATTTAGTGGATAAAGGTGTGAGCTTATGAGTATTCTTCAGCATAAAACCCATAAGTTTAATAGCAGGATTGCATTAGACGAGGGGACACAATAACACATTGTGTAACTAGACAATGATATGATTAGATAACAATGGTTCATTTAACTTTACGCGAACGTAAATTGTGTTTAACGATTGAAACTTTGTGTTGTGTTTACAACAGAAAGGACATGTCTAAAAACGGGGCTAAAATTCTAATCAAAACCGTTTATATATATTTGGATAAAGCTCCTAAAAATATACAATAAATTGTTACATTTTAAAGATCTCCGATTTTGAGATTTATATTATGTAATTTTGCTTAAAAACTACACTTAATATGAACGTTTTTAAAAAAGTTTGTTGTGAATGAAGGGGTCTAAAAATATTTTTTATGGGTCCAAGTTCCATATTTTGCCTCTTTAACCCCTGGAATGCCGGGCTCAGTTTGCGTAAAAAACGCTTGCGTGCCGCCCATACATTTGAAAAAATCGGATTTTAGGTGTAAAGGGTGTTCCAATTTATACACCATAAAATTCTTTTAGTACGAATTTTGAAATTATTTATTTGCTTATTTATTATGGATCAAAGGTCACTAAAATATTTAGAAACATTGTGAGATTTGGCATAGACGGCCGCCATTTTGAATTTCTTCGTTTTAAGGCCCATTGACTTCAAAATCAAAAAATACAGAAAGACAGAAAAAGCTAAAGTCCGGACCATGTGAATTTTCGTACGGTTGCTGATGTTTCTGTCCCTCCAGACCTTGTCGAGCTTTGTCATCGCAGTTTTCGCCATCGCGATGCGTCTGCGAATCTCTTTTTCGCAGCTACCGTTGTTGGTTATGAGTGATCCCGGATATTGGAATTCTTGAACCTCTTCGTAGTTATGAAGTAGAGTCGTGCGCTGAATAGTCGCAGATCGATCAACGGTCATCACCTTGGTCTTGCCTCGGTTTATGGTGAGTCCCAGCATAGAACTGGCGTTTTCAAGACGACGAAGCAATTCAGGCCATTGTTTTAAGGCCAATCGATCTCAAAATCGATATCTGGGCAAGCCTTTAGGTACAGAAGACGGATCCAATGTTATAATTGAAAAAAGTGGCCGCCATTTTGAATTTCTTTGTTTTAAGGCCAATCAGCCTCAAAATCGATATCTAGGCAGGCCTTTAGGTACAGAAGATGGATCCAATGTTAGAATTGAAAAAAGTGGCCGCCATTTTGAATTTCTTTGTTTTAAGGCCAATCGACCTCAAAATCGATATCTGGGCAAGCCTTTAGGTACAGAAGACGTATCTAATGTTAGAATTGAAAAAAGTGGCCGCCATTTTGAATTTCTTTGTTTTAAGGCCAATCGACCTCAAAATCGATATCTGGGCAAGCCTTTAGGTACAGAAGATGGATCCAATGTTAGAATTGAAAAAAGTGGCCGCCATTTTGAATTTCTTTGTTTTAAGGCCAATCGACCTCAAAATCGATATCTGGGCAAGCCTTTAGGTACAGAAGACGTATCTAATGTTAGAATTGAAAAAAGTGGCCGCCATTTTGAATTTCTTTGTTTTAAGGCCAATCAATCTCAAAATCGATATCTGGGCAAGCCTTTAGGTACAGAAGACGTATCTAATGTTAGAATTGAAAAAAGTGGCCGCCATTTTGAATTTCTTTGTTTTAAGGCCAATCGACCTCAAAATCGATATCTGGGCAAGCCTTTAGGTACAGAAGATGGATCCAATGTTAGAATTGAAAAAAGTGGCCGCCATTTTGAATTTCTTTGTTTTAAGGCCAATCGACCTCAAAATCGATATCTGGGCAAGCCTTTAGGTACAGAAGACGTATCTAATGTTAGAATTGAAAAAAGTGGCCGCCATTTTGAATTTCTTTGTTTTAAGGTCAATCAACCTCAAAATCGATATCTGGGCAAGCCTTTAGGTACAGAAGACGGATCCAATGTTATAATTGAAAAAAGTGGCCACCATTTAGAATTTCTTTGTTTTAAGGCCAATCGACCTCAAAATCGATATCTGGGCAAGCCTTTAGGTACAGAAGATGGTGCCAATGTTAGAATTGAAAAAAAAGGCCGCCATTTTGAATTTCTTTGTTTTAAGGCCAATCGACCTCAAAATCGATATCTGGGCAAGCCTTTAGGTACAGAAGATGGTTCCAATGTTAGAATTGAAAAAAGTGGCCGCCATTTTAAATTTCTTCGTTTTAAGGCCAATCGACCTCAAAATCGATATCTAGGCAAACCTTTAGGTACAGAAGACGGATCCAATGTTAGAATTGAAAAAAGTGGCCGCCATTTTGAATTTCTTTGTTTTAAGGCCAATCGACCTCAAAATCGATATCTGGGCAAGCCTTTAGGTACAGAAGACGGATCCAATGTTAGAATTGAAAAAAGTGGCCGCCATTTTGAATTTCTTCGTTTTAAGGCCAATCGGCCTCAAAATCGATATCTGGGCAAGCCATTAAGTACAGAAGATGGTTCCAATGTTAGAATTGAAAAAAGTGGCCGCCATTTTGAATTTCTTTGTTTTAAGGCCAATTGACCTCAAAATCGATATCCGGGCAGGACTGTAGGTACAAAAGACGGATCCATTGTTAGAATTGAAAAAGTGGCCGCCATTTTGAATTTCTTTGTTTTAAGACCAATCGACCTCAAAATCGATACTTGGGCATGCCATCGTTTTGTTTTAACACTAATGGGATTTAAGATAGATATTTGGGCTTGTCTTTAGCCAAACAGAATAAATCGAGGTTGTAATTTTACTAATTTAACAATTTAAATACGCAATCACATCAAAATTAGGTACTTTTAAAAATGAATAAGGTAATCAACATGAGTAGCCTTTTAAGTCTGGTGATGGGGGGTAAATAAATATAAAGATACAGTTATTTAATGGCCACCCAGGCAACAGGGCATAACGATGTGGGGGAAGAAAAATATAATAAGATAATTTCTACCACCCGGCTAATTATTCTTATAGCAATCGTTGAATTGTTAACGACTCCCTGATTTTTAACCGATTTTGATGCTTACACAGAAGAATTTACTTTATTTGCTGTTTGCTGCCACGGGACACTTTTTTCTTCTTCAATCCTTTATTTTGCGACATAACAAAGCTGCGTTATTAAAGAGAATTGAATAAGCATTGATGGTGGCCATAATATTAAAAAAATCTATAATTAAAACCTACTATAGTTTGTGGCCATGTCCAGCGGATTTTGATTTTAAAACCAATAGCCCTTAAAACAAGAACATTTAACATGGAATGCAGTTCTTAAAATTCCAACCTCGAGTTATTCTATTTGGCTAATGACAAGCCCAAATATCTATCTTTCCTCTCGCGGAAGGAGAGTGCCGAGAGGGATCACCAGCGCAGTGGTGATCCCTCCCGCCGCCAGACAAGACGTAGGAGGCGTCGGGTGGACGACTGACCGACATCTCCCGCCCTGTGGATTGGGGGCGTTGGAGAATTCCACCACGGTATCCCCTGCCTGTCGTAAAAGGCGACTAATAGGGGCCTCCGGGGGTCACGGGTGGGCGGGAGGTGCCGTCCAACTATTAGTCTAGCCAACTTCTGTGACCCCCGTGATGGATGGCAGCGTGCCTCACGCTGCCTTGGACACCAAGGGCGTCCTTCGGTGTACGGGGGCTTCTGAGCCCCCGTAACAACAGGAGACGGACCGCAACAGCGGTACGCGCAGGGGCGGTTGCGGACGACAACTTAGACGTGAGTTGGAGGAAGCCCGCAGCCGTCCCTAATGCGCCGAAGATGGCCACCGCGGAAAAAAATACATCTATCTTAAATACAAAAAAAAGAAGTTCAAAATGGCGACCACTTTTCAATTCTAACATTGGAACCATCTACTGTACTTAATGGCTTGCCCAGATATCGATTTTGAGGTCGATTGGCCTTAAAACAAAGAAATTCAAAATGGCGGCCACTTTTTCCATTCTAACATTTGATCCGTCTTCTGTATCTAAAGGCCTACCCAGATATCGATTTTGAGGTCGATTGGCCTTAAAACAAAGAAATTCAAAATGGCGGCCACTTTTTCAATTCTAACATTGGATCCGTCTTCTGTACCTAAAGGCCTACCCAGATATCGATTTTGAGGTCGACTGGCCTTAAAACAAAGAAATTCAAAATGGCGGCCACTTTTTTCAATTATAACATTGGATCCGTCTTCTGTACCTAAAGGCTTGCCCAGATATCGATTTTGAGGTCGATTGGCCTTAAAACAAAGAAATTCAAAATGGCGGCCACTTTTTTCAATTCTAACATTGGAACCATCTTCTGTACTTAATGGCTTGCCCAGATATCGATTTTGAGGTCGATTGGCCTTAAAACAAAGAAATTCAAAATGGCGGCCACTTTTTCAATTCTAACATTGGATCCGTCTTCTGTACCTAAAGGCCTACCCAGATATCGATTGTGAGGTCGATTGGCCTTAAAACAAAGAAATTCAAAATGGCGGCCACTTTTTTCAATTATAACATTGGATCCGTCTTCTGTACCTAAAGGCTTGCCCAGATATCGATTTTGAGGTCGATTGGCCTTAAAACAAAGAAATTCAAAATGGCGGCCACTTTTTTCAATTCTAACATTGGAACCATCTACTGTACTTAATGGCTTGCCCAGATATCGATTTTGAGGTCGATTGGCCTTAAAACAAAGAAATTCAAAATGGCGGCCACTTTTTTCAATTATAACATTGGATCCGTCTTCTGTACCTAAAGGCTTGCCCAGACATCGATTTTGAGGTCGATTGGCCTTAAAACAAAGAAATTCAAAATGGCGGCCACTTTTTTCAATTCTAACATTGGATCCATCTTCTGTACCTAAAGGCTTGCCCAGATATTGATTTTGAGGTCGATTGGCCTTAAAACAAAGAATTTCAAAATGGCGGCCACTTTTTTCAATTCTAACATTGGATCCATCTTTTGTACCTAAAGGCTTGCCCAGATATTGATTTTGAGGTCGATTGGCCTTAAAACAAAGAAATTCAAAATGGCGGCCACTTTTTTCAATTCTAACATTGGATCCATCTTTTGTACCTAAAAGCTTGCCCAGATATCGATTTTGAGGTCGATTGGCCTTAAAACAAAGAAATTCAAAATGGCGGCCACTTTTTTCAATTATAACATTGGATCCGTCTTTTGTACCTAAAGGCCTGCCCAGATATCGATTTTGAGGTCAATCGGCCTCAAAACAAAGAAGTTCAAAATGGCGGCCACTTTTCACAATTCTCATATATGATTAAGATTTGCATCCAATGGAAACAAAAAATAAGCTAAAAAGAAACCACCTGTAGATGTTCAGTTTTCATACATTTTGCAGAAATCGGCCCGAGCGTGGATCCACGCTCCCGGCAGAGTTTGAACACTTTTTTTGAGCGTGGATCCACGCTCCCGGCACGCGAGGGCTTAATATCTTTAATGTTTGACCCTGGTTAGATTTTGAGGGCCAGCACCCATATAACAAGCGAGCATTTTCTTTATATTACTAGCAATTCACACTAGTTTAGAGGGAATATATTTACTCTGTGGATTGCAAATGTCATGGTGTAATAATTCTGAGGTTACACAACATTTTGTGTCCAAGTTACGGAGTGGGAAAACAAAATGTTTACGGCATCAAAATTTACATTCATCATCATCATCAACCTTTATCAGTCCACTGCTGGACATAGGTTTCCCCTAATGAGCGCCATAGCGCCCTGTCTTCAGCTTGCCGCATCCAGCATCTGCCTGCAGTTTTTCGCAGATCGTCATCCCACCTGGCTGGAGGGTTTAAATTTACATCAAGTACATCTAAATCTTTAAATTAGTCCATAAATGACATGTCACATAAAATAATGTTGCTTATAGTTGAAATATATTAATTTAGAGCAAAATTATTGACTAGTGCGCCTTGTTATCAATTATAGGAGAGTGGTGGCAGGTCGTCAGTGAAACTACTTTCGTCGTGTGGCAGATATAAGTACTTTAGATAATTTCTTATTGCTACGCAGATATTAATCGGTTTTAAAACATTTATCCCTATATACCTACCATTGCGGTATGAGTACAGTCAGCCACAAAAGTAGCATACAAAATTGCCTACACACGTTAAATTTATTTAAAACATTTTTTTCTACGTGGGAAGTAAATTAAACCCCTTTTATTTTATTTTTGTGATGAGAAATGGGTAAGAACATAAAAGTGTATGGGCGATTTGTAGTTTTGAATTTGTTCAATTACTTATGCGGCTGACTGTACTTTTGTCTGCTAAGATAGCAACGTATGACTTTTTTTGCGTACATTGTTAACACTGTACCAAAAATACGAAATTTTATAAGCGTGGTTCCAGTGACAGCTGCCACAGGACTTTGCATAAATTTTACAAAGGACAGACTAATTTCCAGGACTTGCTCAATAAATCGGCCTAAGAACAGATTTAAAGTTATGTTACTCGGGTCTTAATAATTCATGAATGCTAAAACGAGTTTTGTTTGATTTAAGAGCCCTTTACATTGATGAGATACAGTTAAATATTTCAGACTACATTTTCAGGTTGAAACTAAGATGGCACCGCGTTTTGACAATTGTGCTTCTTTTTATTAACACGCTTTTATTACAAGAAGTTTATAATATATCTACAAAATTCTTGTTTTATTACCTTCAGACGTATGTGTCTATGTAACGGGAACTTTAACCATGATTTTGACTCCCTTCAAAACGTCGGATTAAATCGAAATTTGGCATACTTGTCAAAGGCCGATGACAATTAAATATTTTAATCTAAAAACACGATTTTATAGAAAATTCTACTAAAAAATGGATAAATAGTAGTTTTAGTGACATCTGTTAGACCAAAGTAGAATTATAACTAAACTGGCTACTCGTAACTGTAAAAAAAATCCCACTTGTCACAAGATGGCGCTTTTATTTATTTTTTAGTGACATCTGTTGGACAATAATGGAGCAGAACTAAAAAATGCAATATAAGTTTTAATTGATACGTATCATAAAGAAATACGAAGCAGCGAGGGTAGAAGACCATACCGCCTAGTTTTACCTAAATAAGTTGGTACTATAGGTAATGCAGACATAATATTTTTATACGACTTCAAAAAAAGGAGGAGGTTCTCAATTCGACAGTATGTTTTTATAAAATTTGTTCACGTGACATCGGTCAAGATCAAATACCATACAGCCAAGACGTAAAAAAACTTGTCGATTACAATTATTAACAGAAAATAGAATTTTATTTATTAGCACTGCCACGTTGTACATATCATAGCAGTTCATGTAATTACATTGGAATTAATATAGTACATAATATTCGCCACAGTACTCAGTATATTTATAGGAAAAGGAAGTTCGACCAATGTGCCCAGCACCTTACAAGCTAATAAAACATTAAAAATATTCGTGTCGCGTTGCTGAAAATTTTGATCCCGATTTTATGTACAGAAGGTACCATGTGCGAATATTTTATGAGACCGGACCAAGGCTCTTTCTTGATGCATTTTAAAACAAAGTCCGTTGTCGGACCGGCCAGATGAATATTACATGTGAAATGCCAGATGTCATCGGCGATACCGCGGTAATCAAGATTAAAATTTAATTTCGACTGTGTTTGTGTTGATTACCTGTGTTCGTACTATTTTTGTCTAGTAAAGGGAAGTTAAATGCATGCAATGGGTGGTTAATTAAAGTATAGTATGTCATATATAAGTATAGTACAGTCATTACAATAATTAATTTAGAATTTACGTAGTGAGTGACAAAGACATTCAACAGTACCTATAGTCTTTGCGAAGTGATGAGACTGGTGAACTTTACTGGTGGTAGGACTCTCATATGTAAGAGTCCGTCTGGGTAGGTACCACCGCAATGTCTATTTCTACCGCCAAGCAGCAGTGTGCATGCACCGATGTTTCAGTTTGAAGAACATTGTAGCCAGTGTAACTACTGGACATGATGAGACTTAATATCTTATATCTTAGGATGAGAAGTGCAGTGAAATGCTACACAGTACTTTGTAAGTCGTGCTGGATGGTGTTGCTACTTTTTAAGGGTGGTCTATCGCTTGCCATCAAGTGAACGGCATGCTCGTCTTGTCATTCACAGCAAAAAAAAAAAGATAGCAGGTAAAAAATCATTCATAAGTTGAAAAAAATAAGATAAATATTAGAGATATTGAGTTTGTTTTTGTGATTCTCGTTCTAAAACTACTTTAGCAACGGAATCCCTCGGCAACTACATTTACCGAAAACCTCATAAACTCACGTGGTCAAGTTGAAAGCTCACAAAGTTACGTACCACAAATATTCCTAAACATTTTGCGAAACCGAACTACGGTAACAGGCAATCAAACTTTCCTATAATAAGTGCAAGAACACAGGTATTCCATCAGCCGACCGCTTTTGTTGTTACTCTGACTATGAAAACATATGGCAGCGTGTTGCGGACGGGCAGGCTCCTAAAAGTTTCAAGGTTAACCGACAGATCGTGAGTATTTTGACAGATCGTGTTGCTGAGGGAGTTTCTTCCTTTGCTTCTTCTTATAGTAATTACATGTTAACGTTCAGAAGCGGTGGTAGATTCACGACGATTCAAAATAGCTTGTGAAAGACTTATAAAGAAAATATTGAGTTTGGGTTTATTCACAAATAATACTATGACGAAGTGGACGATAGCCTAGTTGGGAATGGAACGGTCTGCCGAGACAATGTTCGGAGGTTGAAAATCCAAGGCACACAACTCTGACTTTTCAAAGTTACGTGTGTATTGTTTATCAATCATCGTTCGCTTTAACGGTGAAGGAAAACATCGTGAGGAAACCTGCATATCTAAGAAGTTCTTTGTAAGAATTTCGAAGGTATGTGAAGTCTGTCAACCCGCACTAGGCCAGCGTGTTGGACCAAGGCCTAAACCCTCTCAGTAGTAGAGGAGGCCCGTGCCCAGCAGTGGGACAGTATTTGATACAGGGCTGGTATTATTTTATTTATAATACTATGAGGACGCACAGTGCGCCCGAACAAATAGCGATTAGTGTTACAATTTCATAGTTTTTTTTACCTTGTTCCGCTTTCTTTATCTAACAGCCAACTGAAGAAAAGTTGTATTTTAATTTTGACCAATCACAGCGTTTCAATGGCTACGCGCTGCAAAGGCTGTCACGGCGACAACTCTAAGAAACAGACCTATTATCATAGCACTGCGCTGTTCTTCCTTAAGTAACGTTTGTGAATAAGGGCCCAAGATTCGTAGCTAGTGAACATGTCAGTGACTTTTTGTGGACTGTAAAAGTATCAGCTAAAGCAAAAGCCATAGGAGTTGCTATAACATACAGTATCTCGCCTGTTTGCTCAGTAGTAGGCAGATGTGTGACCAAGACTTCGCAAGAAATTAGGTTTCATGTAATAGGGGGCGATCGTATAGCCATTTGCCGGACACATTTCCAGTTTCCGGAAACCTATATCACATTGCCCGACCCGGGATTCGAACCCAGGTCCTCAGCGCGACAGTCGTACCACCACAGTCACTGAGGCAGTCACAACACATACTTACTCCATAATTCTTTTGTGCGAAAATAGTGTGTGCCATTTATATGGTTAATGATTCAACAGATACCGTGCTCAAAAAAACTAATTTTAGGGTTGTCCATAAGAGTAGTTTTTTTGAGCACAGCACTAAATTAAAGATGACAGGATTATTGCTATCATCTATAATTTAGGGTAAAAATTTCAAAATCACACTAGATAGATAGATAGATAACACTTTATTTTACACCACTGACATACAAAGAAATAAAAAAGAACAAACAATATACTTATTAGCTAAATATAGCTAGTGTAACAATGGGCGGTCTTATCGCTAAGAGCGATCTCTTCCAGACAACCATAGGATGAAATTACTTCAAACGGACAAGTTGGAGTGTGGGTGTACATTTACCAATAAACTTACGTAATAATACATAATTATAAAATACATAAATACATACATCTTATATTGATATAAATAAACATAAATATACAAATACAAAAATATGTACATAAAATGATTTAAAATATTAATAACAATTTAGGTTGCGTTTAGATAGAACGTGAACACTTGTCTCTTAAAGCTGCTAAGCGATGGAGCCCGTCGTATAGGCACCGGTAGTGCGTTCCAGAGACGAACAGCTTGGACAGTAAAAGAACTATCAACGAAGCTACCAGCTAGGACCAGTTGTTTCTAAGATTACCTCTAACATCCATATGAATATCTTTATGATATTGCTGTAGATCTACATACTTATCTACAAATACTTTATTATCGTTCTGTTATGTTGTCACATGCTAGTCAACGTTTTGTAGCTTATGAAAACATGGACATTTGCAACTTATTACAGACTAGACTTTTGCTGGCGGCGCCGGCCGCGTGAAAAAGTTTTTCCAGGATAAAAATATTTTCTCGGGATAAAAAGTAACCTATAGCACCCAGGAGTAATGTAGCTTCCTATTAGTGAAAGAACTTTCAAAATCGGTCTAGTAGTTTTTGAGTTTATCCATTACAAACGAACACAATCAAACTTTTATCTTTATAATATTAGTATAGACAAGTCTGGAGAATTATAATAATACCAGGCCTGTATTACTGATCCACTACTGGGCACAGACTTCCTCTACTGAGAGGGTTTAGTCCTTAGTCCTTAGTTAGGGTTTAGTACCTACGGGTTGGCAGACTTCACATGACTTCGGATGGTATTTGTTTCAAGTTGTTTTCTTTCAGCGGCGAGCGATAATTGACAAACAATAACTTCGAAAAGTCTGAGGTGTGTTGAAGCTAGCAATAGATAATCGGGGTAGGTGAACTGCAAGCCACAGTATGGCTTTTTTTATTGGTTTTCTCCATATGTATTCAATCAAATGATGTGATAGTAGGAGGGAGAGACACGTGGGAGTGAGCCTATCAACATAACGAGAACAAATAAATTTATTTCCGATATTTCTTCCCAATATGTCAAATAAAAACTGGCTCAAAAGGCATTTTACGGCGAATAAAAATATAAAATCTCCTTTTTTATTAATACCGAATGACGAAACGAGCATGCCGCTCGCCTGATGGTAACCGATACGATCGCCCCTAAATAATAGTAATAACCTACAGAACTTTTAATTACGAAGTATTGCGTGGCACTCCACTGCACTCGTCATTTTGACATTAGATGTTAAGTCTCATAATGTCCAGTAATTACGCTGCTTGCAATTTCCTTAAAATAGGAAAACAACAGTGCATACTACTGTTTAACGGTAGAAATAGACACTGTAGTGGTACCCACCCAGGCGGCTCCTCGTATACGAGAGACCTGCCATCAGTACTAATGCATCGCTGCAAAAAGTCACCGTGGATTTTCCTAAGAGAGCAATCATTTTCAATCGTAAAAAAACATTACTTAATATCATAAACACAACGCATCGACGTAATATGTTATACATAAAATTAAACAGAGCCTGAAAGTTAGATTAAACTAGACTTAATTCACCGGCTTTAAGTTCGCAGATCCCTTATCATTGTTACTGTCTCAAGTCGAATTTGAGTTTCGGTGACATTAAATTTGTGAGCTGTATTAACACGTTCGGCCAAACAAATACCTAAATAACGTTCTTTTTCAAATAATATCAATATAATGGTTAAACGTCTACAACGAATGTGCATTGTGTGTAAGGATAAGTATTGTGTCACATTATATCTGACCAGCCGCCTTATTCTCTATGACACGCGTTATTTTCACCGTTCGTAACAAGCGCGTAACGTAACTCACCGCGTTAATCACTATGGAAATTGGCATACAGAATACCATTTTACGCACATTACACGAAGCGAACGTGACGCGGCCGCGTTACGAGTTAACAATGTCATAGAGAATCATGCCTCAGGGCGGCGAATGGTCGAACGTTCTAACTGATAAATAAATCATCTTGCTGGTGGTAGCAATAGGCTGGTAAACTTGAGTGTCTGGCTTAGATTCTCCGATCAGGTAGAAATTGTGATATTTCCGATTTGACAAAACACAATTGAATTTGGAATTTATGGCCAAAAGCGCGATAGGTTCTCCTCCTATTATATTATGAGGCGGATTAGAGCTCTACATAAATTGTGAGTAAGTATTAATTATGTTTCTGCCTAAATTTTCATGGCAATGCCAGACTTTGTTGTTTATAAGTTAACATCACATTAAATATCACTTTTTTTTACATTACACATTATTTTAATTAATAGACATAAATAATCGTAAACACAATTCATTTCGAGTATTATACGAGGACTCTTAGTACATTCCGTCAGCGTTCATTTTACATTCAAAGGCCGATGTTTATCTTTTGAACAAATAAAAGGCCGACCAACTTGGCCGAAGGTCTCTTGGAGGAGTTTACGAGACCGTTGTTAGTGACATCATTTTGAAATGTTATTTCTGCTATATTTTGATGGTCAATTTGTCATTTTGTTTTTTTAATAAACGAGGTGACGCTTCATACATACATAACGTGGCTGCTTTTTACCTTTTCAAGGTAAGGCAGCGGAGTAACTAAATGGTGTAACACACCCAAAGGACAATGGCAGGTCTCCATACATGATTTTAGTTCATGTAAATGTGAAGCGTTTACAAGTAAAAAAAATATATAACGATTCAGCAGCAATGCTTAAACAATTTGATATCAAGATTATTAGTGAAAAAAGTCTAAAACTAAAGATTTTTCACTTTAAAGATTTGAGGTTATGATTTAGTTGACATATTTTATGAATTGAATTTTACGTAATAAGTAATATGAATAGTAGATCTCATAAAATATTTGGTAATTTGTCTAATATACTACCAGAATTATGCAATAATACACCAAGTATCACAAAAAATAATGAATTAAAACAAGAGCACCTCATGACACTTCAAAGTTCCTGCCAAAACATCACTACTAAAGTATTTTTTTAATCATTTTCCCTTATAGGGAAGGCAAAGGGTTCAAGCCCATACAGCTTCGTTTTATGTGATGTTTTTTGTTGTCTTTTTTTAACTATGTAACATGTCATAGTAAAGCAGTGGCTACCTTACCAAGACTATTGAGGAGTTTTGGCGGCAAAGAAAAGAAAAAAAACACTTGATTGGCACAGTAATTTCAATTCACTTCATTTGAGCTCTTTAATAGAACTATATTAGTAAACTCTGAAACTATTGAAACTATTGGGAGAAAATACGTTCAGACGCTAAGTTCTAAACTTGGGGGCAAAATTGGTAAAGAAGAGCTTTGGAGAAAAATAAAAAACTTGTTTTTTTTGTTTATTCATCTTCTTTATAATCATTCTGTTTGATAAGTATCTCATAAAAAAATTCTGCCGGGGCATATACATTGCCTTGACGTCTGGCCCGTCCCAAATACCAGACAACTGTCATGGTATGAGTGAAGTAACGTACAAGTAGGGCGCCGAACCAAGCAACTACAGCAATAGCCAATACTTGCTCGACCAGGTACATTGTTTTCAATCAACACATATACATAGAACTGTTTCCTTGAAATGTGGCATGATTTTATTTTTCCTCTTATTAATAAGCTATCCAGACTGCCTCTTAAATTAAATTCAGATATTATATTGTACAGCCATTTTCATTACACAGTAATTAAAATGTGGTAAGAAAGCTGAAATCTATGTTGTGATTCTTAATGAACATTTTATATTTTTAGCAATTTTAGGGTCTTGATGAAAATGTTGTTTTGGTAGCCTAAAAGATCCAAAATGGCCGCGACACAATAGCAAAAGAAGTCAATTAAGTTTCTTTTTAATTTATGCAGTTTATACACACTTATACAACTAAAATTGGTATGCTGAAAAATCATACAAAATTATTATATTGATCTTACCAAGTATGGAATTTTACGCACTAAACGCACAATTTGTTTATAAATACGATTTCGCCATTGTCCTTTACGCGTATCAAAACCCGTTGTCGATTATCAGCAATTTATCAAAATCAGCAATGACCGCGTAGTGACTGTTGCTAGCTTGCACCGATTTAAGTAAAATACAAAAACAGCGTTATGAAATTTGATACCAATATTAACAACATCCTTGATAACAAATAATTTAATGAAACAACAGTAATAACAACAGATGTTCAAATTAAATTAAGCAATATAGGAATATCTCAGCTACCAATATTTTTAAATATAAATAACGTTAGCATTATGAAGGGTTTTTGGAAATTCATCTCCTACGTGTTAGAATAGTGGAAGTTGATCACACGGATGGGCGTAAACGCAGGCGGAGCCGCAAATAAAAGGAAGTATCAATAACAAAAAAAAAATATAGTTTGCGAGTAAATAAATGTACTGCCCTAAAAAAAATAGACAACTAATTGTATTTTTTTTATTCCATATTATACCTTAAACTGATTTTAAAAAAAGCAACACTACAGTCCATGACGTCTTCACCATTCTTCTTGTCTATATCCCTGTTCTGTGATTCTTCTCTAGTGAAAACTTTTCCGAAGTAGCGGTAGAGTTAATATCGACGGAATCTTAATAATTTATAACATTTTATTTTATGGGTTGGAGGGTTTTTTAATACATCAATGGTTGGAATTTATTTATTTATTTTATATTTTTATAGAATCCTGAAAAAGAAACAGTCGAAGGCGGGACTCGAACCCACGACCTCCGGCGTACCGTGCCGGTGCTCTTCCAATTGAGTCACCTCGACTTCCGCCATCGATTGCCAATTTCAGGATCCGTATTTAATTCTCTTAAAGGAGATGACCAGCGACATCTGTTAGCAGTTATTACAACTACTAACTCAGCATTACTCCTTTACAGGAGTAAGTAACCGAAACCAGTTGCTAAACTTTTTTCCTAATTTTATATTATGATTTTTTTATACATGTTAATGGCCATGTAGTGCCTGGTTAATGATTTTATATTTTTATAGAATCCTGAAAAAGAAACAGTCGAAGGCGGGACTCGAACCCACGATTGTATAAAAAATCAACAATCAATCAATCAATATAAAAATATATTTATTTAATTAAATAAAAACACATAGTTATTAATCAGATTTATATTAATTTACAAAGTGAAAGAGTGCACACTATTTTGTTTATATGTAAGTTATGATTAAACGTAAAAATTATCCATATTACAAGAAAATTAGATAATACAGTCTCCGTTCTTAAATTAAGTACTTTTAGGTCTAAAGTCCATCGTAAGACACGTAGTCATGTCGAGTTGCAAGTATTTGTATTTTCGGATTCAAAGAAAATTAAGGTAAGATACGCCATCCGTAATGTTCAGGATTGTTAGTTACATAGCCATTGTGTCCCCAAAGAACGCGATCACCAATATCGTCAACATCTCGACCCAGCTTCAAAGCTTGATTGTACTTCCTATTGAATATAAAGAACAGTACGTCTTCGTTGTACTTAACCGGGTGTAAGTACCACTGGTGTCTGTTCGTGTCAGCATCGCTGGATCCGTAACATCTACGGTCTCCGATGTTATCATCAGCTACACCTGATTTCATGTACATGTTCGTATCAGGGTTGTATATTTTAAAATATGTCTTATTCTCTTCCCATATAGGGATCATTTTCCAGGCAACTCTGTTAGTAGATTTGTCTTTACCATCGCCCCAAGCATCTCTATCACCATCTCCGTCAATACTTACACCCAATTTTAGTGCAAGATTGTCTCTTTTATTGATGAGTTTTAAAACGTCTCCACCGAGGATCAGCCTGAATTCTACAGGGAAATGATTGACAACCACGTGTCGACCTCCACAACTCCAGAGTTTATAAGCGTATTCCATTGTGTTACGAATACTATTCCCAAGAAGTCTGTTAACAACTTGCTTTACCACGCTTCCATTAGATAATTTATCTAAAAGGAGACTGATTACTACAGCGTTTTCATATTCGCCGGTTACAACGGCACTATAAAGTTGATCGTTTAGACCCTCAAGGCATACGTTAGCGTTTCCACAGCTGTATCTTCCCAGATCCATCTTGATATTATACCCTGGTGTATCTTCGAGAAGCACGTATCTACAATGAACAAAAACATCTGTAAAAAAGTTCGGTGGAAAAAAATCTGATGTGCATACATTCATATATAAAGGGTTTTTTATATGAATGAAAAATAGTATTGATCCTTCTGAGATACTGTGTTACCTAATGAATCATTGTTAATGAATTCACTATAGTAATGTAGATAACAACATGTAGTTGATCAAACGTGTTACATACTAGAAGCTTGGTGCAATAATTAAGTTTTAATAATATATAAATAGGCCTTAGTATAATTCTGATCGGTGCATTTGACATAGTCACCTTCGAAGTTTTTATCGAAATCTTTCAGGTATATATTTTTCTGGCGATATTTTTTCCTTTATATGAAGTATAGCAAGTCACTTATATTTTAATTTATTAAAAAAAATGTTATAACGCAAAGTTGTATGGGCTATTTGGATTTTTAAAATTGTTCAGATACTTATGTGGCTGACTGTACAAAGCTATCATGCTAATTGAACACAGTATTAATAGTAAACATCATAATAAGAATAATTAACAATAAATTCAATGTAACTTACCGCTTGAAAGACCAGCGCCTGTATAATAATATTTGGTGAATTCTTTGGTTTATATACTCATTATTATATTTTGATAAGGCGCTGCGGTTAAAATACTTTTTATTGAAAAACAATAGCGGTCACGTTATCATTGTGAGATATTATAGGGACCGCAGCCAAGAATGAAGTAAACAAATGACGTCACTAAGAATAGGAACAGTCGTGGGTGAAAGATGTGAGTATTAATGAGGTTCTTGTACAATTGAATCAATTATTACGTCCCTGCTTTATAGTGAAGGCAAAACCACACCCAAAATTAAGTATTAAAGGACATGTCCAAAAATGGGCCTGAAAATCTAAACAAGACAGTTTATATATATTTGGATGGAACTCCTGAAAACTAGCCTTTTGCAATAAATCTTTTAATTTTAAAGACTTCCCATTTTGAGATGCATGTAGTTTTGTTTGGCTTGAAAACTACAATTAATATGAATGTTTTCAAAAAATTTGGTTATGATTGGAGGGGTCTAAAAATATTTTTTAATGGATCTAAGCTCCATATGTTGCCCCTTTAATATACTTAAAGTTTGAGCCTGTTGAGATTATGAGGCCCAGCACCCATACAAAAACCGGACATCTCCTTTAAATAAATGTCCAAAATTAAAAACAAAAAAACAAGTTGTTAGTTTTACGCGTTCCTGGGTAAAAAGATCTTGAGAGACAGACAGGCGGACAACAAAGTGATCCTATTAGGGTTCCTTTCTCCTTTTGAGGTCCGGAAGTCGGAACCCTAAACACGACTAAAAATAAAAGACATTAGTTTTCGAGTAATCTTATTAATTCTTATAAGGAGCATAAAATGTTTAAATCTGATCGACTTTGTCCAACCATTGTGGCCATCTTCTGATCTCGTTGTATAGCTTACGGCCAGGACTTTCAGGGGCGATGACTTGTTTGTGTCCAACGACGTGGAAGTCAGCTGTTAGGTGTCCTTGTTCCACTCCACACTTCAACAACTCTTTCACGGCTTCGAGTTGTTGAGAAGTTGGTGTATCGTCTGCAATGAGACAGAAGTTCTATAACACTCATAGATTGTTTGAATTTGTTATTCTCCAGGTAGGTAGTAATAATTCACTTTCTCCGCGTAAAAAAAATACCCAAATCCTATTGAATAAGTTCGGGGTTTAAGAAAGTTAAATTTTCGTGGATGCAACGCACAAATCGTAAGCCGCAATATAAAGTAGAAATAAAGGGTTTTATCCAAGACTACGCTGAAAAATTGTGAATATTATCTGTCTGAACGGTCAGGATATACTGGTTTTTAGGCAGATTCTCCATTATTCGCAATGGACGGCGCAATAGAAACTAAAGGTTCTCGAGGACAATGGCAGGTCTCCATACATGATTTTAGTTGATGTAAATATGAAGCGTTTACAAGTAAAAAAAAATATATAACGATTCAACAGCAATGTTTAAACAATTTGATATCAAGATTATTAGTGAAAAAAGTCTTGAACTAAAGATTTTTCACTTTAAAGATTTGAGGTTATGATTTAGTTGACACATTTTATGAATTGAATTTTACGTAATAAGTAATATGAATAGTAGATCTCATAAAATATTTGGTAATTTATCTAATATTTAACCACCATAATTATGCAATAATACACTAAGTATCACCAAAATAATGAATTAAAACAAGAGCACCTCATGACACTTCAAAGTTCCCGCCAAAACTTCACTACTAAAGTATTTTTTTTTAATCATTTTCCCTTATAGGGAAGGCAAAGGGTTCAAACCCATACAGCTTCGTTTTATGTGATGTTTTTTGTTGTCTTTTTTTTAACTATGTACTATGTCATAGTAAAACAGTGGCTACCTTACCAAGACTATCAAGGAGTTTTGGCGGCAAAGAAAAGAAAAAAACACTTGATTGGCACAGTAATTTCAATTCACTTCATTTGAGCTCTTTAATAGAACTATATTAGCAAACTCTGAGACTATTGAAACTATTGGGAGAAAATACGTTCAGACGCTAAGTTCTAAACTTGGGGGCAAAATTGGTAAAGAAGAGCTTTGGAGAAAAATAAAAAACTTGTTTTTTTTTGTTTATTCATCTTCTTCATAATCATTATCTTTGATAAGTATCTCATAAAAAAATTCTGTCGGGGCAGATACATTGCCTTGACGTCTGGCCCGTCCCAAATACCAGACAACTGTCATGGTATGAGTGAAGTAACGTACAAGTAGGGCGCCCAACCAAGCAACTACAGCAATAGCCAATACCTGCTCGACCAGGTACATTGTTTTCAATCAACACATATACATAGTACTGTTTTCTTGAAATGTGGCGTGATTTTATTTTTCCTCTTATTAATAAGCTATCCAGACTGCCTCTTAAATTAAATTCAGATATTATATTGTACAGCCATTTTCATTACACAGTAATTAAAATGTGGTAAGAAAGCTGAAATCTATGTTGTTATTCTTAATGAACATTTTATAGTCAGATATATTTTTATCAATTTTTAGGGTCTTGATGAAAATGTTGTTTTGTTAGCCTAAAAGATCCTATGGCATAAGCCATTAAAAAAAATGGCCGCGACACAATAACAAAAGAAGTCAATTAAGTTTCTTTTTAATTTATGCATTTTATACACACTTATACAACTAAAATTGGTATGCTGAAAAATCATACAAAATTATTATATTGAATATACCAAGTATGGAATTTCTAAACGCACAATTTGTTTATAAATACGATTTCGCCATTGTCCTTTCGTCGGTAAAGTACATGTATTAATATTGGTAATGTTTGAGAATACGCCAACTTAACTGGTTTCATACTTTAAATAAAGTCAACTATAAACTACATTGAACAACTGAAATATCAGAAATTGTATAAATAATAATATAATAATAATAATAATAATTTGCCCGCAGGGGCGGCTTTGTGGCGAGCCGTCGGTGAGTGGCGACACCGCGTACCCTGATTCCGTGGGGGCTAAATGAGACCCCCTGACCCTTGGCTTGCCTTAACTGGCCGGCTAGGGGTGGAAATCGCAAGAGCTAAGAACCTGAGCTCCAGGGTGGAAGTGCTCAATCTGCATAATAGCGAGGAAGCCCACTCCGGGACGCGTTAGCGACCCGCGATGGTGAAATCGGTGCACACCTCTCGACACCCTTTAGCCACCCACACCGATGTTGCGTCCTTGGCATACGCCACTTTTTGGGATGCCCATCTAGTGGGGGGCAAGTCACCGTCTGCCTTGAATACAAATGATTGAGACATTTTACTTGGCAGGCGTCCCGTTGTCTCAATCAATAGCCCAGCAACCAGTCCATCTAGATCCCATCCATAGACCCAGTATAATTCCCATCTTCTCTGCAATAGTCCTTACGCCTTACGGGCGCTGTCTTTGGCTGTATTTCCTCCTTAAGTACAGACAGAGAGAGTACCCGTAAGGCGTACACATCCCAACTAGAGTAATGTATCTTAAAGGGGCCTCTACGTGTTGGATCCATATCCCCACGCAAGCCTTCCAAAAGGACCGGTCTTCGTGCCGTGATTTCCCGCAGGAAAGATACAACATAATAATTTTATTTGGCACAAACAATTTTGACAAAGAAGTAGGAACATCAGTAATTAAGTACATAGAATTCTAAGAATTATGTTAGTGCTTACAGCTAGATTAAAATTAAACACTACATTTGGCAGGGGCCCCCAAACTAGGCAGTGCCTGTATCTTGGGGACCGTATTGATGTCAAACAATAATAAAATCTTTTAGAATTATAAACAAATACAGATTTTGATACGATAGGTATACGGGATTATTTATTTATTACTGATCAATGAATGTTGCGTTAACTTTAAAAACTTTAATAAAAAACTAAAAGTTCATTAAGTTATTATTTTTTTTAAGATTAAATGAATGCCTCGGTTGCGTAGTTGTATTACAGTACGACTGCAAAGCTGAGGTCTCGGGTTCGATCCCTGGGTGGGGCAAAGTGATATTGAGTTTTTCTATTCAGTATCAGCCCGTAGTGTATATGTATATGTATTAAATGAATTACCAAAATGAATTAACCTCAATAATTGTACAAAAATCAAAATGAAAGTCGTAATATATTCATACGCAAAGGCAGAGAGAAACAGAGACTATCAAGCGCAACATACTACGATAATCACATACCATTTTCACTTTTTCCACGTTCATAATTCTCGTCATACATCTTCGCCGATTATGGGCATCCTGTCCATCCGTACCATCCACATTCGCTCGATAAATAACATTCGTAGCTAATCTTTCAACCACATTCTCTACGTGTTCAAATTATCACGGCATACTTCTTTTAATTATAGTCACCACATCATCTTTCAATTTATAACATTCTCTTATCATACCATCCTCATGCAATAAAAAATGCAGTTTTCACATAATATACTATGTAAAGAGTGCATTTCCATTGTATTTACTCGACTTTGCGCTTCTTCTGCAAACTAGAATTCACTTCCGTATATAAGCGTCGGCAACAACACAGTACTGCGGGTCCCCGTGATGGACGGCAGCGTGTCTCACGCTGCCTTGGACGCCAAGGGCGTCCCTCGGTGTACGGGGGCTTCTGAGCCCCCGCAACAACAGAAGGACCGCAACAGCGGTACACGCAGGGGCGGTTGCGGACGACAACTTAGACGTGAGTCGGATGAAGTCCGCAGCCGTCCCTAATGTGCCGAAGATGGCCATAAAAAAAAAAAAAAAAAAAGTACTGCGGGTCCCTTTTCTACTCCCTATACCGTGATACAGGCTTTGGAGTTCTTATAACCTTTCACCAAGCGGCCCTCAGTCCCATACGTTAATGATAACGTTGAACACAGATTATTCCTCAGCACACGATCATAAGCCTCTTTCAAGTTTACAAAGGCAAAAAAGATTTTTTTTTTGGCCAAATGTTTTTCCGTCATGCACCTTATGGAAAAGACTTGATCTTCTTGTTCTTTTAAATCGCGGCACCGTGAACTTTTCCATATTTTTATAGTTCTTCTGCTATTCGGAAGGTATACGAACCAAAAAATCAAAGAACATTATAATCCGTTCGGCCGTCCTCGATTTATAAATGGTGTAACTAACACAACTCTCTTTTATACATAAACTAGCTTTTGCCCGCGGCTTTGCCCGCGTTAATAAGTTTTTCTGGGATAAAAGTACACATAAATCTTCCTCTTGAATCAATCTATCTATTAAAAAAAACCGCATCAAAATCCGTTGCGTAGTTTTAAGGATCTTAAGCGTACATAGGGACAGACAGCGGGAAGCGACTTTGTTTTATATTTTGATTTTTAATATGTTGTAACATTCATTATTTATTTACTTCAACTTTTATTCACAAGACCATCATGCAGGCCCGCAATTAACAGACAGTTTAAACTAATAGAAATATTTTTTACTCACAGTGCATAATATCATATACTTAGATATAGCATAGTGTTTTGATGCGATAAGTGATGGGCCTTTGCTAATCTCGAAGGAGATCGTCAAATAATATTTGTATATCTTATCTTATGTGGCCAAATGCAGAGTTTTGAATAGCATATTTTACAATAGTATTTGTGGAGCGAATTGCTCGAAAGCCACCAGTGCCCAAAACAGTAACAAAACTGTTGGAAATTAAAAAACCGGAGCACAATTATACCAGTTATAGACAAATTGTAGTACCCATTCTGTCAAATACTTTAACGGTGAAGGAAAACATCATGAGGAAACCTTCATTCTTACTTTTAATTTATTTTAATCCGTAAAACGGATATTACATGAATACCTATTTATTATAAATTAATAATAAAATCCTATATTATGATTTTTATACATGTTAAGGGCCATGGACAATGATTTTATTTTAATTGGAAACGTAGGATTTGTACCACTTTCACTAGGCATCTCCTTTAAAAAGATAAAAATACTGAACTTGAAATTGTACAAACGAAAGTAAGGTCGAGATAGCTCAGTTGGCACAGCACCGGCACGGTACGCTGGAGGTCGCGGGTTCAAATACTGCTTTCGACTGTTTCTTTTTCAATGTTTCCATTAAAAATAAAATCATTAATAATAAAAGTAAATGTTGAATCTTGTAACCTAACATTCGAAAGTTTTTTCATCACGTAGGCGAACATAGTTGCACTTACTTAGAGCAAATGCTCTAAATGCGGCAATAAATTCTTTCTTTCTTTCTTTCTTCTAAGACTGAAACTGAACTGAAGAAAAATTTAACAAGGAGAAGGGATGACCAGGCGAACCCTTCGTTGGTCATAAATGCGCAGCTGGTCATAACCTTTAATTAAAACCTATGTGACTTGCGATCGCTGTCATTACATTCTATGAAATTAAGCGGTGCTCCACAGAAATTGTGACTTTTCCTGTGTTATTATGTAAAAAGCAATCTTATATTCAGCCCTGCACGTATGTTTTTTTTTTGTTAAATGTATGCTATCCGTGTCTACCTCGCCCCTCGTCAGGATTGATAGAAAAAATTGTTTGCACATTATTGCCATATTGTCTCCATGGGTTAAATACTCTAAGTGCACTTATGACAAGTCAAGATACATTAAATTGATTTTTTTATCCGAGCGGATACAAATATGCTGACACCAGCTACATAGCTGTGCCTAGACTATATTTTCCTTTATGACACATAAGTATATTTACCTATTCTTCGTAGGTCTATAGCTGATGTTGTGTCAGATAAGATTAACAAATATTTGCACGATGTCCTTCCAGATAGAGCGTCATCGTTTTATCTACAAGAACATATTTAGCTGATATACAATGATATATCCGGTTACATCCTTAACAATAAAATTAATCAGTGTTTTAATAACAGAAGTTCCGATAAAGGGCGCAGGAAGAAATGGTAAATTTTGGGAGAAGCCTATGGTCCGCAGCAGACTTGCTGTGCACAAAGATGATTCAGTAATTAACCGAATCCCTGTTACTTTATTTTTGAATTAATCTTATGGTCTGCCAAGACGAAAGGACACGCTTCTGCATTTTTTTAATTCATGTGTTTTTTCTTGTTAATGGCCCTACTGCCAGTAGCCTGACACGAGTCGGCTTTTCTGGCCACACCGGTCTTTAAGGTGAACGCAGAAGGCGCTCGCAACCCTTTGAATTAAGTGACCATGCTGAGTGCAACCCACTAACGGGTTACGAACCTCGGCTCAGGACGGCCACTGAGAGAGGATGAGACATCAACGATTAGGGAAAGATTGGTTTTTAGGCCTAATCCTATTAGATTGTGTTGTCATCGGCACGCGGGCCGGAACTGCTAGGGAGGTTGGGGGGGCGACGGGGAACGCGGCGAGGTCCTCGACGGCGAGGATGGAACTGCGGTCTTGTGGAGTGTTGGAGTTTCAAGAACTCGTTCTTACGGCGGATGGCCAGAGTGATTTCGTCATCTGGATCGGTTAATACGGAACGCGGCCGTCTCCATTTGGCGCGGTCGAATGGAAATTCATGTGTGTATTCTTTGTGAATTATCAGCCAGCGTGCCAGCTAGCCAGATAAGCCAGCGTGGTGGAAGGTTTCTCAGTAGTAGAAGAGGCCCGAGTCTAGCAGTGGGATAGTATATAATACAGAGCTGATATTATTATTTATATCATAATACTGGCTTTTCCCCGCGGCTTCGACCGCACGAAAGGTTTTTCCTGGATATAAGTCCCGCTATAAATTTTCCCGGACTGAATTATAAACTAAACCATTCTCGAATCCACCTGAAGACACACAAAAAAATTCATTAAAATCGGTCCAGCCGTTTAGGAGGACTTCAGTAACATACACACGCACAGTTGTGTCTGCCCATCTACTGTAAGAACCGGGATAGTTTTTATAACCATGAACACAACCAAAAAACATTGAACTACTGGCTATATTGTCTATCAACTCCATTGCCGAATCAGGATCAAAAGAACTTGCTTTAGTAACCTGAGAAAACACTCTACTTTTAAAACTATGTTGCACCATAGACTATACTAAGTCTAACCAAAATAAATATCACACTATATCGTACCCTTATCACTCGTCTCTTGAATAAAAGGAAACTGATAAGTTATCGTGTTCGGCACAGTAGTGCGTGAGGAGTGTAACGGTGCTGAGTTAATATGTGGTGAAACCATTTACGGATAATGTCTTACAAAGGTAAGCTTTAAATTGTTAGAAACTGAAGGGATACTGATTTAAAGAAAAATACCTACCACTGATTTTACAAAGATATCAGCCATTAACCGACCGGTACGAGAGTCGATGATCAAATGCAACTGAGACTTTGATTGAGCAAAGAATGACAGTGAAAGAGCGTGCATGTCGACACGGCACCCTTTTAACAGACTTCAAATGACTCGCGAATGCTGCAATCGTATATCTATGATGTATTGTTTCCCTACACTATTCTATAATTAACTAACAAAAAAGCAATAAATAAAAACTTTTTAACAAAAAATAAACCAACTTCAAAACCACTGCAAACCAAAAAGCCCTTTTTTGCATTAAAACGTAACCTATGTCCTTTTTCAGGCTCTAGACTATCTGTGTACCAAATTTCATTTAAATCGGTTCTGTAGTTTTGGCGTGAAAGCGAGACAGACAGTCAAACAGAGTTACTTTCCCATTTTTATTTATTACGCCATTAATTACATTAACTCCAGGACAAGACCATAGGGAGATAGGGGTGACTGAAAACCAGCGCTGATCTGAACTCTAGTTTCGATTAGCACATGCTAAGTCACTTTCTTTTGCCTTTCTCTAATATTATGTTTGCTTAAATTTGTTGTAGATATTATTTGTTAATTTTAAGGCAATAAACTGCTTTTATTATTATTATAATATTAGTAAAGATTGGATAGCTTCCGTACAGAAGGCGTATCATTTGAATCATTTAAGTTGTGCTAACTCCTTTGTTTTTGCGAGCTTTAAGATCTTTGGGCAGTGGAGTTCCATGATGTATGTAGTCTTTTTTATTGACGGCAGGGCATATTAGTCACACTGCATCTGATGTCAAGTAAAGAGAACCCCACAAACATGTCAAATATCAACCGTCCGGTCGTCACAGTTATGTCGGCTTGCATAATTGATTCTCATTACTCCGCGTTGTATATGTCAGTGTTATGCCTCATGCTGGTCTCTAAACCCTGAAGTGGCCATTGCCGCATGAAATCAGAGCTTGAGAGTGAGATCTTACCCAAGTAATCGAGTTAAGTTAATCTTAAGGATTTTTCTTCGCTGGGAAATTGCTTTAAATTATTCGGGTCGGCAAATTACGTTAGGCTTGTCGTTTCCTTATGCCGGCGACTAAAATCCTTAGATTTTGCATGAGATTGTTATAGAAACAAAGAATAGATTTTAAATAATCCTTTTTTACTTCTGAAGCATTGACGTAAGATCTACATATCAATGTTCTGGAGCCTTCTTTTCAATCTATGCGTTGTCTTTGAATTATGAATTTGAGTAAATGATAGTGTACTAGCTCTTGCTTACGGCTTCGTTCGCGTGATAGAGTTTTTCCGGGATAAAAGTCCTGCTATCATCATCATCAACCCATATTGTCCCACTGCTGGGCACGGGTCTCCTCTCAGGATGCAAGGGATTAGGCTACAGTCCACCACGCTAGCCTACTGCGGAAAAGTCCCGCTATAGACGGGTTAAAAAGAGCCTTAAACCTTCATGGGGTCTCAAACTATCTTGTTACCAAATTTCATTGAAATCTGTTTGACAGTTTTTAGTTTATCGCGTACAGTGGCGACGCGGGGGGCGATAGTGTTTTATACTGTGTAAGGATTGTATTATATATGTATTTTTTGTACAAAGATAAACAGAAATTGAATAACCAAACCAAGTAGTTAATTAGGTTCCCTTAGCGTTGTTTGTAATTTATTTTAAAGTTTATTTATCTTACATATCGACGGTTCCGTAGAACAAAGTCGTATATGCAAAATGAAGCTTTTCAGTAGCGCGCTTTGAAAGTCTAAGTTAATTGTGAAAATCACAATTTATAGTGAACAAAACATTATATTCTATAGGGTTCAGTAACAACTTTGAACTTAATGTGTGAAAATAGCACTAATTCGCACATGAATACAAACTAACGACTTTCAAAGAGCTCTACTGAAAAGCTAACATTTTGCATATACGACTTTGTTCTACGGAACCGTCGATATATTTATAAACGTGCAATAAATATTTGTTATTAATAATGCAATGCAATGCAATCAGCCCCATATTATATACTGCCCACTGCTGAGCACAGACCTCTTTTACTACTGAGAGGGTTTAGGCCTTAGTCCACTAGGACTAGTGCGGGTTGGCAGACTTCATATACCCTCGAAATTCTTATGGAGATTTCTCAGGTATGTAGGTTTCCTCACGATGTTTTCCTTCACCGCTAAAGCAAACCATAATTGATTAACAATACACACGTAACTTCGAAAAGTCAGAGGTGTGTGCCTTGGGTTTCGAACCTCCGGACATTGTCTCGGCAGACCGTTCCATTCCCAACTAGCCTATTGTCCACTTAATAAATTAATGTAATCAATATTTTGTTTAATTGATTTCCAAATCAACGTGTAGGATTTTGCTAAACAGTGATTAATTTAATCGCACCATTGCTGATAATTATTATTATTAGTAGGCTGCTGTTAGTATCATTATTGTACTTACGGGAGATATCGATAAATCGACCAATTAGCATTAAGTTTAACTTATATTGATTGGTTATTTTTTGTCTTTGATCCAAAGTTAACGATTGGGTCCGTAAAATAAAATTCTTTATACTGAATGAGAGACAAAAGAGACAACACCAGCTCTAACACATAAAAATTTAAAAACTAGTTTCGAGACGTAGGTGAGAAATATAAAAGGATATTTGGATTCATCTTTTATGGAGAAGAAATCTAGAAGCATGGTTAAAAGATGATTAAAAGCATACCCACCTTATTGCCTAGAATAGAATACGGACAATCTACCATGTAAACCTACATTAAGTTTTTCTTAGAACTTTGTTTTTTTTTTTAATTTAATTTCTTAAGTAAAATACGAACACAGAACATGGCTGATAGATTAAAAAGATAAAGACATAAAACGCAATAATCTAGAATCTATACTGGAGTTAGCCAATATTGTTTTTTCTTGAAATTCCTTCTCGGGACAATCTATCGGTTGAGTGAGCAAAGTCGTTGGGTATATCGTAGTGTTATGATACTAGAAAAGACGGAAGAATTTTCTATAACACATCTTTTAAATTTAGGGTCGATTCTACGGCTTGCTGATAAACACTATTCGTCACATAAATGTTGTGACGCAATTTCTTTCTTTCCGTGTTAATAACTAGACATTAGCTCGCAGCTGCCGCCTGCATGAATGAGTTTTCCGGGATTAAAATTCCGATTTATATTTTCCCGAGATAAAAATGTAATGTCACTCGCTGATAATGTAGCTTTATATTGGTGAAAGAATTTTTAATATCGATCGAGTGGTTTTTGAGTTTATTCGTTACAAATATACAAATCTTTCCTCTTTATATATCGCACCTTTAGGACGAAAACGATACAATTCAAACAATAGAAAATTGAGTTGACATTTTTAAATGACTAAAAAGTAGTCCCTTATTTATAAGAATACTAGCTTTTGCCCGCGGCTCCGCTCGCGTTAAAAAGTTTTTCCGGGATAAAAGTCCCGCTTTATGTTTTCCCGGGACAAAAAGTAGCCTATGTGTTAATCCAGGACATGATGTACCCGTGTGCCAAATTTCATCGAAATCCGTTCAGTAGTTTTTGCGTGAAAGAGGAACAAACATCCATACATCCAAACATCCAAACATCCATACATTCTTACAAACTTTCGCCTTTATAATATTAGTAGGATAATAAAAAAGGGACTGATATAAGAGTTTTGTCCTTTTCCTGTTTGAATATGGCTGTGTTTGAACTATTGTTATATTGAGCATTTCATTTTAAGTAATTTAATGACGATAACCCAATTTTCTATCTTTTTGAATTGTGTCGTTTTCATCCTAAAGGTGCGATGTGTATGAATAAAAACTATTTAACAAAAAATAAACCACCTACAAAAATTACTAAAACAAAAAATAATTTAACATTAAGTATCAACAATGATTACTAATTTTGTCGTCTTTGACTAATTAAACTCATTTTCACGGATTTTAAGTAAATTTTATTTTGCAGTTATCCTAACAGATGTTATCGTATTGCGACCGCACCGGGTCGGGCAGTGATATTGGGTTTCTTTAATCAATATCAGCCCGGTGTCTGGAATTTGTGCCTGATATGGCGATAAGCTCGCCCCCTATAGCGTTATGGGAGGGAACACACGCAGCGAAAAGTGGGTGCACTAGTTGCGCCTCTGTCTACCCCTTCGGGATAAAAGGCGTGTATATGTATACATACATACATATACACTCACGCCTATTATCCCCGAAGGGGTAGGCAGAGGCGCAACTAGTACACCCACTTTTCGCCATTATTCCGTCCCATGATGTGATAGGGGGCGAGCCCATCGCCATATCGGGCACAAATTCCAGACTCCGAGCTGGTACTGAATAGAAAAACTCAATATCACTTTGCCCGACCCGGGAATCGAACCCGAGACCTCAGCATTGCAGTCGTACCATAATACAACTACGCCACCGAGGCGTGTATATGTATGCGTATTAATATACAACAAGGTTGCTAAATTACCATTAAAAGACTGCTCAATGTATGGTTGTTCCAAAAAACTCATGAGTTGGTTAAAAAGTAGCAACTGATGTTACTGAGTCTATCGAGTAAGCCTTTTCGATTATAGATTCATCTTTTGATCTAAAGAATATAGACAGGTTTACTTATTTTTTTATATTTTGTTTTAGCAGTTGCTTATTCTGTACACTAACTTAACAACTTAAGTTTCTCAATATTATTTAACTCAAATATTGGTTTCCCAAGATACAGGCCCACGCTAGTTTGGAAACCACTGGTAGTTTTAGCATTTAATAACGATTATTGTGATATAATGTATTTTTTGTGTAATTTTTAAGTCTTTGTAGGTCTAATTTTTAATAAACAATTTGAATTAATCAACTAATGTATTGATGATGATAATTACTTTTACATTTGGTCAGCTTATACGTGACGAGTAATATTTTTAGATAGCGATGAAAACAACCTAACACTAAAATATAGATTGTTGCGACAACGTGTGGTGTACAATTTCTTTGTCCGATCTAGAGACGACTTGATCCACAGAGTAATACTACGTAAGAAGTTGATCTTTCGGTTTCGGTAACTAAAACAATATTTAATTAGGAATATTCCCTTTTTTTTCGCGCGGAAAAACGCGTTAGCGCTACCACCACTGGGGGGTGAGTGGATCGGTTATATTGGTTTCACACAGTCTTACGCCCCAATGTCGACACTCGGGAGTATAGCATCATCCGAGCGAGCATTGGACCGAGTCCCTAACATTATGTACACCCTACACCGGCATACTAACCAAAACCCGAGGTGGCCTTCTGCGCATACTAGACGATCCCGGGGTATCTTGTTGCTCTAAGACAGCGGCACGGGACCGTCTCTGCGCAATGCCGTTGTGGCCCTTCTCTATAAAAGGGGGCAAAGATGCCCCGAACTCCAAAGGACGCCTTTGGTGTCTACGACAACGGGAGACCGACCACCCCATTGTCGTCCACCTCGGAGTCGCTGCAATTGGACTGAGCAGCCCACCGCTGCTCGCCCCGCGACTCTCTTGAAGCCCCATTTCGTCGCCTCTTACGACAGGCAGGGGATGCCGTGGCGGAACTCAGGAATATTCCCTGTACAGTATCAACAAAGTGTGTTGTACTACTTGCAAGTTCGTTTAGAATATAAAGAGAAACGATTTTGTAGTGGTAGAGTTATGCTCTATATTTGTTTTCTTTTTATATGTGGGACGACAGCGTTCCCACTGCACTTGACTAGAGGTGAATGTCTCTCGCTCTTGCTTCTAGGGAATTTCTGCCATGGCGATCTGTCTTAACGGACATCAACCAGGTATCTACGCAGGAGATATTATAGTGCACAAGTGCGCGCGCAATACACAGGTGTACTCTCATAGTCCGGTGAGACGGCAATCCGATATGACCGGAGAGAGATCAGGCGCAGGACCTACAGCTTTACATACTTTGATACTTTGAATTCTGATTACTAATTTATTAAAATGCCTGTGTAAAACTGGTACCATGTAAAACTGGTATCATGAGGAATTGTTTATCTAAGAGCTAAAACAGATAAAAAATTATATAATATGATTGTTTGCAGATCAGATAGAGCTGTGAAGTATTGTTGAAATATATCGATTTTTCTATTGATACATTGTGTTAATCGATAATTGTGTGTTGATTTCGTTTATTTGGAAGACCTTTAAAATATATCAGTATTCAGTAGGCTAACACGATAAATAAAAATGATAAAAATTAAAGATGGATTTTTGTGGATCATTATATGTGCACAAGATTTGTACCTGCAATAGAAATAAATATCTTCCAATTTAATAATGTCTATAATAAAACTACAAAGATCTATGTAAAAACATCAAACACCTTTCAAAATCGATTAAATAAATTTAAAATCGATTGTAATCGATATGAATACGGTAGTTACAACATAATTCACAGCGTGGCCTTCACGATTGTTAGTATAGCCATGAGATGACTAACGTCACTCGTTATGTGAGAATTTTCCTTATTAACAGTATTTCAGTTCTTTAAGTTAAAAAAGAGGAATTATTATGTGATGTAAAGTGATGTGTACACGGGGATTGATATCTATATGGTTTTCAAGAGGTATGTTGAAACTTATTAAGATATTTTTAGTTGACTAAAGGAGATTTATGCTTTTCGTGTAGGTCTGGGCCTCAAAATTCAACCAGGCTCAAACTTTATGGATATTATAGAGGCAAAATATTAAATAATTATTTTTAGAGCCCACCTATAACTAACTTTAAAAACGTTCATATTAAGTGTAGTTTTTCAGCAAAATCAAAAATTGAGTTATCGTCATAAAATGACTTAAAAGTGTCCCATTTTCTATAAAAACATAATAAAAAGAGCCCAATGTAACAGTTTGGTCATATACCGACTTACATATGACTTTGATTAAACTATTGTCGTATTGAGAACTTCGTTTTAAGTAATTATGTCGATAACTCAATTATCGATTTTTTTTAATAGTGTCGTTTTCGTATTAAAGTTGCAATATATATATAAAGTATCTTGGCTAGAATATTAGGCTCATTTTGGACATGTCATTTTCCTCGTATCGCCGCGCGCGGTAAAGTCCGTTGAAAGTGTAAAAATGTCTTTATAGCAATGGTATAATGAGATATCTTTCAGTGAGAGATTATCGCAAACTGAGCAGTAGTTTTAGAGATTAGCGCGTTTAAACATAATCTTATGTTTCATAAGCATGGATTAACGTAGAGTTGTATTTGACTATTACATTTACACTCACGTTTTATACTAGATGGAGTAGGCACATTATTTTCGAAATTTGAAAAATGTGATTTGATCTGACTTTTGTAATGTGTCAAAACGGCCAGCTTAACGTGCTGGTACTATAGCAGCCATAGACAAGTTGGTTTTCTACAAGCGTTAAGGTCAATAGGATAGAATCAAAATGTATGGGAGTTACGCATCATTGCGCTAGACTTGCCGATATGTCATTTACATACATTTTGGTTGGTATGCCGTGCGTTGTACATAGGTTAGGGACTCTGCCCGGCGGTCACTTGATGGTTCCATCTCTCCGGGCGGCTCAACGCCGGGTCGTAAGACACGGTGAACCCAACATAGCCGCCCGGTCGCACTCCTTGAAGGCTGGGCGGTAGTAATAAATCACTTTCTCCGCGACAACAAAAAAAATATTTATGATTTTGATTCATTCTAGTCCTCTGCGTATTTGTTAAATAATTATTATTATTTGAATATATTCGTTATATTTCCGTTACTACATTTTTATGGCATTGATTGAGGAGACGAGAATTCCGTTCAACTGATGGTAAGCGATACGACCACCCATAAACAGTAGCAACACCATACAGCACATTGAGTTACAAAGTACTGTGTGGCATTCCACTGCGCTCGTCATTCTGAGACATAATTAAGTCCCATTATGTCCAGTAGCACTGGCTACAATATCCTTCAAACCGAAACACAACAGTGCATGTAAACTACTGCTTGGCGGTATAAATGAACATTACGGTGGTACCCACCCAGACGGACTCCTACATATGACAGACCTAGTTACCACCGGTAAATTTTTTAATATATTTTTTTTTGCGTGATAGAGTAACAAACATCCATACATCCATACTTACGAACTTTCGCGTTTATAATATTAACTAGCTTTTGCCCACGGCTTCGCCAGCGTTAATAAGTTTTTCCGGGCTAAAAGTACATAAATACCTTCCCGTTGAATCACTCTATCCAACACATTTTGGATAAAGATTACCTAATATTATGACGTTGATACAACTCTTAACAAATAATGCATTAATTTCGACCAAATTTGATTACCATAAAAACGGTTCTAGTGAGTTAATCTTAAAAGATAGACATATACTGTCGCGGACTTTTTTTTAGATCTTTTCAAGAGGAATAATTCTTTCATACATATATTTTTGGCATCTTGAACCGTTTTCGCAGCGCACGCAATGGAAGTCCTCAAGGATGAATAATTTTCCCCGCTTTTTTCACATTTTCCATTATTTCTTCGCTCCTAATAGTTGCATCGTGATGTTATATAGCCTAAAGCCTTCCTCGATAAATGGTCTATTCAACACAAAAAGAATTTTTCAATTCGAACCAGTAGTTCCTGAGATTAACGCGTTCAAACAAACAAACAAACAAACAAACAAACTCTTCAGCTTTATAATATTAAAGTATAGATTAGGATAGTAGGATAATGCACCGGATGGTATGCGGAGACGGGTTCAGATGGAGCGTGTCGTGTCCCGGTTTGAAGGACATTGCAGCCAGCGTTATTACTGAGCATTATGAGACTTAACATCTATGTCTCAGAGTGACGAGCACAGTGGAGTACCACGCAGTACTGTTTATGGGCGTATCGTCTATCATCAGGCGAGCGGCTTGCTCGTCTCGTCATGTAAAGGCATAAAAAATCTAAGCTATGTGAAGTGCTACCTGAATTGGCATGGATTAAAGCCTTTCTCGTACCAGAAGTTTCTTCACTTTTTGTTCCTTATTAATATAGCGGCCATTAGGGTTGTTAATTGTAAGGTATTTGTTTGATTTACATTCGAAGAATTGAAATTTGTGTAATTTTTTAAACAAATCTCTTTGAGTTTTCTAGTATTGCAATTAATGTCAGATGGTAACTTGGCTTCACATTCTCAGGAACGTATGCGTTGTTTGTAGATTTGGTTATTCCATAGTTACATATAAAATATTCATAAAACTACAATTTTTAGATCACAAGAAACTATTGTCTACGTAGAATTCAGACAATTCTAAAGAAAACTTTCCTGCGAACTGAAAATAGGCTAATTAACTTTGTTTTCCTGAGAAAATGTGGGGAGAATTTCCTGGAAATCTCATATTTGTAGTTACGACTTACGAGAATTTATCTACCTCACGCGTCACTGCAACTCCTGTGGGCCAGGATTGATAAACATTATGATACCGAGCGGTGAAGCTCGACGAGTAACTGGGAACACGAATCAGTCTTTAACCCACAACGAAATTGATCACATAGAAGGATAGGACAGAGTGGAAAATATTAATATATTTAAAAGAACATTCAAATCCTAGCCAAAAAAATCTCTGACTCGTGAAGGATTTGAACCTTCGCCCTCCGATGGTCAAGCTTTAGTTTATATCGGCGCTCTTACCTACTGAGCTAACGAGTCTTGTGGTCACGTAACTAATATGAAGAGCAATTCGGGTATCGTGACGTCACAACACGTCATACTCTATATTTAGGTGAAATTGGGATGCATTCCAACTGCAATACTGGGGGCGTGATCAAAATATGTTTTAGAGTTTATAAATAAATCTGTACGGGAAATAAGATTTTATAATAATACTGAATAAAACTAGCCCAGTTTTATACACTGCCTACTGCTGAGTACGGGCCTCCTCTACTACTGGGTTAGGCCTTAGTCCACCACGCTGGCCTAGTGCGGGTTGGCAGACTTCACATACCTTCGACATTCTTATGGAGAATTTTCAGGCATGCAGGATTCCTCACGATGTTTTTCCTTCACCGTTAAAGCGAGCGATAATTCACAAGGATATACACAACTGTTTTTGAGAAAAGTTACGAGGTGCGTGTCCGGCCGTTTTTATGTTTTAGCGAGACTACCGAACTGCATTTCATTTTTATATAAATTTCATTTATTTTATTTTATTTATTAGTTACAGTTACAGACTACAAACTAAACAAACGATAGATCAATATTACATTAAAAATCTAAATGAGTCTGAAGCCCTATTACAACTATACACAACAATTCAGTTAATTGGTAAATCACGCAAAATTCGTAATGATCGGTCTAGTTTAAATACTTAAGGGAAAAATATATCATATATTATTAGTTACAGGTTTTTAAGTAATATCTAGATAGATATTGTCCCATTAAGTTTCCTCGTTCGTAATATGTATTGTGAAGTATTCCTACTGGGGAAACCACGTTAAAAAAAGGCACCGAGTGCAGTACCTCAGAGGTGGTGTGGATATGTGTGAATAAAATTGAAAATACGAAAAGTCGTATTTTCACACACAACAGGAAAGCTTGTTCTCTGAAATAGCGATAACTCAAGAACGGTGCTTCGTAAGAAAAAAAATTTTTGTTTATAGAGAATTTTACGATCGATCAACATTCTCTTTTTCATTTACCGGTAGCTCTCACCATTTCAGAGATATACGCAAAAAACGAAAAGTTAGGACATTTAACCTCGGATAAAAACGCACAAGCAGGATCGATGGGGACTTTGACATAATTTGAGGTCTCGGGTTCGATCCCCGGATCGGGCAAAGTGATATTGAGTTTTTCTATTTAGTATCACCCCGGAGTCTGGAATTTGTGCCCGATATGGCGATAGGCTTGCCCCCTAGCACATCATGGGACCGAATAATGGCCAAAAGTGGGTGCACTAGTTGCGCCTCTGCCTACCCCTTCGGGGATAAAAGGCGTGAGTGTATAGGTATATGTATAGTATAAAATATTTAAAAATTTCTATAAAACTGTCTCTTTACTTAGATGTAGAAACCGGCATCCCTGAAGGTGAGGAAGACCTTGAAAACCGTCGGCCGCTGCTTGGCGACGGGGATGGCCGCATCAGTCGAATCCGTCCTCCAAGACCTAGGCACCTTGCACTAGGAGATACCACACAGTAAGTGCTTTTTTATGGCTGCTTCTGAATGACGAGACGAGCATGCTGCTCACCTGATGATGAGCGATACGACCATAAACAGTAGCAACACCATACAGAACTTTTTAGTACAAACTACTCTGTGGCACTCCACTGCGATCGTCACGGTCACTGTGTTTTTCAGTTGTTTGCTTAGGACTTTCGTATATATATATTTTATATGGAAACATTGAAGAAGAACAGATAACAACATACAATTTCAAGTTGCCTATTTTATCGCTTTAAAGGAGACGCCTGTGAAGATATAGTTAAGGAGACAAAATAGGGAACTAAACATTTAATACGTGAAAGTAGGTCGAAATAGCTCAGTTGGGAGAGCACTGGCACGGTACGCCGGAGGTCACGGGTTCAAGTCCTGCTTTTGACTGTTCTTTTTCAATGTTTCCATAAAAAATAAAACATTGTCCACGCACTCGCTTGCAAGATTTACCATCATTCTTCTGATACTTTACTAAAAATGTAGTTTTTCAAATTTGTTTATTAGGAGGGAAGACAAAATTTATAAGTAAAAATTTCAGGAACCCCAGACAGCTGCTGAAGCTGACGCTCCCGGAGATAACGCCATCATCAGTGTCATCCACGGTCCAAAACACTCCGATCGGAGAGACAGGCAGCACCATGAGCAAACCTTGGAGACGTGGCGATAGGAGGCTAAGGAGGCTGAATACTGAACTACTGGAGGCTATTGAGGGTCATGATGTGGAAGAGGTGGAAAGGTAAGGGCTAAAGCTTGTATAAAATGCTTTTGTACATGACTCCACACGCTTTATTATAATCAATAAAGATTTTAGTTTAAGTAAAGTAATGTACTCAGCGATAGCGTAACTTTCTATAGAACATACAAACACACGAATTCTTTCTCTGTTTTGGAAATCGGTTCAATATAAAGATTTCTTGCGATCTGTAGTTCTAGAATCTAAAAATAGCATTGTCTCGCTATAAAATTAATGCGAATAATTTGATGTTTTCAAATTTAAATAGACGCCTTGATTTTTTCTCTGCGCCTGTTTCACGAGTTTCAAGTTTATTTGGCAGTAATCGTATTAACAGTTAATGTAGATAGTCATTTTATGACCATTTATTTGGGAGCATAAATTAGAGTGTGACTTGTACTTGGTCGCCTTATACATTTATGTGACGAGCAGTATTTGTTCAGAAGTTTTGACACTGGCCCTTAATGTTTCGTCCTTGGTGATTTCTGAAGGTTTTATACTTCCAGACTTGGCTATTATTAAAACGCTTTACTCTTTATAAATCAGTAATAGCTCTTATATCGTAAAATAGCTCTTATTTTTGCAAAATAACCTCTGGAATTAAATTTGTAGGCTATTAAATTCAGGAGCGAACCCCAACGCCACCTGTCGTCTGGACCTTGTCTCCGCGTGCCACATTGCGGCGCTGATGGGCGGAGACGCGCTGGGCCTGCTCGTCAAGTTCGGAGCTGAGAAACTTCGTATTGACCGGCTGGGAAGAACACCTCTACATCTCGCAGCGTTAGCCGGCAATGCTAGACAAGTGGCTATTCTCTTGGACTTTCCTGAAGGTAAGGATCCTGGAGTATCTTTATGGTGTGTAGGTATGCCGTGGACTGGCTTTTGCTTTTTAATCTTAGGGTGTTGATCATTATTAAATCCTTCAGAGTTGAGAGAGGCTAGATTGGATTTTAAAAATGTATCTAAAGGTGCAACCAATCATCTGAATCGCTGTCTTCCGATAGAACTAAAGAAAAAACTATCAAATAATGGTCGTTTTCAATATACGGTCCCAATATTAATATTTGATCCGATCCCGAGAATGAACCGACCAAAATACGTCATTTGTAAGCGTGTAAAAATACTTTCTGCTTATTGGTCCATTTTAGCGAAGGATCAAAAAAAGCTATTGGGATTGTTAATGGAAAATGGCTGTATGTATTTTCTCTACAGTCTGACAATACGAAAAAAAGTGATTCGTGCTGCTGATTCCCCTAAAGGTGTTTTCTTTTCCTATGGGTGTTGGCCTTAAAATCTAAGATATTAAGAAAGCGGCAACATTCTTGATCCCAGATAAATTTAAAAAAAATAGACCCCTCCATTTATAACTAACTTTTATAAAATCGTTCATATCAAACGTAGATTTAAGGTAAAATAAAATAACATAAATCTCAAAATCGAAGGTCTTTAAAATTAAACGATTTATTGCACAAGCCTATTTTTGGGAGTACTATCCAAATATATATAAAGTATCTTGGTAAGAATAATTATATAAGCCTGTGTTTGGACATGTCCTTTGAGTTTACTGTTCTATAGATAAACAATTTACTACTACTTACGAACTAATATCTTTGGGCATACTATGAAGCAAATACTCGCGTTAGGGTAACGATATCCTATTGCGAATCGTACTCTTATACTCTATTTGTCAGTTAGCTAAAGACAAAAGCCTCTGTACGCAATAAACTAACAGATTTCAACATGGAGTTATTTTGAGACCCTGGAAAGATTTTAGGCTACTTTTATCCCCGAAAACCTCTTCCAAGCAGGCGAAGCTACGAGTAAAAGGTAGTATGATAAAAAAACTCTTATTTCTAAACAGTATGACGCTATAACTTCCTCATAATTATTGCTAGCAATATAGTTAAATGAGGCTTTAATGTCAGTCACATATTTACATACAGGTGTAATGTCATACATTTCCCAGAGAGGTTTATTAATTTCTGTCGTAATTTGCATACAATATACGTATAATAATCCAATGTCAATCATAGCTGATATTAATTTCTCATGACCACGATGAGGTGGAACTCAGGGTCTGGTGCCACTACGGCCTCTGTCTTCTTGGAGACCAGCCTCAACACCACCAGCTCATCGGTGACGTCCTGAAAGTAGAGGGAGAAACCTAAAGTACGTAAAGTATTGGGTAATGTGGGAGAAAAGATTGTATTGACCTTTTTAATATCGTAGAATGGTAGAGTATTTTGTTACCTATCATCAGGGAAGTGTAGTTCTAATGTATCATAAAACTTTTTTCTTGAACTAATATCTCGACTTATTCATAAATAGTTTATAATAGTCATAGAATGTATTGTCTTATTCCTTCCAACTCAATTCAAAACTCGTTTGAAGAAGACCAAACATTTGATAATTAAAATAGATTTATAATCTCGTTATGAATAAGACCGAAACTAATGCTCCCAATTTGAAAATTCTTTTAGTAATAAGAAGCAACATTATTCCTGAATGTACAATTAACACTAGTGATGTCAGAACTGACCAAGTCTACCTTCTTTTATAAAAAAAACTTACAATTTCCTTGAGGGCGTTGGACGCATGGTGCGACAGACTCCTCATATGCGAAGAGTAGGTTGCAGCTGTCAAACTGTCCAGGGTTGTCGTCTCCGGGAAACCTGTAATGATATGAGCGCTGGAGAGCACTATTGAGTGCCTATTTGCTGGTTTTTCAGTCGATTATATTAAACTAGCTTTTGCCTACGGCACCGCCCGCGTTAATAAGTTTTTTCGGGATAAAAGTACACATAAACCTTCCTCTTGAATCACTATCTATTACATAAAATCGCAACAAAATCCGTTGGGTAGTTTTAAAGAACTAAGCATATATAGGGACAGACAGACAGACAGACAGACAGACAGACAGACAGCGGGAAGCGACTTTGTTTTATACTATGTAGTGGCGATACAGTTTGAACAAAAATAAAGAAAGCTGGGTCTTGTATCCTTGTTACAGTTCCAATATCATCACGAATCTTTCTTTTGCCTCAATTCCACTTGAATGTAGGATTGGAGTAACACACCTTTTCAAGCATGTTGTAGAAAAGTTTGGCCTTTTTATAACCGGCCCAACATCCAAAGAAACCAAAACCAAATCCAGAAAAAAACAACATCAACCCTCATTCGTCCATAGATCCTTCACTACAAGTAAGCCACCAACGATAAACAGAAAACATTTACAAGTCAAGCTATTTTCCGAGAATAATAGCAAACAATTTATACGTAATGTACCCGAGTAATTTGTAGATGTAGCGCTGCACAGCAACGACTAATACATGTAATTACCTACCAGATGATTGCAACATGCTGCCACATTTTCTTAATATATCAGCCGTGTTCTGTAATTTGTAATTCAAAGTGGCTGTTTTAAAGGCAGAACGTACCATCAGGCAACAGTATTAAAAATTTTGGGCAAATACGAGGCGGGTCGTAAAAACACGGTTTTGTATCAGTATTTTAGATTTTCTGCAAAATCTATGATTTGTTACAATTTCTTTCTAGATGGAATGCCTCGGTGGCGCTGTTGTATTAAGGTATGACTGCAATGCTGGGGTCTCGGGTTCAATCCCCGGGTCGGGCGAAGTGATATTGGGTTTTAAATTCAGTATCAGCCCGGAGTCTGAAATTTGTGCCCGATATGGCGATAGGCTCGCCCCCTATCACTTCATGGGACGGAATACGTACGGCGAAAACTGGGTGCGACTAGTTGCACCTCTGCCTACTCCCTTCGGGGACAAAAGGCGTGAGTATATTTGTTTCTAAATTGTGAATGGAGTTTCTAAATATCTTAAAAAGTTAGGACAGTCCATTGAGAACGTTATTCTCAGACATAGTCCGTAACTACTTTGGCCTAATCATTGGCGAAGCTTCGGTTTTTTAGGAGGGGGGCAGCTGGCGGTAGCTTAAAAAAGGTGAATTCACTGCCTGCACGAAAGGCCTATACCACGCGAAGCTCCTGTAAGCGCAAGGCTTTTCTAGGGTGAGCAAAAATGTTTCTAGAGTGAGCATTACCCACCGTTGCTCCCCTTAGCTATGCCCATGGACCTTAGTGACTCTCGAGGGCTACTCGTACCTTCGCAGTTGACAATGATGGTTCCCACAACGTTACCATTGTCATTGATACGCAGCATGGTGTTTGTAGCTCCTGGTCCCTGGGAATTATTCATAGATAGATAGATAACTCTTTATTGAACACCACACAAGTAAAAGAAAAACCCAAACATACTTATTAACTACAGCTAGTGTAACAATAGGCGGTTTTATCGCTAAAAGAGATCTCTTCCAGACAACCATAGGAAGGAATCTATCTGCGGAGAAGTTGGAGTGTGGGTGTGTTCATTCATTTTACTATTATAAATATAACTGTGAAAGTTGTGAAGATGTTGAGATGTTTCTCAGAAATTAACGCCGAAAACTCAGAACGGATTAATAAAAATTGGCACACAGATAGACTTTCAGGGGCGGTTCCGTGCAGCTATCTTCGTGCAACAAGATACCCCGGGGCCGTCCCCAAGGCGCCGAAGAAGGCCACCGCGGGTTTTGGTTGGTATGCCAGTGTAGGGTGTATATAGTGTTAGGGACTCGGTCCAATGTTCACTCGGATGATGCTATACTCCCGAGTGTCGACATTGGGCTGTAAGACTGTGTGAAACCAACATAACCGTTCCACTCCCCCCCAGTGGTGGTAGCGATAATGCGTTTATCGCCGCGGGTAAAAAAAAAAACAGATAGACCTTGGATCAACATCTAGGCTACTTTTGTTTAGGAATGGTACAAACTATGGGAATTTAATACTAAGAAAAAATCTTCCACCTCAAGTTGTAACTATTACCTAGTTTAATTAAGGTTATTCGTAACCCTGTACAATTTGAAACGGTATTTTAAGTAAATTTCTTACGGTCCCATAGTCCATATAATTCAATCTATAAGGATTCCCTCTATCGGTATGAGGAATCGCAAAATCTTTGCTAATAACTTTCAGGTCTTAGAGACGTTATTTCTTTCTAAATCATTTAATCAATAAAATCATGTAGTGCGTTGATTTAATGGTGTTAACCAAATTATACTAATTCACACACACACACACACACACACACGCCTGTTATCCCCGAGAGGGTAGGCAGAGGCGCAACTAGTGCACCCACTTTTCGCCGTTATTCCGTCCCATGATGTGATAGGGGGCGAGCCTATCGCCATATCGGGCACAAATTCCAGACTCCGGGCTGATATTGAATAGAAAAACTCAATATCACTTTGCCCGACCCACTCGTACTGTAATACAACTACGCCACCAAGGCAAGTCTAAGTCTATTATACTAATTCATGAAAGTACAAATATAAATTACCATGAAATTCTGAGCGATTTCCATTTTATACAAACTCTTACTCAACACTGAAACTTCAAGTATATAAAATTTATAAATGCAATCTGTCATCTGCCAGATTTATATAACTGTATCAAAAGTAGAGGATATTGATTTACGTATGCCAGTACGTTTATAATTAAAACCAAAGAGCATTATAATACTACGGAAAATTAAAACATTGTATAATATTTTTTTAATTGCAAGAAATTATTCGAAAGAGCAATCCTCAGAATAATAACTGAAGGAGCAATGCTTATGTCTGTCGTCACAGAATTGCTCAAAGATTGCTTATTTGTTATAAAAAGCTACATTTTTTCATGCAATATGTAACATAATATTATTATCCTGTAATTACTTTTCCCGAAAAAATATACGCACACAAAGCCTTGAATGAAAGTCACTTTAGTATAATAGAGGTCATTTCTTAAAATCAGATTATATTACTACATTTAGCTCGCGGTATCACTTGCGCAAAAAAAAAAACTTAGAACAAAATACCCTGGTATTTCTCGGATTAAGACTTAGCGTATACAGGTATACAGAAATAGAACGTAGTCTATTGGTATGGGTTTCGTCCAGATCCGTTCAGTAGTTTCGTTTCTACTTTTACATCTCTAAATTATATACAAAATTCCGAATAAGAACCAAAAAGTACCATGAATATTCTACAATACTACTTCTGTTCTCTTTACTTAAATGATTTATTCTTTATACAGATATGCAAGACAAAGTCGGTGACGAAAGCATGACCTCTGAGACAGAAGAGGACGTCAGAAAACTGTGTCCTCACATTCGAGAGATGACTAACGTGAGGTGTGACCTCGGGGAGGTCAATATCACCCTCCCTAAAACTTGGAAGGACAATATCGATCACGAATGCAGGGACATCAAAGAAAGTCTTAAAGAAGTAAGGACCTGTTTTTGTTGAAGATTGATAAGGTTTTTTTATAGTAGAAGGGGCTAATAAGCAATTGGGTCACCTAAAGCTTTTAAAAGTAAGGTTGATTATGGGTGAAAGATCGATGCTAGGTATAGACAATTTTGTGTATGGTAAGTATGGACTGATTCAACTAAGTACGCACTGATATTTCAAAAACCGGCACGAAATTCCATTTTCAGTAGAGATTTCAAGAATCCCAGGAAGTTTTGAATGTCAGACATACTGGCAGACATTAGATAACTTTTCGTTTACTTTGTAACGAAAGTGAAACAGTATTAAACCTCTTTTGGCGAATCAATATACGTCCGCAATAATTCAAAGAGTCTTTTGAGTATTTGCAATGGTTCATTTACTCCCTCGCCAGGTACCTCATCTCGTGGCTCGTATCGCGTTCGCCTCGCAGCTCGCGTGATACGTGTTTTTGTTAATACTCTAGCGATGGGTTCATTTGTTCAAGGCCAGCGTCACGCCGTGAGTCACGAGGCGAGAGTGTAAATGAGCAATGAGGAGACTTGTATACGTCAGTGGCGGGTGAGAATTGACGCATTTGCTACTAACTGACGATGTTTAGATGAAGTTAAATAATTTACGTACAATTATTGCTAGCAATAAATATCCCGTATAGATGAGACTTTACGCATAAAAATATTAATACTATTAATACCCTACCCTTCAATAGATGTTCCAACCAGGCTGGACGCCACTGCACGTCGCGAGCTCCTGCATAAGGCGTCACTGCACCAGGCTGTTACTAGCGGCTGGTGCTGATCCCAACATCTGTGATGTTGAAGGCCGAACGGCTCTCGACGTCGCAGGATCAGCATTTTATTACAACAAGGAAATTGATCCAAAACAGTAAGAATTTTCGAATTATACGCCCAGTCTCATTGATATTACAATACGCAATTAATGAATCTGGGTTTTAAAAATATGATCCCATTTAAAAAATCTGAATAGCTAGTGCAGGAACGTAGATAATAGTAACATGGAGTACCTGTAATGTCTTGGTCTTGGTCTGGTTTAATAGCGGTTCTAGCCATCAAAATTGATGTATCAAAATCCTGACTATATACACCAAATAGAGGCATATGCATCTATTCGGTATCATTTCACCTTTAAAATTATCCGAACTATCTAAATTCTCAGTCTACCAGAAGTAATAAAAATGCTGATCAAAGCTGGAGGTAAATACAACACGATGAGGAAACGGGCTCCTGCGTTTATGGACACTCCTCTCCACACGGCAGTAGAGCTGGAGAACCTGGAAGCTATTCGTGAACTACTTGACGCTGGTGCTTCCATCAACTGCTTGAACAGAGCTGGATTGACTCCATTACATGTCTGCGTTAAGAAACAGTTGGAGGAACATTTACAGGTATAGTTATTTAATAGACCAGGTTATTAAGTTTTCTATACGGCATGGCAAAGTGGCTCTACTGCACCTGATGATAAGTGGAGTGGAATCGATTAAACTAGATAGAGTATCGATTAATGAGAAATTTATTCATCAGTCGACACGATTATGCGCTGGCCTGTTAAAGACCAAATACGTGGTCACGTATCACATCATAGCTGGAGCGTCATCTGTAGCAGCTGATATAATATTCTTTAAGGGAATTCATTTTTACTCACAAAACTTTTCCAGTGTTTTAAATATGGTTTCTCCTTTTGTATCTATCTCTAAATATTTAGCAAATAATAGTTCTTGGCACATTTTTTCATCTTTAATAAACCTCACGTAAGACAGCAATAATGCTTCATTAATTGGTAAAGTGGACTCATCCAGCTGAATGAAAATTGACTAGTCGTCAGATGATTGCACAATGTCTCTTCAATGTTTTATTCAAAATCTATACATCTATTCGGCAATATGTCTGCCGAGTTTGTAAAGCAGTCACGATATAATATACCCTTATTGATTCATTAATGTATGATTGATTTCTAGCTCCTAGCAAATTACGATTACATCAATATGGATCCCATGGCAGCTGTAGTAGATGTTAAAGACAAGGAAGGTCACACGGTACTTCAAGCGGCTGTAGAAGATGCGTGGGTGCCAGGTGTATGTATTGCTTTGGAGGCCGGAGCTGAGGTCACGTTAAAGGTAAATAGAACTCTATTGCATTACCTTAAAGCTTATAATTCAGACGTCTAGTGGCTATTAATAGTGTTGAAAAAACTGGATTGCATTTTAGATAGAAACCGCAAATAACAATATATAAAGTGAAAATAGAAGAAAGATTTGCTTTAAGATTTAACAAACAACTTCAATAATTTTCAGGCAAACGACGGCGAAACGCCAATACATTCAGCTGCAGCCCTTGGAAACATTGACGTCCTAAACGAAATACTTAGTGTTGCTAAACAAAAAGATGCTCTAGACTATCAAAATGAAGAAGGAGAGACTGCGTTATACAAAGCGATCATTCACGGTCGATTAGAATGTGTAAAACGGATTCTCAATGAAGGAGCGTCAATGAAAATCACTTTACCAGGAGATGTCAACGTATTACATGTGGCAGCTGACTATGGGGAACTGGAAATACTCAAAGTCTTACTAGAACATGATGATGCTATGACAGGTGCTATGATAAATGCATTAACTGCTGGTGATAGAAGAGGCTTCGGTCCAATACATTTTGCTGTATCCAACAATCATGCTGAATGCGTTAAACTACTTATTTCTAAAAAAGCTGATGTACGCTTAAGAACTACTTGCAGTCCTCACAAAGCATCAACGCCTTTACACATCGCTGCCGTCAAAAACCACGTTGATATCGCAAAGATTTTGGTGCAGTTTGATAAAACAGTTATTCATGAAGTGAATAGTCTTGGTTGGTTGCCAATACACACAGCAAGCCACCACGGATGTCGAGACGTTATTACATTACTTCTTAAAGAAGGTGCTGATCTATCAGGGTATACAGATGGCCCGAAAAAATACAAAAGAACAGCAATAGATATGATTATAAATAACTTACCAAAACCAACTGAGTTCATGGACGAAGTGTTTGATTCATACATTTCAAGTAACGGCCAGGATCTTCAAGATCCTAGTTGCGTCATTGCAGTTGACTTTAGCATTTTGATGCCAAATGTGTGTGAGATGGAACAGATGAAAGTCATAGAAGCTTTATTAAAAACTGGCAATCGTTATGGGCAAAAGAGATTGCTTGTCCATCCTTTAGTAGAGAGTTTTTTGTATCTCAAATGGAAGGCGTTGCTACCATTTTTCTACGCAATTATAGGCCTTTATGGGTTCTTCGTGATGTCACTCACGGTTTTCTCGATTTCGGTGTTTTTTTACAAAGATACCAATGATCAGACGCCTAATTGGTTGAATTCTACCACTTGGAGCTACGTTGTCTATGTTACTATTTCACTTATTCTTTTACAGGTGAGATTTTTGAAATTCACATTTTTACTTAATCCCATTGGTGTGGTTTTTACATATCAGTGCTTAATCCGCAATGTTGTGATTTTTTACGGTTATTGTTTTTACTCCAATAATAAAGAAAATAGACTTTTGTGATTTATGATAACTATTGTTTTGCAGTGTATGACATTTTTGACTTAAGTTTTATTCCTCTCTTCTTAATTATTGTTTTCCATTCATTACACAGTTGTTATATATCTACTGTTAAGGAATAAGCACTGTCTTCATCATTTATTTGATAATGAATTTATAAAGTACCATCTTTCGATTCACAGGAACTTCTCTACATGAACGTGAAAAGCAGTAGATATTTCCTGCAACTAGAGACGTGGGTAAAATTCGGTTCGTTGGGTTTAGCAGTTATCCTGCCATATGCAGTGGTAGTGGTACCATTGAATGAGGCAGACTGGCCCAGGCACGTGGCGACACTGGCTCTCCTCCTGTCTTGGTTGGAGATGATGTTCCTGGTATCGAGGTTTCCGAACTGGGGATACTATGTACTGATGTTTGAAAAGGTTGCGTCAAATGTAATTAAGGTAAGAAATTTAATTGAAGTTCTTTTCTTTACACACACACACACACACAAACGAGTTTCTATTTGTTTTTTAATAACTTCATAAATATTGTTTTTTCAGATCCTTTTAACATTCGCGTTCCTCGTCATCGGTTTCTCACTCAGTTTCATGATACAGTTCCATTCTCAAATACCATTCGAAGGTCCTTGGGCTGCATTCGTCAAGACCATGGTGATGATGACATCAGAATTTGATTACGTAGCACTTTTCGATGAGGAACACTCAAAAGAACTCGCTTCATCTGTAGTAGTAGTGCGACTCATATTCTTGATATTTTTGATACTAGCAGCTATAGTACTAATGAATCTACTAGTAGGCGTGGCAGTTAACGATATAAATGATTTGGAAATACTAGGAAAAATAAGAAGATTGGTAAAGCAAGTAGAATTTTTAAGCACCTTAGACACATTAGTTTACAACAAGTTATTTAACAAAATACTCCCAAAAAAAATGAATAGTAGCTTAAAAAATAAGCGGAAAGTAAACAGTATTATAACGCTTAGTCCAGGGAAACCAAGATGGAGGTATTCTAAAGTTTTACCGTCGAGGATAAAAAATGCCATATTTAATACAGCACAATTTCAAAAAAAGCAAATGGATGATGAAAAAGATTTCCAACGTTTTAATAACATGATGGATGAAATTCACGAAATAATCGTTAAAGAAAAGAAAGATACCGATAAGCAATTGGAACCTCCAGATCTCATTAAAGATAGACTTGTGAAACGAGGAGAAGATATAACGAAACGTCTTGGTGAGATAGATGAGGCTGTGGTAGAAATTAAAAATCAAACTAAAACTTATGTTGAGGAATCAAAGTCTTCCGTGGAAATGTTAAATGTGAAAGTGGACCAAATGTCTTTAGAAATAGAGCTTATTAAACAACTGCTGAGTAGAATAGAAAGTAAGATAGGTAGATGATTTTGTAATTTTGTACAAATGTCAGATAAAATGATTTTTGAATGGAGAATTATCTTTTTTGTTACCCTACAGCCCTAATAAATGTTGAATGTCCTTGTAATTTTAATGTTTATTCAATACTAGGCGTTGCTCACGGTTTCGCCCGCGTGTAAAGCCTTTCCCGCTACAAAAGTCTTTAAAACACAGTACAACGCCAAGACCATCTACCCAAAAATATAGATTATTCCCATGGAAGCAAATTAGCGGGATAAAAAGTATGTGCCTATGTTTTAACCGGCACATGATCTACCCGTGTGCCAAATTTCACTCAAATCCATGTAGTTGTTTGCTTTTTTTACTTCTAACAATCATCCGTTTTCACTAACTTTTGCATTTATAACAATAAGATATCGCACGCATACTTGCAATATGCTTGAAAGTGTGTTATATTGTGTCACGTGACGTGTTATTAGTGTGTTATGTCACGTGATACAATGAAAAGTCGAAGACAAATGCCATTTTAGTTTATTGTCTCGTCGGGTACAGGTCCACCTTTTTATTTTAATTGAATTACGAGAATCAAGGAACACAACGTTACATGCACACTGCTACTCAGCGGTATGGAGTATACAGGGAAGGAGGACCATCTCAGTGTAAAAAGTATCCGTTGAAAGGGAGCAGATGAAGGTAGCGCTATAGTAGCAAGTGGCAGAGTTTTAAATAGAGCGCCACGAATTATTAGAGAGATACAATGCAATGCAATCAGCCCTGTATTATATATTGCCCACTGCTGAGCACGGGCCTCCTCTATTACTGAGAGCGTTCAGGCCTTAGTTCACCACGCTGGACTAATGTGGGTTGGCAGACTTCACAAACTCTCGAAATTCTAATAGAGAATTTTCAAGTATGTAGGTCGTAAGTCGTGAGGAACACGATGTTTAGATATATCATGATCAGAGAGATACTAAATAAAATTGCTTCTGTATTTTTTTTTGTATTAACAACAATAAAATCATTAAAATAACAAAGCTGTATCAACAAAATTTCATAAAAAACAAGTTCATATCATTTCCACTTCCTACACTAGCGCTATTATGATGAGTGTTCGAACTATAATTTGCTGTTTACAATTAGACACTTTTTCGACTAATCCCCCATACAAAATGGTCCTTCTTACTTCTAACCTCCATACTTAGCGGTAGAAAGAGTTAAGAGACATTGCGGTGATACCTGCCCAGACGGCTCCTCCAATACGAGAAACCTACCTAAACCATCTAATTTCTGGGTATTGAACTAGTTTATAATGAAAACACATGACTAGCCTAAAAGATACAGTTTTCAGAAAGATGTATCTAACTTCTCAAGCTCAAATGTTGTGTAATTTATATAATTTTAATAGAGAATGTTGTACCGTTATATATCTCAATAAACAAGATCTGATTACCTATTAAGTGGCGAAGAGTGTCCAGTTTCAGAAGACCTTTGGCGAACTACACTTTATAAATAATAGAGGCAGGTCATGTAGGTCAGTAGAAAATGGGTACAGCATCCGTGTCAGTACGCGAAGAGAATTATTAAGCGCTATTAGTTCAAATAATACTTTATTGAGGATTTTTCTCTCTCCGAGTACATTAAATGGACATAATGTAGGGGTTGCGGGTTGGCAGACTTCACATACCGTCGAATTGTTTTTTTTTGAGAATCCTCATGTATGCTTTCCTTACAATGTTTTCCTTCACCGTAAAGCGCTTCTACGTAATTGAAAAACAATACTAACATAACTTTGAAAAGTCAGTGATGTGCCTTTGGTTTCGAATCTGCGGACATCTGTCTCGGCAGACCATTCCCAACTAGGCTATATAGGCACTATACTTTTTTTTATTGCCTCCAAACGCAAGCGAGCTAACGGCCCACCTGATGATAAGTGGTTTTCGTCGATGAAGGACATCAGCAATGCCAAGGGCACAGCTAAGCTGCTGCTTACATAGAAAAACCTTTTTTAACCCTCGTCTGAAGAAGGATAAGTCACAGCGCTGAGGAAACCCCCTAAGAGGAAGTTCATTCTAGAGTGACCACGTACGAGGTAAATATGATCTCTGGAAACGTACTGGCAGTGGGCGTTACCAGGTGGAACGGATAAACTTTCCTCCGAGAACGGATACCGATTCCGAGATACTATCAAACTTTTGCTACATTCAACAAAGTGCTTTCATATTACTATGAAACTATTTGTGAGGCAAGTGATGGACACGTCGCTGAATGATCGAGCATTAATGACATGCTAACGAGTTGCGTTAATGGAAATGTTGTGTTCGCTGATATTAAGGTGAGAGCACGCGGTGGAGCGGCGGGCGGTGGGATAGGGTGGGGTGCTAGTGACCGCGGAGGGATAGACCGGGTTGCCAGTGACCGCGGAGGGATAGACTGGGGTGCCAGTGACCGCGGAGGGATAGACTGGGTATAGTTCGTTAAAGTGATTTAGTTGAAGCTATTGAATATCACAAATCTATCCGATTATAAATGCGAAGGTGTCGATGTTTGTTATTCAATGATTCCAGAACCGATCTCGATGAAATTTGGCACAGAGACACACGATAGACTGTAGCCAATGGGCTATTAATCCCCGGTTAATATATAGCGGTGTTTTTATCCCGGATAAACTTTTTCACGCAGGTGGAGCCGTCAGCCAAAGCTATTAGCCAGAATATTAGACACTACCACTTTACCGTGCGATCGAAAAAAAAGATACTTAGTGCGGCCATTCGTGTCATGTATAATGCTATCCGTAGTAATCCAATAAACTCGTTTGGACAAGGAAAATACATAACATTTCATTACTATTTATAATTGGTTCCGCAATAACTCATTTGGGTATTTTAATTCATCTAAATATTACGTTAACATCAACATCCAATCATATTTTTGGCATATAAGCATACCTTATCTCGCTTCTCTTTCAGTAAGGAAAGTACAAGAGTGCAACGCTTGGGAAAGGTTCTATGTAGGTACATTCACCAGAAGACAAAAATTTGTTGCACGCGCTTCCTAGAGGGCGCTTAGTTTTTTTTTATTGCATTGAATGATCAGACGAGCATGCTGTTCACCTGATGATAAGCGATACGAACACCCATAAACAGTAGCAACACCATCCAGCACTTTGAGCTACAAAGTACTGTGTGGCATTCCACTGCGCTGGTCATCCTGAGACATAAGATGTTAATTCTAACACTAGCTACAATGCCCCTCACACCGAAATACAACAGTGCATGCACACTGCTGCTTGGCGGTTGAAATGGATGTTGCGGTGGTACCCACCCAGACGGACTCTGACATATGAAAGACCTACCACTAGTCAAAGTTGAGTCAATAGCGAGCGCGTCTTTGAAGCTATGGCTACGTTACTCATAATTTATAAACGTGAAATTTGACTTAAAAGTAACCTCCAGCGTATGAAGATGGAAGAATTACGATAATTTTCATTATGTAAGTGGGACCGTCCAATCACCGATACAGCAGATGGCAAAAGCCATAAAGATATTGTGTTTTTTAAAATAACAAGCCAGAAATGTGGATTTTCAGAAATTATCTTAATTTTACATTAGTATATAGTTTAAAAATAATTGTCTAACGTTTAGTAGTATTTTAACCTTTGTTCTCCCCGCAGGCTGCAGGCAGTTACGATAACTAATCTTCACTGCTGTATACGTCAATTTATTGATTTCGTAAACGGAATATTTATATCTCGCTGCAACAGAGGCTCTACCCTACCCGGATACCGTCGCTCAAGCGGCTAATTAGCACCTAAAAGCCTTATTTATCTTCAAAGTGTACGAACGTAGTCCTTGCTTTTCCTAATAATGAAGGCATCGCGAAGATGAATTGACAGGTGTGGTGGCGAAGCTGCGGACAGCCGTGAAATTAGTGATCAGTCTAGCCAACGCGAGATCTTGTTTCTTTGTGTTCTTTGCCAATAAACCAAAAATTCATTTCAATAATTTCGTGGGTAAAAAGCTTATGCGATGGCAAAGAAGGTGGTGATCTAAAGGCCATAGTTAGACATCGCGCCAGGTCCCTCGTTAAGCGCGAGGCCCTGGTCGGTTGTCCGGTTCGCCCCCCCCCCTCTCAAGACCGCTTCTGCTATTGATATACATTACATATTAAGGGCGGTATTAATAAATCAATCTCAAGTTTGAGGTCCATCTCAAGTCGACATAATGTATTAAACTATTCATACATTATATCTACTTGAGACGTAACTCAAACTTGAGATGGATTTATTAATACCGCACTATGACAGCTATACTCAAGCGCGCTGACTTTCCAAAATTTTCTAAAACTACAGAAAAATTTTCAATCGAGCCGTAAATTGACCTTATAAAAATAAAAAAGGTTAAATTTTAAAAACGTTTTTATGCTTCATTTAGTCTGTAGAAAAAAAGCACAAAAAGAAACTGAAATACATCACGAGGTTAATGAACGACCCTCGCCGAGAACTACACTACAAGTAATGAAACTGATTGCAACAGTTAAGCCTCATATACAATGTCAAATTCATACAATTGATGAGATATTTGTTTAGTACTAATTCCATATAAATATTCCAAAATCAATTTTGTCTGTCTATTATGCTTTCACGGCTGATTTTGACGAAATTTGATACGACATAAACTCAAACACTTCCTTGGGGCTTTGTTAACTTAGCTACAAACCGAAGTCCACCCGAAACCGCGACTTACGCCCGAAATTAATAATTAATCCCAATCCAATTTATGCTATCAAAGCTCATACAATGCGATTCAAATGAGTATAGGATCGACTTTTCGCCATACTGTGTATATACACATACAATCATGCCTTTTATCCCCGAAGGGGTAGGCAGAGGCGCAACTAGTGCACCCACTTTTCGCCATTATTCCGTCCCATGATGTGATAGGGGGCGAGCCTATCGCCATATCGGGCACAAATTCCAGACTCCGAGCTGATACTGAATGGAAAAACTCAATATCACTTTGCCCAACCCGGGATCGAACCCGAGACCTCAGCATTGCAGTCGTACCATAATACAACTACGCCACCGAGGCAGGCCATACTGTGACGTCTAAATAATCAAATATTATATTAAGCTAATTTCGAAATAACGTTTTTATTTAAATTTAAATAAACCGTTATTGAGATGCTAATAAGGTTTATATGCAAAGGAGATGTTTGCTTTTTGTATGGGTGCTAAGCCTTCAAACAGGCTCAATAGTTAGGGATATTAAAGGGGCAACATATGGATCTTGGATCCATTAAAAAATATTTTTAGACCCCTCCATTTATAACTAACTTTTAAAAAAATTTCAGACTTAGTTTTTAAGCAAAATAAAATTACATTAATCTGGAAATCGGATGTCTTTAAAATTAAACGATTTCTTGTAAAAGGCTAGTTTTTAGAAGTTCTATCCAAATACATATAACTCGTCGTGTTTAAACTTTTAGGCCCGTTTTTGGACATACTCTTTTGTACTTTTCAAGTGTCATAAAGGTAATTGACGTTCCTATTCTTATTTAAATCGTATTGTACAGTACTTCAGTGAGGTGATTTTTTAGTGCATAGGCATTTTTTAACATTAATCACAAACCAAAGTACATCCATAATCGCAGCAAAAGCTAGTAAATTCCAATGGGTGGTAAATATAAACACTATAATCCATACTATGAAAAAACTAACAGTGGCCCCAATTCATTACATCAGAGCTTATAAGCTCTCCAGACGGCCACCTGGTGCCGCCGCAATTCCCGCACCATTTATCATCCCGCGAAAGATATATCCCGGCGATGGGCTAGGGATGCGCCTCGTGAGTAAGCATTTTATGAATATGTTTTTCATTATAGGCTAGTCTAGTGATAGATAGATAGTTGTCTGGAATTTGTGCGCGTTACTTCGATAGGCTGGCCTCCTATCACATCATGAGACGGAGAACGCACGGCGAAACGTAGGTGCACTAGTTGCCTCTGCCTACCCCAACGAAGTTAAAAGACGTGAGTGATCATTAAGATATTGTCTTGATATACGGCATTCTAGAATCGATATAGCTGAGCTCATTCATATAGAACTATAAGACACCACTAGCCAGTGCGTGCTAGCAATTGTGTTTGATTTACAGCGTCTGGCGGGTTTTTGTTCGACACTGTTCTTCTGCAGTATTCCTTTTGTTCCTACTATTGTTTTCTCTTAAAATGTACTAAATAAAGTACTAAAACTAAATGTATAGTGTTAGGCTAAAAATACTATATGTTGCCCACGGTTTTGCCCGCATGAAAAACCTTCTAAGAGCAAAAGTTCTGATATGTGCTTTTCCGAGATAAAAAGCTATTTGTGTGCCAAATTTCATTTAAATTCATTCAGCAATTACATCGTTAGGGAGAAACAGTAGGTATATATAGGTTTACTAAAGCCAGTATGTTCACAGTACTTACACCAAAGCAACTTCATACAGTGTGTACAAAATGTTTCAAATAATTAAAGGGAAATACGTAGATGCAAACAAAATAGCGTGTTATATTTTACGACTGTTGATGCGACTGATGGACTGCCTCGGTGGCGTAGTTGTATTATGGTACGGCTGCAATGCTGAGGTCTCGGGTTCGATCCCCGGATCGGGCAAAGTGATATTGAGTTTTTCTATTCAGTATTAGCCCAGAGTCTGGCATTCGTGCCCGATATGGCGACAGGCTCGCCCCCTATCACATCGTGGGACGGAATAACTGCGAAAAGTGGGTGCACTATTTGCGCCTCTGCCTACCCCTTCGGGGATAAAAGGCTTGAGTGTGTGTGTGATAATAATTAAAGGGACTGATACGTAGATGCAAACAAAACATGTTATATTTCACGACTGTTGATGCGCAAGCACGGCGTCGTCATAACGACTGACGAGTTTATTCTCAGACACTGAATAAACACTGTGTGTGTTTTACTAGTGGTGGGTCTCTGTATGCGAGGAGCCGTCTGGGTACTGGAGCGTAGGTTTAAGTCAAATTTCACGTTTATAAGTAATGGAGCTACTGAATCTATTAAATATACCGGGTGGAAGGGAAACGCTCTCGGAAACGAATACAGGTGACAGTATTGGTGATTCCTGACGTGATGGCACTAAAAAAATCGCGATCGCATTGTTACAATTTTAGTAGGATTTTCTCAAATTTCTGTACAGCTTCACGTATGGATAGATAAATCAAACTATTATTCTGAAAAACATAGTAAAAAAGGTCAATATTTCAAAAAAATCGTAATGAAACACGTACATTAGCTGACGGGTTAACGACCGCGGGCCGGTGCCGGCGCAGCGCGACGGCCGCCCAGTTCTTTGTACGCTTTACATTGCGCGCTAATGAATTACGGAAATACTAAAATCGTAAGTATTATCGCTTAGCTTTGCAAATGAATATAGATTTTCATTAATGTTATGGTTCTTCTCTCTTACCGTTCCGGTATAGAGAGCGTTTCCCTTCCATCCGGTATTATGCAGCAGAGAATCAAACCGCGGCCATAGCTCAGACGCGCGCGCAACTGACTCAGCCTTGACTGGTGGTAGGTCTCTCATATGTAAGAGTCCGTCTGGGTGGGTACCACCGCAATGCATATTACTAATACCAGCAGTGTGCATGCACTGTTGTGTTTCAGTTTGAAGGAAATTGTAGCCAGTGTAACTGCACGACATAATGAGACTTACCATCTTATGTCTCAGGATGACGAGCGCAGTGGAATGCCACACAGTACTATGTAATTCGGAGTTCTGTATGGTGTTGCTACGGTTTATGGGTGTTCGTATCACTTACCATCAGGCGAGTGGCATGCTTGTCTCGTCATTTGTTTGCAGTAAAAATAAAAATTATACTACTCACGCGTGACATGTGAATGAATTGTACGCCAGCTTTAGAAAATCGACCTACACTATTAAGAAACAGAGTTGCTTTAGCAATTTCAGCAACTGTCAGCTTCGTGTAGTTTAATGTTTCTCAGCAACAAGTTACATAGCCTTAAAGATGTTACTAAAACGATCCTAATCCCTTTACTTTAAGACTCAAATTACCAATGTAACGGCAAATCGTTTGCCAAATGGACATCGTTTACATAGCCGCTCGGGCTGCTGTGCCAACCGTGTTCATATTCATGTTATTTACGTAACAGACTAAAAGCAAATTAATTTTGGTCTCTGAGTAAACGCGTGTGGTATGAGCGATGGAAGGGAGCGAGTTGTAGTTAATGGGTGGTATAATCCGCGCGCGATGAGAATGGGCTGTGACCTTTTGAAATAACACCGTTCAGTAGCGTCTGCAAGCGCTGACGCTCGAGAGATACAAAATAAATATTGTGTTATAATAAAGCAATTTATAAAGGCGGGTAGGTTAACATATCATCGCATAAAAATATAAATCATTGATTGTCACTTCAACCAGTAACCAAATTTGATAACTGTCACTAGCGAGCTGTTGGCTTAGAGGTCCGTATGTTTAGGTCAAGTAAACTCTTGGCATGCGAGTTCAAATCCACTTATCGAAATAGTTTTTAATATTTTTAAATTAAGTTTGAATAATCATAGATTGATGTAAATGTGAATAATGCAAATTTCAATTGACCTTCCGGGCATTGCCAAGGAGACAGTTGCGTGAGAGTGACGTGTAACGGCCGATGAAGTGTTTACCGGCATATTCAACATTATCGAAATTGTATTCAAGTTTAGTGTGTTGTTGGCGATATTTAATTTGCTATTTAGAGCATTCATAATTACCTTATTGTGCACAGTGGGGGTGAGTTAATTTATCGTTTAATAAACAGAGCATAGTAAATCAATAGCTATTCGATTACTAAGATAGTTGTACTTGTTTTAGCCTAAAGACATGCCCCTTTAAGTGCCGTATACTACACGACTAATTACATCCTTGGGACGACAATCTGGCAGGGCCCTGGTTTTGGCAGAGTTCCGTTGCTACAAAAAAAACTCTCCTGGCGTCCAAATTTAGTTATTTAAGTTACCGTTAGTTTGTAATCTTTACTTTAAGGCATTTTAGCTAAGCATAGGTGTATAGCAAGGTACAGTTAAGAAAATATATAGCTTCTCACTTGGGCTCATTATTTTATTTAAGTTGACCCGTAACAAAATGACGCCCAACGTTAAAACAAAACGGGTTAATTGATACATTTTAGCAAGTACCTACTGTTTTTTGGATTGTTGATTGTAACATTTGTCTACCCTCATCGATAGTAGGTAATGTTAATTAAGCAATTTGCTAAAGTAAATTTTAGCTAAGTTTGCATGTGTAGTTTTAGTAGTATTAGTATTTAAGTTGTTTTTAGTATGTATTAGTATATAGCAGGGATTAGCTTATGGGAGCTATAGCTAAATTCCAACATTTTATTAGTATTAGTAGTTTTTAGTAGTATTGAGGTCGTTTTTAGTACCTATGTATTAGTATATAGCAGGGATTAGCTTATAGAAGCCATAGCTACATTCCTACATTTTATTTTATCGAGTGCTCACTATTGTTTTATATGCCAGTGCGGTAAGCAAATAAGTAAATACAATAATTATACGGTACAAATATTATCACAAATTTAAGGGATTCTATTGCAAAAACCATTTAGCTTTACTAACTTAATTCTAAACCTAAATTCAATCAGGCAAGCTATTTTTGAAAATTAAGAAAATTAACACATACCAATAATTTTGAGTTAAAGGCATTCCGTTTTGTGCACAACTCCTTAATCATTCACTTTAGTTTTTTTCTTCCCCTTTAAAATACGCTATGGATCCACAGTATTTATTGAAGGATGAGGTTGAATTTGAACTTGCGTGTCGGGGTTATACACACCCAGGGGGCTTGGTTTCGGCGTCAAAGAGAATATTAAAGAAAATGATACAGGTTGAAAGTTTACAACAAGTATCCTACCAAATAAAAGCACCACAGTCATGTATTGAAACTCCAGGTTTACAATTAGATATTTGTACGGATAAAATTAATACGATTTTGTGCTATATTTCTGAATTAAATGAAAGACCTGACCAGCAACTTTACAAACGCTTAGTATCACGATTAATTCATGTGGTAAATAGACTGAAACTGGTTGCGCCTAAAGATGAATTAGAGGAAGAAAAAAGAAAGGTATTGTTAGATAAAACGGCCTTATTAATGTCTGATTTGGAGGTAAAAGATGAATTAGAGGATGGTGACGACATAACCCCCGAAATGAAAGAAGCATTACAAACTTCGTTAGGGGAGGATAGCAAAAAAATTTTAGACCAAATCGATAAAGGAGCTTTTGTAGATCCTACGGCACCATCCACTTCAAAACCTGAGAACGATATTGTATCAAAAACCACTCCCCAACGTGTTGACGTGGAAGACAGAAAGGTTAATTTTGTACAAGATGACTTAGATCTTCCGGTTTTCAATAATGAAAGACTTAGAAATTCCAGACTATTTAACTCTACTACATTTGAAGATGACCGTCCACCAGGTAAACAAAAACTAGTCCCAATTAGTCAATGGGGTGTTCATTTCTCAGGCGATAATAGTTGTAGTGTTAATGCATTCATTGAACGTGTGGATGAGCTCAAGGGTGCTAGGAATGCCACTGACTTGGATTTATGGCGGCATGCAATAGACTTTTTTAAAGGTGATGCTTTAATTTGGTTTCGTGCTAACAAAGAATTTGTAGATGACTGGAAGGAACTAGTGATACTACTGAAACGCACATTTCAAGCGCCGTACTACCAAGAAGAATTGCTCGCAGAAGCTAAATCTAGAACTCAAGGTAAAAATGAATCAGTGCTTATTTTTATTGCGGTTTTACAAAATATGTTTAAGAGACTTCCCAACAAAATTCCAGAAATAGAAAAAATTATGATTATTGTTAAAAATCTCCAGCCATATTATCAAAGAGCAGTATGTAGAGATAAATTTACTTCGATTGCAGATCTAATTAACGTCCTAAGAATCGTGGAGAGAACTAAAAGAAATTGTGACAACTTCCAAGAGCCTAAAACTTTTATAAACTCTCTAGAACCAGATTTAGCATACAAAGCTACGTCGACGCCAATGGTGGATAAGGAAATTCTAGAAATAAAAAACGTTAGAATAAACAATAACGCTGATATTAAAATAAGATGCTGGAATTGTCGGGAATTGGGACACGTATTTCGATCATGTGCAGTACCGAAACAGCGATTATTCTGTTATAAATGTGGGCGCTTTGGCGTTACTTCCAAAGATTGCACGTGTAAGGGAAACTCTATAGGGGAAAGCGCAAAACCTGCCAAGTGAACTTTCCCCTTGATAGATATGATAAAGAATGGCAGGACTGGTTAGCATTTGTTCGAAATTTTATGTCCCAGAATATAGTATCATCACTAACCTTTAAAAAACAATTTGATAACAGACACTATGTTCATCTCAACATTTTAGGATACACTTGTAGTGGGTTACTGGATTCTGGTGCCACTCGTACAGTAGCAAATACTAACTTCGTTCATATCTTAAAACGTCTTGGAGTAAAAACACAGAAACTCAGACCCTTGAACATATCTACTGCAGATGGAACCAGTCATCGCATTAAAGAATTATTTGATGTACCTGTGCAGTTTAATAACAAATTTTGTATCATCCCCGTGTTACATATGCCAGGATTATCACAAACATTGATTTTGGGTAGAGATTTTTTTGACCAATTTAGCATCTCCTTTCAATTCACATCTGATCCTATGCAAGAATCAGCTATAGTGAATACAATTTCACATCAAGCAGTATCAATCATGAGTAAGGAGGATTTAAGTCATGATCAGAATGAAGCCCTGGCAAATATTGTTACAGAAATTAGAAACAACATTGGGATAGGGCTAGGCAGAACTAAAATTATCAAACATGCTATTGATACGGGAAACAGTAAGCCGGTACACTTAAAGCAATATAACTTTTCACCGGTTGTTAGGAAAGAAATAGAGAAAGAATTAGATGAAATGTTAGAAAAAGATGTTGTGGAACCATCTTATAGTCCCTGGTGTTCACCTATAGTAATGGTTAGGAAACCTAATGGTGGCAATAGGCTGTGCTTAGATAGTAGACAGCTTAATAAGGTCACCAAACGCGATACTTACCCTTTACCAAGAGTCTCCTCAATCTTAGACAATTTACGTAATGCGAAATTTCTAAGCACTATTGATCTTAAGTCAGCATTTTGGCAGATTGAGTTAGAGGAATCTAGCAAAGAAAAAACAGCCTTCGCTGTGCCAGGTAGGGGATTATTCCAATTTAAAGTCATGCCCTTTGGCCTAGTTAACGCCTCACAATCACAACAAAGATTAATGGATATTTTATTTCATGTGTTAGAAGGAAAGGTTTGGGCTTACCTGGACGACATTATAGTATGTTCCGAGAACTTCGAGGAGCATATAGAATTATTGAAAGTTGTCACAAAGATTCTAAAAGAAGCTGGATTAACAATAAATGTAGAAAAATGTAAATTTGCCAGATCTAGTCTGCGTTTCTTAGGATATATTATTGATAGGGACGGGTTGCGTACAGACCCTGATAAAGTTTCAGCCATTATAAATTTCCCTAGGCCTAGAAACATAACAGATTTAAAAAGATTTATAGGAATAGCCAGCTGGTATAGAAGATTTGTCAAAGATTTTGCCACAATAGCAGAACCTTTACATAACTTAACTAAAGGTAAAAGAAACAAAAAGTTTATATGGTCAGATGAAGCTGACAAGGCGTTTGTTCATCTTAAAACTTTGCTTACTACCACTCCGGTTATTTCATGTCCAAATTTTACCAAACCCTTCATAATACAATGTGATGCCTCAAACAAAGGAATTGGTGCAGTATTGTGTCAAAAGATCAATAATATTGAACAGCCGATATCTTATTTGAGTAGGAAGCTAAATGAGAGGGAACAGTTATATTCGACTTCAGAGAGAGAACTATTAAGTATTGTTTACGCTATAGAAAAATTCAGACCATATATTGACGGCACCCACTTCACAATTGTTACTGACCACAGTGCTCTTAAAATGTTACACAAAATGAAGGACCCACATGGCAGATTGGCCAGGTGGGCAATGAAAATACAACAATTTAGTTTTGACATAATTCATAGGCCTGGTAGGTGCAATATTGTTCCGGATGCTTTATCGCGATCCATCAATGCACTCACAGATAACAACTACAATATTCAGATATTAGACAAACACAAAGACGATTGGTATAAAAGTAAAGTGGCAAAACTAGAAAATACCGAGGAAATGAACTCGGGCTGGCAAGTTAGAGAAGGTTTGCTATACAAGAAAATATGTTTAAAACAATTTCCAGATAAAACTTATGACTGGAAATTATATATACCAAAATCACTTAAGACAGAAATTTTGAAGCGGTGTCATGATGATAGCACAGCTGGTCATTTAGGAGTGCGTAAAACTCTGTTTAGAATTAAGCAATTTTATTTTTGGCCTGACATGCTAACTGATGTTAAACAGTATGTAGGAAAATGTGATATATGTGCTCGTGCAAAAGTGTCACAGCAACTACCCTTGGGCCAAATGGGGCAACACAGAACAGTAACAAGGCCATGGCAGGTAATATCCATGGACCTAATGGGTCCATTTCCAAAAAGTAAGAATTGCAACACAATGCTTTTGGTTATAATTTGTTTGTTCAGCAAATTTACACTTTTATTCCCTATGAGAACTGGCAAGGCTGATAAAATATGTGAAATTTTAGAAAACCAGTTTTTATTGTTCGGAATACCGCAAGCAATAATTTGTGACAACGGTAAACAATTTGAATCGCATATTTTTAAGGATCTTGTAAAACAATATAATAGTCAAATCTGGTTTACTCCTAACTATCATCCTCAAAGCAATCCCACGGAACGGGTTAACAGAGTAATAGGCACAATGATATCTTCGTACATCACTTCAAAAAAACACAATGAATGGGATGCCCATTTACAGAAATTTGCTCACGCCATTCGTACATCCATTCATGAGACTACCCAGTATACACCGGCATTTTTATTCTTTGGAAGGGAAACATCCATTCCGGCTACTCCTGTTGATACCAGAAACCATATAGTTTCATGTCAGAAGAATAATGAAGATTTCATCAGTGACACTCGAGAGTACTTGACGGACCTTCAGTTTAGGTCAGCAATTTATAAAACTGTAGAAACCAAATTACAGGCGTCTCATGACAAAAGTCTCAAATCATATAACGAAAAACGTAGAATAGCGAATTTTCAAATTGGTGACGTAGTGTGGAAAAGAACAAAGTATCTCTCTAAAGCAAGCACCAAATTTATGGCTAAATTAGCACCCAAATTCGAAAAAGCCATTATAGTTAAAAAGTTGTCGGACAATATCTTTCATTTAAACAATTCTTATGGTAAACCAATTGGAGTATGGCACTCAAAAGATTTAAAGCCCTTATGGCATGGTTGTACTAATATATAAATTTAAAAGAAATAAAATATTATTCTAGACATAAATATTTTATTTCTTTCCTAGGTTGGGGGAATGTTATAATAAAGCAATTTATAAAGGCGGGTAGGTTAACATATCATCGCATAAAAATATAAATCATTGATTGTCACTTCAACCAGTAACCAAATTTGATAACTGTCACTAGCGAGCTGTTGGCTTAGAGGTCCGTATGTTTAGGTCAAGTAAACTCTTGGCATGCGAGTTCAAATCCACTTATCGAAATAGTTTTTAATATTTTTAAATTAAGTTTGAATAATCATAGATTGATGTAAATGTGAATAATGCAAATTTCAATTGACCTTCCGGGCATTGCCAAGGAGACAGTTGCGTGAGAGTGACGTGTAACGGCCGATGAAGTGTTTACCGGCATATTCAACATTATCGAAATTGTATTCAAGTTTAGTGTGTTGTTGGCGATATTTAATTTGCTATTTAGAGCATTCATAATTACCTTATTGTGCACAGTGGGGGTGAGTTAATTTATCGTTTAATAAACAGAGCATAGTAAATCAATAGCTATTCGATTACTAAGATAGTTGTACTTGTTTTAGCCTAAAGACATGCCCCTTTAAGTGCCGTATACTACACGACTAATTACATCCTTGGGACGACAATCTGGCAGGGCCCTGGTTTTGGCAGAGTTCCGTTGCTACAAAAAAAACTCTCCTGGCGTCCAAATTTAGTTATTTAAGTTACCGTTAGTTTGTAATCTTTACTTTAAGGCATTTTAGCTAAGCATAGGTGTATAGCAAGGTACAGTTAAGAAAATATATAGCTTCTCACTTGGGCTCATTATTTTATTTAAGTTGACCCGTAACAATTGTTAGGGCAAAAATATTTTTTGTGCAGGTATTAATGACATGATCTACAATTTTTGCTATAAAAGCATAGAACGTTTGATAGTTCGAGTGAGTTGGTCATTGCCTTCGTGCCGGTCGTTCGCTTGGTGATATTTATTGTGAAAGTATTTCTGTAAAGTCAGTGGTACATATTTTTATTTAAATCAAAACCGTTGCAGTTTCTAATATCAGAAGTGGGATGTGTAATCGATGCCCATACATGTGGATTGCGTTCATTACATAGCTATGCTATGGGGTATGCTAAATACCAATGCTACTGTGGAGAACGTTATGTGTACATGACTTCGAATGAAGAAGTGTTTACGGGCACCGTGATCGAACTGTTGGTGCTCAAATGTTTCTGTACGCGTGCCGCGTATAGCTTGGAAGCTGTTCCGAGGTGACCCGGACAGGATGACTGCGCGTGTGTCAACTAGCGCTAGATGCTAGCGGCTCCATTGCAGAGGATCGGGGACTGTATATGAAGTGTGGTATCGTATGATTTATAATTCTTGCTTGAGGGTTATGCTTTCCTTTATTTCTCCGTGATACCCGCAAATGTTGGGATCTCATTTTGCCATGATTGTGGTGGCTACTGGACGTAATGTCCAGGCCACTTCGCGAATGGAGTTTTTGTTGTAGCGATAAAAATTAATGGCTATTCGGAGAGTTTCATACGAGTCTTAATCAAAGGTCAGAATAGGCCGAACGGTGTGTTACTGTTTTTCTGTGCTTACAAAAACCGGAGATCCGTTTGGTGTGTGCCCGGTGCGGGGTAGCGCACTAGGATGTGTAGATACGTGCTGTTCAAACTGCGGACAGACGCGGTCCGATCAAGCAGTACTCTATGCACCACGGAACAGTGCATTCAAGCGCTGCGGAATTATGCGCTCTATGCGCTGCGGAATTATGCGCTTCTTGCGCTGCGGAATTTTTTGCGCTGCGGAATTATGCGCTCTATGCGCTGCGGAATTATGCGCTCTATGCGCTGCGGAATTATGCACTTCTTGCGCTGCGGAATTGTTTGCGCTTTTGCGCTGCGGAATTATGCGCTTCTTGCGCTGCGGAATTGTTTGCGCTTTTGCGCTGCGGAATTTTTTGCCTGCGGAATTGTTTGTGCTTTTGCGCTACGGAACGGTGCGCTTTTGCGCTATGGAACGGTGCGCTTTTGGCGCTACGGAACGGTGCGGTTTTGGCGCTACGGAACGGTGCGCTTTTGGCACTACGAAACGGTGCGCTTTAAGCGCTGCGGAATGGTGCTCTCCAGTTGGAGTAGCCTTATCATAGCCCCGACATTGTGGCACTCTGTCACGACATTGTGGTTTGTGGCAGTACGATTTTCGTAGCCCCGACATTGTGGCTATCTTGTGCCCCGACATTGTGGCACTCTCTAGTTTGTGGTAGTACGATTTTTTATAGTCCCGACATTGTGGCTATCTCGTGCTCCGAATGTGGCACTGTTTATGATATTGCTGCTGTTCTCTGAGACCCTGCTAGTGGTTGCTAGACGTTCTTGTTTCAGAAATGATTGGGTTCCATAACTCAACCATTACTGATTCGAAATTGCTTGATTGTGTTACAATGGGTAACTAAAGTTAAAATGTTTTGGGTCAATCCGCCCCTGAAGGAACTCTCGTGGGCGCTGCAGTCCTTATTTACTGCTGCCGTCACGAGGCTCATCATTCGCCTCGGTTTATTGAGAATCGTTTGGATTGTACACAGTTTAGTAATTTTTTGACAGCTGTGCCGTTGGAGAGACTAAAAAAAAAAAGTGTGTGATCGAGGACGATCACGTTGTCAGGAAAGGCCGTGTTAGGGCAAAAATATTTTTTGTGCGGGTATTAATGACATGATCTACAATTTTTGCTATAAAAGCATAGAACGTTTGATAGTTCGAGTGAGTTGGTCATTGCCTTCGTGCCGGTCGTTCGCTTGGTGATATTTATTGTGAAAGTATTTCTGTAAAGTCAGTGGTACATATTTTTATTTAAATCAAAACCGTTGCAGTTTCTAATAATATTAAAAAAAACTGAGGGCTTTTGTACAACTATAATAACTTAATACAAATATGCTTATTGTACTCATGTAACTTCATAGTAGATATAGGATTTTTTTTTATCTAGAATACACTGTTGTTTTTGCCAAGTGTACTGCGAAATGACTCCAACGTACCTGACAGAAAATGAAGTGGCGTCACATATAGCATCCATTGACGAGAACATCATCATCCTTCAATACGACACAATTATGTTCAGATATACCCTGGCTAGTCGATTATATTTTATTGAAATTGTATTTAATGTTTTCAATTCTGTAATTTATTAGCAAGAAATAAAAGGCTTTTTTATTTATTTATTTTATACCCTGGCTGCTCCGAGAATGCTATACTTACGGAGGCGATGGCGAAATTCACACCTTGTGTAGGTATGATGTTGGATTGGAAGCGCAGTGTGGGATGTCTAAAGTGGATAGGCGATTTGATACAGGTCGCAGGAACGCCCTGGATGCAGGCCGCGTTTGACAAGTCTGTTTAGAAATATTTAGGAGAGTCTCAGTGGACTTCTATAGCATCAGCTATATCTATCATCATGATCATTAGATGATAATGATCAGTAGTCATGATTTTAGATACAAATATCCTAAAACAATCGATGATGATTATGAACATGATGGATGGATGGATGGATATTTATGTGGTTTAAAGTTTAAACGTAATATATTTAAACGCTATATCTCACATTTTGTGCCATATGTATCAGCAATCAGATTTAATCAAAAGCGATGGAATTCACAATTCGATCACGTACGAATTACACCAGCCTGCGATATATCATGTTTATTGATACATTTTTGAACGTTAAGCCTTCTATCGATACATTGATTTAGATGTGAATCTGTCACAATAAATCTTTTGTGTTGATCTTCATTTATAGGGATAGGGATTTTTGTAGGGACTACACTAAAGTAATATTTATTATAATCTAATTAATAGGGTAATTTCCTATGTTTGATTTGGTACATTATTTTACATGTAACAGAAAATAATACGAAAAACAAATTCTTCTCTAAAATCAGAATCAAAATTGGTTGACAACTAAAGCAGATATTCACATTTGAAATATTATTGTGAGCAAAAGTGAGGGCGTAGTGGGGATATCGCGTCATTTGTTTCGCACGCACGCAGCGTTATGGCTGGCGACACTCAGTGACGTCACATTCTGCTGTTGCCGTTATCTGACAGATGCCCCTTCCACCAAACTTCAAAGCTTTATAACTCATTTATGATTGCGTGTATTTAAAAAATTCTTTTTCCTCTATATTTTAGAAGACATAAATGTATTTAAAAAAAAGTAGTCAACTACCCTATTATCATGCCTCATTTAGACTATTGGTGAATAATTCATCGAATAACGTGGTGAATAAATATGACTATGAATTATGAGTAACGAATGCACCCGTAGAAACGGTTTTCACTCTCGCATTCGTGACTATAAGTACTCAGCAAGAATCTTAAACAGGGGTAATATTTGTCTAAGAAGCATTAGTCATAAATATAAAAAACTAGCGCCCCGATAGACGTTGTCCTGCCCTAAAATTAAATGAAATCCTACAACCCGAGTACAGTGTCACCTACCGGATCTGATTGTTAATCTAAACCATTCTCGAATCCACCTGAAGGCACACGAAAATATTAGGTACCGGAGGTATACCAAAAGGCACTGGACATATACAAAACATTCGGTAGTATATAAGCGCTTGAAGTATATAAAGTACCTACATAACTCTGGGGCCGCACCCAAGATATCTTTCTAAAACCTTCAACACTAATTTTATGTAGGGAATGACATATCCTAGCGATAAACTTGTATATAGTTTTTTTTTATTGCATTAAATGACAAGACCAGCTTCCCATCAGGCGAACGGCATGTTCGCTTGATGGGAAGCGATACGACCACCCATAAACAGTAGCAACACCATTCAGGACCTTGAGTTACAAAGTTGTGTGGCATTTCACCGCGCTCGTCATCCTGATACATAAGATGTTAAGTCTCAATTATGTCCAGTAGTTACACTGGCTACAATGCAGGCACACAGCTGCTTGGCGGTAGAAATAGGCGTGAGTGTGTGTGGGTATCTATTTTCCCTAAAACGAGTTATTTCCCAACACAGGTGTGGTACAGGAAGGTGCCGAGAGTCGCGATAGTGCGGCCTCGGTTCCGCTGCTTCCGACCGCTTATCGTCCGTCGATAACCTATGAATATGGAATTTTCTGGAAATATTTATACGGTGTCCAGTATCTTGCATGGGTTATTTACACCCATTTGCCGCGTATTTGAATTAAAGACCTTATATTATTAGTCAAAGTGTTGTTTTAAATTTTCTCTGTTTTCAGTTTTGTTTCAAAGTTGCACCGAGTGGTGGAAACACTTGCAGGGTCAATACGACAGCTTGACCGGGGTTGAGCCATCGCCTTAATTTGAAAAGCAAGTGTCCGGATAATCTCGCAATCCGGATATATCCAGATGGATGACTGCGTCGGTGACTAAGGCCTACTGTTCACGTAAACCGCAAGTCATGCACACGCTTTCGTCAATTGACGATTTCATGCTGCTTACTTGAGTTTTGCGTAGAAACAAACAAAACTGTCTACGCAGTGGCAACATCGCATTTACTTATCGCCATGCGGTTCACACGGCAGCTTGTCAGAAGATGAACACGATTTTGTGCACAGTTTTCAAAACGTCTACACGTGTCTATTTTCTGATAAAAAAGCGACAAGTAGTTTTGGCAGTCCTCTCTTGTTATACACTGCCTAAAGAATTCTGAAGAAACCGAAACATGTGAAAATCCGAAGGTGCAAGGTCAGGGCTATGTGGTGGATACATTAACGCCTCCCAGTCAAACTCTCTTAAATTTTCTGCGTGGCTAAACATGTGTGTGGTCCAGCGTTATTGTGATAAAAGACCACCCCCTTTGTATTGATCATATTCTGGCCGCTTTCTCTCAACTTCATGTTTTAGTCTCATTATTGTCAGCAGTAGAGTTCCGAATCGATGGTTCTGCCCGGCGGTAAAAGCTCATAATGAACAATGCCCTTCCAATTCCACCATACACATAGCATCACCTTATTGCGAGCTATTCCAGGTTTTGCCACAGTCTGTGAAACCTGGCCGACTTTTGACCACGACCTTTCTCGTACGTTCTTGTCGTACGTGATCCACTTTTCATTACCAGTTATCAATCTCTTCAAAAGATTCCTTTTTCATTACGTCTCAGTATCATGGAAATGACTACACGATTCATTAGACCTTTCTTTCAGTGAGCTCGTGTCGCACCCAAATATCGAGCTTTGTTGTGTACCCAGTTTTTTTTAAATAGGTCAAAACTGTTTTGTAGTCAATTCTAAGTTCTTAAGCTATGTCGTAACTACTAATATGTCAATTTTGCTTCAATTTTAAAATATGGCGTCTACTTTATGCTTTTTCTACCAGAGCGAGGTACATCTTTGACATCAAAATTTCTGGATTGAAAACGCTTAAACCAACTTTGTAGTACTCTTACTGACTCTGCGTTAAGTCCATAAACGTCACAAAGTTATTCGCGGTACATTTTGTCCTTTTATATAATAAAAATTTAGAAAATATCGAATTTCTTCGTCAGATTCATTTATTTTGACCGACGAAAAATTAATGAAAAATAGCTGAAAACAACATTTTACTAATTTCTTCCTTTTTTTGAAAAATAACCTTTTTAATGTCATAAAAATGAGTAATTCAACGTTTTGTGAATTCGCATTAATGCATGGTGTGTTCACATCGAGCAGATTGTTCACTTTTTTTGTTTTCTTAAGTTAAGATTACCCCTATGTTCATTTTAAGTGTTACAATCAGTTTTGTGAACATTACAAAAAAAAAAAAAAACAAGCCAGATATAAATGGTTTACATGTTTATACATACGTACTAAATGCGAAGGGACTTTTCCCCGACCTATTATAATGAAAAACAAAGGCTTCAGCATATCATTCAAACGCCAAATATTTAACTTGTCTGACCTACGGATGTGATACATGGGCCCTCAGAGACCTCACAGCATCTCACAGAGCCAAATTAACCACACAACAACAGTCAATAGAAAGACGCATCCTTTAGTTAAGAAAAAGTTGCAGAATTAGAAATGCAGTTATAAGAGAGAAACCCCAGCTTACCGAAATCGTCCAAAGAATAGACAAACTCAAGTGGAAATTGAGAGGCTACATGATGTAGGACGACAACTAAGACGTGAGTCGGAAGAAGCCCGCAGCCGTCCCTAATGCGCCGAAGATGGCCACCGCGGAGTTTTGCTTGGTATGCCGTGCGATGTTATATGTTAGGGACTCGGCCCGGCGGTCGCCCGACCTTTTCCATCTCTCCGGGCGTCTCAACGTCGGGTCGTAAGGCACGGTGAACCCAACATAACCGCTCAGTCATTCCCCTTGAACACTGGGTGGTAGTAATAATTCACTTTCTCCGCGTAAAAAAAACAAAAAAATACATGTGCGCTCTAAAGATGAAAAGCGGTTACAAATTGGTACCCCAGAGATTCAAAAAGAAATACGGGTAGTAAAAGTTGTAGATGGGACGACGAAATTAAGAGAACGGCAGGACCGTACTGTCGAAGGATGGCGGAAGACAAGGCTCTTTGGAGAGATGTAAATGAGGCCTTTGTCAAAGCAAACTGAGCTCTGTGACACCATATGATAAACAAAGTTATATGTTACTTATCTAAAATAGAAAATTAGTTTCATAATTTTAAATTATTTGTTGTAAACATTTTTCTTAATGCTCGGTTACTAAATGCTATTTTATTAATTATTTTATTTTTGGTATGTACGTTTAAGAGTGTAATAAACTGTATTCTAGTATATCGTCTGTGAAGTATGAAACTCGCCTGACGACAGCCTTATTTTGTAGAAGCTTGGTACCCGACAGTTATCATTTTTATGGCGCTCGTTATTCTGAGCTCCTTTACGAGACCTTTGTGCTTTGAAAATAGTTTATCAAAGGATTCCTGATACATTAGGGTTATATTTTGATGAGAATTTAAAAGCTATTTATTTTATTTTAAATTATATTTTAGCAACCAGTCCAGCCAGATCCTACCTATAGACCCGGTATAATTCCCATCTTCTCTGCAGTAGTCCTTGCATCTTGCGGGCGGTTTCCTAGGCTGTATTTCTCACAAAAGAAGTTGGACAGAGATAGTACCTGTAAGATGTGCATATTCCAATTACATTAAAATATCTTTAAAGAGCCTCTACGGTTGGGTCTGTATCCCCACGCAAGTCTTCCAAAAGGACCTAACATTTTGCCGTAATTTTCTACAGGAAAGATACAATAGTAATATTATAACCCAATATACTATGCTGGAAAGATTGTGACGAGTTTTAATAAAACTCGTCGGTGTTAAAACTGTTTTATAAACAGCAAAAAAAGTCTAATCTCTGGATACTTTTTGGCTTCGATACGAAGACTTAGTTTTGTTCAGAAACTGGCCAACATGCTTTAATTTCTGGCCAGATTATTCAGAATTCAGATTACCTAACTTAAAACCTATATTGATTCAATAGGATAAAACAGCGCCATCTCTCGGCACTTGTCTGAAGTGATACTTGTACCAAGGCATAGTTCGAAACTCAATTATGCCTCTGACTTCCTTGATATATTCAATTATGTTGAAGACAACCTCGCGGAGAACCAAACTTTAGCTAATGTGTAATAATATCAGCTCACTTGCAACTGAACTAAATGACTTTAGCACTATAAAGTAACACAATATCAAACACAGTTTCAAATAGAGACTGGTGAGAGATGAGCTGTCGTCTATTGGGTTGGAGTCCACGTTATCATCAGATGCAGTGGAGTCTTTTGCCATTTCCGTATAAAAAAAAATCAAGAAGAAAGATTTTACATACATAGAAACGGCTAAAGTATCCCACAGGGTATCTTCATTTTTTTATTCCATTGAATGACGAGACGAGCATGCCGTTCGACTCATGGTAAGCGATACGACCACCTATAAACACTAGCAGTACCATCCAGCACCTTGACTTAGAAAATACTGTGTGGCATTCCACTGCACTCGTCATCCTGAGACATAAGATGTTAAGTCTCAATTATATCCAGTAGTTACACTGGCTACAATGTCCTTCAAACCGAAACACAACAGTGTGGCGGTAGAAATAAACATTGCGGTGGTACCAACCCAGACGGACTCTTACATATGAGAGACCTACGACCAGTAAAGTAACTCATATCGAAGAATAAAACAATGAATCATCTTACCTATCAGCCTATATACCTATCAGCCCGTGGAGGTTTTCCTTCCTTTATTGTAGGCATTTTATATAATTTAATTGAATTTGTACCTGTGTAAATTATTATATACCTACTTCAGGGAGCAATTCCTACCAATGGAGCTTACAGGCACGATATGAACGTTGAAAAAAGTACTTTTCTACCTTGTCTTGTCTTGTCATAAATGTTTTTATATGCCTACATGACTAAAATATTACGCTTTTATCTCTTTTATCTTTTAAGCATTGCAAACGAAATGATTGGCACATGTTTGCTATAGATCCGAAAATGGCAATTGTAATCGTTTATTGATATGCCGTTACTACATTTAGGAAACGCAAAAGCTTTATACCACTTTTCTAAGCACATTGCACGCTCGGAGAAGTGTGAAATTTTCCATAATTAAAGATCAATAGAGAAGAAGTGCATAGATATGTGTTAAAAATATATTCAATTCGACGGTCATTGATTGGAATAAGTTGAGATTGACTTTTCGAAGTAAATTCTGTATTGTTTATCAATTACCGTTCGATTTAATGGCGAAGGAAATCACTGTGAGGAAGCCTACCTACCAAAGGATTCTCTATAATTTCGAAGGTATGTGAAGTCTGCCGACCCGCAAACTTAGACTAACACCCGCTATAGGACAACGTGGTGGAGTACTACCCTGGTCACGCTAGCCTAAACCCTCTCTGTAGTAGAGAAGGCCCGTGCAATGCGACAGTATATAATACAGGACTGATATTATTATTACTTTATAATTATGTCGGAGCGGCGGATATCTCGAAATAATAGTTGTGAAAAATCTGTCGAGAATGTCAAATCGTTGTTATAATTTATAGGGCGCCTCGAATTTGAAGTAGGCAGTTTCTTGCGAACCTTTTAACTGTGCGGAGCTCCGGAAATAAGTTTGGAGCATCCAGAAATAAAAGATGAAGAACAAGTTGGAGTTTTACTCTCTCATCACGGAAGATGTGATGAGTCAGCACTCTGTGATGTCACAGCAGAACTGACGTCACCGTTTTTAAAAGAGTTCTAGATCTTTACCTTTGTCATATTATTATGTATTGAGACAAAATATTGAAACGCACTGAAACTGGTACGTACTGGTATGAACAAACTGTGTGTTACTTCGTTAAATGCATAATGTCAGTTAGAAACAACTGAAGTAGTTAGTTTAACTGCCAAACGTTTCAGTTAAGCGCTAAGTTCAACCTTAAAGGTGGTTGTATTAGTCGTTGTTGGAAGTGGAAAGTTTAAGGTTCAAATTTAACTTTGGAACGGTTCTTGACTTAAGGCGTCTGGAACTGATAGACATATCTTAGTTAGGTAAATATATTTGGTATTTCGAGACGAGCATGCCACTCGCCTGATTGTAAGCGACCGTTTATAATAACAACATAATTACACTTTGAATTACAAAGCACTGCGTGGCCCTCCACTGCGCTCGTCATCCTGAGACACTAGATGTGAGTCTCATAATGACCAGTAATTATACTGGCTACAAGCTGGTTACTTTAAGGTGTAGGTAGAGATGTAGGTAACTAGTTTACTAAGGACCGCCTTGTGGACATGACAATGTATTAATCACGAAATCGAACCCCTAGCAACTAGCTTTTTTTAATTTTGGGACCTGACCTGATAATAAACTGGACCTAGTTTCACAGTTGAGGTTCGCCAGCATTAGGATAAAGAGCCAATTAGTATATACCTATTAAGATCTTTTTCACAACTAAAATAATCGGGAATATTTACAAACGTGTATGATAAGGACTTCAAAGTGTTTTTGGGTGTGTCTGCTTATGATCAGACCGGAGTCTGGAATATGTGCCAGATCCATATCTGATAGGCTCGCACCCTATCACATGGTGGGACTGAACACATAGGCGAGAAGTGTTTTCTGAAGAGATTAGTCTTTCGGGGCTGTGTTTGTTTCAGGTTTATTATAAAGGATTAAAACACAAAAATACGCTGATGTTAGGATAATTTATTTTATTGTGGACTGCCTCGGTGGCGTAGTTATATTGCGTACACGGTGCGACGACTATTGCGCTGAGGTCCCGGGTTAAAATCCCGGGTCGGGACAAAAACTTTGTGACTGGGTTTCTCCATTTTAAAAATTACTCAGTCACAGCTCGGAGTTAGGAGGTTGGCGGTTTAATACCCTCGTGCCTCAGAAAGCATGTAAAACCGTTGGTCCTGTGCCTGATCTTTCTCTGGTTATGTCGGATTGCCATCTCTTCGGACTATGAGAGTGAAGGAATAGCGAGTGCACATGTATATTGCGCACACACTTGTGCACTATAATATCTCCTGCGTACCTGGCTGATCTCAGTTGAGATTGGCCGCCGTGGCCGAAATTTGGCTAGGAGTGACTTTATTTTTTTAATTTGTATACGCATGGATACTTTGTGGATTGGAACCACCGCGCCGTATACAAGGGATACATTTCGCCATAGTGTTCCACGTTAGTCTGCCATATTGGATTTAGAGAGAAATAATTTTATTTTGTGTATTCTTCTCAGCAAACCCTTTCATTCGATATCCATATTATGGACATGCATAGAAAACAACTAGTCCATCATCTTAGGCCGTCCGCCATATTGGATTCAGAATAATGTCACTTAGCTAACAATGCATTGTCACCAAAAGTAAACGTACCTATATGTAAAATTTTAACTCATTCAGTTGAGTGTAACTGCATCAAAATTGGCTTGGAAGATCCTCCCAAACAAACATACATACATTGGAAGTTAAATAAGATGTTAAAAAGAATAAGATGCTGCAAATCTATTTAAGTAGTGACGTCAAAGCTTAAGATATCGATAGCAAGGCCCCTTGACGATTGATTCTTCGACACTTTGTACTGATTTGAATATTTCCATTGCTGTCGGTGTTTATCGTTTATTCTCGAGGGGCGACGTGTGTGCTAGTGATGTGATTATGTCGATAGTTTTATTGATTTTTCACGATACAAAATAAAGTTCCTTGCTACATCGGTACTTGTAAAGTAGTTAAATTAAATATTTTAGTGTACTTAACTATATAGTGTTATTTGTTCGATTATAATCATAACTAGTGGCCCGCCCCAGCTTCGCACAAGTAGCCCTAAATCTAACATAATTATAATATATAATCTATAGCCAGATGCCGATGACGAGACAAAATTGACAAAAATCCAATACAAAATGATCAGGTCCCTACCAAACTTTCCAGGATGAACCGCTGGACTAATCTACAGATTACTTAAAAATATAATTAACTCGCTATAAACGCACGTAAAGCCGTTGGTCCTGCGCCTGATCTCTCTCCGGTCATGTCGGATTGCCGTCTCACCGGACTATGAGAGTGAAGGAATAGCGAGTGCACCTGTGTATTGCGCACACACTTGTGCACTATAATATCTCCTGCGTACCTGGCTGATCTCCGTTGAGATTGGCCGCCGTGGCCGAAACTGGCTAGGAGAAAAAAATCAACTCGCTATAGCAGTTTTCGAGTCCATAATGAACATACATAAATACACTTTTCGATATGTGTTTTTGTTTTTCCGTCCCACGATATGATAGGGGGTGAGCCTATCGACAAATCCGTCACAAATTCCAAACTCCGGACTAAAACTGACCAGAACCCAATACCACTTTGCCCGATCTGCGATTCGAACCCATGACCATAGAGCGGTGTGGTACTACGTATGCAATGCAAACACGCTACTGAGGCAGTTTCGTCAGTTAAATTATGTACATACATATATACATATACACTCACGCCTGTTATCCCCGAAGGGGTAGGCAGAGGCGCAACTAGTGCACCCACTTTTGGCCATTATTCCGTCCCATGATGTGATAGGGGGCGAGCCTATCGCCATATCGGGCACAAATTCCAGACTCCGAGCTGATACTGAATAGAAAAACTCAATACCACTTTGCCCAACCCGGGGATCGAACCCGAGACCTCAGCTTTGCAGTCGTACTGTAATACAACTACGCCACCGAGGCAGTTAAATTATGTATACCATACCATATACCATACGATACCAGCCCTGTATTATATACTGCTAATTGCTGAGCACGGGCCTCCTCTACAACTAAGAGGGTTAAGGCCTTAGTTCACTATGTTCATAATACACTATTTAGTTTTTTGGTATCATTTCAAGTTTATTATTATTTATTCAGTTGCAACAACATTGTAAGCCCCAATGCAAATTGAAATGAACACTTATAAACTAACACAAGCCAAGTGCAACAATACTTATAGCTGCAAACCACCTTGCGATAATAATAATGACCGCAAAAAGAGTTAGTCGATACACATTTATCGATATCAGTTGGCCGACATCCCTACGCGAGTACAAAATATTTGTTCGCACCTTAATGGAGTACCTGTTTGTGCCATTTGAAACTTAACGTTCTTCAAATGTGTAGCGTTGTTACTTAGTTTGGATTTTATGGTTTCACGATACATTGAAATGTTTCCATTTTATAATGTTTTGATGGTTTCATATCGCCGGAGATGGGACAAAACCGCATATGTAGTAATATTAATCATGAGTCTAAGTAGTAGAGTATAAGTATCAATTTAATTTAGATTTTTTTTGACAATTACTCATTATTGCACTATCACTATACTATTATAAGGAAAGTGGACCCAACATAATCGTCCAGTCGACCCCTGTGAAGGCAGGCCGGTAGAGGTAAATAATTTTCTCGCGAAATCAAAAAATAGTTTCTTTTATGTGACGCTACGGATCGGCAAAGTGATTTAGTAAGTTTTGTAGCGGGAACAGCGAGCGAAGCCACAGGCAACACCCTGTAAATACATATATTATCAATAAAAATATAAATTAGTACAAACTCGGTCTTTTTGCTACCCATAATTCATTCCAATATCATAATTGGTACTATCACGGTCTAGCCATAATTCTACTAGTATCAGTTATAAAAGTAAAGCCTCATTTAGACGGTTCAACAGGGTAGTAGATTACTTTTTAATACATTTATCAAAAATGTATGCCATCCAAAATCTAACGGAAAATTATTTTTTCAAAATTGGGGCAATAATTAGTAAGATATTAAGCTTTGAAATTTGGTGAAAGGGGTAGTTGTCAAATAACAATAATATTACACTATGACGTCACCGAGAATCGCCGGCCATAACGCTGCGTGCGTGCGAACGAGATAGCGCGATATCCCCTCCACGTCCCCACTTTTGCTCACAACAATAATTCAAATATGAATCACTAATTCATTTTTCAATAAATTTTGATGCTGATTTCACAGAAGAATTTCCATTTTTTGTTACATATAAAATAATTCAAAAAATCAAACATAGGAAACTACCCTATTATTGTTAGCAATAATCGTACGCAACTACTGTTTAAAAATGTCCGTATCTCGTCTCAACATGTGGAATGGCGCCCGCATTGACGTTATTGACAGATATTCAAAAAATAATTGTCGTTAGTAATAATCCATCATCATCATGAGCCACATGAGGAAACAGCCTCCCACGTTATCCTGGAGTGCGAAGGAGTAGCTGCACTACGGGTTGAAATCCTCGACACACCGGGGTCACTCCAAGAAGTCTGTGAAGGAACATGAAGATCCTGCGCTTCTGGAAGGAGTTGAGCTGGCTAGACTTCTAGCTGGCACATCACGCACAACGGCCCGACTTTTCACGGGCTAAGTGCGGAAAAAGGAGCCCCACAACATTGAACATTGAACATTGTGCCACATGAGGTCCACTGTGGAGCATAGGCTTCCTCTAAAGATTTCCAGACGGACCTATCAAAAGCGACTTGCATCCAGCATGTTTCTGCGACATTTATTAAATTGTCTGTCCATCTGGCAGGTGGACGTCCAACGCTGCGCTTGCCGGTAGATGTCTCCACTTGAGAACTTTTTTGCCCCATCTGCCGTTAATTCTGCAAAGTATGTGATTGCCACTGCAATTTTAGCTTGCTAGCAATTATTGCTCCGTCTAAACGAAGCTTAAGTAAGAAGTGTTTATCTAGTCAGCGCTGCGTTTACTAATACTAAGCAGTCGTAACTCAAGTTATATGAAAAACAAGTCAATATATTGTTCGGATAAAAGTTTTGTGACGGTATTTGTAGCGGGTTGCCAGATATGAAAACCAGTCGAGACGTCAAAGTAATGACAGTTGTGTGTATAAAAAAGGTGCCCGGCCGCCATTTGGATTCATTCGTGCTCAGACGCTCATTGGAGCTCAGTCTCATCGTCAATCTCGGTTGCGTAAGTTGAACATTGATTTTCATACTGGTCGGCTAGTTGTTGATACCTATCTGTGTAAAAGTATTTCTTATAATAAAAGTGCTTATGTAAAATGAGTGATAAATCTGTTATGTAAAAATCAGTAATAAATCGTTTTTATTTAAATCAAAATCGCTTCTGTTTCTAACTTTCTAACATCAGAAGTGAGATTGTAATCTATGCCCATACAAGTGGATTGTGTGCATTACATAGATACCTACGCTGTGTGCCATCAATACGACTGTCGATATATTTCATTACCCGCATATAACGCGGCGAACAATTGATTGCACTGAAAAATACCTGGATAAGAAATCGATGTCCATACAAGTGGATTGTGTGCATTACATACCTACGCAATGTGCTACTACTACGTAGATATTTAGTGCCCGTATATAACGCGGAGAACAATTAAGTGCACTGAAGAATACTGGAATAATTAATCGATGTCCATAGAAGTGGATTGTGTTCAATACATATGTACGCTATGTGGAATCCATACATGGTACGATCGAGATATTTGACTACCCGCAATTTACGTGAAGAAAAACAAATGGCGCTGAGTAATATCGGGATAAAAATTAGACTGCAATGTGAAATAAAACTAGTCGTGTGGTGTACAAATTTGTGATGACGTCATGTGTATACGACTTCGAATAAACAAGTGTGTCCGTGTACCACGATTGAACTGTTCGTGCTCAAGCGTTGTTTTTGGTGTTGAAACGTTCCTGTTGGCGTGCAAACGTTCCTGTTGGTGTGCAAATGTTCCTGTTGGTGTGCAAACGTTCCTGTTGGTGTGCAAACGTTCCTGTTGGTGTGCAAACGTTCCTGTTGGTGTGCAAACGTTCCTGTTGGTGTGCAAGTGTTCCGGTAGATGTGCCGCTTATGGTGTCAGTTGGTGTCCTGGGCAAGGTGACTGCGCGGGTGGCAACTGGCGGTTGAAGCTAACTGCTCCAGCACAGAGAATGTTCATCGGTGGCTGTAAAGGAAGTTTGGTATCGTATGACCCGTAATCCTCCTTTGAGGTTATGGCTTCTTTTATTTTTTTAGTACTCTTAACGAATTGTGAGACCTTGTTAAATGAGGCATGTACAGACATTGATTAATTAACTATTCGTGTTGTAACTGGCCAATACATGTTATCTTTTCGTAAGTGGACCTGCTTGTAATAACAATGAGATGTTTGTTCGGATGTAACAGCCGTAGTGTTAGAGTTAAGTACTCATGTGTGGTCCAAATATTTTCAGTTATTTGGCTTAAGTAAAAAAAAAAAAAAATTGTACATGGCTCGCAATGGGAAAAACCTTTTGATAGTTGCGACGGTACTAAATAATTTAACCTACTTGGCATAAAAAGTTTCCTATTTAAATTCTTTCTTAATTAAACGTATGTGATTTTTAATTCGATATTGAGGGTACTGGAAAAAGTGCCGCTGCGAGGACAAACATTACACATACCATAGTTGTGTGGTTACATCACATGCATTGTCTATAACCATAACTTCAGTTTACATGTGGACTATTTACAGTGTGATGGGTAGTTAATGACGTAAATTGTAGTAGTGTAGGATTTAATGTAATGTCAGAATAGGCCGAGCGATGTGATGCTGCTGCGTATATTTTATGTTTGCAGTAATTTAAAATAGCTCCTGGTGATGCGGTGCGCTGCCGAACTGCGTGTTCCTTGCGCTGCTGAACTGCGTGAATGCGGAACCACGTGCTCCATCATGCTTCAAGTGGCATGGATATCAGGTGATTGCGGAAAAGCGCATTGGGTGCTGTTTATTTTGTAAAGCTAAAATTTTTATGGAAAAGTTTCTTCAGGGGTGAACACATTTTAAAGTTTCTTAAGGGGGTGAACACATTTTAAAGTTTCTTAAGGGGGTGAACACATTTTAAAGTTTCTTAAGGGGGTGAACACATTTTAAAGTTTCTTAAGGGGGTGAACACATTTTTTTAAAGTTTCTTAAGGGGGTGAACGCGTTTAAGGGAAGTTAAGTCTTGCGGTCGGTATAGTCTTTGTCTTATGTCAGGCATGCTATCCTGATCGACGGATACACTTCAAGTGAGGTATGGTTTCATATTATTGGATGCTGCTTTCGACTGCGCTCGGGCATGCGATCCTAGTATATGGGACGTACTTTGTGTGGTTGTGTGCTCGGACACTGTCGAGGATTGCTCAGACATGTGGTCCTGGAGCTCGTAGTACACGCAGGGTTGTATCATGGACGGGTTTCTGGCGTGTGATGTGTTCGTTTGGCAAACATTATTTGTCTTATATTGAGAGGTTGGGTGGAAACATGTTTTTATGTGGGACCGATTCACAACGCAAAGCTATGTCTCACGTATGTTTACGTAGACCTCTAACGAGTCGTGAGTGGCACTCCCCCGACGGGAACTGCCACGGGTGATTGGTACATATATCAGGATGTTTCATATCCACTGTGCTTAGATAGAGGTTGGGTGGAAACATGTTTTTATGTGGGACCGATTCACAACGCAAAGCTATGTCTCACGTATGTTTACGTAGACCTCTAACGAGTCGTGAGTGGCACTCCCCCGACGGGAACTGCCACGGGTGATTGGTACAGATATCAAGATGTTTCATATCCACTGCGCTTAGATTTTGTTATGACTGGAACCGCCACGGGTGATTAGTACAGATATTAAGAAGTTTCATATCCGATGTGCTTAGATTTTATTATGACGGAACTGCCAAGGGTGATTGGTACAGATATCAGGATGTTTTATATCCGCTGTACTTAGATTTTATTACGTTGAACTGTTGAGTAATTTTTTCTCAAGTCATATGAGCTGTTGTACTTTATTTTGTTATCTTTTTGGACATGTTTTTGTGCTCTGTTTTATTTTTGTACGCAGAGCTGCATTGAAGAGCCTGCTGCATCATTCAGCGTCATGGCGAGTGAAGAAATTTTGGCGACTTCATCATCAGTTCTGGAGACTGATCTTCAGAGCTAGAAGATGGAGCCCGAGGACGGACTCCTGTCAGGAGAGGCCGTGTTCGGATAAAAGTTTTGTGACGGTATTTGTAGCGGGTTGCCAGATATGAAAACCAGTCGAGACGTCAAAGTAATGACAGTTGTGTGTATAAAAAAGGTGCCCGGCCGCCATTTGGATTCATTCGTGCTCAGACGCTCATTGGAGCTCAGTCTCATCGTCAATCTCGGTTGCGTAAGTTGAACATTGATTTTCATACTGGTCGGCTAGTTGTTGATACCTATCTGTGTAAAAGTATTTCTTATAATAAAAGTGCTTATGTAAAATGAGTGATAAATCTGTTATGTAAAAATCAGTAATAAATCGTTTTTATTTAAATCAAAATCGCTTCTGTTTCTAACTTTCTAACAATATGGTTTTATTAGGATTTCGGGTGTGAGATTTGTTTTTATGATTTACTGTACATTGCTATATTGTTTTTGGCGTTATATATGGCACACACAACATAATAGTCTTTGGACTAAAAGAAGATGAAAAAACTACCCCCGAACTAATAGAAAAAGTAAAGAAAACCTTTGAAGATGATCTAAATATAACTATTGAAGAACACGAAATAAATAAAATTCATCGTATTGGAACTTTGAAGAATGCCGATAAACCAAGACCTATCCTTCTAGCCTTTGTAAATGGATGGAAGAAAAACGAGATTATGAAAATAAGGAAAAACCTTAAAGAGGTATATATCAAAGAAGACTATTCTAAAGAAGTTCTGGAGAAGAGAAAAGTTCTACAAGCTGCACTAATAGAAGAAAGAAAAAAGGGAAATATTGCATACTTAAAATTTGATAAACTAATAGTGAAAGAAAACAACACAAATAAAGAGAAAAGAAAAAGAGATACGTCATCTTCACCACAAAATATAACCCAAGCCAGGAAGCAGCAAACTATAACATCATCAAAAACCAACAGAATAAATGCATTTGACATCCTGAGGGTTAGATCAAACTCTCTCTCCACGCACACAACAGATAAAAAACACTAGCAATTAGCAGCTATCGGCAAACGGAAAACACACACACGAACTTATAATATTAAAGAAACTAAATCTCAGCAACCTCCCCCAAGCCGACTGGTCCTCGTGGGGGCAAATGACCAAGACCCTCTAAATATAGAAAAAATCAAAACAAATAACTACAAAAAGAATAGAAAAATCAATGATATACATATAGCAACCATCAATTGCCGATCACTAAGAACTCCGGAGAAACTACAAGAATTAGACATAGCCTTAGGAGAAATAAAATGGGATATTTTAGGAATCAGCGAGATGAGAAAATTTGGAGAAGGAATAGAAGATTATGGAAAATACGTCCTACACTATATCGGAGAAACGCCAGGGATGTATGGAGTCGGTTTTCTAATAAAAAGGAATTTTTATAACACAATAGAAGAAGTGCGAGGAATATCGGAAAGGATTGCAATCCTCAATATAAAACTACCTTTATGTAGAGAAAAAGACAAAAAATGGACCATTATCCAGGCTTATGCACCAACGGAATCCGACAAAAAGGACGATGTAGAAAAAATTGAGAAATTTTACGAAGATCTACAAGCCACGATCGAAAATTCACATAAAAACATTATTGTCATGGGAGACTTTAATGGGCAGATTGGCGTATGCAATAAGGGAGAAGAATATACTGTAGGAAGGCACGGATTCGGTACAAGAAGCAAAAATGGTACAAGATTAGTAACCTTCGCTTTAGAAAACAAATTAAGCATACTAAATAGTTTTTATACAAAAAAGCCAAGAAATAAATGGACATGGATCTCACCCAATGGACTTTATAAGAATGAAATCGATTTTATATTATCTAACAATGTAAAAGTTTTTAAAAATGTATCTGTTCTACATAACTTTAATTTTAACACTGATCACAGAATGGTTCGGGCTACACTAAAGGGGACACCTATTCAAAGATCATCTAGATTTCATAATAAAGATATAAGTTTAAAATGTACAGGTAATAAAGACATACTTCTTAACAAATTAAAAACACTACTTTACGAAAAGGAAAGTGAATTAGAACCTATCAACAAAAGATATGATAAATTTATTAAAGTAATAAATACAGAAACTCAAAAAGTAAATAAAAATAGCAAGGAAGACGAAGTACCTACAGATTGCAAGCAATTGCTACAAGAGCGTAAAGAACTTATAAAGATAGGAAAAACTAAGGAGACACGCCAAAAGATAGCGGAAATCAGCAAAAAGATCAGTGAACAACTAAGAAAGTCGAGAAAAATAAAAAGGTTAAACACAATTAAAAAATATATTGAAAGAACTGGAGGAATAAAGAAAGCTATAAAAGAACTAAATAACAAAAAAGATTGGATGCCGAAATTAGGAAAGAAAGATGGCAAGAGTACAAGTAAAAGACAGGAGATATTAAAAATTGCAACAACATACTATAGAAATTTATACCGGAGCCAATATTCAGAGCAAATCTCGAAAGACACCTATATAGACGAAGATTCAGAGCCAGTACCAGAAATATTAGTAAAAGAAACGATAAGAGCAATTAATACTCAAAAGGTAGACAAAGCACCTGGATCAGACCTTATTACAAATGAACTATTAAAAATTACCTTACCTGCGATTGCTCCCAAATTAACAGATATATTTAACGAAATCCTAACTACGGAAACGGTTCCTGATGATTGGACTAAATCGACAATAATACTTTTGCATAAGAAAGGAGACAAAGGTGACATAGGAAACTACAGACCGATTAGCCTAATGTCAAACATATACAAGCTGTTCTCAAAAATTATATTATCCAGAATGTCCAATACTCTCGATGAAAATCAACCTAAAGAACAAGCTGGGTTCCGCAAAAAATTTTCAACTATTGACCACATCCATGCCTTAAGACAAATCCTTCAGAAATATAAAGAATATAATAAAACATATTACTTAGGATTTGTTGACTTTAATAAAGCATTCGATTCGCTAGAACATGCGTATATATGGGAGGCATTAAAAAGACAAGGGGTACAATCAAAATACATAAGAATATTGAAGAGCATATATTCGAAGAGCACCGCACAAATTAAGCTGGAACATACCGGTGACGAATTTCCGATTGAAAGAGGTGTTCGTCAAGGAGACCCTGTCTCACCCAAATTATTTTCAGCTGCGGTGGAAATGATTATTAGGAACTTGGATTGGACTTCAAACGGTCTGAATATAAATGGTGAAAAACTAAGCCACCTGCGTTTCGCAGATGACCTAATCTTGTTTTCCGAATGCCCTAAGTCACTAGAGAGGATGTTTCATCAATTATCTAGCGAAAGCGCTAAGGCGGGCTTGTCAATGAACACAAAGAAAACAAAAATAATGACAAATTCGACACAAACAACGATTATCAAGGTGAATAACGAGCAAATAGAATACGTGCAAGAATACATTTATTTAGGGCAATTAATATCTCCAAAAGATTGCATGAAAAAAGAGATACAAAGGAGAATAGCTAATACTTGGAAACGTTACTGGTCACTTAGCGAAGTTATGAAGAACAAAGAGATGCCTCTAAAAGATAAAAGAACAATATTCGATAAGTGCATTTTGCCATGTTTAACGTATGGCTGCCAGACATGGTCACTAACAGAGCAATTAATAAACAAAATAAAAATCTGCCAGAACGGCATAGAAAGAAGCGTAATGGGAGTTTATAGAAAGGATAGAGTGAAATTAGATACAATCAAAAGTAAAACAAAATTCAGGAACGTAGAAACAATCTATAAACAACTAAAGTGGCGATGGGCAGGTCATATGTTGAGAGAAGAACAAGAAAAATGGACCAAAATTGTATCTGAATGGTATCCAAGAGATGGGAAAAGACGTAGAGGTAGACAGACAAAAAGATGGGAAGATGATTTCAAAAAAGTTGCGGGGCCAATGTGGACTCGAATAGCAAAGGATAGAATAAAATGGAAATATTTAGAGGAGGCCTTTGTCGGATGACAAGCTGTATAATATTAATAACCACTTGCCGATAGTACTTTCTTATAATACAATCTATAATTAATGTAAAAATAGTTTTAACTTGTGTACTACTTTGGCATAATTAGATGCTTCATTATTGTTTTTTTTTTTAACAGCAATAAAGGCTTATATTATTATTATTATTATATATGGCACACACATATTCACGCTTGTTATCACCGAATGTAGGTAGAAAAACTCATATTCCACGGCCGTAGCCTACCCTTTCAATCGTTAACCATGGAAAACATAGGTACATAATAATAAATTATATACTAAAACCTTCCTTGAAAAATATAAATTCGAATAACGAAAACCCCATTCAAATGGGATCAGTAGTTTTTGAGGAAATCGCGGACATACAAACTTATACTTATACATGCGGGTCGAATACAGAACCTCCTTTTTTGAAGTCAGTTAAAAATGTAAATGTCGAAAAGTCTATCGTACTATGTCATTCTCGTACATAATTTTAGCCTTAACGATTGTATAAAAGCATCTCGGCTACGACGGCTGAATCCTCTTAGATAGTGATTAACGATGGTGTCCGCCCCGCGACCACGAAGTACTGCAAGGGCTTCGAAACGTCGGAAATAAAATACCGCGATAAAATCCGTACAAACAGTATCATTTCAATAGTGAATCTTTGTATGTCTCGTGTCAAGGACGTTTTTTATATTGTAATGGTGAAGGAGAAAGTGATGATAAGTGAAATCCTTACGCCGTTATCACCCATAATAGCAGTATAATCGTGGATGATTAGTAAAGGGGAGAGAGAGTTATTTCGATTTTTATAATGACACGAAATTCCAAGAAGCGTATCCTTTTTGGTTTTTGCAGTTAAATGACAAGACGAGCATGCCGTTCGCCTGATGGTAAGCGATACCACCGCCCATTAACAGCAACAGCATCCAGCACCTTGAGTTACAAAGTACTGTGTGGCATTCCACTGCGCTCGTCATCCTGAGACATAAGGTAAGTCTCATGCTGCACGCTGGCTACAATGTCCTTCAAATAGGAATGTGTTCACTGCACTGTTGTGGCAGTGCGTGCACACTGCTGGCGGTAGAAATAGACATTGCGGTAATACCTACTCAGAGGGCACCTCGCAATTCACATACGAGAGACCAATAAAATCTCTCGAGTACAATATTTTATTTTGAAGAATTTGATTATAAATGTATGTATTACCAATCCATTATAAACAGCTCTCATTTATTTACGTCATTGTCGAATCATGTAAAATATTTATAAGCGATAAATGAATTTATTGATTGATTGGATTTTCAATAAACATATACTAAACTATTCATTAAAATCTGTCTGACATAAATCATTTATTCAAATATTTGAATTGGGTTCTATTATAATTATTTCTTATTTTATTTTAAGAACGTTTATGCTTTGAAGTTTATCTCACGTTTGATTTTTGATCATATTAATTAATATTTTTTTTTATCTATTTAAGAAAGTGTGTATAAATGTTTTGCTTAACATGTATCATTAAACATGTACCAGCCATGTATTATACTGCCCACTGCTGGGCACGAGCCTCCTCTACATCTGAGAGGGTTTAGGCCTTAGTCCACCACTTGTAATTTAATTTTTATTTCAAACTTTCTTCTTTTTTAGCCTACAGAAGTCCAGTGCTGAACATAGGCCTCCCCCAAATATTTCCAGACCAATCTGTTAGAAGTCTGCATCCACCGGGTTCCTGCGTCCTTTACATCTTTCAAACTTTCTCTGGGACCTCAATCATTAGCCATGCTGACATATGATTTCACGTGGGGTACTTTAGTTGAGATAGCTATAGTCCGTCCAACCATTTATTTAACTTTTGAAATTTTATAATTATTGACAAGGAATCGAAACAAAATAATTGAATACTTTATGGACGCCAGTTTTTGTTTTCATAGTAAAGGGACTTGCTGTTCAGCTCCGATGTTAATTATCAATCGATATTCGTTAAGCCCACTGATTAAGTAACAAAAATTAATGCAAAACTTTTACATTGAAAAATAAAATGTCGCCGTGTAAATTAAAAAAAAATATATATTCTTATATATGTTTAAGTATATAATAACCGATAAAATAAACTATTCAAGTTAAGTTTTGACAAAATGATATTGGATAAAGAATATACACCTACATAATAAATTTATAAACAGAAAATATACACATTTAAACGCCTAGGCATGTTTATTAAACAATACAAAATGTTGAGCAAAAATAACATTTCAATGTGTTTAATCGATTAAAACTTCTGCATAAATTAAATCGTTTGCTACAAGAAATTGAATCGGTAACGCCTTAGTACATCCTCAATTGATTAGAAATCGAACTGTCGAAAGTTAAATAAATGGTTGGTCGGACTATAATGAGTGTAAAAGACAATGTATATATTTATAGAATTTTATTAACAAAAAGCAAAATTACATAATCGAGTATTTCACATACAGTATTTTGTTCAAACTAATACAGTTCATTCGCACTTTAGTTCGAGTTAAGTTGCAATTAAAATATCAAGTAATCCAAGATGTTTGTCAAACATTGGAGCCACCTAGACAAATACTCGATGAACGTCAATATTTAGACTAGTTGGGTCCAAGGTTTGTCAAATATTGATTTAAATTTTCATGGCTTATGTATTATATTGATTTTGTTATTAGTAATAGGAAAAAAATCTTTCTCATCGATTTTTCCTTATGCCGATCATGCTAGCGCATTTATTTTTGGTCCTTCGAGCAAGATTAGCGTGCGGAGATTATATTTTTTCTGAAAAATATTATTCCAACTCAATTCAAACTAATAAACTTACTTGGAAATATATATATATTATTATAAATACATTTCATTTATATCTTAAAGGTCGTAACAAAAACACGTTCTTTCTTTGGTTAAATAGCTTTTTAAAGTTTGTTTTACAATACTGTTCAGATAATTTCAAGTTTTAAGAAAAAAAAAATATGTGGAAAGTGGTATAAAATAATATTTTCCGTGACACATTAAAAAGGCAAGATGTATATAGTCTTTTTTTCAATATTTTGTTTTGAATTATTTTATGGTTATAGCATTTTGCATCCGAGGTTACAAATATTTTCGTATGTTCTTCATTATATACAAATAACGATATGTTATTAAAATATCATGTTCAATACTATAAGTTCTCTTGAGGAACCTTTCAAATATTCTTAATTTTTTGGTACATTTGGATAATTTTACAAATAAAAACATAGAAAAAAATATTTTTTCGTAAAGATAAAAGGTTACATAGATGTTAAATATGTGTAGCTTTGGAAAATACATTTTTACACATATATAATATAAAAGAAAGTTGGTGTTATACCTTTCCATTTTACTATGACTACAATTTTGAGAAAATTATCACTATCTACGTATCACAAAACACATATTACGAGGTTTAAGCAATTATTTTAGTTTACATCAATTATTTTTAATATTAAATATCTTATTTTAACACACATTTAATACTCCATTTAATTATAAAAGGTTTTTTACTTCTCAAAATATTTGAAAATGTCTTTCCGAATCTCCAAATGTTGGTCGATTAAATACTTTTTTGTGTATTTTTCTATGCCAATATTCGTAGGCCATGCATAAACTTGTTATTTTAAACTTATCCAGATAACCTTGTGTATACAGATAAAAAAAAATACCGCACATATTTTACGTTCTGGTACACACTACCCCCAATGGGCTTTCTATAGTCAAACCTTTCTCAGGGTAGATAAGTGAGTAGGGTTGGTCCGTCCGTCTGTGGAATAACTTTTTTATAGGTAGAATTCTTTGTGGAACTCAACAAGAATATCTCTAAAATTGCCAGTAATAATTTACAAATATTTTGAGATTATAAAATAGTTTACTGCCCAATGGACGCTTGACAGCAGTTAATTTAAAAAAAACATTTATTACTTATTTAATATCAAATTAGATATCTGAACACGGTAAATCTTTTGAGTGGAACTCACTTCCGGTGCACGAGTAAAACAATGTGCCTGATATAAAGACTGCCAATAACTTGGCAACATTTAACTTGGCGTATTCTCGTTAAGTCAATGCAATATCAACTCTGTACTAGTTTATATAAAGTTGATTTTCTATAAATATGCCAAGTTAAATGCCAACTAATATTTGGCAATCTTATAAAATGTTTTAGGTGTGATGATATTTTTATAAGTGTATTAAAATGTAAGCGGTGTCTATATTTCAAAATACACTGCGATATAAGTCAAAGTTTAAAGAGAAAACAAGATGGAACTACAGTCTAGAAATGAATTTTTCATGAGTTTTTGAACGGCAAAATAAACTGTTAGCAAACGTAAATAACTATGCATTTTTATCATGTATTATAATATTTTTATTACTCATTTTTTGATCATATTAGATACTATACTATAATTTTTAGAATAAGTTTTTATAAAAAAAAGAACAAGGATTACAATATAATTTTGTTACATTAGTTATGTGCCCAATACGAGACAGTTTTTATATTTTAGATAAAATTATCTACTTTGACTTATATCATAGTACATAAAATATACGTATGGATAGATATTTTCCGCACTTTCATACATCAAACTATGTAGAGTTTTAAACCATTTCTCCTTTACATTACATTGGCAGTAGATGTATGAGACTTTTACCTATCTTATAATATGAAAAAAAAAAATATCAATAAGAGATTGAGACGATACGAGTCTACGACTGATACACATTTTTTTATCACATTATTAGTAGTTCAATCCCTAGGTATCGTTCAAATCGGTATCACATTACTTGGCGGCAGAAGTAGATATTGCGGTGGTACAAAAGACACAAGTATACTGATACTTTTTTTTTCATTTTTCCCACTTCGTTTGACCTAGATACGGACCTGTGCAAATAATTTATTGATATTGAAAACGTAATCTTGCCAACGATGCGAGATAACCTTTTTATGTGTAATTTTAACACGGAATAAACTATAAAAGCATCAGTAATGGACTGAATAAAATGTTTGATAAAAGCGCTGCCCTGTCTATAATTAACATTACTCCACGAATTAATGACCAGGCAGATAATGTGTTTTTACGTTTGCGTAAAACTGGAAAATTTATTTAGAAGTAGATCATAAAAAATAAGTAAATCGATAAACGGACTTATATTTATTGCAATAGAATAAATTATATGTAACTAGATTTTGCCAGCGGCTCCACCCGCGTTAAAAAGTTTTTCCGGGATTAAAGTCCCACTTTATGTTTTCCCAGGATAAAAAGTAGCCTATGTGTTAATCCAAAACATCATCTACCCGTGTGCCAAATTTCATCGAAATCCGTTCCGTAGTTTTTGCGTGAAAGAGGAACAAACATCCATACATCCAAACATCCAAACATCCATACATTCTTACAAACTTTCGCCTTTATAATATTAGTAGGATTAGCTAGCCCATTGAGTTGCCTTCTAAAGTCAGTAGTAGTACTTATTACTTACATACCATCCATCTACATGTCGAGGTAATTATGATAACTATTACGAAAGACCACATCTCTAATCATATTTGGATGTCTCTGCTTACCGTCAGGTCCAAATTCCTATTGTTCTAAAAACACTTCATAATTTAGTGTCATCTCTTGCGAGGAATTAAAGGTTTAAAAAAGCAGAATCAAATTGCAGAAAATATCAATCCACACAATTATAATCAGTTCTATATTATAGTTATATGTATTTATGTTTCTAATCTATGTGTATATATACACGTTCACGTCGAAGGCATAGGATATTAAACATCGTGGTCCTCTACGCAAGCTTATCATGGGGTTTACTTTAAATTGACTAAAAATAAATTGTCCTTTTATTACGACCTTCGTGATGCGGGTCATGGGTTACATGTTGATGCCCTTAATCCGACCCTGTTTGTAAAGGAACGTTTGAAATTAGACTTTATTTTATTTTAAAAGTACATCTTTCATGAACACAAATTGAATAGTGTTGATCATTGATCGCGAAAAACCTGACTGGGTGTTTTGTAATTCGTAATTTTTATTAGAAATTGGTAACAATATGAATCGTTGAGTGTTCTTATTGTTTGTTGGTGTGATCATTAATGATACGAGAGTTTTATTGTTCGCTAGTCCTTGATTAAAATCTGCCAGACTTATAGGGACTAAAGGTGCTTATTAGAGCCGTGTCTGGATAAAATAAATTATTGGGGTCTTTCAAACTTGTTACCATGGTTATTTCTCCAAGGTCGTAATAACAAGGTTCTTTTGTATTTACAATATTTAATGGATGCGGTACATGGCATAAAATAGGTCATTTTATTTGCTATTTTTGCCGAGCCATTTACTTTTCGAATTCGTTCCTTTTGTGACTTATGTGTTTACGAAGGTATGTTCCTGGATCAAATCGTTTAGAAGAGACCTATCTGCTTTATTATCAGACTAAAATAGTCATCTAATTTTACTTTCGCGACAAAGATACCCAAATTATGTCCCTCAATTGTCTCATGTACTGCTCTACTTAATATTACAGAGGTACTCAACTTTAGGTTTAGATCATCTCTGTAAAATCCTATATTATGATTTTTTATACATGTTAATGGCCATGTAGTGCCTGGATAATGTTTTTAAATTTATAGGAAAATTGAAAAAGAAACAGTTGAAATCCTTTAAGAGATTAAATACGGAACTCGAAATTGGACAATTGAAATAGCTCAATTAGCAGAGCACCAGCACGGTACGCAGGAGGTTGTGGGTTCAAATCCTGCTTTCGACTGTTTCTTTTTCAATGTTCCTATAAATTTAAGAACGTCTCTGTAAAATCCATTAGCAATATTTAATAGGCAATAGCTGGTGTCAGAAATATTTTATATTTGGAAAGAAGCCAGCTACGAAGTTGAGAACCTCTGAAAAATAATCGATGTTGCAAAACATATTCGATTGCGTGAAAGACAGTATCGATACTAATCGATTTATTCTACAGTAAGTAACTAAACTTATGCTAATGAAATTTGACTATTTACGGTGTAAAGTTATGCTAGATTTATATTCACGCCAACTCCTGTGACGAATTCATCTCGGATGAGAGGCAGGAGAGCTGTGTGCCTGAAAAAAGAACTCATTTTAGTACCATTTTACTGGTGGTTATGCAATCTCTATTGCTACTGCCAATTAACAGCGTGAATGTACTGTGTTAGGTTTAAAGGACAGCCAGGGTAAATACTGGACATTATGAGATGTGCCATCTAATGACGTCACAGAGAAAAATAAAATAATCTAATTATGTTCGGTTATCTAGTCCTTGAGCCTTCTAAATATATTTCTAAAAGTACTTAAGGCCTGTTTCAGAAGTAATTGTATTTTGTCAGTTTTCGTATTAAACAGATAATGTAGATAGTATGCTTTTATTAGCATTTATTTGGTAGTATAGACTAGTTACTTGTATTTGACGGTACATTTAGTTAATGTCGCATTTACTAAGTTGCTAAACAGGCCTTTAGTATTGTATTATATGAAATATTGACAAATTATTCCAAAATATAACACAAAAACACTTTATTTTATGCTTGTTATGTAGTCGCAAATAAAGAGTAAAATCTGTTTGGTTTCTTTTAGTGTCCAATGAGAAATATACAGCGTTTCAAAAACACCTTTTGCTAAAATAGTTTTAGAAATCTTACCTATTTGTGAAGTGTACCTAAATGACTTTTCTAGATTTAGTTAAATTGCTCTAGGTTTAGTAGTGTGTCTTCATCTTCTGTAAGTATGCAGTTCAATACTGGTTGTGTAAAATCACAAAGTTTTAGTAATTGTGCGTGTGTGCGTGTCTGTGACTGTGTGTTTGCGTGTACTGTGTCACATTTCATTCTGTAAAGAGTTTTGATTTCATTACAATTTATTTAAGTCATACTGTTCTAAACATTTCGAAGGTATGTGAAGACTACCAACCCGCACTAGGCCAGCGTGTTTGACTAAGGCCTAACCCCTCTCAGTAGTAGAGGCTTGTGTTCAGCAGTGGGACCTCATAATACAGGGATGGTACTATTATTATTATGTTGTATCTTTCCTGCGGTAAATCACGGCACGAAGGCCGGTCTTTTTGGAAGGATTGCATTACCTTTATTTTGCATCTTTCATCATCTGGTCACTTCTTAATCATTTGGGGGAAAGGTGGAAAACTCAAGTTGTTCAAATGGGGGATAATTGGCCAGTCTCATTTATTAGCACTATGTGTACGTTTTTTGCGATTCAAGAAAATGTTAGATGAGTGGGTATGGATGATACCGGATCACAGGGCAAACACGTTGTTTCAGGATTACTGTTAAACTGAAACAGTGGCAATCAATGGTGTACAAACAGCCACGAAAATAGCTGAACGATGTACTTTATCTACTTGTACCTTGTTTGTAATTTTGCAATTCACTTTGAATTGTAGTATATAACAATAATAAATTCATATCTCTACGCAATCCTTCCAAAAAGACCCTATATGCACAGTGTGTTCCAGAAATGTGGTATATTAGCGTCAGGCGAACCGCATGCTCGCCTCTTCATTCAATGCCATACTTAAACAAAAATCTATACTCACTCATGAGGCGCAGGCCAAGCCGCTTGTTTATGCGTCGCTGCCCTCGCGCGTGCCAGGAGCGTCATCACCGCGCGCTTAGTCGGCGACATGGCCGCCCGCGCGCCTCCCAACAGCGGCCGCTTGCGAGCGCTCGCAACCGCCCCACCAGCCGCACCTGTCCAGTATAACGTCTACATGCGTTTTGTTGAAGTTATCTTGGCATCTCTTTACAAGGTCATTAGAATTGGGTATGGGGCTATTCATTTATTACGTAACATTTTCGCTAGTTTTGACCCCCTTTCCCCTATTATAAGAAAAACAAGAATAGACCAACTCCCTCCTCCCCTGTTTAATATTTATTACGTAAGAATCTAAAGGAAAAATCCACGTTTGGTTTGTTTTTAATGTTTATTTTTCACAGTAACAATTCTTAGAAATGTTTATTTGTACCTACATTGGAAATCGTTTTCCGATACGCATCCGAGTGAACCTCGGCATTCGCACGATTGCCCGCGCTTTTTCAAATTATTAATAATTTTAACTTTGCGCATTTTCGTGATCTTACGTAAGAACTAAGAACTATTGAGACTCCCTCCCACCCCCTTGTAAGGAAAAATAGGACAATGCCGACCGGGGGGTCGGCATTGTCCTATTTTTCCCTAAATCGTCGTACATAATAAATGAATGGACCCTATGAGATCTTTAGGCTAGGGATAATGTATGCTTAATTGACTATCCGTGGATGCGGATGTGCAATTTCATCTATACTAATATTATAAAGCTGAAGAGTTTGTTTGTTTGTTTGTTTGTTTGTTTGTTTGAACGCGCTAATCTCAGGAACTACTGGTTCGAATTGAAAAATTCTTTTTGTGTTGAATAGACCATTTATCGAGGAAGGCTATAGGCTATATAACATCACGATGCAACTATTAGGAGCCAAGAAATAATGGAAAATGTGAAAAATGCGGAGAAAATTATTCATCCTTGAGGGCTTCCATTGCGTGCGCTGCGAAAACGGTTCAAGATACCAAAAATATATGTATGAAAGAATTATTCCTCTTGAAATGATCTAAAAAAATGTCCGCGACAGTATGTGTCTATCTTTTAAGATTAACTCTCTAGAACCGTTTTTATGGTAATCAAATTTGGTCGAAATTAATGCATTATTTGTTAAGAGTTGTATTAACGTCATAATATTAATCTTTATCCAAATAAATGTGTTGGATAGAATGATGCAACGGGAAGGTTTTTATGTATGTACTGTTAGCCCGGAAAAACTTATTAACGCGGGCGAAGCCGTGGGCAAAAGCTAGTGTGTAATAAAGAGTCATATAGCTGCTGTTTGGGGATCAAGCGGGTCTCGCACAGGTTCATTAATATAATGCATTTTAATGCATGACATCCGCATTAGTAAAAAGCTGCTCCGATTATTGAAGATGCAGATGTGAGTTCCACAACATCTTAGATGAAGATACAGATGACTTGGAGAGGTATAGAAACACTGGCAAGAAACTCTATAGCCCTAGTTCAACTATGTAATACAGTGGCTATTACAGTAATATAATTTGATATGATTATGATGTTCACTGCTGAACATAGGCGTCCCCTAAAGATTTCCAGACCTGTCAAAAGTGGTCTGTATCCAGCGTGTTCCTGCGACCTTTATCAAGTCGTGATGTGGTTCACAGGTAATTGATGTATGCCCAAGGGCGGTTGTCTCGACATGAGTTACCGATCGTAGATTATGTCGATCGGATTTAACGTGTATGTCATCCATGGTCGGGTTAACGAATTTATTACACTGGACGAGCTACAGCGCCTTCGGCTCGCTGTGAAATCGCTGACATTCGTCATTGTGAGAAAAGTTTTAACTTTAATTGATCACGAATGAAACAACTCTTAATCGTTAATTCCGAAGTAAAATTTGGTTTCGCAATATTTCGAGGCTTTTTCAGGAGCACGTTGTAACCGACATTTCTCTTATTTTATTAAACGACTTTTTTATTCCAAACTATGTATGTTTAATTTGCAGTATTTAGTTACATAAATAACCATTCTGTAAAAATAGTGCAAATGTACCACAAATATTTAAAAATTACTAAAGAAAAAACTGTAAAATGTCGCTTACGAGGTTTTCCCTGACGACCCTATATGTCGACGAGAGGCGAGGCTATCGTCCCAACTCATTTATATTCCATACAAAATATGTATTTTTTATTGTCTATTAAAATTCCGATTACCATTATAATCACATAATAAGATATTAAAAGCAAGAAACCCCATTAAAACAAGAAAATGAAAACTCCGAAATTTCTTTATTAACTGCCGAGTTACATTCCATACATTGACGGTGAAATTAATAATTAAATTCTCAGTTCAGGCACGTTAGGGTGTCCAAGTATTAAGGGAAATTAAATTTTTGTATTTTAATATGAGCATGTATTACTTTTTGACTGCCTTAGGTCCTTAGGTCCCGGGCTTGAATCATGGGTCGGGAATAGGTAATGACAATGTCCGTATGTCACCTTGGGTCCCCAATTGAAAATCAGCGCAGTGGTATTATTATTTTTTAATATGATATAGGGGGCAAACGAGCATACGGTTCACCTAGGGCTGCCATCCGTCCGGATTTCCCCGGATTTGTCCTAGTTTGAAGGGCGTCCGGGGGCCGTGCGACCGGGGTTTTAAAAATTGTCCGGGCAAAACCCGGACACTTTTGTTGTCAGGGGAAATCCATTTTTTATAGATAAGCGACAAATTGAAATAAATCTTAGTTAAAACTTCATGCATTTCCCTGCAATGAAGAAGGAACGGCAAAAAATTTTTTCAGTGGTATCCGGGGAAATACCCATATTTCGCCCAAATGTCCGGGATTTTTGCCGTGTTTATCCGGCGTCGGCAATTTAGATGATGGAAGCCCCAGGTTCACCTGATGGTAAGTGATCACCGCCGCCCATGTACATCTGCAATACCAGGGGGTACGGAGATGCGTTGCCGGCCTTTTAGGTGAGAATACGCTCTTTTTTTAAGGTCGCCAGGTCGTATCTGTCCGGAGATGCTGCTGAAATATTAGATAGATAGATAGATATTAGATGGACCAATAAGCCTGCTCAGTACGCTGGGCAAAATTTACGAGCCGATCGTTCTCGACTGCCTCAAATTAGTCGCTCACAAGCACAACCTGATCCCTCCGGAACAGTTTGGTTTTCGCGCTAGACACTGTTGCGTGAATCACACGTAGAGACCCCGAAAATGTGGTGCGCACTTTGCAGGCCACCTCCGACAAGCTCGGCGAGTGGTTCCGCAAATGGCGAATCACCGTCAATCCTACCAAAAGTCAGGCTATCCTTTTCACTAAGAAAAAAAAATTCCATGTGCCCCACACCTCAGTCCGCATGTACAACCAGGTCATCCCCTGGACGGACACAGCCAAATATCTAGGAGTTACTCTTGATCAGAGGTTGACCTTCATCCCACATATAAACGCGGTACGCGCGAGTGCCGACTCGCGTCAGGCTACTGGCAGTAGGGCCATTAACAAAAAAAAAATGAACGCGGGTTCCCGTTGTTGGCATGAATAAATTTTGTAACTATTATATTTTTATTATTAATGTGTAAGTTGTTCCAGCAATAAATCAATCTTTCTAGATATTGAGCTTTTCTGGAATTTGTGCCCGATATGGCGATAGCCTCGAACCTGTCACATCATGGGACGACACACACAAGGCGAAAAGTGGATGATCTGGTTGTGCCTACCCTTTGGGGATAAAAGCGTGGTGTGTAAGTGTGTAAGTGTGTAAACATTCGTTAGTTCTTAAACGACTAAAGTATTTACCGAAAGTATTTCCATGAAAAGTATGAAAATAGTTTCAGACTGGAAAGACATAGGGTATCCGTAAAAATATATTATAGTGGGACTCTTATTCCGGCAAAACTTTCACACGAAGTCGAAGTCGCGACCAAACCTAGTAAGATATATTTTTAATGAGTTATTGTGACACATCTCTTTAATGCTGTAATTAAAAGGCCCGAATAAAGGTAAAATAAGTAACTGTTTGATTAATTTTTGTTTTGGCATGGCAAAATTCCTACACTAACTGTGAGTAGTGTGTATTCAGAAGTCAAAATCAGAATTTTGTCATTTTTCTTCTTGAATACAAACTGACCTCGGAACGCGATTGGTCAGAATGAATCTGACTTGCTTTATGTGTAAAGTACATCCTATTCAGAAAAAAGAAATGTAATGGACACCCTATCAATTATGTCAATTATACATATTTGATTTAATGGAGAGATCTAAATAACATATTTATTTAAAATGATTGTGTTCTTCACCTATATTTTGCTTTTCCTTTCTGAATAATAAGTATCCAGTAGTTTTCTGTCCCAAAACACGATATTACACACGGAGTTAGGATAAGATATTTTAAGTCACAAACTATCCCCTTTATCATTACTTCCACAATGAACATGAAATCCTCCTAGCCAGTTTCGGCCACGGCGGCCAATCTCAACGGAGATCAGCCAGGTACGCAGGAGATATTATAGTGCACAAGTGTGTGCGCAATACACAGGTGCACTCGCTATTCCTTCACTCTCATAGTCCGGTGAGACGGCAATCCGACATGACCGGAGAGAGATCAGGCGCAGGACCAACGGCTTTACGTGCTTTCCGAGGCACGGGGGTATCACACCGCCAACTTTCCTGACTCCGAGCTGCGACTGAGTAAATTTTAAGATGGAAAAACCCAGTCACAATTTTTTTAGCTCGACCCGGGATTCGAACCCAGGACCTCAGCGCGCAAATCGTACTCGTAATGCGTACGCAATACCACTACGCCACCGAGGCAGTCCACAATAAAAGCACACAGAAAAGAATCACTCGTTTCTTATTTAAAATACACTTATACACACATACTCATGCCTACTAAGGGGTAGGCAGAGGTGCAACTAGTGCACCCCGCCGTGCATATTCCGTCCCATGATGTGATAGAGGGCGAGCCTATGGCCATATCGGGAACAAATTCCAGACTTCGGGCTGATAAGGAATAGAAAAACCCAATATAATTTTGCCCGACCCGGGGATCGAACCCGAGACCTCAGCATCGCAGTCGTACTGTAATACAACTACGCCACAGAGGCAGTCTAATTTAAAATACCACACAAAAAGAGCATAACACTAGTTTCTAATTAAATTCGTGACGTTGAAAAACTGACGCCGCAATCAACTCCATATATTATTAGAGCTGTGCATCTTTTTTGCTTCCCAAATCCATTCCAAAAGGTTTCCAATTAGTGCGATGTCTCTGAGACGTTTCAATTAGATTAACGGATTGGTTGGTTCTTTTGATCGTTCATTCACGAATCAGATATTTGAACTAGTTGACAAGCTTTGTTTGTTCGCGGTGCAAACTCTGTTTTAGGAATATATTTTTATTGATTTTGGGCATAATGTAGATTGTAGAGTATAAAGGGAAAGATTTTTTTATAATATTGACTGGTGAAAGGCTAATTTAAAAGACTTCAGTGTTTGTAACGGAATTTTTTATCTAGTTTTAAGAAACTCAGTAAAATGTGCTGATTCCAAATATGTGTAACTTTCAATATCGCAATACATGTCGCTTAAGATAATTACTTTCACCCGTCGATATTATTTGTTAGATTAGGTAAGATTGGGTTATATTTTAGTTACTTATAGCTTATTTTCTAACGAGGCTTAGACGGAAATTTTACATAAAACAGAGTTTCGTTGTGGTACATTTGACGTGGACGCATTTATCACATATAATATAGTCCATATTTATATAATTGTCACTATTAAGGCCTCATGCACGTCACCATAACTCCTATAAGTCAGACTCGATAGGGGCACACATGCTATGATACCGAGCGGTGAAGTCCGGGATCCCAGGAAACCCGCAAAGAAATTATTCAAATAGAAAGACAGTCAGGAGTAGGAAAAATAAATTGTCCACTGGCTATACTTTTTTATTGCCTCCGAAGGCAGATGAGCTAACGGCCCAACTGATTTATCGGTCTCCGTCACCCATAAACATATTATTATAATCAACTTTTTATCCCGAAGAAGTACATACTAGAACTTTGCCACCAATTTAGACTTATCACATAGCCTATCATATTCCTAATGGAAACAAAATCGACGTACCGACCTTGTGTTGCGAGCGCGTGTACCGCCGCGGGCTTCACGCCGCGCATGGCCGGGTGGGCGTGCAGAACTCCGCCCAGCATCGGGCTGCTGAGGCCCAGGATGTCGCCGCCACCTGTTAGTACGGTTAGATGGGTTAGTACTTCCTGCAAATCGTTTGCAACCTACAGTATGTCGGTTAGAACTTCTGTGTCGGTTAGTATTTTCAGTGTGGGTTAGTATTTTCAGTGTCGGTTAGTACTTTCAGAGTGTCGGTTAGTACCACCCGTGTACAAGTAAGTACCAGCTGCGTATCAGTTAGCATATTAAAATTTATCATTTTTAACGGGTCTCACAGATGATCAAAATTTTGGTTTCTTGTCCTGTTAAATATTATAATGATGAGGATTGATGTTTATAGCTAATCCTTAGTCATTGAATAGGATTAGTGTTTGCCTTATTGAATGCTAGTTGAAAAATGGTAGCTCGAGAACGCGAGGTCCTGGATTTAATTTTCTACATAATTTAACTGATTATTATATAGATTTTCTGTTTTTTTTTCGACTTGTTAACCCTCTCGGGCTATGACGCTTTTAATTCTTAAAAAATAACATACCTAACAAAAGCAATATTATGTAGACCATAATGAACACTGTTTAAATACATCCAAGTACATAGTCTCAGTAAACTACATAATTGTCCAAAGAGCGAATGTGTATCGACTAAGTTAACGAGAAACGTGCTAACTAATTAAATGTTAACTGCAACTGAAATCCCTCGACAGCCTGTTACGAACAAGTCGGACTGTTAATTACCTGTAATTATTTTATTAGTTACACCATGCCCCAGTTATGAAGTATAATTGCTATGAATTACGTAAGAACAAGAATAAATGAAGATTTGAATGTTTGAGATTTTTAAATACCAACATAGGAATTTAATCACAAAACAAAGTCAAATTGAAAATAGAACAGTCGGAAAAATAATAAAAATTAAAACCAACAATCCGAAATAAGGAGAGAAACAGTAAAAAAAAAATTAAAAAAGAACTAGTTAACTGTAAAACAAAGACATATTAGAAAAAAAGATCTTAGTCAATTTAAAATATGCTGTGGGGGGAGTAAGTATTATAGTTCGAAAAATATCTTGAGGACAAACTCAATATGAACATATTCGCTTCACTTAAAAATGTATGAACGGCTTTCGATGCATTTACTAGTGAACAAAACTAGTAAATAGATATTAGATGCTGTAATTATAAACAACTTTTTACCATTACATTACTAAGCGCGATTCCGAGACACCTTACTATCTTATTTCTTATCTTACTTTATGTGTTATTATAAATGCGAAAGTTTCTGAAAATGTTTGGATGTTTCTTAAAAGTAAACGTAGAAATAACAGATTTCGATGAAATTGTACACACGGGTAAGTCATGTCCTGGATTAAAATATAGGGATTTTTTATTCCGGTAATTTGTTCCCATGGGAAATAAATCACACCTTTAGGATGAAAACGTCACAATTCAAAAATATATAAAATTGGGTTATCGTCATAAAATTACTTAAAACGAAGTATTCAATAAATTTAAGGGTTGCGAGCGCCTTCTGCGCTCACCCACAAGACCGGTGTTCTTGTATAAGCCGACCCTCGTCAGGCTAACAAGAGTTTAGTCAGGGACAAAAAAAAAAAAAAAAGAAGTATTCAATACAACAATAGTTCAAACACAGCCATATTCAAGTAGGAAAAGGAAGAAGTTATATTTTTATCAATAAGGGACTAGTTTTTAGTTATTTAAAAATGACAACTCAATTTTCTATTTTTTGAATTGTGTCGTTTTCGTTCTAAAGGTGCGAAATGCTTTTTAAAATTTGATTGATTGAGTAGATGGCGCTGGCGTCTGTCTTAGGAACAATTATTGTAACGGGAAAGGCTATTCATGTGGGCGAAGCCACGAGAAACACCTACTAGACTATAATTTATAAATATCAACAACTTAAATAAGCGGCGATAGCCTAGTTGGGAGTGGAACGGACTGTCGAGACGAATGTCCGCAGGTTCAAAACCCAAGGGCACGCAACTCTGAATTCTCTAAAAAATTATGTGTGAATTATTTGTGAATTATCGCTCGCTTTAACGGTGAAGGAAAACATTGTGAGGAAACCTGCATACCTCAGAAATTCTCTGAATTTCGAAGGTATGTGAAGTCTGCCAACCCGCACTAGGCCAGCGTGGTGGACTAAGACCTTAACCCTCTCAGTTGTAGATGAGGCCCGTGCTCAGCAGTAGGCAGTATAAAATACAGGGCTGGTATGGTATGGTGACAACTTTAATAGAAATAATGATAAGAAAATTCAAAACACTTTTCATTTCAAATCAAATTCGACTCAAAGTGGTTGTTATTAGTAGTAAGTTAAAAAATATCGAAGGTAATTATTACTCACCAAGTATGGAATTCTGTGTGAGCAGGTGATGTGTGGGGGGCTGCTGCAGGACTCCCCCTCCGACCAGCATACCGTGACCCGTGTGACCGGCAGCCAACTGCGAAAGATACTTGTTACACTGAAGTGCTAAAATCAATCAGCTCAAGGTTTTCTGGGCATCTAAACTAGGGAAAACATTCCAACAGAACTGAAGTAACCTGGATTCTTCTAAGGCCCTTTTGGTCAGAGAGGATGGTTGGTCTTATTCACGTCGCGTTTTGATCACGAGTATATTGATCCACCACGCCACTGTGGCAGTTACTGTGTGACATCTTTCATTGTCATATGACCTGCTATGCTCTCTGTCTGGCGAGGTCTTCAGTTTAGGATAGTGGCGTAACCATAGGATGGCATGATGGCAAAATGCCAAGTGTCCCTGGCTTTAGGGGGCTTCCAGACCCGACTTCAGGGGGCCCATGACCCCGAGAGGAATAGAACCATCAGTAGAATCCAAAAAAAGAAGCAGAGGCGTAGCTACAAAGCTACGCCAGTGGTTTAGGTACTGAGGGCTCCGTCCAGAATCATCTAAGGGCCATTAAAGACTACATTAATTAGTCATAGTTTTAAAAACCTTGCCTAGGGAGACTTAACCCAACCATGCTTCACTGAGTCCTATGTCAAAGGACGCGATGCTTAGGTGCATGCAACTGCTACTCTCGCAGGGATCAGGTCTTGTTAAGACCCTCTCGACTTCGAGAGTCTGGAGTACCTAACCAGAAAGAGACCTAAACTAGGGTTGCATTGGTTAGACGTTGGGGTTAGTGATAAATACCATTTGATGCTGCCACAGTTCAGGAGTTGGGGCAGGCTGTAGGCAATGGCAAATGTTCATTTCAAAATAGCAAATTAACACTATCTGTAATCGTAGTAGTATATTGTGAAAGTATATATTATTATGGTGTGTAATTAATTATTTAATGGTACAATAATTAGTAAATGTCTAGTTATATTTGTTTTCAGATTTTTAAAATGCTGTAGAATATCATACTGGAATTTGTAAAACAGGCCCTAAATCTTCTAAGAAAGTTAATAGGAAACTGTATGGCCTAAATAATCTGTTTTTTTTGTCTGCAATCTCTTGACTTAAAATGATTTGACCAAAATGTGTCACTCAGCAAAAAAATGTTTTATTATTAGCAAACTTTCCAAACGAGGGGATTATATTTTGTAATGTATTTTGCGCATGTTCGTCCTAACTAAAATTATATGTAAATATATACATGCTGTAGGTATATCTTGCTTACCTGATGATGTGCAGTGAGGTGGTCAGGAGCTGGGGTCGGAGCTGGTGGGGAGAAGTCCCGAGCAGTCGCCCCGTGGTTCACCGGGATACCACCAGGCAAGGTCGCTGGTGCCGGCGAGGGTTGCACTCCTGTGATCTGATGAGGAATCCGGGTTAATTTGGTGAGGAGAGAACACAGCTTTTTCAAAACCTGTTTATTGCCTACAGAGCTTCAGCCACCTCGTTTTGCGAGACACGAGTCCGCGTTATCTCACTGTGATTAGTCGAGATATTAACACGTGACTGACGCATTGGGCTGTCGATCAATCACAAATGTCACAATTGAGCGACATCGACTTTCGTGTTGTCTTTTTAATGGCTTGAGTTATTATTCTGAGCTTTTTAAGCCATTTATTTTTCTACAGACACATTAAAACAAACCACATTGTAAAGGTATTATTTCGTAGGACGATGCAAACCGTAGCGATACACGGTAAAGGAATGTATACGACGGCAGACGGCATTACTTTGCAGTATTATTTATGAGACCGATTCAAACATACGACTGCCAATGCCGTGTGACAGTTCATATTAATGCATACAATAAACTGTCCTCGCCGACTGTAGCTGCGGTCTACAGTCTGCCGCGTCTCGTGAAATCTTAACCAATAATGTGACCCACCCTTTGTTTATGTGTTTCTCGCAGAGGCAGTGCCTCCTCGCTGCCACTCCTCGAGGAGTCTGGAGGAGTGAGCCTCCTCTGTTCAGTCTGCGAGGACAAGATCTGCATCTCCAGCATCTGCTCTTGTCTGATGTCGTCGTTGTAGTCCTGCAACAAAGGTGGAGGTTATAAAGGATTAGACAGTTTCTTTAATAAAACACTTGTATTTGATAGAAAAATCATTTTTAGAGTTTTTGTAACGTAGCTCAGATAAAATCAATGTCAATGTCCATTTCTGCCGTCAAGAAACATTGTTGAAGAGCGTTGTGTTCCGATTTGAAGGAAATTGTAGCCAGTGTAATAACTGGGCATAATGAGACTTAACATCTTGTCTCAGGGGTCAAGCGCAGGGAAGTACCACGCAGTGCTTTATTATTCAAAGGATGTTGCTACTGTTGATGGGCAGTCGTTTCGCTTACCATCAGGCTAGCTGCATGCTCGTTTCGTCATTTATTTGTAAAAAAAATTCAAGTTGGCTGCAATTACTTATAATTTTCTTCGACTGCCTCGGTGGCCTGGTTATATAGCGTGCGAGGTAAGAGGTAGGTAGGTAGGATGATAGCGCTGAGGTTTCGGTTTCGAATCCCGGTTCAGGTAAAATGGTATTGGATTTTCTACTCAGTATCAGCCCGGAGTCTAGAAATGTGTGCGGTAAATAGCAATCCCATCAAAAACATAAATGTGAAATGTGCAAGCCAAGTCTAATATTAAGAATATGCGTGCTGGTCGACTGCACCGACAAAAGAATTGAAATCTTAGTAGTTGCCAAACCCTGTAGATAATCCTGAAAATTATTTATAAGAACACAATCCATTCTAAAATAAATTTAAACTAATATTTCTTTGATTTTCTGCTACGACAATGTATGATATTTAAAAATATGACTTCTTAAATTTGAATAGTCGAATTGTTTACACAAAGCAGATGACTTAGTATAAATTTAAGCTAACTCACTAGCCAAGACAAATCTTGACGGGGCTACTTCAAACATTACCCACGTCCCTAAATGCTCGTCCCTAATATGACCAGAGTAGCCATACTAGAAATAAGTGCGATAGAGTTTAAACGCTAATCCCACAATAAAAATATACATTAGATCTGGCACGCGAGGTAAGCAGACTGGTGTTCATCCTGAACAGTAAACAGGACTTCTCGTACGTGACCGATGCCTATCTCTTTTTGCTTATCGGTATAGTGGTGGAAATGACGCGCGAGAAATATATTTTAGATGCTGAAATGAAACCATTTATTCGAATCCATAAAATGTTAAGCATTACTTTAATTCAGTGAATTTTTACTCTACCACCAGTTCAGAAAGCAGTTTCCACCAGAGAAGAAAGGGTAAGAAACTCTAAGGTTGCTCTTTTCAAAATCAGATCAAAGATACAGTGGATAATATAACAACAAAAAATATACTAATAGATACACCTTGATATTTGCGATTAAAGATATTGATTGCCTTGACTGCCTCGGCGTAGTTGTATTACGGTACGACTGAGGTCTCGGGTTCGATCCCCGGGTCGGGCAGAATGTTATTGGGTTTTCTAATCAGTATCAGCCCGGAGTCTGGAATTTGTGCCCGATATGGCGATAAGCTCGCCCTCTATCACATCATGGGAAGGAATATGCACAGTAAAAATTGGATGCGGTATTTGTGCCTCTGCATATCCCTTGGGGGATAAAAGGCGTGAGTGTGTGTGCTTGTGTGTAAGATATTGATTGCCGCGTCAGTTTATACAGCAAGGGTACCAATTAAGTTGGGACTTTCTACACCACGTTTATTAAACGAGCTCACGACGCGCTTTGAACGCGATAAGATGCTCTGCAAACGCAAGTGAACGCGATAAGATGCTCTGCAAACGCAAGTGAACGCGATAAGATGCTCTGCAAACGCAAGTGAACGCGATAAGATGCTCTGCAAACGCAAGTGAACGCGATAAGATGCTCTGCAAACGCAACGCAGTCGGCAAGTCGAGATCTTCCAATTTGTATCTGTATAAACACAAAGATACGTCGATACGTGCGCAGTAAACGTGCGTTTGTTCCCTCCTTCACACCCCTTTCCCTGCTGATTCGGCTGTGTGAACCGCATTCGACTTGCGTTTGTATACAGTATCCTATTAATATTATAAAGGCGAAAGTTTGAAGAATGTATGGATGTTTGGATGTATGGATGTTTGTTCCTCTTTCACGCAAAAACTACTGAACGGATTTCGATGAAATTTGGCACACGGGTAGATCATGTTCTGGATTAACACATAGGCTACTTTTTATCCCGGGAAAACATAAAGTGGGACTTTTATCCCGGAAAAACTTTTTAACGCGGGCGGAGCCGCGGGCAAAAGCTAGTATACAGCGTGGTAATTTGAACGACGGACGTGTTTCATCCTATGATAAAACGTGATGTCACGTACCTAATAAAAATATTAATTTGAAAAATAATCTCGCATCGCCGAGAAAGCCCTGACAAATTTGTTATGAAATAAATCCCAACATATGGACACCCTGGTGTATTTAAAAAATGGAATCAAACCTATTTATAATAATTTCACATTTACATTAAATTAGCTACACATAATCCATACTACTTACCTAAACTAATCTTAAAAATTGTTCAAAATGAGCACCATCACGCAAAATACATAATTCTGCACGCTTTTGCATATTATTTTTTACGCGGCTTAAAACAAAACCATCACTCCTAATTTTATCAAAAGCGATTGTTATACGCACTTTTAGTTCTTCTCTATTTGAGTACTCTGTAGCGTACACTAGTCTTTTCACTTCACCCCACAAATAAAAGTCCAGAGGAGTGAGATCTGGGGAGCGCGCCGGCCATGGCACTGGCCCGCCGCGACCTATCCACCTATCACTAAAATGAGTATTTAGATACTCACGTACTCGCACCTGATAATGCGCGGGCGCTCCATCGTGCTGGTAAAATAAGTTCGTGAGATCACTCAAAGGCACATCGTCCAACATATCCTCTACCACACTATTCAAAATGTTTAGGTATGATGAACCATCCAATGTTCCTTCAATAAAATACGGGCCTAACAAACAATTGTTCAGTATGCCAGCCCACACATTCACACTAAACCTATGTTGAAAAGCGTCCTGTCGCGTGACATGGGGATTTTCGAAACTCCACCAATGTTCATTGTGCACATTAAAAATTCCCATTTTTGTAAATGTTGCTTCGTCGGTGAACAAAATGTTTTTATCCAAATTTGATAAAAACCAACGGCAGAAATTCACCCGTGGTCCGTGGTCGTTGACCCCTAGTTCTTGTACAGGGCGAAAGTGATATGGATGCTTGCCTTCTTCGTGGAGTAGCTTCCATACAGTAACGTGAGAGACACCAAGTCTTCGCGCAGCATTCCGAATACTTTCCTGCGGGTTGTGTTCAAAGTACTCTAAAATAGCCTCCTGCAGATGAACCGCGACTGGCTGTCTTCCACGTCCTTGGGCCTACAACGGCACAGTGAACTGTCCGTATGTGCGTAGTCGTTGGTTGACACCTAACATCAAACTGTATGATGGAATTTGGCGATTAGGGAACATTTCTCGATACAATCTTATTGCGGCTCTCACATTATCATTGGCTAATACGTAGGTACGCACCATATCCCAGTATTCTTCGTTGGAATATTGATAAGACATTATCACTTCGGTACTGTAAACTTAACGCGAAACGAAGAAAATAAGTACGCGAAAATCGCGGCGTAATTTTTGTCACGAGTGCAACCCGGAAATAAATCGATGCGAAAATGTCGGCGCTCACGCATAGACTAATTAGGTAGCGGGACGCGGGTGGCCGAGCGAGGACGATCGGCGGGCGAGTGCGGGGAAGGGGTAGTACTAATAACTGACTCCTGTCGGCATTATCAAAGAGGCGGGCAGCAGGATCGCCACGTAATCAGATGGCGCGTAGCAACGCTTTCGTATTTTTGTGGATTTGTTTCATAATATTGGTCAAAAATTAAGGTACCATTTTTATTACATATTTAGAATGAGAATCGACTGCAGATTCACCTCCTTCAATACGTCCGTCGTTCAAATTAACGTACGGTATAATATAATAATAATACCAGCCCTATATTATACTTTAGGCCTTAGTTCACCACGCTGGCTTAGTGCCGGTTGGCAGACTTTACATACCCTCGAAATTCTTATCGAGAATTCTTAGGTGTGTAAAATGTGAATTGATAAACAATACGCACATAATTTCGAGGTGCCTTGGGTTTTGAACCTGCGGACATTTTCTCTGCAGACAGTTCCATTACTAGGCTATCGTCCACTCCATTGTATATAATCTATACTAATATTATAAAGCTGAAGAGTTTGTTTGTTTGTTTGTTTGTTTGTTTGTTTGTTTGTTTGTTTGTTTGTTTGAACGCGCTAATCTCAGGAACTACTGGTGCGAATTGAAAAATTCTTTTTGTGTTGAATAGACCATTTATCGAGGAAGGCTATAGGCTATATAACATCACGATGCAACTATTAGGAGCGAAGAAATAATGGAAAATGTGAAAAATGCGGGGAAAATTATTCATCCTTGAGGGCTTCCATTGCGTGCGCTGCGAAAACGGTTCAAGATACCAAAAATATATGTATGAAAGAATTATTCCTCTTGAAATGATCTAAAAAAAAGTCCGCGACAGTATATGTCTATCTTTTAAAATTAACTCTCTAGAACCGTTTTTATGGTAATAAAATTTGGTCGAAATTAATGCATTATTTGTTAAGAGTTGTATCAACGTCATAATATTAATCTTTATACAAATAAATGTGTTGGATAGAGTGATTCAACGGGAAGGTTTTTATGTATGTACTTTTAGCCCGGAAAAACTTATTAACGCGGGCGAAGCCGTGGGCAAAAGCTAGTATCTATATAAACGCGCGTTTTATTTGCGTTTGTTTTCGATACAAACGCATATAGTCTGCTAATATGCGCTAATGACGCGCTCATCAAAAACGCGCGTCGTCAGGTCGTTTAGAAAACGTCGTGTGCAAAGGCCCTAAAGGTTTCTTACAGCTCCATCTGCGTCAAGACTTTTACTGGTACTTTTCCGAGATATCAACCCTAGATAACTCAGTTAATAACAACAATGTTAACTCAGTCTATCTGTGCCAAATTTCATCCAAACTCCTCTATCTGTTTCTAGCAAACATTTTCACAGATGTTTTGTATGAAAATTTATGATTCTATACCAATTTCCTACTACTACGTTTTGAACGTTACTTTTGGCACATCCATTCCGTTTGTAAGTAGTCATAAAAATTCATACAGGTATCTCGGATGCGTCGTAACATTGCAAAGTCTTTTCGGATGCACTTCTACACAACTCATAAATAACCAGTTAAATTATACAAGATGGAATGACATAGTGCCTCAGTGGAATAGTTGAATAATGTATTGCTGTATGATTCTTGCTAAGTCATACTCGTGAACGGGTGCTGTTTGCGTGGACTAGTCTGGGGGACTAGGATGTGAAAAAAAAAAACAGTGCGTCTCCGCTTCGTTTTATTGTGATTAATTGAGTGACTGACGTATCGGTATTTTAATGTTTGTGATTGATCGAGAGACAGACACGTCAGTCTCTCAACTAATCACAATAAAACGATGCGGAGACGCATTGTGTTTTTTTTTCACGTCCTAGCCCCACAGCTCTGTTTGATGGTTGACTCTATTGTTTACTTAAACATGTAGGTGGTTGTTTGACTTAGGTACTCTCTGTTAATTTTCGCATGTAATATCCATCTTTGAAATTGAATTTATATTGTTACTTGCATATTGTAAAATATATATATTAAAAAAAAACATAACAATAAAAGACCTACGCTGAGTTTCTTGCTGCTTCTTCTTAGGTCAGTGGGCTTTTCCGAAGCACTGGTAGAATCTTTTAGTTAAAAAAAAACATGGATAAAAATGACGTCTTTAGGTGCCTTTAGGGGCCTAATTACTGAATAAATGATTTGAAATTGAATTTAAGATCTTGGGTTTGAAACTTAGGTCGTTTAATGGTATACTGTACTTTTTGTATCAGTAACACCTACTATGTAATTTCTAATAAATAAATACTTGATGAAAGTCGCTAAAATATTGTGGATGCAGGCCGCTTTTAACAGGTCAGGTTCAGCAGTAGACATTATGTAGCTGATGATGATGTATTATATTAGGGTTGACCCCTATCACGAATTACTTAACACACGTTGCAAAAGGTAGATGCAACAAGGATTCTGCATATCTCTTCGGACAAAACGCGTGAGTAGGTACAATGATATATGGAGTAGTCTGGTGAATATTGGAAAATATTTCCAACAACTGCAGTCGCTTCGCTGCGGAATTAACTTGAAGTGTATTTGTGGAATTAATCGCATAATTCCAATCATGCTGAGTGAGTGAATGTAAATATTTACGGATCTGAAAGGTGTACGAGATGGGGATTGTATGAATGAGATTGTAAAACCTGCTTTAGTACTGATCAATAATATGCACGCGAAAGGTTGTGGAGAGAATTTGAAGTGTTTTTTATTTAAAAGAGAATGTATTTAGGTGTTTGAAGTATAGATGGTCCATGTTCTGGATTACATACACTCACGTCTTTTATCCCCTAAGCGGTAAGCAGTGGCGTCTGGGCACCCCCTTTTCGCCGTGAGTATTCCATCCCATGATGCGATGGGGGCCGAGCCTATGGCCATATTGGGCAAAAATTCACAAATTGAATGGAAAAACCCAATGTCACTTTTTCTGACACAGGATTGAACCTAAGACCTCAACACTACAGTTGTATCTTAATTTACGACTACGCCACCGAGGCAGTCCTACTTTTTATGTTTATCTTACTTATATTAACTTTCTATACTTTTTATCTGAATAAAGTGGACGTATGGAGCGACTTAGTCGTAACTCACGACAAAGCTTCTTAAAATAAGATAAAAAAAAAAGTACTATGAGTAAGGTTTACAGGCGGAACCGCAAGTAAATCACTGTATAACTGTTCACTTCAGTCAAAGTAAATAAGCTGGAATTTCAGCCAATCTGGAATTTAGATGATAAACATCAGAATTTCCTAGACGTAACTCAGAGCGACGAGTGCCGCTTGGTAATCCGGTTTTCTAGATATATTTTATACGAATAATAGTGTAAGGAAACGGAAGTGCTTTCAGCTAAGATCGAGTTACTTTGGACATGTAAGGTGCTGCGCACACGGTACTTGTTAGAAATATACTCCTACTAGCTTTTGCCCGCGGCTCCGCCCGCGTTAAAAAGTTTTTCCGGGATAAACGTCCCGCTTTATGTTTTCCCGGGATAAAAAGTAGCCTATGTGTTAATCCAGAACATGATCTACTCGTGTACCACATTTCATCGAAATCCGTTCAGTAGTTTTTGCGTGAAAGAGGAACAAACATCCATACATCCAAACATCCAAACATCCATACATTCTTACAAACTTTTGCCTTTATAATATTAGTAGGATTATAATATTAGTAGGATGATGCTGGCAATTATTGAAGTTACTCTAGCAATTTGCTGTAACAAATCGGTATTGTCTTTAGCGTGATAGGCCTGTGTATTATTTTAAGCGGCTTTTTTAAAATACTAAGTGGCTTGGGGATGGAATTCGTGCCTGATATAGCGATAAGCTATCTATCATGGGAAATTTGTGATGTACTCGGCAACACATGTTTATTAAGCGTACGCCATGGCTCAATGGACTAGTATCCAGAGCCGTAATAATAAATAAAAAAAAAAAAGCGTACGCCATGCTGACGCGTAAAATGAGATGCTATGATTGCTTAACGCCCCTTCAGTAGGCTGATAAGTGCAAGTCATATCCCGATGGCGACTGCCGCGGTGGCGTAGTTGTATTACGGTATGACTGCAATGCTGAGGTCTCGGGTTGGATCTCCGGGTCGGGCAAGATGATATTAGATATTTCTATTGAGTATCAGCACGGAGTCTGGAATTTGTGCTCGATATAACGATAGCCTCGCCCCCTATTACATCATGGGACGGAATACGCACGGCGAAAAGTAAGTGCACTAGTTGCGCCTATGCCTACCCCTTCGGGGATAAAAGGCCTGAGTGTGTATACAAGTCACATATCTAATTGCATTTGGGAGCAATGCGCAGACTGCCGCAGACGAGACGCAGACCTTGTAATTGAGATGTCAAAATTTCGCGCAAGTTTTCAATAAAGGTATGAAAGAGCCGTAAAATGACACGTGGGACTGCCGTAAACGTCGCCAGGTAGCTAAGCCAGGCTATAAATTATATTGTCTACATGGATTTGCTTGCATACGTTTTGGGATTCAGTATGCTTTCGTTACTCGGAGTTTTTATAATGCTGGAATGTATTGCGAAAATCTTCACGAAGTTTCAGAAAATTAAATAAGTAGGTGACTTATGAATTACGGCATAGTTTAGGTGTAATTCTGTAACCACAGTTTGTCTGTTATATTACACACAGTAAAAACTATCTTTATTCAATTTTCTTCAACTGTATTTTTTATACTAGATTTCTACAACGTCTGTGCTTGCGGCGGCGTCGTGTGCCGGGTCGGTCACTTCCCTGCAACATGGTTGAGGAGGCCGATGGCTGGCACATGCGTCATACTCGTGAACGGGTGCTACTTGTGTGAACTGGTCTGCTCTGTTTTATGGTTGACTTTATTTTTTACTTAAAATTAAACATGTAGGTGGTTGTTTGACTTAGGTACTCTCCGTTAATATTCGCATTTAATATCCATCTTTGAAGTTGAAGTTATATTGTGATTTGAAAATTGTAAAATATGTATATTTAAAAAAAATATATAATAAAAGAGCTACGCTGAGTTTCTTGGTGCTTCTTCTCGGGTCAGTGGGCTTTTCCGAAGCACTGGTAGAATCTTTTAGTTAAAAAAAAAACAACATTGTTAAAAATTACGTGTAAAAGTGCCCTCAGGGGCCTAATTACTGAATAAATGATTTGAATTTACACTTGTTACTTGTATGATATCGAAACGTATGGCCATAAAAAAACAATATTTTCAGCAATTTCTAACTCCAAAAGTATACAAACCTCAAATGGTCTTGTAGAGCCTTTTAATAATTGTAAGCCAGTGTATTGATTAGCAAATAAAACGTTCTTTTAGCTACAATGGTGGGGTGGCATACTGCTCCGTCTCGTAAATCCGCTCTATATAATCGTACAAAAAGGTTATTTCCTAAACATTATTAATAATTAATAAATAAAACATTCTTTTTATTGATTGAGATGGACTCAAACAAAGTAATACTAGCCATGTAATATACAGGGTCATTTTGGCATTGCGTTAATAAACAAAACCACATAGTTAATAATCTAGTTGAAAATAACACTTTCCATTAAGTTATTTTAACTGTAGATGTAAAATAAAAAAGTGTAAGTTTCGAACAAAATAAATATTAATAAAATGTAACTTTAAGTTTATACGGCCTAATGCCACTATGACTGCTCTAGGAGAATTCGTCGCAGCAGCAACATTACACATTCAGTCAGAAATACACTTACGCACACACCATATTCGCACTAAACTAAAAAAAGATAAAAAAAATGGAATACTACAACCGAGATTTTTGGCGAAAGTATTCGTTATTCATTGATAATTTTTAGAACGATGTTGGCAGAGGTATAGACTAATATGTGGTTTAATTTAGTAACGCAATGTAAAAATGATCTTGTATACTGTTCCACTGTTGGCAACTATTTTTTGTTGTTTTTGTCTAAACTCTTGCTAGCCTGACGTGGGTCGGCTTATGCAAGAACACCGGTCTTTTGGGTGAGTGCAGAAGACGCTCGCAACCCTTTAAATTTAAGCGACCATGCTGAGGGCAACCCAGTAACGGGTTACGAACCTCGGCTCAGGACGGCCACTGAAAGAGGATGAGACATCAACGATTAGGGAAGATTGGTTTTTGGCCCAATCCTATTAATAATTCGTATCATCGTCATCGGCACGATGATGTTTTCCTTCACCGTTAAGCTGTGACTCCGCAGGACGCGGCAGACGGCAGACGGCAACGGCAGACGGCATGTACCGCGACGGCAGACGGCACTACTATGCAGTATTAAATTGTATGAGACCCATTCCGCACACGACGGCAAATGACGCGCGGCACATGCCATCTGCCGTTGCCATCTGCCGTCTGCCGCGTTCTGCGGAATTACAGCTTTAAAGGGAACGATAATTGATAAAAAATACACACGTAACTTCAAAACGTCAGAGATGTGTGCCTTGGGTTTTGAACCTGCGGACATCTCAGCTTTTTTTTTTGTTTACGCGGAGAAAGTGAATTATTACTACCGCCCAGTGTTCAAGGTGAACGACTGGGCGGTTATGTTGGGTTCACCGTGCCTTACGACCCGACGTTGAGCCGCCCGGAAAGATGGAAAACGTCGCGCGACCGTCGGGCCGAGTCCCTAACCTATGTACACCGCACGGCATACCAACCAAAACTCCGCGGTGGCCATGTTCAGCGCATTAGGGACGGCTGCGGTCTTCCTCCGACTCACGTCTAAGTTGTCGTCCGCAACCGCCCCTGGGACATCTCAGCTGGCCGTTCCATTCCCAACTAGGCTACTGTCATACAAAATATTTTTATCGCCCTCTAAATAGGCTTTATTCGTCCTCCCTTAATACTATTATACCGCATAACCAAAATCGATTCTGGTTATTCGGCCAACGACGTATCATAATAGAGTCTACGTCCGATACTATCTTAATATTCATTGTATGGAAAGTTGTTTATATAAAGGTCGATCGTGTGTTTTTGTTTGAATAAACTTTATATTCGCGTGGGAAAATTAATCTGATGGAACTATGTTTATTGTTTAGTTTGCGTCAAAAATCTGGATATAAAATTGAAATTTTTTGTGAAGTTGTGTATCTATAATCATGTCATGTGTGGTATTGGAGGAGGCCTTTGTCAAACAGTGAGTTTAAACGGTAGGCTGGTGATCTGATGATGATATATCTACAAGTCCCATCAGAATTTGTTCAGCATATGCTTAGATTAACTAAGACAGACAATAAAGCTCAAAAGGCAATTTTTGCGGAATTAGAAACAGGTACTGCGAATTTACTTGTAGGTATATTTATTTGACTGCATTGCTGAGGTCTCGGGTTCGATCCCCGGGTCGGACAAAGTGATATTGAGTTTTTCTATTCACTATAAGCCCGGAGTCTGGAATTTGTGCCCGATATGGCATTAGGCTCACCCCCTATCACATCCTGGGATGGAATACGCACGGCAAAAAGTGGGTGCATTAGTTGCGCCTCTACCTACCCCTTCGGGGATAAAAGGCGTGATTGTGTGTGTGTGTGTATATTTATTTTTTTATTTGGAATACAACTACTGTTCACCGCTTTGACTGCGATTCTCTTGAATCACTCCGTCCATTGATGAAATTTTGTAAGAAAATCTGGTAGTTTCTGAGTTTATCACGACACATTCAGACAGACAGACACAGAGGCAAAAGAGGAAATTTCAGGTAGGTAATCCCAATAATTTAAGACAAGTGCAGATGAAAGTATATACATACTTATGATAAATCGAGGGGGGGGGGGGTGTTGGGTTGCGCCGTCTCTCTCTGCCCCCACTTACCTACACCCTTGACTAGCCGTCTACGGACTACAATTAAATTATTTTTATGTTGTAATGCAGTTGATTGACTCTGGCATAATTCCTTTGATTGGTAATATGTATTTTTGTAATACAACTGTATAATAATATCAGTTTATTTTAAAAAACGCTTTTTTGTGACTATAATCTACTCACAGGCACAAGGAATCTTCTCAATTCTGCCAGAGCGTACGCGATCCTGGCGTGAGCTTCAGCGGGCGTCGCAAACGCGCTGATCTCCACGTGTAGCTCGTCGGACAGGTGCGCGAATTTTGGGTCTCCTGACACGCGCAGCTCCTCCTCCTACAAGAAATAGAAACCTTGCATTGGACGCCTTAACATTTCCGTAGTATTATAATGCTCTTTGCCTTAACACGTTCGGTCCAACCCTAGTTAGATACAATGTGACATAATATTTCACACATACGATGTACATTGAAGGAAAAGATGTACGTTTTGATTTCATTTGAAAAAAGAACGTGATAGTACAGGCACGCAATTATGACCGTTTTGAAGGATTACAACCTCAGAATAAGGACTATAAGCAATTACAACAGTGAGGTGTTGCAAACAAATGAAATGCAATCAGCACTGTATTATAATACTGCCCACTGCTGAGCATGGGCCTTCTCTACATGAAGGAAAACATCGTGAAGAAACCTACATACCGGATAATTCTCCATAAGAATCTCGAGGGTATGTGAAATTTGCCAACCCGCATTAGGCCAGCGTGGTGGACTAAGGCCTTAACCTTCTCAGTTGTAGAGGAGGCCCATGCTCAGCAGTGGGCAGTGTATAATACAGGGCCGGTATGGTATAATATGCTTATTTATAATTCATATCATCAATTCATATCAGATTCATATCAGACAGTGATATCGAGAGACGAGTGAGTGCAGGAAATCGGGTGAATGGAGCGTTGCACTCCTTTATGGGTAGCCGGAATGTGTCCAAAAAGGCACGACTGGCTGTCTATAGAGGAGTGTTATTACCAACTCTAATGTATGGTAGTGAAAGTTGGGTATGGCAGAAAAAGTATGAAAGTAAGATTAAAGCAGTAGAAATGAGAGCCTTAAGAAGCATGTGTGGAGTGACTGTGTGTGATAGAGTGCGGAATACTAGGGTGATGGACATGTGTGGAGTGACAGAGGATGTAGTGACCAAAATTTAGAAGGGTATGCTAAAGTAGTTTGGGCATTTGGAAAGGATGGGTGATAGGAGACTGACAAAGAGGATATATAAGGCGAGTGTGGATGGAAGGGCCGGCAGGGGTCGACCGCACCGAACCTTCGAATGTCAGATATCTGACATTCTAAGTAGAGGCCAGGTCAAAAGTACCCTGAATCGGCGTGAGTGCATGAAAAGATTGATGAAGGTAGAGGAAGCGAAAGTAGTGTGCCAGAATCGAGCAAAGTGGCGATCCAAAGTCTCTGCCTACCCTTATGGGATAGAGGTGTGATACTATGTATGTAATTCATATCAGATTAGTTATAATAAAGCTTAATGTAAGATATAAATTCAGTATGTAACATAAAAAATCTCACAAGATTATCCCGTCTGAGCCAAAATTACAGACCTTCGTCAGACCTTTATTAAATGAAATTAAATACCTTTTGGCGATCCTTCATGGACCCTCGGCCTAATACGGCCATTTTGCACATGGTGTCTTCTTGTAGACGCTTTAACGAGTTGCCCTTGGGTCCAAGTAGTTTGCCCACAAAGTTGAACTGCAAATGAGAAGATTATTAGATTCTTGAGATGTGCTGGTTGTGCTTGGTTTATGTTAATGGTTTCACTTATTGAATATATCTTTAAATATAATAAAGCAAATCAAATTGTGTAAAATTCTATTACGTTCCCAAGAATAGTACCTAAGTACTTAGTTACATTCCATGGTTATGTTAAAATAGACAAAAGTAAATACTAAGCGAATATAAAATTGAATTATTTTTTGGTTTGCAGTGGTTTTGAAGTCAGTTTATTTTTTGTTAAAAGGTTTTTATTTATTGCTTTTTTGTTAGTTAATTATTTATTCAAATGTAGCTCTTGTGGCAATTTTGTGCTGCCACCTCTAGTTCGTGCACGTTCCCTATCTATCTGTTTGTTACGCTTTCAGAGCAAAACCACTGAACCGATTTCGATGAAATTTGGTATACAGATAGTTTGAGATCCTGAGAAGAATATAGGATAGTTTTTATCCTGGAAAGTATATAGGTGGACTTTTGTCTCGTGAAAAATATTTCGAGCAATAGCTAGTAAGTGAATATTTGTCGGCGAGTGCATATGTCACGTACTATGTAATTCGAAGATATCCAATTATCAAATGTGGCACTTGAATTCGGTCTGAGTTGAATTCAAAACCTCAAGAGTCAAGACGCATCTACTAAGCAATGATCTTTAGACGTTTCATAAAATACGACTTTTTACCTTCAATTACGTATTCGAAAAAAAAAGGTTTTTCCTTGAAATCTTTCTTTATTCTTATTTTTTTTTTGTAAAATAAAATGAGTCAATTCCGTTTCTAACCTTTTTCTCTCCGCTAGCAGTGAGTTTAAAACAACTTGTTTATTTAAAAAATAAAATGGTAATGCTTTTACCGTTCGCTCGATTTCACTAGAATGTCTACTTAGACTTTTTTGTTTGAAGTGAAATTTTGTGTGAATTTTTAAATTGGCAACGAGCAAGTGTTGACTGATGTTAAGTGATGGGTTTGTACGGAATTAGATTTTATTTATTTGGTTTCATAGTAAATAATAATAATGGTGGTAGGCCTCTCGTATGCGTGGGGCTGTCTGTCTAAGTAGCACCGCAAAGCAGCGGTGTGCATGGACTGTTGTGTTCCAGTTTGAAGAACATTGTCTCTTTCTTTGTTCAACCCTGTTCCCATTATATGGGGTCTATCTATGTATCCTGGGTTTTCACATCTGGTAATTGGGATTTCTTGAGGTATCTACTTATATTAGACCACCAGGTTGACGTCGGGCGGTCTTTGCCTCTTTCTTCTGGCAGCTTTAAAGCAACTTCTACCACGTAGTCTTCGCTGCGCCTCATTATATGGCCATACCATCTAAGACGTCCTTTAACAACTTTTTCGTTAATTGTTTAAAGTTTGAAGGACATTGTATCCAGCATAATTACTGGGCATTGTGAGACTTAACATCTTATGTCTCAAGGTGATATCGCAGTGTTGTGCCACGTAGAAGATTTGAATGGTGTTGCTACTGTTTATGGGTGGTCGTATCGCTTACCATCAGGCGAGCGGCATGCTCGTCTCGTCATTTACTTGCAAAGCATTATTATTAGAGAAAGGGGAATGATATTGGGTTTTCATTATTCAGTATCAGTCCGGAATTTGGAATTGTGCCCGATATGGCGATAGACTCGTACCCTATCACATCATGGGACTGAACACTCGAGGCGAAAAATGGGTGCACTAGTTACACCTGTGCCTTTGAGGTTAAAGTGCGTAAAGTATCTATGAGATATATATAGAGAGAGACACACAAAGCAAGTAATTAAGACCCAGATTGCACTCCAAAATCTGTACTCAAACTCAAAATGATTATTTTGTTATTCAAAGTCCAAAGAAATGTTGTTTGTTGTTATCGTGTATAGTTACTCGAAGCGCGTACCATCAAACTAGTACCTCGTCTTTTGAATAAACAACTTTTATACTTTTTCTTTCATTTCCTCGATCTTTACAATTTACAAGTTTATTACTGTTTAATTGAAAGGAAATATGCTTCCTCCTTCAAAATTGCCCATTGGTTCCTATAATTAAAGCTTATATATAATTCATAGACGATTTCCAGCTTCGGTCTGTATATTTTAATTTGAAGCCGCAACCAATGATAGCATCGAGTGCCTCAGGGATGGTTGTACTAGAATAGAGAAGACAATGGAGTCGCTATTAAATTACTGGTGGTAGGGGCCGTATTAATAATTCAATCTCAAGTTTGAGTTACATCTCAAGTAGACACAATGTATTGGACTCTTCATACATTATGTCTACTTGAGATGTAACTCAAACTTGAGATTGATTTATTAATACCGCCCTAGGTCTCTATTATGTGAGGTGCTGTCTGAGTAGGTACCACTGCAATATCTATTTTTACCGCCAAGCAGCGGTGTGTATGCCCTGTTGTATTCTGGTTTGACATTGTAACCAGCTTAATTACAGCAATTACGCAATCATGAGACTTAACATTTTATGTTTCAGGGCAACGAGCGCAGAAGAAACCGATTCACACGCGACTTGAAGAATCTAATTCCACAACTTTGCTGTCCGCACAATAAACGTGGAGCAAAGCCCTTAGTGCGAGCCTTTGGAACTTCGGCAATGTAACAATGGTGCTTCGCTGTATCTCTGTTGGTCCTGTGGTGGAATGGGATATGAAATATGTTATCATATGATATGGAATTGAATGTTATATATTTACGTGTTGTGAAAAAGAAACTTTGAATAACATCAAAGGTGGTTAGATTTTTTTTAAGTTTACCTAAGAAGTAATAATATTTTGTGCGTAATATCAATACATATTTTATGTATCTTTTCATAGGCTCGGGGCCGATTTTCATTAAAAGTGCAATGAATGCACATTGCACACAGTTCGCTAAGTTTCCTGTTTAATTGAGTGGGTATATTTCGCAATCTCAGACAAATTAGTAAGTCTGGGAAAATACATATAAATATAAATATGGCAGGGCAATACTAGCCAACTTATCTTGAAAATTGTTTAATCAAGAATCTCAATAGCATCGGTCGATCGTTGATTTCCGCAGCGCAGCCTGGCCTCGGATAATTGAGACCAAATCACAGGCCTGTGTTGTTTCACCCCAATCTGTTAATTGATCGCAGGACAGACGTATTTTTTTGTTACTATATACGATAATTGAATCTTTGATTGAATTTTTATTAGCAGGAACAAAATGGAGACTGTTGGAGGTATCTTCGAAGTGTATTGTTTGCATATGTGTCTTTTTCAAATTGGAATGCGTAATTTTTTTTAAAGATGGTATTGGAATTCAACTTAGATACAATCTAATTGCGCGTCTATTAGATAGATGAGACGAAAATTTCATCCAAATTCGTTCAGCCGTTACCTACTATGCTCACCTCGAACTCCCAGACATTAAATACATAGCATGAAGCATCACGTCTTTCAAGGGTAGGCAGCGGTGTATCACACCCACATTTTGCCTAGCGAGGTCCCATGTAGAAGAGGGCGTACTGAGTAGAAAAACCCAATATCACTTTGCGCGGCCCGTGATCGAACCCGAGACCTCAGTACCGCAATCACTCCGTAATACAACTACGCCACCGAGGCAGTCATCCAATAATTCTCAACAGTTTTCACATTCGCAGAGAATAGCATTTGCGAACACACATCTAAAGTCCTATTTATTCTTCCCAACATCCCCAGACATGTATGCACGTTGTCAAACACAATTAGGGCTGTAAACAATCGACCGTCTAGTTCAAATCCGTGCAAACTTGGTATAAAGCGCTTAAGCTGTTTAATTCGCTGTATCGTGAACTCCTCGTATTTATTGTTCCCTAGTACATTTGTATTTTTGACAGAGGAATTTATTTCTCTCATTTTATGAGTCTGTTTTTATTCAGCTCGTTATTCTGTGTGAGTGAAAGTGTTTTGTCTGATTAATAGTCTCAATTTGCATGTTTAATAGATAAAAGTACCCTATTATGGAATTCCAAGGCATTGTCTATTTGTACGTAATATTTTATCCGAATTCATTTCATAATTTATGCCAGCCTAAATGCCTTAAGCTTAATTTTTTATCGCTTTGCCGGCGTTTATAATCTATGGCAAGTGTTTTATCAGGTATAACTTAGACACTTCCAATAGAAGAAGCCCACAGTCGTCTTTAATGCGCCGAAGATGGCTACCACAAAGTCTTAGTTGGTATGCCGTGCGTGTATATTAGGGACTCCGTCCGGCGGTCGCCCGATGGCTTTTCATCTCTCCGGGCGGCTCAAACTGGTTCGTAAGGCACGGTAAACCCAACATAACCGCCCAGTCGATCTCCACAAAGGCTAGGCGATAGTCGTAAAGTACTATCTCCGCGAAACAGAAAAAAGAAACCACCTTTTGTTCATTTTTAGGGGTTAAAAGTAGCTTATAAGTAAGTACATGAAAGACTTTTATGTGCCCAATTTCATCGTTGCTCATTGAAAAGTTCTACACTATCTTTCACATGAACATAAGGTCCTTAGACATTATTATTAACAGATCATTTACCACATCCTAAGTAAGGTAAAGATAAATTGCAATTCTTTTGTAAAACTGTTTAACGAGAACAAAGAAGTTGTTGAAAACTTATTTTATTGTGGAGAGAACGTCGTTGGCGCTTACAGACAAAGAATTTATAACAAGTATGCTTATATTGTATTACTGAATAGACAGAGTCTGTTGATTTATTTACATACTGTTTTCTTTACATGTACTTACATACGCACAAACTCACGTCTTGTATCCCCAAGGGGTAGGCAGAGGCGCAACTAGTTGCACACAGTCTATGCCGTGTATATTCCGTCCCATGATGTGACGGGGGAAAGCCTATTGTCATATCAGGCACAAATTCCAGAATCCGGGCTGGTACTGAAAAGAAAAACCTAATATCACATTGCCCGACCCGGGGATCGAACCTGAGACCTCAGCATTGCAGTCATACTATAATGCGTCTACGCAACCGAGACAGTCTACTAACATTATAAACTAAATAAGTGAATATTGTGTAATATTCTGCCCCTCAAATATGCCTCACAGATGGAGAGCTAATAGACACTTTCGAGGTGTTTGAAGCAATCTAAAACTTTCTTAATAACTATACTTATATCTTTTTAACCGTAAACACTAACAGAAAAGGGATTTTGTCTAGACCTCCTGGTGTCTCTAGTCATGTCTTTTCTGATAGTAAAAGTCCATTGCAACATATAGCTCGATGCGCCTCTGGTCACAGAGGTGTTTCGGTAGCTTATGATATTTTGAATAAAATTCATAACTTTTCTCTTAATGGGAAATTGCAGTGGGTTCCGTCCCTTATAGGTTTAAGAGGTAACGAGAAGGTTGACATGTTAGCCAAATTAGGTTCTACAAAGGGTTTGAACGTTGTGATTAAATCAAATTTCACAGAAAAATTGTTTGACTAAAAACGTATGCTATGAACTGTATAAGGTATATTTTGATGAACAAAGTAAAGAAAAAGGAATTTGGTATAAAACCTTACCATGTCAGCCTCCTCGGATAACATGGTTTGTGAGTAGTAAATTCTGGTCTTACATTGTTTTAGCCCATAGATTACTTCTAGGCACTATCGCTAAAGAAAATTTAGATTCTTAATGGGAAAAGTGGATTCACCAAATTGTCAGGTTTGTGGAGTTTTTTATGACGTACATCACCTGCTAATGGAGTCCACCAAATGCGAAGAAGACATTCGCTGATGCATAGATATAATTTAAATAAATATGACATGGGTACTTTAATACATATTTCCAGTTCGTCGTTCAAGATATTATGCACCAGTGAGTTTACTGGTGGTAGGTCTCTCATATGTAAGAGTCCGTCTGGGTACCCCACCGCAATGTCTATTTCTACCGCCAAGCAGCAGTGTGCATGCACTGTTGTGTTTCGGTTTGAAGGGCATTGTAGCCAGTGTAACTACAGGACATAATGAGACTGAATATCTTATGTCTCAGGATGACGAGCGCAGTGGAATACCACACAGTACTTTGTAACTCAAGGTGCTGGATGGTGTTGCTACTGTTTATGGGTGGTCGTATCGCTTACCATCAGGCGAACAGCATGCTCGTCTCGTCATGTCATTCATTGCCATAAAAAAAGTGTTAGTCGTTACCAAGATTATTTTGTAAGCATTATTTCGATTAGGATACGATAGGATTGACATTTCACTCTGGACAAAAGCCCCTAAATAAAAATAGAATAAAAAAAACAAACGTTTATCGACTTAATCATAATCTAAAGACCTAAAATCCTAACGTAATGCGGCTATAATTCATAATTATCTGAATTCAAGTTAATTACGAGCGCTATCGGAGCGTTAGTCAGATAAAATCCTTGATTTATCATTCACTTATACAAATTTATTGCGAAAAACTTTCTTAATTATATAAAATAATCACCGTGCTAAGAACGGTGATTTTTAGGGCTTATTTTATGTGCTTAGTATTAGTGTGGAGTTGATTTTGGGCCCTTAATGGTAACAGACTCGCCCCCTATTAGATGTTATTTATCTAAGCTAGCGAAAATGGTGTGTTACCCCTTATATATTCGAGGATAGTGCAATACCGCGTAAGTGTTAAAAAAGTCCAAATGAGATTGATACTTACTGCACTAAACTTAGCATTGATAATACAAAACTTTTTTTAATCACTTACGCGGTATTGCACTATCCCCGACGATATCTTCCTAAAAGAAAAGACGTATGTATGTACAGTGAGCCACATAAGTAGCTGATCTAATTCAAAATTTCAAATCGCATATACGCGTTAAGTTCAATTTTTTTTCTTTGTGCAAAGTTATTCCTTTATTCACATCATTGTGATTAGAAAACAAAAATTGGTAAGAACACAAAAGTGTAGAGGCAACTTGATATTTTGTGTCTGTTTTTCTCTTCACAAAAATATAATATACAGATTTGCTTTACTTCATACGAAGAATATTTTCCAGTATAACTTAACGAGTATATAGGCGACTAGAATTTGCCCGCGACTCCGCCCGCGTTAAAAAGTTTTTCCGGGATAAAAGTCCCGTTTTTTACTTTCTTGGGATAAAATGTAACCTATGTGTTAATGCAGGACAAGATCTATCTGTGTGCCAAATTTCATCAAAATCCGTTCAGTAATTTATGCGTGAAAGAGTAACTAACATCCATACATCTATACATACAAACTTTCGCTTTTATAATATTAAGAAGGATTTGAAATTTTAATTTTGTACAGATATTTATGCTGCTGACTATACATATGTTTATATGTCTAATACAAAACTAGAACATAGGAACTAAAATAACTGGCGAGAAATCAATGTTACCTCTGCGATTACCTACTCAAGCAAAAAGGTAATCTTATGTACATTTCGAGGCGATAGCCTCGTTGGGAGTGGAACTGCCGAGACGAATGTCCGCAGGTACAAAACCCAAGGGCACACACCTTTGACTTTTCTAAAAAAATATGTGTATTCTTTGTGAATTATAGCTCGTTTTAACGGTGAAGGAAAACATCGTGAGGAAACCTGCATACGAAGTTCTTTGGATTTCGAAGGTATGTGAAGTCTGCCAACCCGCACTAGGCAAGAGTGTTGGACTAAGGCCTTAACCCTCTCAGTTGTAGAGGAGGCCCGTGCTCAGCAGTGGGCAGTATATAATACAGGGCTAGTATGGTATGTATATTTCTAGGACAGTCTGACAACACTAAAGCACATTGTTCAAAAGGTACATCAAAATTAATCACTCAAATTTACCATCAAAGGAGCGCTCAAGCCGGGATTATGCTAATCCGTCTCTGCGTTAGATCCGGCGTTAAACGGCGTGCAATAAGACCCCGTGAAGACTAAGCCTCCTATTTGAAGGGTGAGGTGGCCATTAGAAGGTGCCGACTCTGTACTGTATATTTACCCGACGAAGGAAGGGAGGGTAATGATTTTGATTGATTGATTGTACTAATTGCTAGGGGATTCCAGTAAAATTTTATAGATATTTTAAATATATTTCATTTTAAGCCTCAACAGAAGTGATATTGAGTTTTTTCTATTAAGTATCAGTCCGGAGTCTGGAATTTGTGCCCGATACCGCGATAAGCTCGCCCCCTATCACAATCATGGGACGGAATAACGGCGAAAAGTGGGTGCACTAGTTGCGCCTCTGCCTACCCTTTCGGAGATAATAGGCGTGTGTGTGTGTGTGTGTGTGTGTGTGTGTGTGTCTCTCTCTCTCTGTCTGTGTGTGTGTGTGTGTGTATGAGTGTGTGTGTGTGTGTGCGTGTGTATGTGGGTGTGTGTGTGTGAAATAAACTTCATACTACATTTATGTGACGAGTAGGATTTACTCACAAGTCTTGGAACATGCTCTGAGTAATGTAACTTTTACTTTACAAATCAATACTCTTCGTGCGTTCAAAACAATATGACCATATTTACAATTCAACACAAATATGTAGCGTAACAATATATTGATTTTCGATTAAGGCTTGAACATCTGATAAAAGTTGGAACAAGTTGTTCACGTGCCTTATTTATACAATCAGGCCGACATAATTATGTCGACTGACGAGGGAAAACATTGTCAATCAACACTGTATCTTGTGATGCCCTAAGCAATTCACGCCTGTGGGGCCCCCTACCATAAGTAAACTAACATCAGTCTTTAATCGGGCGGATTTTCAAACAGCTTTACTTTTATGTGATAGCATTTTTTGTGCTGTTTCTGGTGCCCCCCAAGACGTGATGCCCTAAGCAATTGCTTAATTTGCTTATGGGCTAATCCGGCACTGACCCCACTCCATTTATAACGCAGTGGAGGGACTTTTGCAATGCCATAAAAAATACAATGACGAAACGAGTAAGCCTCACGCCCGATAAGCGATCACTATAAACAGAACCAACATCCTCGGAGCTTTGAGATGAAGCGATGAGATGTCACCCTGAGGTATTAAGGCTCGTATTAATAAACCAGTCTCACCTTTGAGTTGGATCTTAAGTAATATTTCAGGTATTGAACTATTTAATAAAAAATGTGGAGTTGTCATTTGAGTGCCTGTTGTCAGCTGTGTTGGCGTTGTTTAATAAAAAAAACTCAGCTGTTGAAATCCGTCATATGCTGTGACTTAAGATGCTGTTGATAACGGGTTATTAAATATAGCTTTTGCCCGCGGCTCCGCCCGCGTTAAAAAGTTTTTCCGGGATAAAAGTCCCGCTTTTTATTTTCCCGGGATAAAAAGTAGCCTATATGTTAATCCAGGACATGATTTTGTTTTCTTTCTAATCTTTTTTTACTCTTCACAAAAATAAAATAAAATGGATTTGCTTTACTTCACACGAAGATTTTTTTTCAGTTTAAGTTACGCGTATAGATATAGCCGATTTGAAATTTTGATTTCGTACAGCTATTTATTGTGCTGAGTGTACTTTACTTTTGTACAAAGGGTTAAATAAATAAAAAAATCGATCTTAAGATGCTGACTAACTTGACAGGGTACTTGACAGGACATAGCACTTCGGAGTGCATTTCAGTTGCTTCGACTAATATTGGCCTAAGGTTTATAATGTCCAATTATTACACTGGATGTCACAATGTTTTTCAAACCGTAATAACAGTGCACTGTTGCTTGGTGGCAGAAATAGACATTGCAGTAGTACCTCCATAATCAAGCTCTCCATTACGAGATACCACTGATATGAATTAATGCTTTGTATTTATTCTGGCTATAATGCCATTCAAACAAGAACGCAATTTGCACAAAGCAGATTGGTTTTTAAAAACTAGCCTGGAGTGAACTTTCAAAATAGTGTTTTCGATTCGAAAAATTCAAGCGATCCGTTGGGATTTGAATCTGTGCCCGCCATAATTGGTTTGCTTTTTACATGTGACAACAAAAATTGAAGTTGCATTGACAGGGCCATCTATGCCTATGCTTTGGTTATACAGCCGTTACCAAAATATACATACATGTGGGCCATTTTCTTAGTTTTTATTTAAATAAGTTTTAAGCTAAGTTTGTAAAATATAGGTGTAATGGAACGTAAGTGAGTGAGCGAGAGTGAGCTATGTGGATGAATGAGATGGATGTATGCATGGAAAGATGGCGTAGGATTGACTAGTGAGTTAAGAGTACATGAAAGTTGTTAATTATTGCTAGCGAGTTAAAAGAATTAAAAGACGATTAAGAAGAAGATTGTTTCTATTTCCAATTTCCAAGAAAGAATCCTACATACATTTACATAAAAAACAAAGAGAGGGTATGCAGACGAGCATCCGAGGCACCCACTTGCCGTCTCGTGTGTTCCGTCCTAAGTGATCGCCGTATTGGGTACAATCTCAGACTCCAGGCTGATACTTATAATATACTGGCTTTTGCCCGCAGCTTCGCCCGCGTTAATAAGTTTTTTCGGGCTAAAAGTACATAAAAACCTTCCCATTGAATCATTCTATCTATTAAAAAAAAACGCATCAAAATCCGTTGCATAGTTTTAAAGATCTAAGCGTACATAGGGACATGAGGACATAGGCACAGACAGCGGGAAGCGACTTTGTTTTACATTATGTAGTGATTAGCTTTAGCCCGCGGCTCCGCCTGCGTTAAAAAAAATTCCGGGATAAAAGTCCCGTTTTATATTTTCACGGGATAAAAAGTAGCCTATGTGTTAATCTAGGACACGATCTACCCGTGTGCCAAATTTCATCGCAATCCGTTCAGCAGTTTTTGCGTGAGAGAGTAACAAACATCCATACATCCACATATCCATACATTCTTACAAACTTTCGCGTTTATAATATTAGTAGGAAGTAGGATTCACTCACGCTTTTAGCCCTAACGGGGTGGGCAAAGACGCAACTAGTGCACCTTTTGTAATGTTTATTCCGTCCCATGAACTAATAGACGGTGAGGCTATTCATATATTGGGCAAAAATCCAGAAACCTGACCTCGGTTCGAACCCGGGACCTCAGCACAGCAGACGGTTAAACGACTATGCCACTGAGGCAATTTATATTAATATTATACAAAAGGAAATATTTGTATTTTTGTATGTTTGTAACGAAAAAACTCAAAAACTATTGGACCGATTTTGAGAAATCTTTCACTAATAGGAAGCTACATTATCAGCGAACAACATACACACACACACACACACACACACACACACACACACCACACACTCACGCCTTTTATCCCCGAAGGGGTAGGCAGAGGCGCATCTAGTGCACCCACTTTTCGCCGTTATTCCGTCCCATGATGTGATAGGGGGCGAGTCTATCGCCATATCGGGGACAAATTTCAGAGTGCAAGCTGATACTGAATAGAAAAACTCAATATCACTTTGCCCGACCCGGGGATCGAACCCGAGATCTTAGCATTGCAGGCGTACCATAATACAACTACGCCACCGAGGCAAGTAATATAGATTTCATTTTATCCTGGGAAAATATAAAACGGGACTTTTAAAAGTCTACTCATCAATAAAAAGTGATGAGACCTGATGCTATGAGATTGTAAGCCATAAACAACTCCAGGGGAAACTTTAGTAAGTTTATCGCTACTCCAATAAAAACAGTTCTTTCTATTGAACCGACAAACAAATATTGAAGGGAAAAGTGTGTTCGGCCTCCGAAAACTTCACACATGAAATGTAACAGTGTCAACAGACTGTACTGAACATCCTCCAAAGACTTGTAACTTGAAAAAAAAAACGGGATTTTGGATACATACATATTACAAAGCATCACGCCGTTTTCTCTTTTCTGGGGTAGGCAGAGGTGTAACACCCTTATTTCACTAGCTACATTACATTTCCAGATAATACAGATAAAAGGGACTTTATTTTCAGACTCGTTTTTAGATAACCCAGGTAAATGAATATGAAAAAAAGTTTGACTATGTCGTTTCTCATAAGACATTTTATATATGACTAGACAACGCACATCTTTCAAAAGAGTCGTAACTCAGAAAACATTTTCAAACACAATCAAAGTAAAACGAAAGACGGAGTTTAACTGTTATCTAAAAACCAACTGCCTAGGTGGCGTAGTTGTATTACGGTACGACTGCAAAGCTGACGTCTCGGGTTCGATCGCTGGTTCGGGCAAAGTGATATTGAGTTTTCTATTCAGTATCAGCTTGGAGTCTGGAGTTTGTGCCCGATATGGCGATAGGCTCGCCCCCTATCACATTATGGGGTGGAATAACGGCGAAAAATGGGTGCACTAGTTGCGCCTCTGCCTACCACTTCGGAGATAAAAGGCGTGAGTGAGTGTGTGTGTGTGTGTGTGTCTAAAAACTAGATATTTCGCGATGTACTCTAGAGAATATACAAATACCTATTCTGGCTTTACTTTGACCATCGAAAATGCGCACAATCAGGGTTTGAGATAGACAATTAGGGGTAATGCGTATCAGAGGTATCGTGTGATAGCGTCCGAGACGAGAGCTCTGTACACATGCCGGCTGCCACTCGAGTGGCTGGTATAAAGAGCAAGCGACAGAGTTCAATTTCGAATTACATTTATTGCTTTTTAATAGCCTAGGTTCGTTTGAGATTGCCAGGACGGGAAATTTTAATGGATGTTTCTAGAAAGTTTGTTCTGTTTGATAATTATTGGGTTTTTTTTATTTATTTTTTTATTGCATCGAATGACGAGACGAGCATGCTGTTCGCCTGATGGTAAGCGATACGATAACCTATAAACAGTAGAAACACCATCCAGCACCCTAGTTACAAAGTACTGTGTGGCATTCCACTGCGCTCGTCATCCTGAGACATAAGATGTTAAGTCACATTATGTCCTGTACTTACACTGGCTACAATGCCCTTCAAACCGAAACACAACAGTGCATGCACACTGCTGCTTGGCGGTAGAAATAGACATTGTGGGTTTATTACCTACTTTGTAGAACATTTTATGTGAATAGGTTTTCTGTTTATTACTGGATTGAATCCCGGCGAGATTGAGTTCAGACATGTTAGTCGTGATATCTAAGCCAGTTTCAACACTCTTGAAAAAATGTACCATTTCTATATTTGTGTGCCTTGTCAGAAGGAAGAATAAAATGTAATTCATGAAAATCCTTTGTTTCTATGAAAATTCTTTTTAAAAAGCTACAATATTTTTAGTTTCTATACGCTATTTTCATTCCAATAACAAGATTTAACGCGAACGAAGCCGCGAGCTAAACCTAGTAAATTAATACACGCCGTGAGTCTATCGCTTGCACCACACGACACAAAGTGGGCGATGATATAGCGCCTGCAAATGTCAGTTAGGAAACCTTACACCAAGCTATAAGTATTGTCAGGGCCGCGCCGACCCGAGACAGCGCCTGTGTGCGAAATCTATGAAGCGCCTCTGATTTTTATCGTCCTGTTTTGACATCGCAGCCCACAGGCATGAGTATTGTCTTGAGAGTCTTGTACCTACTTTATTACAACTCAACAATAAATAATGTGTTGAAGTATAACAAATATAAATAATAATAATAGCAGCCCTGTATTATATACTGCCCACTGCTGACCACGGGCCTCCTCTACTACTGAGAGGGTTTAGGCCTTAGTCCACCACGCTGGCCTAGTGCGGGTTGGCAGACTTCACACACCCTCAAAATTCTTATGGAGAATTCTCAGGTATGTAGGTTTCCTCGCGATGTTTTCCTTCACCGTTAAAGCGAACGATATTTGATAAACAATACACACATAACTTCGAAAAGTCAGAGGTGTGTGCCGTGGGTTTTGAACCTCCGGACATTGTCTCAGCAGACCGTTCCATTCCCAACTAGGCTATCGTCCACTAATATAATTTCAATAATTAATGTTGGTATTTCATCCTGCTTCCGGCGCCCGTATTGCCTTCGTGCCTGTATGCGCCGCACACTTCGCGCATGGAGACAGCGCGAGTCTGTGTATTTGTTATCGCCAAAGCCTTTTAATAGTATAGTTAGGTTATCGCGCTATACACCTTCTATGCTTTTTATCTTGGAGCAATCTTGACATAATTTAACGATCGTAAATTTAATCGATTTAAATTTCAACTATTTTCAGTACAAGCATTGGACATAACGATCCTTAATGTCAAGACTATCACTCCTGGAACGTTTTTTGCGAACACACACACTTCACGCCTTTTATCCCCGAAGATGGGTAGAAGAACAAATTTATAGTATTGAATGACGAGACGAGCATGCCGTTCGCCTGATGGTAAGCGATACGACCACCCATAAACAGTAGAAATACTATCCAGAACGTTGATTTACAAAGTACTGTGTGGCATTCCACTGCGCTCGTCATCCTGAGACATAAGATGTTAAGTCTCATTATGTCCTGTAGTTACACTGGCTACAATGCCCTTCAAACCGAAACACAGCAGTGCATACACACTGCTGCTTGGCGGTAGAAATAATCATTGCGGTGGTACCCACCCAGACGGACTCTTACATATCAGAGTCCTACCACCAGTAAACTTTTGCGAATACTCCTGGCCATGTGCGTTCAGCCCCATGATGTGACAGGGGACAAGTCTAACGCTATATCGGGCACTAAATCCAGACTCTAGGTTAATAATGAGCAGAAAATCTAATATAACTTTGTCCTGTGACCTGTCTAGCTACAATTATATTTCTTGCTGTTAAACGAGCGAGCATGCCGCTCGCCTGATCGTAAGCGATACGTCTGCCAATCATCATCATCATTGGCAGCCACATGACGTCCCCTGCTGAACATAGGCCTCTCCTAAAGACTTCCAGACGGATCTGTCAATAGCGGCCTTCATTCAGCGTGTTCCTACATACGTCCGCAAATAAACAGTAGCAAAACCATATAGTGGACTTAGAATGTGAAAAAAAACACGATGCATCTCCGCCTCGTTTTATTGTGATTGGTTGAGAGATTGACGTATAGGTATTTTGATGTTTGTGATTGATCGAGAGACCGATACGTCAGTCTCAACCAAAAATAATAAAACGTTCACATCCTAAGCCCCCTGCTTCGTGTTATTGTGATTGGTTGAGAGACTGACGTATCGGTATTTTGATGTTTGTGATTGATCGAGAGACCGATACGTCAGTCTCAACCAAAAATAATGAAACGTGCACATCCTGAGCCCCCTGTATCGTTTTATTGTGATTGGTTGAGAGACAAACACGTGACTGATGTATTGGTCTCTCGATCAATCACAAACATCAAAATTAAATGACATCGTCTTACGAGTTTCCTCTTTTTGCCACATCCTAAGCCCACATGACTGCCTCGGTGGCGTAGTTGTATTATGGTACGACTGCAATGCTGAGGTCTCGGGTTCAATCCCCGGGTCGGGCAAAGTTATATTGAGTTTTTCTATTCAGTATCAGCTCGGAGTCTGGAATTTGTGCTCGATATGGCGATAGGCTCGCCCCTATCATATCATGGGACGGAATTATAACTTTTAACTATAAAGTTCTGTGTGGCAGTTCACTGCGCTCATCACCTTGAGATGTTAAATCTCATAATGCTCACTGAATATTACTGTATGGAACCTCACAAGCATAGATAAGGAACAAACTAATAAGCACCTAAGATCTTGTCTACGTAGTTTCCTTTATCTATAAAGGCGAAAGTTTCTGAAGATATTGGATTTTTTATGTTTGTTATGGATTAACATATAGGCAAATTTTTACGTCACAAAAGTACATGATGAATGATTTATTCTGGGAGAGATGTTTCATGCTAGCTGAGTTGCGAATATTTACTATTTTTCAGAAGTTTCAAGTTTTTTTTACACACACATATACACAGATACACACACACACACACAAGCCTTATTTTCTATCTAGTACTAATTTTGTCATCATTTATTTGGCAGCACAGATTAGAGTGTGACTTTTAAATTAGTTGGCTTATTTTATGTGATGAGCAATTACTCAGACGTTGTGAAATCTTTATACTTTCTGTTTATTTCAGAAATAACGAAAAACCACAGTGAATTCCACCGAGACGTAGCTGATCGCGTCTAGACTAATTTAGAACTACAATAAGCTTTATTAGACAAAAACAAAGATTTAGAGACAAGTTATACTGGGTGAATACAAATTCTGCAAACACTACAAATAAAAATGGAAAGTTTAAAAAACACGTGTAAATGTTCATTAGTTTATATTAGAATTTGATTTATTTTTTCGCTCTAACGGAATTTTATACAACAGATGCGTATACCTATAATGGGCATATATACAGGCCTGTGATACGTTTGAGGAACGCAGCGCTCTCAGAGCAGTCGTCGGAGGAGACCTCTCGCTGCCGGCCGTGGTCGCTTCCATGGTCGGCAGTCGGGAGGCCTGGCGTGCGGTGGCCCACTTCTGTGAGGTGGTCCTCTCGCAGAAGGAGAGTGCCGAGAGGGATCGGGAGCGAGTAGATCCCTCCCGCCGCCAGAGGAGACGAGGGGTAGGCAGAGGTGCAACTAGTGCACCCACTTTTCGCAGTTATTCCGTCCCATGATGTGATAGAGGGCGAGCGTATCACCATATCGTGCACAAATTCCATACTTGACTGATACTGACCAGAAATTCCCGTCACTTTGCCCGCCCAATATAAATTTATCACTACTCTACGTAAACTCAGACACAAAGTCCTCTGATATGCAGCTGTCTAAATGGTGATAGGCATTGAGATAACAAGAAGGCGTATGCGGGCGCTTTGGCAAGTTACCGCTAACGTACATAATATACCCTTAACTGACCCTAATGGAAGTGACATGGGTTCTATTATGAAGATAATTTGGTCAAAATTTACACACACACATACACTCACGCCTTTTATCCCCGAAGGGGTAGACAGAGGCGCAACTAGTGCACGCCACGCATATTCCGTCTCATGGTCAAAACTTAAAGTAGAATAAACATTTGTGGATAACACACATATTTATTTTCATGTGGTACACATCGAAATGATTATTTTTTTATTTTATTTTTATTTTTTTATTTTATTTTTTATTTTATTCTGGACATATTAAAAAAAAAATCATAGTTTTGTGAGTTAATCAATATACGTTGAGAGAAATGAAAAAAATCCAAATGCAAATTTCATATGTAACGTTGCTAAGATAAAGTGTCTGAAATTTACAAACTCTATACACTACCAATAAATCAATTTTGGGTTCTTTTGCCTAAATGTATCGAAAATCTAAAAGGTTCAAGTTGGGTGGCAGATGGTCTCACTACCCACACGTATGGCTTAGCCACATAGTACGCACTTTTGTAGTTTATTAAACCTTTCCCTTTCAAGTCTGAAGTCCTAAGAACCACCCACGCACGAGATTTGGAGCGTAAAGAAAAGGTCTAGACAAACGGAGATAATTTAATTCAATAGGTTATAAACCCTCCCTGATAATACAATACTAGATTTCTGCTCGCGGCTTCGCCCGCGTGACAAAGTTTTTCCGGGATAAAAGTAACCTATAGCACTCAAGAATAATGTAGCTTCCTATTAGTGAAAGAATTTCAGTATCCGTCCAGTAGTTTTTGAGTTTATCCATTACAAAGAAACAAATCTTTCCTCTTTATAATATTAGTATAGATCGAAGACACCAAACATTAGGAGATATTTTCGGAGTTATATGAGAATTTTCGAATGAATTAATGAAATGAAATAATTTATTACAATCCATAAAATGTTAAATATTACTGGAAGTAGGTCTTTCATATGTATGTAAGAGTCCGTCTGGGTGGGTACCACCGCAATCTCTATTTCTACCGCCAAGCAGGCAATGTGCATGCAGTTGTATTTTGTGGTTTGAAGGACATTGTAGCCAGTGTAACTACTGGATTTAATGAGACATCTTATGTATCAGGATGACGAGCGCAGGGAAATGCCACACAGTACTTTATAACTCAAGGTGCTGGATGCTGTTGCTACTGTTTATGGGTGGTCGTATAGCTTACCATCAGGCGAACGGCATGCTTGTCTCGTCATTCAATACAATAAATAAAGCATTACTTAGATTCAGTATATTTTTACTCTAGTACTAACTAGTTCGGAACGCTGTTTTCACCGGGAAGGACGGGTAAGAAACTATAGTGTTGTTCTTTTCAATCAGTTTAAAGGTATAAAGTAGGTACAGTGTACAATACAAAAAAAAACATGTAGTTTTTTTTGTTTTCTTAAAAGAATAAGTTATTTTGTTAGTTACATAAAGGATTTTCTAAGAATTATACAGTGTCATTTCAACATTGCGTTACTAAATGAAACCACATATTCAGCGTGACCTCTGCTAGCATCGTGCAAAATATTATCCATGGGTAACGCATACTTTCGCCAATAAACCCGATTATAGTTTTATAGTTTTTTGATCACGCTGTGTTTTAGCGCGCTTGACTTTATTCAGTGAATCACGTCACAGCTGACGGTGTTATTACAAAACCTATAGGATTAAGAAGGGCAACTCACAAATTCACTTGCAATACATTCACTCACATAGCTGCAGCAGTACCGCTTGAGACGTGGAATTTGAAATAAAATAATTAAATTGCTACTAGAGCAGTCCCTACTCCCTAACTAATACGTTATAAATATCAACATGAAATAAAAAAATTGTCATGTTATTGTATGAAAAGGAACTAATTATTTTTTAAGTGTTATGCTGTAAAGAAAAGTATTAATTCATTAATAATAAACTTTGTTTTCGTTAATAAATAAGTTTACCTACCGAAATAGGTAGGTACTAAACAACTCGCAGTCGGGTTATTAAAAAAGTTACAGGATTTTAATCTATTGATATCATATTTTTTAGATTCCGTATGATATTTCAACGTTCATTTTAATTTTAACATCAATATTTGTGGACGTCATGCCTAAAATAGGTTTACGTAAATAATTTATACTACCAAACGCCTTATTATGCCTTCTGTACCTTCTAATCTCTAGCTACACTTTGTATCGCGTCAGAGTCGTTGATCTTGTTACTAACACATTGAAACTAACGTGCAGATACCAACATGTTATGTCTCTTTCGCACGCCATTCATTACAAACACGCACTCAAACACGCTGTGTTGCCAGTATAAACATTTTAACCGACAAGTTTGCTAAAATAACACAGCTTTTCAAAGAATCGGATATTAGTTTATTTATCACATGGATTTCTAACACACTTAAATAAGTGTATTAAATAATAAAATAACTAGGGTAATTATGCTAATGAAAAGTCTACTTAAACGAATACGCAGCAATATCTTTGTATTGTAAAAATAACATTACTTTAAGCAATAAAGCATACCAGAGCTCTAACATAATTTAATTTCAATATGCATTGTGGTACGGTTTAAATAGCATAGAACTTATTATTGCAGAATAAGGTAATAGTACCAAAGCTTGGTATCCCTGTAGGAGCACGTGTAACACGAACATCAGCTGGCGGGGCCAACGATCGCGCGCGCCAGCGGGCGCACGGCGCACTTGTCGGCATGTTCTTTGTATAGGGCTGCCATTACCTAAATTGCCGACGCCGGACAAATACGGCAAGAATCCCGGACATTTGGGCGAAATATGGGTTTATTCCCGGACACCTCTGACAGAGTACCCCAGTATCTCCGCACCGCAATAACAATCGCAATTTTTTATTGTTCCTGCCTGAGTAATAATACCTAAAACTGGCGTTATTTACTAACCACTTATAAAGTGACTCGACCAAGTGCATAAAAATCCTTCTAAATACCTATGTTTTATCTACTTACAATAATTTTGGTCATTAGTCAATTGAATATCCTGATTATCTTAAATTAAGTTCAGTCATTACTCACTATTGGAAGCTTTCGTTAAATAATATAGCTTCCAATACGTACGTAAATGTTACTTATTCTTGACAAAAGTTTGCGTGTATTCTATGAAGTGGTAAAAATTAAACGTTTTTTACCCTACTAGTAAATTACGACAATTCCAGGTAATAGCAATAAATAAGTACAAGTGATATTTATCAAAATATGTAACGTGTCGAAATACATCGAGATTCCCGGTCCGGGATTCGTGAACTTCATGCCTATGGCCCCGCACTAGCTCCTTCAGGCGCATGCGCCGCGGGAAAGCGGGGGACGGCGCGCGCGCCGCCCGCTAGTCGCCACTCGGCCACAGTACTCGGCACTTGTCGTTTTGCTAGCGGCCACTCGACCGGCAGCAACACGACGTGGCGTATGTTGATTTATGTACCGAATGTTAGGCCGATGCGCCCTATGTACTTACTCGTAACTATTGTAATTTTATTATTATATCGTTTTGTATCGATCCGAGTGACCTTGCCTTTGACATCGCTTCGGGAGACGCGAGCCATGTGTAGGTTTTTAGTTTCGGCTTTTATGCGCACACGATCAAATGTTCTCTAATTGTAATTATTATTCTATTGTGTTAATTTTTAAGTTTCTGTTGTGGTAAACTATGATTTACATTTACAAAGCTCGTGAATAAAGTGTTAATGTTTCCGAGAAGGTCGTTGAAATGTCTTTTGTACTTTTAGGGATTACTGAGTAAATGTTCAAAATTCCAATTTTCCAGAACCTCGCTGACACTCGTATCATAACGGTAGCATCATAGTCGGTTTCACGAAATCGATCGACGAATTTGACGGCTTGAGCGTGCGATTCTTGCTGACGTATCGTGTGATAGTTCTTAGGTTAGATAGAATCTTAGGGTTGTGAGGCTTTTTGATAAGCTACGTGCGGTGTACGGACTGTGACCATTACCGAAGATGCCACAATGATTTCAGTCTTCTGAAGGAGACATAACTGGCTCTGACAGAATCTAGTAAGTGACTGTTGTTTAGATTGACCTATGTGACCTGACACAGACGCATTGGTAATAATAGCGACCTCATCTTTTCAGTTTGGAATAAAGCTTCTTGGTTACGATGGCGCGATGTGACAGCTTATCGTTGCGCTCCGTGTGTGCATCTCTTGTTCGCGTGTGCGTGAGCATATTATCAATGAAACACACAACCTCAGTGCGATGTTGACGCTCCGACGATTTCTCGTTTACTAGTAGTGGCAATAGGATGTCTAAAATTAAAAGACCTTTTTTGTTATTTATTTTGTTTGAAAAATGTACTTATTTATTTTACACTTATGGTTAAATTAATTAACTGCATGGTGTTTCTTTCAAATTGATTTTATCGCAGTTAAATTTATGTATTCGGTTACAAAATGACCCTGTATATAAAATTCTCGTGTCACAGTTTTCGTTGCCATACTCCTCCGAAACGGCTTGACCGATTTTGATGAAATTTTTTGTGCTTATCCGGTATCTATGAGAATCGGCCAACATCTATTTTTCATCCCCCCAAATGTTAAGGGTGGACCACCCCCAAATTTTTTTTTTTATTTTTCAGACAAAATTTTTTGTTTTAATTTTTTTATGATACAGCATACAAAAATACCTACAACCCTAAATTTTCACCCCTCTACGATCAACCCTTATTTTTTAATAGCCATTTTAGTTACCTTTTTAGGGCAGGACAACGTCTGTCGGGGCCGCTAGTTATACTATAGAAATAAAGCTAATAACTACAGTCACAACCTGAGTACGAGACCGCCTAAACACATTTCTCCCTGATGCATTGGCTATAAATTCACTGAATGTGAACGTCAAGGCTCGGGTTATCGCCACGCGCTGAAAAATTACACTCTTTTTGTGGTGTGGCGGTAGGCTGCCCCTACGCAGAAAAAAGGATCCAAGAATTGATTTTAGTTACTTATTGGCTATTGCATACATTTAGTATGCAATAAGTAACTAAAAGATGTATTTAGATAAAGATATATTTTCGTAAAGTAAACTGACTACTAAAATCTTTGTTTAAAGAAATTTGCACGAATTTGTTTATTTATATTAACATAAATTTTAAATAAACAACGAATTTTGGCTTGCCAGCTCACCTTTGAAAGCTTGTCAAATAACCATTTTGAATTGTAAAATCCAAATATCGAATTTGTATTGAACATTTTCACTTACCGCTAGCAAAAAATCCATGAATTTAAGCAATAAGAAAAAACAACTTTTTAGTCGCACTGTAATCAACACGAGACTTGCGGAGCTTTACCGTTCGGTGTCACAAAATGCGTGCCCTAACGATCCTAGGGCGGTATTAATAAATCAATCTCAAGTTTGAGTTACATCTCAAGTAGACATAATGATTAATACTTCAATCTCAAGTTTGAGTTACAGCTTAAGTAGACATAATGATTTATAAATCAATCTCAAGTTTGAGTTACATCTCCAGTAGACATAATTCAATACATTATGTCTAGTTGAGCTGTAACTCAAACTTGAGATTGATTTATTAATACCGCCCCTAGCTTCCAGGAGTTGAAGCGGCGACTGTGAGCGACATAGCCACGTATTCCCCAACAATCGATACGTTTGCAGTCAGCCTAACTCGTCACGTTACAGCGAACCGACGAGCGATTTTTCTCCGCTCGTGTCATTGTTAGCCACGAAAAATGCCTATTTCGCTCTGTTACGTGACTTCCGATCGAGGTGTTGAAACGTAAATTGGTTCTGATAAATAGTATACAAATTATTTATAGAGGAAATGCGTATTTGTTTATTTCTGCTCGTGATTTCAACGTGAAATTTTTCCGCGATAAAAGTAACCATGTAATTAATATAATTCAAATATGGTTTAGTGGGTTTTGAGTTTACTTCTACACTGAAACTGTTTCAAAGTCTTACTATAGTCTTATACAGTACTAGAATAAAAATAATTATGTAGCTTCCAACAAAAAAAAACTGATTGAAAGGAGTTTATAAAATTTGGATATCCATAACTATAGAAAAAACGGAATCAAAGTAGTTCAAAATTTTGCATATTCCTACAAATTATTCAGCTATATTAGTTCACACATATTGGGTTTGTTTGCATTGAAATCTCATATATCTATTTAGTCCAGTCTCGAATATTAGTTCTGAGAGCTACATATCTCGTAACCAGTCATAAAATCCAATATCATTCAGAGATGCAAAATTTATTTCCCATAGTTAAACCTAACGTAAACCTGTGAATTTTGCAAACACTCGGTCTATCGAGCTTCGTTTGAAAGATTTCCCCATTCAATGAACGAATGAATGGGTGAATGAGTGAATGGATGAATAGATGCGGCGTGATCACGAATAATCAGCTTTGGCCGTTCGCATTCCTATTTCATGCAGAAGGTGCGTTTCATCTCTTTAAGCTTAAGATACATTGAAATATCAATAAAAAGAAAGGATAATCTTTTTTTTTTACATTATGAGTAGAGTTTTTGTTGATCAAGTGCAGTACAGTTGCAGTGTGCAACTTTGAATTTTCATTTTCTACATTACCAGCTCTGGCTTAGCTCTACACGAACTACTTGTACATCTTAAAATTGAAAAGCTAATTCTTCTGAGAATGAAGTAATAACCTAAGCCGAATACTATATTTATAAATCATATAAAAGTACAAACAAAACAAGGTAATATCGTCTTAACGTGAAAGAGTTATTAATATTTTATTTTGAACCAAAAGAAACGCGCCAACGGTCATAGGGCATTAGCTCCGACCCTTAAGGCATTATGTTAATGGAATTACCTTTGGGCGAGGTCGGATAAAGAGAAAATGGTTTATTTTATATTTTTATCAAAATAACACCCACCTACGCCGTAGCTCCGTAGCATTGTAGCTTCGTAGCAGTTCTACGAAACTTTGTAGACTAGGTGCGTTTGGTGTTTTTTTTTATAATATATCCCAAGTTTGATTCAGTTAGTTAGCTTACAAATTTCTTGAAAACCGCATTACACACTAATTGCGCACAGCAGTACTAATTTGTTATACAGGGTCATTTTGTAACCGAATACATAAATTTAACTGCGATAAAATCAATTTGAAAGAAACACCATGCAGTTAATTAATTTAACCATAAGTGTAAAATAAATAAGTACATTTTTCAAACAAAATAAATAACAAAAAAGGTCTTTTAATTTTAGACATCCTATTGCCACTACTAGTAAACGAGAAATCGTCGGAGCGTCAACATCGCACTGAGGTTGTGTGTTTCATTGATAATATGCTCACGCACACGCGAACAAGAGATGCACACACGGAGCGCAACGATAAGCTGTCACATCGCGCCATCGTAACCAAGAAGCTTTATTCCAAACTGAAAAGATGAGGTCGCTATTATTACCAATGCGTCTGTGTCAGGTCACATAGGTCAATCTAAACAACAGTCACTTACTAGATTCTGTCAGAGCCAGTTATGTCTCCTTCAGAAGACTGAAATCATTGTGGCATCTTCGGTAATGGTCACAGTCCGTACACCGCACGTAGCTTATCAAAAAGCCTCACAACCCTAAGATTCTATCTAACCTAAGAACTATCACACGATACGTCAGCAAGAATCGCACGCTCAAGCCGTCAAATTCGTCGATCGATTTCGTGAAACCGACTATGATGCTACCGTTATGATACGAGTGTCAGCGAGGTTCTGGAAAATTGGAATTTTGAACATTTACTCAGTAATCCCTAAAAGTACAAAAGACATTTCAACGACCTTCTCGGAAACATTAACACTTTATTCACGAGCTTTGTAAATGTAAATCATAGTTTACCACAACAGAAACTTAAAAATTAACACAATAGAATAATAATTACAATTAGAGAACATTTGATCGTGTGCGCATAAAAGCCGAAACTAAAAACCTACACATGGCTCGCGTCTCCCGAAGCGATGTCAAAGGCAAGGTCACTCGGATCGATACAAAACGATATAATAATAAAATTACAATAGTTACGAGTAAGTACATAGGGCGCATCGGCCTAACATTCGGTACATAAATCAACATACGCCACGTCGTGTTGCTGCCGGTCGAGTGGCCGCTAGCAAAACGACAAGTGCCGAGTACTGTGGCCGAGTGGCGACTAGCGGGCGGCGCGCGCGCCGTCCCCCGCTTTCCCGCGGCGCATGCGCCTGAAGGAGCTAGTGCGGGGCCATAGGCATGAAGTTCACGAATCCCGGACCGGGAATCTCGATGTATTTCGACACGTTACATATTTTGATAAATATCACTTGTACTTATTTATTGCTATTACCTGGAATTGTCGTAATTTACTAGTAGGGTAAAAAACGTTTAATTTTTACCACTTCATAGAATACACGCAAACTTTTGTCAAGAATAAGTAACATTTACGTACGTATTGGAAGCTATATTATTTAACGAAAGCTTCCAATAGTGAGTAATGACTGAACTTAATTTAAGATAATCAGGATATTCAATTGACTAATGACCAAAATTATTGTAAGTAGATAAAACATAGGTATTTAGAAGGATTTTTATGCACTTGGTCGAGTCACTTTATAAGTGGTTAGTAAATAACGCCAGTTTTAGGTATTATTACTCAGGCAGGAACAATAAAAAATTGCGATTGTTATTGCGGTGCGGAGATACTGGGGTACTCTGTCAGAGGTGTCCGGGAATAAACCCATATTTCGCCCAAATGTCCGGGATTCTTGCCGTATTTGTCCGGCGTCGGCAATTTAGGTAATGGCAGCCCTATACAAAGAACATGCCGACAAGTGCGCCGTGCGCCCGCTGGCGCGCGCGATCGTTGGCCCCGCCAGCTGATGTTCGTGTTACACGTGCTCCTACAGGGATACCAAGCTTTGGTACTATTACCTTATTCTGCAATAATAAGTTCTATGCTATTTAAACCGTACCACAATGCATATTGAAATTAAATTATGTTAGAGCTCTGGTATGCTTTATTGCTTAAAGTAATGTTATTTTTACAATACAAAGATATTGCTGCGTATTCGTTTAAGTAGACTTTTCATTAGCATAATTACCCTAGTTATTTTATTATTTAATACACTTATTTAAGTGTGTTAGAAATCCATGTGATAAATAAACTAATATCCGATTCTTTGAAAAGCTGTGTTATTTTAGCAAACTTGTCGGTTAAAATGTTTATACTGGCAACACAGCGTGTTTGAGTGCGTGTTTGTAATGAATGGCGTGCGAAAGAGACATAACATGTTGGTATCTGCACGTTAGTTTCAATGTGTTAGTAACAAGATCAACGACTCTGACGCGATACAAAGTGTAGCTAGAGATTAGAAGGTACAGAAGGCATAATAAGGCGTTTGGTAGTATAAAGTATTTACGTAAACCTATTTTAGGCATGACGTCCACAAATATTGATGTTAAAATTAAAATGAACGTTGAAATATCATACGGAATCTAAAAAATATGATATCAATAGATTAAAATCCTGTAACTTTTTTAATAACCCGACTGCGAGTTGTTTAGTACCTACCTATTTCGGTAGGTAAACTTATTTATTAACGAAAACAAAGTTTATTATTAATGAATTAATACTTTTCTTTACAGCATAACACTTAAAAAATAATTAGTTCCTTTTCATACAATAACATGACAATTTTTTTATTTCATGTTGATATTTATAACGTATTAGTTAGGGAGTAGGGACTGCTCTAGTAGCAATTTAATTATTTTATTTCAAATTCCACGTCTCAAGCGGTACTGCTGCAGCTATGTGAGTGAATGTATTGCAAGTGAATTTGTGAGTTGCCCTTCTTAATCCTATAGGTTTTGTAATAACACCGTCAGCTGTGACGTGATTCACTGAATAAAGTCAAGCGCGCTAAAACACAGCGTGATCAAAAAACTATAAAACTATAATCGGGTTTATTGGCGAAAGTATGCGTTACCCATGGATAATATTTTGCACGATGCTAGCAGAGGTCACGCTGAATATGTGGTTTCATTTAGTAACGCAATGTTGAAATGACACTGTATATAGATAATTCTAATATATTTTGTTTAGTGACTGATTTGGCGTCAGTGCGTTTTTGAAAGCCAGTGCTGGTCATTACCTAAATTATCTTGTACTTTAGCGTCAAACTTAGTATACAACTGTATGAAAAATTGTTCAAATAAATTTCTATCTTTCTTAAAAAAAAAGAAAATAAATGTAAAATATTTTTTTGTAAAATATGTTCCTCTACTGCGACAATAATTGTTTCTTCCTTTCTATCTTATTAGCTTATGGTCGCTGCTCCACCCGCGTGAAAAAAATGCCGGAATAAAAGTCCCGCTTTATATTCTCCATAACAAATTTCATCGAGATCGGTTCAGTATCTCCTGAGATGACTTCCTACAAACAAAGTCGCAATCTTACAAACTTTACAATACTAATGTAGATTAAATCTATCTTATCAAAGGTGTAGTATCATAATACTTGTTACATTAATAAGGTACTTTTTTCCAAAAATATTTAACATACAGACATGGAAAACATTGCTTTGAAAGATCGTAGGTTGAAGTGGCAATGGGCTGGCCAGATATGACGCAGAACAAATAACCGCTGGCGTAAGCGTCTTCTGGAGTGGAGTGTCTTGCCAAATGTAGCGTGGGACGCCCTCTGGTCAGATGGTGGGACGACTTGCACAAGAAGACCGGCAGCGACTGGATGCATAGAGCAGCAGACCGGGCTCTGTGGCTTACCTTGGGAAAGGCCTATGTCCAGCAGTGGACTGCAACCGGCTGATAATGATGATGACCCACGGACAATCTACACTTTTATTATAATATGTATAAGGTGTGTGTTCAATGTGTTTCAAGCAGTACACTACTAAATGTTCTATCGAATTTGAACTAAATTTCTACGTACTTTAGGATGATCACGGACTGGCACGACTACTCTCACGCACACTTTGACGGGCTTGTCACGTGTGATATCCAGCATCCTCCTCTCGCCACGCCATTCACCTGAGAACAATGAAGCAGATATAAACATTCAAATCCATCCAAAGCGGTTGAAGTCATTTATTTTTAGTATAATTTTCTCCTCTTGAGGTAGTGCGACTATCGCGCTGAGGTCTCGAGTTTGATCCCCAGGTCGGGCAAAGTGGTGTTGGATTTTTCCACTCAATTTCAGCCCGGGGTCTGGAAAGGGGTCCGGTAAAATGTTATAACCCGCCCCATATTACATGGGACCTAACATAGCTGGCAAAATGGTGTGATACACCCCTGCCTACCCCTGAAAGAGAGGGGGGCGGCGTGCTATGTATATTTTTCTTTTTTTAAAACGAGAAGACAATGCTCTCAGACATTCAGCCTAAGGTGCCGTTCTTTTTCCAAGCCCAAGAACTTAATTTAAATTCAAATGCCGATGCCATGTCTGTAGTAGATTGTTATCGTATTAATATGGCTTATTATCATATTATTTTATTTCTTACATCTAACTATGTTAAGTTAATATACTTATTACATATTTTTTATAGGTGTCTCTAAAATGAGAACAATTATTATTCCATTCAAAATTTTACAAACTGGTTATATTTAACTAAGTCAAAACTTTCATTGTAATAGAAAACTTTAATGTTGTATTTGAATTTATTTTATTATAATTCAGTTTATAAAATGATTTCTTGTGTTTATTTGAATGTGAGACATGGAAACATAACTATAAAACCCAAACAAAATTAATAAAAAACTGATAAAATCCGAAAACTAGTTTTATTTCGAATTCAATTTAACAATGCAATTCCCATTGTCTCATCCTCGGGCACGTATACCCAAACCTTCCAGCATGTAGTCTTGATTATCAAGAAACTTCCCGATCTTTCAAAATTTATCTTCTCTCAACGCATTGCTCGTTCCAGCGATCGCGTATACTATTGCTGAGAATGTATCAACGTCCTGGATGAGGTTATTTCCCATGCCGGCCGAAGGTATTGCTCTCTGAGGAATAAATTTTATGGCCTGAATAACGGGAAGTGAGAGCTAATATTTCTATTGAAGTTATATTTAGGATCACAGAATTACATTATTATAAGTTATATTACGTATTTATAAAAGGATAACAAAAGATTATTAACAATTAATACTACATTTGATCTGAAGATTGCAGTCCTATGTTGACATATCGCTGCTTTGCAAGAATAACCACACAATCCAAAAATTTTTAATTTCCTTTTTTTACCGGACTGTGAAAGAAGGAGGGTTATGTGTTTAACATAACACCATACAATCTATAATAGTCACGAAGAAAAGTTTCTTCGTGATAATAGTCTATATTTTATGATAAACTAGCGGCCCCGACAGACGTTGTCCTGCCTTAAAAAGGAAATGAAATCCTAGAACCCGAGTACAGCGCCACCTACCGGATCTAATTGTTAATCGAAACTATTCTCAAACCCACCTGAGGACACAAAAAAATCATTAAAATCGGTCCAGCCGCTTAGGAGGAATTCAGTGACATACACGTTTAATATGGCGGTTAAGTATTCTTAAATTTTCAAATTTTCTTGCAAAAAACCTCCCTGCCACCAAATGAGTCCTTATTTAACGAAATTTTAAAATCCCTAAACACCCCCACCCCCCCGTAAATAATACCTAACCATATTTTTTTCCGGAAAAAAAACCCGAATAAAATTCCCGGTGTCTGTTTTCCGGGATAATAGTAGCCTATGGGCGGTATTAATAGGTCAATCTCAAGTTTGAGTTACATCTCAAGTAGACATAATGTATTGAACTGTTCATACATTATGTCTACTTGAGATGTAACTCAAACTTGAGATTGATTTCCTTTGGATCACAAACTATCTCCATACTTATTTTCATACGGTTCCACTGGCAAAAAACTATTTTCCGGGATTATGGTCCCGGTTTATATTTTCCCGGGATATGAAGTAGCCTAGATTCTTCCCAGGTTTTAAACTATCTCCCTGCCAAATTGCATCGCCATCGGTTCAGTGGTTTAGTCGTGGCGGCTCGATATAATTCCCGGTTTATCTTTTTCCGGGATAAGAGTAATTATGTCCTCAACTGGATCTCGAAATATCTCTATACTTGTTTTCTTGCGGTTCCACTGGCAGAAAACAATTATCCGGGATAAAAGTCACGGTTTATATTTTCCCGGGATAAAAAGTATCCTATGTCCGTCTCCTGGTTCTAAGCTACCTCTCCACCAATTTTCAGCTAAATCCGTTCAGCCATTCTTGAGTTATAAGTGGTGTAACTAACACCACTTTCTTTTATATATATAGATAAAACTGCCAGTCATATCGTCAAACACGGCGTAGTGGCATAACAAAAAGTCATTATATTATTGGTTGATTTTCGGTTATTAATTAATTATGGTATTAAAAGCCGAGCACATAACAATCAGGATTTCAGCAAAGTATTGATGAATGCCGTTTTGATTAAAACATTCTCTGATTATATATCTTCAATAAGTACAAAGTTACAAAAACAAAATTTTTAAAATTTTCAAATGGCTGCCCTGTAAAATTTGCTTTCTTAGGATTGTGTGGTTATTTACGCAAAGCAGCGACATTATTTAAAAGATAGATTATTATGTAATGATGAGACGAGCAAGCAGCTTGTCTGATGATAAGAGTAATTTCATACAGACAGGGACTCCACTGCATCCGAATGTAAATGGAATTGGATGTTATTATCATTATTATTTTTTATTGCTACGAAGGCAGACGAGCTAACGGCCCACCTGATGGTAAGTGGTTACCGTCGCCCATGGACGTCAGCAATGCCAAGGGCACAGCTAAGCCGCTGCCTACCGTTCCAGAGTGAACACGTTCGAGGTAAAAATGATCTCTGAAAATCTACAGTGGATAGAGTATCGATCGACGAGAGATATTTCCTCGCCAGTGAGCACTATTATACCGGCTTGTTTAAAATGATATACACAGTATGATGCCAGAACGCAACACACTTACGTATGCCACTATAACAAGAAAGAAAGAAACATTTCCATACACACACACTCACGCCCATATCCCCGAAGAGGTAGGCAGAGGCGCAACTAGTGCACCCACTTTTCGCCGTTATTCCGTCCCATGATGTCATAGGGGGCGAGCCTATCGCCATATCGGGAACAAATTCTAGACTCCGAGTTGATACTGAATAGAAAAGCTCACTACCACTTTGCCCGACCCGGGGATCGAACCCGGAATAAGTAGTCAACTATCTGTTAGTTCCAAGAAATTTCACCACCTCCACTTTCTATAAATACAAATAAAATTCCAAAGAATACATTTAAAATAGACACTATGTACAGCTCGATTTTATAAACCTCCTGTCATTCCATAATAATTAATGTTGCCAATTTCGTACCGTAAAGCTTGCCAGGAGTAAAAAATTTCACAATATTTTAAAAGGCATTTTTACAGGAATTAATTCTCTTTGTTATGAACGTAATGGAACCGACTGGAGCGTGTTTGAATGATTTCTATATTTTTATGGAAACGGAAATGCTGTGATTTTTACAAGCATATAACTCAGTTTATTGTCAAATACGACTGTATATCGTATTGATTTATTTTGTAATAAAGATGTAAACGTTATTTGGAAACATGGCCGGTGAAATGTGGGTGTTTTACCTACTTCTAAAATAGGTAAGAAAACTTGATGCTATTTGTATATTATAAGTTTTTTTATGGCATTGATTGACGAGACGAGCATGCAGTTCGCCTGATGGTGAGCGATACGACCGTCCATAAACAGTAGCACCATCATACAGCAACTTGAGTTACAAAGTACTGTGTGGCATTCCACTGCGCTCGTCATCCTGAGACATAAGATGTTAAGTCTCATTATGTCCTGTAGTTAGACTGGCTACAATGTCTTTCAAACCGAAACACAACAGTGCATGCACACTGCTGCTTGTCGGTCGAAATAGACATTGCGGTGGTAGCCACCCAAACGGACTCTTACATATGCGAGTCCTATCACCAGTATAAACAGTACTTAGATATACATATTTGTACTGTGACATATTAAAGTATCTTTACATATTTATTATACAGCAAAGTGCCCCGGCGCGGCGCGTCAATCTGAACATGATTCTGTCTCAACGATTTTTCTTCTTCCTTTCTTATTGACTCAAAAACTACCGAAAGGATTTTGACGAAATTTTGTAAGGCGATAGAGAGCCTAGGAAGTTCATAGGCTATTTTTTATCTTAGGAAAATATAGAGGGGGATTTTTTATATAACAAATAAATAAACCTGGTCTAGTTTAGTCTATAAAATACGCGGTGTTATTAGCGACGTTTTAATTTTTTTGGTTGGGAGGGGACTAGCTGCTACCCTAGACTATTCACAAAGAGAAAGGGAGTTTAGTAAGCTTAAAACCCTTACTAAGATGTTTTATTTAACATGGTAATATTGTAATTAGCTATTCTAATAATTCGCGTTTGTTGGTTGTTCAGTCATGAATTTGATGTGATTTTTACTCATAGCAATTCGAGCTGAAAAATGTGTAAGGTTTTTAGTTTCAGTAATATGCACGAACTTTATATGATTTCACTCCAAGTAAAAGCAGTCAGAGCTGAGAGATAAAACTGGTATATGACTAATGATGGAATTGACTGTAAGTGACAGATGCTCAATTAATTAAATTCTCCAACGATTTTATAACTCCGGTTACGTTACGAATGGCGCTAAATTTAATATCTTTAACAATGGTCGCAATCTGAACACGGAAACCGTACAATAAATCACAGACATATTATTTATTTAGAATGTCACAGCTGTCACGCGCGTCCGCCATCTTTAATCCCCGTTTGACAGGTGTCATTTGCGCGCCAAATCTCTCACCTATGATTCGATATTTTTGAGTGAGAGATGGTGATAAAATTAGATTATGTTTTTTCGATCTATTTAGGAGTGTTCTCGTAAATGATTTAATTTTATCATTGTGTTGTTATTCTAGTATTACTATACTTATATTAAGACGCCAAGGGGGTCTTAGATTTGATTTCTGCATGGAACGAAAGATTCATATAATATACGAGATAGGTATGTCTAAACAGAAATATTAATATGATGCATTAAAAAGGTTGATTATATTACTCAAATATCTCATTAATATAATATAGTACAGAAATGAACTCAGCTAACCGTACCTGTGTTTGTTGCTCTTATGTACTCCTTCGGACATAATACGATGTGTATATAATAGCTGTGTGTATAAAGATTCCCACTACTTGACGTAGGTACTCCTCTAGATTATCCGAGACCGCTCCCTAGCCACCTGCGACGTCCCATTTGTCATACAATCTGTCTATCTTAAGTAGATGATGAAGTATGTCTTCCTTTACATTGTCAGTCAATGCCTTACTGTATAATCTATAAAATAGTTATGTAGATGCTTAAACCTAAGGTAAGCCCATAGTAATTCATTAGAATTTATCAGTATTGTAAGGCAGGTTAAAAATAAAATGTTCCAAATTCAAACTTTGATTCTAAATTCCATTTTCAAATTTCAAATATTATCCCTATTCCAAACCCGTTCGTACATGTAAACACAGAAATAATAACGAGAGATGCAACTCGTTAGCCGCTATCTGTGTACATTAAGGATTGAACGGCGTTCATTAGTGTAGAACATGATAATTACCATCGCTAACGACTTCCAGAATTAGCCGCCAGCATAAACACTAACATCTGTTTGATATTTAATGGGAATTTGAATTTTGAAACATGGATTTTTAATTAAATATCGAACGTTTTGCGTCATTGGTTTAGTGACTGTCCAAATAAGTTTTGTTTTTTATTTTTAAATAAAAGCGCGTAGGTAATTATGATACACTAACAACACGTCTTTGTCTTTAAAGGGGTAGGCAGAGGTGTAACCAAGGCACCCACTTTTTGCCAAGTGTGTTTCGTTCCATGATGTTATATGGAGCGAGCTTTTCGCCATATCGGGCACAAATTTCAGGCTCCTGGCTTGTTTTCGCGGAGAAAGTGACTTATTACTAGCACCCAGCCTTCAAGGGGGGCGACTGAGCGGTTATGTTGGGTTCACCGTGCCTTACGACCCAGCGTTGAGCCGCCGGGCCGAGTCCCTAACCTATGTACACCGCACGGCATACCAACTAAAACTCCGCGGTGGCATTCTTCGGCGCATTAGGGACGGCTGCGGGTTTCCCCGGACTAAAGTGTCTAAGTTGTCGTCCGCAGCCGCCCCTGCGCGGTGCCGCCTTATGCAGCCCGTCTCCTGTTTGGAGGGGGCTCAGAAACCCCCGCGCCCCGAAGGACGGCCTCGGCGTCAACGGCAGCGTGAGGCCTACCTGCCACACTGCCGTCCATCACGAAGGTTGCAGCAATGTGCTAAAAAACACGCACAAAAAACTAAAGACGGACAGCCCCGTGCCATCCGCCCGCGACCCCCGGTGGCCCCTATTAGTCGCCTTTTACGAGAAGCAGGGGATACCGTGGCGGAATTCTCCAAACGCCCCCAATCCAGGCTCCGGGCTGAAATTTGAGATTTTGAGAAATTTGAAACTCAGCAGAGAAACTCAATATTACTTTTCCTAACTTGGAACTTTGAAGCAGGGTCCTACGCAATACAACTACGCCAACGAGGCACTCAATAATAAGACTAGAATTCGAGTTCGAGTTATAGCGATAGGCTTGCCTACATTACATTATATGATAGACTAGGTGATGCTCGCGGCTCCGCCTGCGTGACAGTGATTTTCCGGGATAAAAATATTTTCCCGAGATAAACAGCCTATAGCACTCAGGAGTATTGTAGCTTCCTATTAGAGAAACAATTTTCAAAATCGGTTCATTAGTTCCCGAGATTAGCTCGTTCAACCAAACAAACAAACTCTTCAGCCTTATAATAATAATATATATCCTCACTATACGAACCAATGATATTTGAGTAAAAAGGTTCAAAAACGCACTCGCATTTCAAAAACGGCACATTATACCACACATAGACTTAATATTATAATAACAAACTATAATATGACACGTAAGTATTAACGGCGTATCATAATTCTCATTATTATCATATATACATACATAAACTGACGCCTTTCTCCCATTGGGGTAGGCAGAGACTATGGAGCGCCAAGTGCTACGATCCAAGCATACCTCTATCGCTTCTTCCACAGTCATCAGTTTCTTCATACATGCTCGTCGGTTACGAGAACTCCTTATTTTATCCATCCTTGAACATTTTATAGAACATTTTTAGATGTTCACTTCAACTGACTCAACTTCAACAGATTCTGATACAATAAGGCAGATTGTGCATATTAGCTAAATTTTAGTGTGCGTATCTACAACGTTTTCTTTAAACATCATCGATGTGGACATTAATTGCCTCTCTACCTATCCCTTTTAGAAATAAAAAAGATTCGTGAATTATAAATGAATTCAAAAATATGTTGATTTAAAAAGTTTTTTTATGTTCAAAATATACATCAATACCGGGTGGAAGGGAAACGCTCTCGGAAACGAATACAGGTGATAGTATTGGTGATTCCTAACGTGATGGCACTAAAAAAATCGCGATCGCATTGTTACAATTTTAGTAGGATTTTCTCAAATTTCTGTACAGCTTCACGTATGGATAGATAAATCAAACTATTATTCTTAAAAACATAGTAAAAAAGGTCAATATTTAAAAAAAATCGTAATGAAACACGTACATCAGCTGACGGGTTAACGACCGCGAGGCCGGCGGCCGCCGCTTTGTCGGTGTGTTGCTTTGTAGTTTGTTTACCCAGTTTTTTGTACGCTTTACATTGCGCGCGCATGAATTACGGAAATACTGAAATCGTATGTATTATCGCTTAGCTTTGCAAATGAATATAGGTTTTCGTTAAGGTTATGGTTCTTCTCTCTTACCGTTCCGGTATAGAGAGCGTTTCCCTTCCACCCGGTATATTACTGAAATGTAAAAAAAATAATTTTGATATGAAAAAAGATTGTTTACATTCTGAATAGACTGAGAAATGAATAATAAATGAATTAGCTAACTAAGATACGGTTTAGTAGTTAATTATCCAAGCGAAATAATTGGAGGATCGTTCGAAAACCAATCGTTAACTTTGCAACGTTATTTCTTATAAACTTTATGAAACTTTCGCGTCTTGTGTGAAAGCTTAACGAAATAAAAGTAATCCAATCGAAATAAAATATAGAACCTATGTTACATTTTTTATAAATAGAGTGTGGTTCAGATAGAATTTTGAACGACGAAAGATAATTTTGCCTCGTCAGTCGACACAATTACGCCGGCCTGTATGAACCGACTACACACAGGATGATATCGGACACGCGACACACTTAGGTGGGACACTATACGGTTTTAACTATATTAGACTGTGACGTCACCAACTGTCAATGGCTATAAGGCTGAGTGCGCGTGAAAGAGATAGCGCGATATCCCCGCCACGCCCCAGTTTTGCTCACAACATTTAAATATTTCAAACTAGCTTTTGCCGGCGGCTCCGCCCGCATTAAAAAGTTTTTCCGGGATAAAAGTCCCGCTTTATATTTTCCTGGGATAAAAAGTAGCCTATGTGTTAATCCAGGACATGATGTACCCGTGTGCCAAATTTCATCGAAATCCGGTCAGTAGTTTTTGCGTGAAAGAGGAACAACATCCATACATTCTTACAAACTTTCGCCTTTATAATATTAGTAGGATTTGCATTACAAATACTTTTTATATGAGAAACATATTATACTCTTAGAGCAAATGCCTATAAATTTTAAACAGCATTTTTTCAGCAAATCCACGCATGTAACGCCACGATAAAAGCTAGTTTAAAAAAGCTCAGTGGAGGCAGACTGCACTAATAGTTTGCAACTTAAACATGGTGGGTTCTGCTGTGTGTGTGGTCGCAGTTTCAGCGGGTAGAAAAATCTCCATTTAAACTAACCCATAGTTTTATTGGAGATTTCTTTTAGCCCTTAGGGTCTAAAGCTAAATGGAGAAACGGGTGCTGATCCCGTCTGTTTCCTAATTTTTGTTTTCCTTTAAGGCCGAAAGTCTGGTTATACTTCCATATGGTCTGGAGTTCCGCCATGGCATCCCCTGCATGTCGTAAGGGGGTGGTCGTGGGCTTTGAGAGAGTCGCGGGGCGAGCAGCGGGGAGCTGCTTAGTCCAATTTAAGCGACTCTGAGGTGGACGACAATGCGGGTGGTCGGTCTTCCGTTGTCGTGGACGCCAAAGGCGTCCTTTAGAGTTCGGAAGCATTTTAGCCCCCTTTTTATAGAGAGGGGCCGCAACAGCATCGTGCAGGGACGCTCTCGTGCAGCTATCTGAGTGCAACAAGATACCTCGGGGCCGTCCTGTATGCGCCGAAGAAGGCCACCGCGGGTTTTGGTTGGTATGCCGGTGTAGGGTGCACATAGTGTTAGGAACTCGGTCCAACTCGCTCGGATGATGCAATACTCCCGAGTGTCGACATTGGACTGTATTATTATGACGACTATGTGAAACCAACATAACCGTTCCCTTCACCCCCCATTGGTAGCGATAACGCGTTTTTGAAAGAATGGGCATATTCCGGCGAAAACGGATAACCATTTCAGCATCTCGCGAAATTCCGAAATATGGTCATACTTGCGTAAGCCAAATACGAACCGAATAAAAACCGCGACAAAATCCGAAAAACAATTTTTTTTAGATATGCAATGGATTTAATATCACAACCAACTTCGTGAAATAATCCGATCAACGAAAATATATCTAAAATGTCTAATAGTTAGTGAAACAACGGTGAAAGAAAACAAAGAACTGTGCAAGGAAACTGTTGCAAATTTAATTATCTGCGAAGGACCGAGGGGACATTTCTTGTGAAAGTTGGTACTCAAGTCTTGAAGGTGTTTGAAGTTGCGTTATTTGATTAATGTATTTTTGAGTTAAGATTACAGTAGACTGCGTCGGTAGCGTAGTTGTACTACGGTATGACTGTAATACCGAGGTTTCGGGTTCGATCCCCGGGTTGGGCAAAGTGATATTGGGTTTTTCTACTCATTATCAGCCCGGAGTCTTGAATTTGTCTTCACGGCGAAAAGTGGGTGAGTTAGTTGCACCTCTGCCTACCCCTTCGGGGAAAAATGCGTTATTGTATACATATGATTACAGTAGATTGAAGTGGCGAAAAGATCGCGCCTTTATTCTTAAAAGGATAGGTGGAGAGGCAACCTTTGCATTTAAATTGATTTTCTTTTACGAAGAATTAAGCAGAAATGTTACTTGTGCAGTCATACTGTTATTATCAAATAATATTATGATAAAAAAGACCGTATCATCACGCCTTTTAGAAGAGTTAGGCAGAAGCATAAGTGCACCTACTCTATACGTCTCGTTATGCGATGAAGAGATAGAATATCATATCATATAACTCAATGAATAGAGTGTTTTTATTAGTCTACAAACAATAAATTCACTCTGTTACATACTAACGTGCGATGAGACAAAATATTTGCATACAGAGTGGGTTAGTAGTCTGTCAAGGCCTGCAACGGACACCGGTGTCCATATACATAGGGTTTTCTCGTACATCTATATATGTATAAGCGGGCCTTGAAGGGTTATGTCAGGGCAATATGGACAGTTACCTTACTGGTGTAGCTACAAGAAAACTTTGTAGGAGACTATCCATAATTTTTTATTTTCTCCATTCACAAATTCGAGTCGCATTTGGTGGTAACGCCCGAATACTCAAACGCTACTCAACCAACCAAGTTATCTGAGGCCTACTTAATTTTAGCCGGCTTCTTATTTTAAATGGCATTCTCAAACGCACTTTAAAAGATTTGATGGAAAACTCAGTTGAGGAGCAGTTATTTTGCTACAGATTATAAAAAAATTGTTTTCGATTACAATTTTAATAAATTTGATATTTATGTGTCGTTTCACGCAGTATAATTTTTAAGATGTTAAATATAAATAAATCTAATAACACAATGCGCCGTTTGAAAATGATTTACAATGTTATAATATGTCTATTATATTTAATTTTCGTGTGTATTTTATGTACTAAGGGCAGATGCTACATAGTAAAAATGGTAAGTACGTTTAAAAACCATCCTAGGTTTTTAATATGTAGGAATCTTCATGAATTATTAGAAATAGTTTATTAATTATTATATTCTTAACATTGATGTGATGAGCTTATATTGGCATTATATTGCCACTTGGCAGTATGGCAGGGTTGACATTAGCCGCTTTAGAAAAGAAATAAACAAGTCAACAACAATAATATTTATAATTCTTATTTCAGTTTTATCATCAGAAGTAGGCATATTTACAAACATTAACAAAATATGCTAACTCAACTGCCATACTACGCACAATACGATGTACGACCGTTGGTTGTTTCCCGTGAAAAATAACCCCGATGACCTTGGGCTATCGGTTGGATTGTTTGGTTTCTTTTTGTGTTCGGCTGGATATAATCCCGATTTTAAAGAACATAAATGAAGAACTATTTCCTTGCTGAGTCTGAATCTTCTTTTAAGATAAGTTAAAATATGATAAGATATGATATATTTATTTGTCAAACATTAACATTAAATTATCATTTTTGTATTCTTCGAAAGCGTTTAATTTCTCTCGATTTCTTCCTTTGACACCATACTCCTCTTCAAACAATGATGATAATGAAGAAAAAAACTATTTATTAAATCCAAAGAGAATATAATAAGTAGTTATTACGCAATAAAATTATTAAAGATTCGAACGTAAATATTTGAGACTAGTCTGAAGCAATCTCAAATTGATCTCGATTAACAGCCATATGAGGAGGCCTTACATAGCTGTCAAACTTTAAGCAGTGTTTGTGAATACCGTTTGAATCAATAAACGGATCTTAAACTGAGTCGCCTTAAATTTAAGGATAGGAGATAAGTGACGTTTCAGTATACCAATTTCAGCAATAACGAATGCTTAAATCCGTAAGGTCATCTCAAATATTTAAGTAGCGTTTGAGTATTCGGGCGTAAGTCTCTCATATTTAAGAGTCCATCTGGGTGGTTGCCAATGTAATGTCTATTTCTACCGCCAAGCAGCAGTGTGCATGCACTGTTGTGTTTCGGTTTGAAGGACATTGTAGCCAGTGCAACTACTGGACATAAGGAGGCTTAACATCTTTCGTCTCGATGACGAGCGCAATGGAATGCCACACAGTAACTTGTAGCTCAAAGTGCTGGATGGTGTTGCTCCTGTTTATGGGTGATCGTATCGCTTACCATCAGGCAAACGGCATGCTCGTCTCGTCATTCAAAGCAATAAAAGAAAATTACAACACGCTTCTATCACTTTCAAAATATACCCACTAAAAGGAAACTGATGCATATAGACCACAATATTGGTTATTGTTAGCACAATATCGGTATACCGGTTTGTTTGTCCGTCCCGGCGCGGAGTGAGCGATTTGTTGGAGTTGCCAACTCAAACATAACTGTTATTATTACTGAACGAAATACGTCGCGTGGTGCCAATGGTAGCGGGCAGTTGAATATAAATACCAGCCCTGTATTAAATACTTCTGATTGCTGAGCACGGACCTTCTCTACTTCTGAGAGGGGTTAGGCTTTAGTCCACCACTCTGGCCTAATGCGGGTTGGCAGCCTTCACGTACCCTCTTATGGATAATTCTCAAGTATGTAAATATGATTTCCTTCACCGTTAAAGCGAAAAAAATTATAAACAATACACATGTAACTTCGTAAAGTCAAAAGTGTGGGCCTTGGGTTTTAGATCTGCGGACATTCGTCTCATTAGACCATTCCATTCCCAAATAGGCTTATTGTCTACCAAATGATAGGCGGTTGTTTCATTTAAAATGCGAACGTTTGTGAGGAAGTTTGTTAGAAGTATATGCAGTTGTTTTTTGGTGTACTAATAGACCATGTTTTGAATTATCTCAATATAGGCTACTTATTATGTCCTGGAAATAGCTTAATGTATCATTACCGAAGGTATACAAAGGACTTGACAAAGGTTGCAGGATCACGCTGTATGCTTTTGACAGGCTGATCTGGAATTTTTTAGGAGAGGGCCACATTCAGTAGTAGACTTAATGATGATGATGATGATCATAGTTCAATCCAAACCATTTCTTACATGAACACGTGTGAAAACGTGTTGGATGAACGTTGGAGAGAGATAAAGATAGGTGAGAAAGGATACCGTTCGAGGTTTGTTATATTATCAGAACATTTATAATTATTTCTTGTTGTCTGTTCATTTGTCCGGACTAATTTCTAAAACGCCTGAGCTGAATGCGACAAGACTCCTACTAGTAGGTAGAGGAGTTGTCAGAGAGTAATCTACGCTAAAATTTACCCTGAAAAGAATCTTTTACAAAATATTGCCGCTGGCGAAACAATGTTCACCAAAAATTCATGCACAATTTACTGCTCTCATTCAAGTACTAATAACTTGTACTTAAATATTTAACAATGAAAGGCTAAAACTCGGCCAAACTATGATCCAGTTTCAAACTTTAAATTAATTCGTCCTTCAGATTTGAACTTTGTGCTCGCTGTTTTAGGTGTGCTTTCGGCTGGCGCGTGACCGCCGTCAATTCGCCGTCGGATTACCGGCATGGTCGGCCACAGAAATAAAACATCAAGCTTCGTGTTTCAACAGAATAACATAGTTTTGTGAATATTATATGAGACGTGTACAGTAATTTGATATGACGCGCAGTTCTGACTTCAAAGTCTCGTGTGAGGGTTTATGGCTAGCGGCAAAAATCTTACTAATATAAATGCAAAACTTTGTGAAAAGGTTTGGAGAACCATTCAGCGGTTTCTTGATTTCAAACCAAACATCTTTTTCGCGTTTATTAGTTGTACAGATATCAAAGCATGTCCGTCCCTAACCAGTTTCGGGCTGCGGGCTCCGGGCAGATAAGCAACTTTCGGCCGCGTCCCTTGAAACTTTTAATCGGTCGGATGAGGGTGTGACTTCGTCCTTTGAGGTCAGTTTGAGGGACAATACGGTCTGATACTGACCCTGTCTTGAGTTCATGTGAATTCGGGTAATTTGAATTCTTTTGTCTAATTTTTTGAGGTTTGATAGCTTGACACCAGGGTTTTCAAGGTAGTATTGTGAACAAACTCCAAAAATTTTTAGCTTGTACTTTTTACATCGCTGGTCAATTAATGCACACTTCTCATAATCGGATATTTAGTACATTGAATTACTGATCGCGAAGCAGAAATAGTAAAAACCTGAGTATTGAACACTAAAGATGTTCTGGCTTAAAATGTTGCAAAAAAACCACAACTAGTAAGTTGATATCCTTTAATTTTGATGGTTGTGATTGATCGAGAGACTAATCCATCAGTCAAGTGGTAGTCTCAACCAATCACAATAAAACGAAATGGTGTCGTGTTGTTTGCCACATTCTAAGGGTACTGCAGACTTTTCTTTCTACGGGCGTGTCAAATTGACCCCATTGCGGTGCAGTTGGTGCATCAGGTGTGATGGTAACTCCGGTAAGCCAGGATCGGCAGTGGCACGCATTTTATGACACTGAGCGGTGAAGCTCAGCGAGTCTCAGGGAACACTAATCTGTCTGTAACCTGCAACGAAATTAATCAAATAGAAAGATAGAGAGCAGTTGGAAATATTAATTGTCCACTTCCCTCCATAGCAAAGCGGGAGACAAAAATATTGAACTAAGGAGGTATTTTAACCTCAAGTTTAGAGACGTTTATAACTAGAAAAGCCAGTTGAGGTCGAGATAGTGTCAACTGACCGAGATGCTCATGTCTGTAATATGACACAATTATGCTGGCTTGCTTGAGCCTGATAGACAGAAGCTGATCCCAGAACGTGGCACGTAGGTGGGCTACTATAGCGGGTTTGAACACTTTGTGTACAGGCAGCCACATAAGTAACTGAACAAATTCAAAATTTCAAATCGCGTTTAAACTTTTGCATCAATATCAACAATATTTTTTTCTTCACTTAAATAAACTTCACAGGGTTAACTTTATTTTAGATAAATAAAAAAGAATATTTCGACTGGAATTAACTTGCAGAAGCGCTTTGAAGTTTTTGATATGTTCAGCTATGTGGCTGATACAACAACGTTCTAGCACATTTAACCTACTAATAATAAAATCGTATAAACCTGTAAAAATATCCATTAAAACCACATCGTCGACTAAAACTTTACAGGTATCAAATCAACCGAAACTCTGTTGTCTGTTCCGCGCCCGCAACTAACTAGTTTCAACTAGTTCTCGCCAGTTACATGGTCCTCCGCGCCGGACAGCGCTACTCACGAAACGGACTCTATTCGGTATAACCAGTTTTAGATTGTAGTACATAATGTAGCATCTAAATTATGTTTATTTGTTTATTGTAGTACAGTGTAAATATATTTTTGTGGGATAGCAAAATTACACTATATTAGATTATACATATCTAATATTACTAAAAAGAGTATTTTATTCATATTCATGAGTGACAATGTATCTATACTAATATACTAATACTAATCTATACTAATGTTATAAGAAAGAAAGACAGAAAGAATAATTTATTATCGCGGTACACGTGATACATAAAAAAAGAGCAAACAAACAAAGTACAACATAAAATTCACTGCTACAACTAGGTGGCCACCTCAGCATAAGCTGTGCTAAGAAAAGCAAAACACAGCACTGATTTTCAGTGGCCACTTAATGTACTGAACTGTATAAAGAGGAAAGATTTGATTATTTGTTTGTTTGATTGATTGTCTCGGGTTCGATCCGTGGGTCGGGCAAAGTGATATTGGATTTTTCTATTCCGTATCAGCCCAGAGTATGGATGGCGATAGGATACGGAATACGCACGCCGAAAAGTGAGTGCATTAATTGCGCCTGTGCCTACCCCTTCGGGGATAAAAGGCGTGTGTGTGTATTGTTTGTACAGGATAAACTAAAAAAATATTGGACTGATTTAAAAAAATCTCTCATCAATATAGATTTACATAATCAGCGAGAAACAATACTTTTTACCCCGAAAAAATATAAAGCCGGATTTCTATCCCGGAAATCTTTTCCACGCGGACGGAGCCGCAAGACAATAAAACAGCAAAAGGCAACGGAATTATAAACAAATGTGATTCCAATCCAACTTATCATACAGGGTCGTAATTTTGTGGATAGAAGTACATCATGTTCAGTCACTGATATAAGCTATTCAGGAAAAACCACAATGAAAAAAAAAAGTTTTGTATGGTGTTATCGGCGGTCGTAGCGCTTACCGTTAGACGAGCGGCGTGCTCGTCTCGTCATTCAGAAACAATAAAACAACCTTATATTCTTTTATTACTGTTGTTGCAAATATCCTTTTTTTATGGCATTGAATAACAAGACGAGTATGCCGTTCGCCTGATGGTAAGCGATACGACCACCCATAAACAGTAGCAACATCATCCAGCACCTTGAGTTACAAAGTACTGTGAGGCTTTCCACTGCACTCGTTATCCTGAGACATAAGATGTTAAGTCACATTATGGTCCATTTGTACCACTGGCTACAATGTCCTCCAAACCGAAACACAACAGTGCATGCACACTGCTGCTTGGCGGTAGAAATAGACATTGCGGTGGTCCCCACCCAGACGGACTCTTACATATGAGAGACTTACCACCAGTACTTCCTATCTACTATCGTACTTAACACTAAAGAGTACTTGACTGTTTGATGGTCAACGAGTGAGTGTTCTTGATTTTTTGGTATCGAGTGACATCATGAGACTGCCTCGGTGGCGTGGTTGTATTACAGTACGACTGCAAAGCTGAGGTCTCGGGTTCGATCCCCGGGTCGGGCAAAGTGATATTGAGTTTTTCTATTCTGTATCAGCGCGGAGTCTGGAATTTGTGCCCGATATGGCGATAGGCTCGCCCCCTATCACATCATGGGACGGAATAATGGCGACAGCGTGGGTGCACTGGTTGCGCCTCTGCCTACCCCTTCGGGGATAACAGGCGTGAGTGCATATGTATATGTATGAGTGACATCATGAATTAGAACAGCATTAAGCCTGCCGTTTTCGCATGAAAGCGTAAGATATAGATTGATTTTAATGGCACTGGCACTTATGGATTTCACAAAATTAATATAAGCAAGTGGCTTATCCATCTAAGTTCAAAATAAGACATATTTAAAGAAATGGTGAAATATCTTATTGCGCCGCAGTATTTGGTATATGACAGCCGGTAAACCTTATGTGCTTAGTAACAAGATCGCCTTTTCAACTCTGGCCTCCATACCCACTCAACTCTGAGAGACTGACGATATACCGAAGATTATCAATAAATAATTGAATGCTTAAACTAAAGACGTTCCAAGTACACAGAACTTTGGAAGTTAAGGATTCAACAATAAAATATTAATGAGTAGTCTCGTTCGCTGTTATGAATAATTAACAATCGAGACAAAATAAAGTTTCATTGTTGCGTTGGAATTTAAATTTTAAACGTATATTTTTAATAGAATTTAGAATTTTAAACTTGTATTTTATATAGCGGGAATTTGGAAGTTTGACGTACCTACGGAGTAAGCTTGAACTCAAAGGAGAGTTTATTTTTTAAATATTTGTCCTAAAACAAATTCCACGTATAAAATCTAGCACAAAGACGAGTAAAACTAAGTACTTATGAATGAATAGGACGATAAAGTTCAATATAATTGCTCCCAAGGGTAACAAAAATTAAGGTCGTAATTACATAGGTATATCATACTGTATCATAATAGGGTAGTTGCCTATGTTTGATTTGGTACATTATTTTATATGTAACAGAAAATAATACGAAAAAGAAATTATTCTGTGAAATCAGCATCGAAATTGGTTGGAAAATAAAGCAGTTACATACATACACACTCACGCCTGCTATCCCCGAAGGGGTAGGCAGAGGCGCAACTATTGCACCCACTTTTCGCCGACATTCCGTCCCATGATGTGATAGGGGGCGAGCCTATCGCCATATCGGGCACAAATTCCAGACTCCGGACTGATACTGAATAGAAAAACTCAATATCACTTTGTCCGACCCGGGGATCGAACCCGAGACCTCAGCTTTGCAGTCGTACTGTAATACAACTACGCCACCGAGGCAGTCCTATTAGTAATAAAGCAGTTATTCATATTTAAAATATTGTTGTGAGCAAAGTTGCCACCATTTCTATTCAACACTTGTGAAACGAAAACTATAACAGTTCATACGGCGGATAAGTTATCAGCATGCCGGGCAATCAAACCGTAATACGATAACTGCCAAACAAAATTTACTTGAAACTTATGAACTCGGCTGTAGTGATTTTAATGAAAACTTTACGTAAATTTCAGATTAGCCCAGCGTGGCATACGGCAAAGTTTAGTTGCGATGGGTTCAGGGGTTCTAGACAAAATCCCTTTTCCGTTAGCGTTTACGGTTACGGAAAGGTCAAAATGTATGGAAATGACATGTGGGGCATTCCACGTGAAGCGGGCACGAAAAAAATGTCAATGTTTCCGATTTTAGTAATATTTGACTATGTTATATTATTGTCATTTTTTCGTGCCCGCTTCACATGGAATGCCCCATATGCAAGTCATGTGACATATGTTATTTCCATACATTTTGACCTTTCCGTAACCGTAAACGCTAACAGAAAGGGGATTTTGTCTAGACCCCCAGTTTTTTTTAGCAACTTTGTATCGTCGAAGCCGAAGCGGATCGCTAGTTATCGACAAGTTGGGTACTTACATATTACCCTTTAAGGTACCAGATTTAGTCTACAAAATTGCGTTACGTTTCCGTTTTCGCGTGACGAACGTCACGTAGGGTTTTCGTAAATCCCGGGTACAATCACCGGGGCCAGCGGTGCGTGACTCTAACCTGTGACACGCTGCATATCAGCCCTTATTTTAAACGCTGGTTGCAAGGGAAAAGGGAGAGGCGGAAATTTAAAAAAGGGAATGGAAATAAAATTATATAATTCATTAAATTCTACTAAATATCATAATCTATGTGTGTTTGTTATCTAATTGTATGTATGTATTTGACACATGTATTCTGTCTTGTACAGTGTACATCTCAACTGCCCTTTCTTTTCATTTCCCTGTCTTCATGCTATGGTTGTCTGTAAGAAATTGCCTCGAGTGATAAGACCGCTAATTGTACTTTATTTCTAAGTGCATATACTGTATTTTTTAAATATACGTGTACAATAAAGTGTTATAAATAAATACTTCAATGTAATAGAAGTGACAGTTATGGCAGAGACTCGAAAGACTAATGCTTTTTACCTAAGTTATATTGGTGGCCCGTGACTAGTAGTACGGCAGTATAACATGGCTAGCATTTTATTGTTTGATACCGCCCTCGCTCGTGACGTGGCGACAAAGCGTCGGGCCGTGACGGCAAAGTTTCCACCCCGCCGAGTCGCGAAGAAGCGTCGCTGTACAATTTTGTAAGGCGCATCTTCGCCACAAAACGATCGCAGTTTGGCGTTTTGTGGAGCAATTGTTTCCTGTTATAAATTTTAATGTAGCCTATGTCTCAGTGTCACTGCATAGTCTGGAATAAGTGTGCGATATGGCGATAGGTTCGCTCCGTATAACATAATGGGAACACACGTGGTGAAAAGTAGGTGCACTAGTGGCGCCTCTGTCTACCTCTTCGGGGTGTGTAGCCTGTTTTGATTAATTAGTATTTAAGCATGAAGGTAAGTACAATGTTATTAAGCTAAAGACTAAGACTATACAATATTAGTATATATATACTTACTACGACTGCCTCGGTGGCGTAGTTGTATTGCGTACGCGTTACGAGTACGATTTGCGCGCTGAGATGCTGGGCTCGAATCCCGGGTCGGGCCAAAAAACTTTGTGACTGGGTTTTTCCATCTTAAAAAAATTACTCAGTTGCAGCTCGGAGTCAGGAAGTTGGCGGTGTGATACCCCCGTGCCTCGGAAAGCACGTAAAGACGTTGGTCCTGCGCCTGATCTCCCTCCGGTCATGTCGGATTGTCGTCTCACCGGACTATGAGAGTGAAGGAATAGCGAGTGCACCCGTGTATTGCGCACACACTTGTGCACTATAATATCTCCTGCGTACCTGGCTGATCTCCGTTGAGATTGGCCGCCGTGGCCGAAACTGGCTAGGAGGATTTTCGATTTTTCATATATATACTTGTATATATAGACAAATTTCATCCACGATGACATCATTCTCATCAGCTACATGACGTCCACTGCTGAAAATAGGACTCCCCTAACTTTCCAGATGGACCTGTCAAAAGCCGCCTGCATCCAGCGTGTTGAATGATGACGCGCGCTATCAATTTTTGAGCGGAGTTTTCTCGACTTAAAAGTACTTTGATTATTCATCGTAGTATGGATATGCACTCGTATAGGGGTCCCAGGCGTCCGGATAAAGCCGGACATAGTTAGGCTTTTTGAATGCATGACCGGCCAAGTTAAACGATGTCCGGCTTTTACATTTGACCAGTGATTTTAAGGGGGCGGCATAATGTATAAAATTAAATGTGCCATGGAATATGCACTTGGGAGCTAAATAAAGTTGTCGGTAAAATCGTATTAATACTAAGATACAAAATCGTTAATAAATTACGGTGTCCGGTCTTTCTATCCAAATGTCCGGCTCAACTGGCTGGTCTATCCGGCTATTAGGTTTGACGACCTGGCAACCATACACTCGTAGGTACTTAGTGTACATTTACGGCTCTGAACCACAAGTGAAAGGCCCCACACTTGGACGGTAAGCGGAAAATTAGTGGGGCGTATCATCGAGGATTACATTATCTATAGTTATAAACCATTGAGACTTTTCGAGTTACTTTTCGGCGTCGGCCGGTGCGCGGTAAAGGAATTAAGGAACATGTGTTTCCTTAAATTGGCTACACTTAATAGCTGTAATACTAATTAAACCATAACAAGATAAAAAGGACAATGCCGGATGCCAACCAAAATACTGGCTTGACCACTTCTAATGCCACTAATAATAATACTAGCCCTATATTAAATACTGTCCCACTGCTGGGCACGGGCCTCCTCTACTACTGAGAGGGTTCAGGCCTTAGTCCACCACGCTGGCCTACTGCAGGTTGGTATACTTCACATACCTTCGAAATTCTTATAAAGAGCTTCATAAGTATGCAGGTTTCCTCACGATGCCGCGATGTTTTCTTTCACCGTTAAAGCGAACGATAAGGATAAACAATACACACGTAACTTTGAAAAGTCGGAGGTGTGTGCCTTGGGTTTTTGAACCTCCTGGCATTGTCTCGGCAGACCGTTCCATTCCCAACTAGGCTATCGTCCACTCTCCAATGCCACTATCAAATAAAAAATCAAGACATTTTGCAAAACATGCATTAAGCATAAAATTACTTCATATAACTGTTTCTATGAATATTAAAATATGCTGTGAAAATAAAAAGGCGTCCTTATTTCCGCCCCTTGGCGTTTATAGCGGTCTTTAAATCGACCCGCTGGCTTTCTATTGACTTTTATTTTTAAACTACAGTTGGGCAATGTACAGAATTTTTGAGTGTCGAATAAAACTCGCTGTGTAAAAGTACAGCGATATTTTTGTTTGGAGCAGTTGTATGCATAGGTGGGTTATGGTATTACTTTTGTATAGCTAGCTATTGCCCGCGGCTCCGCCCGCCTTAAAAAGTTTTTCCGGAATAAAAGTCCCTCTTTAATCCAAGACTATCTATAATCTATTAATCCAAGACATGATCTACCCGTGTGCAAAATTTTATCGAAATCCGTTAAGTAGTTTTTGCGTGAAAGAATGACAAACATTCATACATCCATACTTACAAACTTTCGTGTTCATAATATACACACACACACACACAGTCGCACCTTTGATACACGAAGGGGTTAGCAGTGGCGCAACTACTACGCCAACTGTACGCCGTGTATTCCGTCCCGTGATGTGATAGAGTGCGAGCCTATTGCCATAACGGGCACAAATTCCTGACTCCGGGCTGATACTAGATACTCAATATTACTAAGGCCGACCTGCGATATTATATTATTGTATATGACGGAGGAGAAGGTCTAGAACTCTTTAAAAAGAGGTGACGTCAGCTCTGCCGACATCACAGGGTTCCACCTCATCATCATAACCCATGATGTGAGAGTAAAATTCCAAATTGTTCTGCATCGTTTATTTCTGGATGTTCCAAACTTATTTTTGGAGCTCCGAACAGTTGGGAGTCTCACAAGAGACTGCCGTTTCAAATGCGAGGCACCCTATTTATACCAACGATTTGACATCTCGACTAGTTTTTTGCACGATTCAAATTTTCAAAATACCCGCCGCTCCGTCATATATGTTTAGGAATTAGGACCATTAGTGAATCTAACGTACTTAGCAGCGGAGTTAGGTTATTGGTAAATGGAAGGGTTAAGTGTATTAGTTGTTCTCCTTTGTGGGCGTTAAGAGGTATTTTAGTGTCATTCTTTCCTTTTTCTTTCAGAACTTGTCGTTGCACTGCACGACAATAACGACTATTGTTCTGAAAGAAAAAGCACTGGCAACTGCAATAATTGCAGTTGCCAGTGCTAAGAGGTCGCCAGTGTTAAACAAAACACAATACTCGGAACTCGAGTGTAAATATTACAAATCGAGCTATCAACAGAGATGCAATACTAGAAAGAGAAGTCTGTTTCGGATTCGTAGAGCTTCGTCACTCTGCCTCTTAGAATGCGGCAAAAATGGGATACGATAGTCGCTGTCGTTTATTTGTAATGTTTCTGATTGATTGAGAGACCAAAGCGTCAGTCACGTGTTAGTCTCTCGACCAATCACAGTGAAACGATACGGAGTCGTGTCCTGTTTTTTTTGCCACATTTTAAGCGAGCTGAACTGTGACGTTCACTATCACCGTCTGTGTATTTTTTTTCAATTATATCAGATACATAAAATTGCTTAAACCACACAAGGTAAGTGTTTGAAATCTAATGGGCCGTTTAACCGAACGTGCCAGCAAAATAATTACGACACGTCGCCGAGTACTTAGTTGCTAATGCGCGTTGATCTAACCATTAATAATATTAAATCATGCAGGTCCGTGTAGCGGGTGACGTCGTTAATTCATTATGAATTTAGATTCGCATATGTTTAATGTGTTGTATGTAAGATTTAAAATAGGACGTTTCTTATGACATTTGAGGGTAGTGGGGAATTTAATTCATAGGCACATAATAAAATTACATAATTAGGCGAGTGACTCTCTCGGTAAATTAGAAAAACTTCTTAATTTGAATTTAAATAACGAAAAAACTATATGACCAGTAGGTATACACATTCGAAAATGTTTACAAGCTCTTTCGAAATCCATCTAGCTCGTGTTCGTTTTTTTTTTAATATTCTCTTTATGCTGCCAGTGCTGACTTGGCCAAGAATTTAGTCTTCACCAATTATAATCGTGACCGTTTTCAAATTACGTCAACTGATATTTTTTTTTTCATTCAAACACGAAAATGTGACTCCACTCCCTTTAATAGTAGTGATGAGGAATGATTACCTTCTCCAGTCGAAAGTTATGTCGCTGTACTTTATTGTGTCTAGTCATACTTAGTAGTTCTTTAAAGAATTTTATGATCTAGAGTCTAGACATTGTATCAAATACCTTATACCCTACTCTCCAGGTAACCACATAATATGAGCCAGCAAATTTATCGTGTCATAAATGCTTTACATTATAAATTGCAAGCGGGTAACATCGTGTTGAGCAACATTTAGCGCGGTCACCTGCACAATACAAAATGGCACACATATTGCGTTTGTTTTGGCTCATCATTAAAGGTGAAGAAAAACATTGTGAGGAAACAAGCACTTGAGAAGTTCTTAATATGAATTTCGATGGTATGTGGAGTCTACCAACCCTTACTAGACCAGGGTGGTGGACTAAGGCCTAAACCCTTTCAGTAGTAGAGGAGGCCTGTGCCCAGCCGTGGGACAGTATATAATACAGGACTAGTATTATTAACAATAATGTTTAATCAGTAATAAAGTGATAGGTCTCTCGAGGGGCGTAGCTATCGTAGGGCTAGTGTAGTGAACTGGGGCCTTTCTGATCCTGGTCAGTAACCTTACCAACTAAAAAGTATAATTGGGGAACTTTTTATTACTCCCGCCACACGCCAGTGTGTCGACCCAGCCCAGTTTCAGGGTGACTTTCATTTTTACACCTGGGACCCTGACTACCAAGCTATATCTTACAACACCATGTCTATCTTTGGACATTATGAGAGTCTTGCGTTTATTTGCAACTCAGTTTCGCCTCGGAAGAGCGATACCAGCTGAGACGCTGTCAAGTTAAAGTCAGCATCTTAAGATCGTCTTTTTTTTAATAAACATATCAACAACTTCTCAAATGATATCATAAGTCACAGCGAATGATGGATTTGTACAGCTGAGATTTGTTTATGAAACAGCGCCGACTCAGCTGACTTCAGGCGCTCAAATGATAGCTCAAGTTTTGTTTATTAAGCAGTTTAATAAAGTGTTTGCTTTTAATCCTATTCAAAGGCGAGATTGGTTTATTAATACGGTCCTTAACATTTAGAGCTGTATCAATAGATGCAACACAATTTCGCTCTGAAGTGCGATATTAACTGAGACGCTGTCAAGTTAAGAGTTTTGTTTATTAAACAACGTGACGACAGGCGCTCAAATGTGAACTCAAGTTACGTTTATTAAAAAGTTCAATACATAAAATATTTGCTTAAGAATACTTACTCAAAGGTCAGATTGGTTTATTATTTGAGTTTTTTTTTTTTTTTTTTTTTTTGTCCCTGACTATACTCTTGTTAGCCTGACGAGAGTCGGCTTATACAAGCACACCGGTCTTGTGGGTGAGCGCAGAAGGCGCTCGCAACCCATTAAATTAAGCGACCACGCTGAGGGCGACCCACTAATGGGTCACGACCTCGGCTCAGGGCGGCCACTGAGAGGATAAGACATCAACGTTTGGGGAATATGGTTTTTAACCTAATCCTATTTAGCGTGTTGATTGTAGTCTTCGGCACGCGGGCCGGAACTGCTACGAGAGGGCAGGGTTATGGGGAACGCGACGAGGTCCTCGACGGCGAGGACGGTACAGCGGTCTTGTGGAGTGTATGAGCTTTAAGTGCTCGTTCTTTTCGCGTAAAGCTAGAGTGATTTCGTCCTCTGGATCGGTCAGGACTGATCGCGGTCGTCTCCATTTGGCGCGGTCAAATGGAGTATATATAGACGCTTTACGGATAAGTGTGTTCGGGTGGTTTACCGCCCTGTCGAAATAGCGTCTGCTGGCGCACTGCATAAAGTGCCTGATGGTCGGCATATTGGTGTCCACGTGGAGGTTGCGATTGCGAACGTACCACGGGGCACCAAGTGCATGTCGTAAGAATCGATTTTGAAGCACCTGCATTCGCTGAAGGCGACCGGGCGGTAAATGAGCGAATACGGGCGACGCGTATGTCATTATCGGACGGATGCATGTTTTAAAGATCCTAATCTTGTTGCGGATTGACATCTTACTATTTTTGTTTAGCAGCCAGTGAAGCTGGCTCATCGCGAATGCGGCTCGCGCGCGTACCGCATTTACGTGTGGGATGAAGGTCAACCTCTGATCAAGGGTTACTCCTAAATATTTGGCTTGGCCCTTCCAGGGAATAACCTGGTCGGACATGCGGACTGAAAAGTGAGGGACATGGACTTTCCTTTTCCGAGTGAAAAGGATGGCCTGACTTTTGGTGGGATTGACGGTGATTCGCCATTTGCGGAACCACTCACCGAGTTCGTCGGCGGCGGTTTGCAAAGTGCGCACCACTTTGTCGGGGTCTATACGTGAAGCGTATATTGCGGTATCATCCGCGAATAGTGCCAGATGGGCGTTTTGTGGTCTAGGGATGTCGCTTGTGTACAGCGAGAATAGAAAAGGGGACAGGGCGGAGCCTTGCGGGACTCCGGCCGTGATGGTGTGTCGGGAAGAGAGAGTTCCCTCCACGCGATATCTGAAACCGCGATTCGACAGGAAATCTCGTATGATGTGCACGAGTTGTGTGGGCACGTTGAGAGTGTACAGCTTGAAAAGCAAGCCGTTGTGCCACACCCTGTCGAATGCTTTTTCGATATCGAAGAAAATAGCACCGGTAGGCATTCCTTTACGGAATTGTTCGTGGACGTACTCCGTGATGCGGAGCACCTGATTGACACAACTGTGTCTAGGGCGAAAGCCAAACTGTTCTGGAGGGATCAAATTTTGATTGAAAGCTACTATTTTAAGGCGGTCGAGGACGATCCGCTCGTAGATTTTGCCCAGAGTACTGAGCAGACTGATGGGCCTATAAGAGGAGGGTTCGAAAGCGGGTTTCCCCGGCTTGTGGATTCCTATCACAACTGCCTCTTTCCAGACCTCTGGGAAGATGCAGTTACGAAACGCGGCGTCATAAATGGATGTTAAGATTTGAACTAGATGCTCCGGGAGCATCTTAATCATACGAGTAGGGATTAGATCGCCCCCGGGGGCTTTCCTACGTTTGAGTGCCTTGATCAGAGTGGTGACTTCTTCGATCGTCACCGGCGCAAGGGGATCGGGCGGCGGGTCGACGTCCGGGTCGACGTTATCGTATAACGGTCGCGGTATAGAGACTGGCGGTGGCCGGACCGCGTTCCTATCTTCGACGAAGGTGTCAACCGCAACAAGAATGTCGTCATCTACGGGTACAGAGGTGAGCGAGCATTGAGACTCCAGGCTGCCGGCCAGTAGTTCCGCTTTCTCGTCGTCATCAAACGCCGGGCGTTGATTCGGACGATTGAGCGGAGGCATGGAGGCCACATCGTTTCTCCTGAAGGAACGAACCAGTTGCCAAAAGGCGGTATGAGTCGGATCGATATCGGCAAGACGAGTGTCCCACCTCGAATCGACGACCTCTTTTATGCGACGCTTGACCTCACGTTGGAGGTAGCGCGCAAGATGCCGTCGTTCCGGGATGGGTCTCGTCGCGCAGGCTTTGAGCGTAGCGTTACGCAACCTCACCCACCACCGAACGTCTTCGGGAAGTTGCCAGTGACTGTGAACAGTCTCTGGCACCCTCTCGGAGCTTTCGCTCAAAACGTTCTGAAGGTGGTCGGTGAAGACGCGTATCGCGCTGGTCGTTTCCTCAGGAGTCACGATGTTGGTCGGGATCGCGGAAAGATCAGTGGATGAGGTGTCCGCGAGCTTGGTGCCTAAAAGACGCCAATTCGTTTTCACCTTCATCGGGGTATTAGGACCTGTGTCTGTTGGACTGTTTTCGGGGACTAGATCGAGGATCACAGGTCTGTGGTCAGAGTCTAACTCTTGTAACACTTGCATGGAACGCACGCTAAGGCTTACGTTCCGTACAAGTGCCACGTCGAGTATGTCCGGTCGGTGGTCGTCGTTGTAACTATAGTGGGTAGGTTCTGAGGGAACCAATAGGCTTAGATTGATTGTGTCAAGACAACTCTCTAGGACTGCACCTCGCTCGTTGGTCGAGTTGCAGTTCCAGAGAGTGTTCTTGGCATTGAGGTCTCCCGCCAAAATGACGGAATCCCCCAGATCAAATAGGGTTTCGAGTTCGTTGGAGTGAAGCTCCTTAGTGGGCGAGAGATAGGCCGATATGATGGTGATCGGCGGGTGTCCGGTCATGGCTAGCCTGCAGACCGAAGCCTCAATGTTGCTCAAGCTTATCGGTGATTCTAATGGGATACAATGAAGGGACCTTTTGTAATAAATGAGAGTGCCTCCTAAACGGCCACTGGTACGATCATTTCGCACCAGTTTGAAGTTTGGGATGTTGGGATCGCGGTGAGAGGGCTTAAGGAACGTTTCCTGGATGAGGAAAACGTCAATTTGGTTGTCGCGGACAAAAGAAGAAATTTCGGCTTTTTGGTCCCGAATGCCGTTACAATTGAAAAACCCCACTCTGAGGGAGCGAGGTTTTGTCCGCTGGGGGAGTTGTCTGGCGTTGGTAGCCATTTATGAAATTAAAGAGGGGAGACGCACAGCGTTAACTGTAGCCTCGAAGATTTGTTGCTGGATCAGAGCGATCTCAGCGATTAAAAGGGGGTCTTCTACTCCCGTACGGGTGAGTAGACGGGAACGCTCGAAAAGTTTCCCGTGGAGAATCATTATCTCCGGGGAGCCTAATAGTGAGGCGACTGAGGAAGAGGCGTCGCTTGCCTTCGCCGCCACCGTCGCCGACTGAGAAGGGGTGGGAGGGGTGGTGGGTTTGGGTTTGGGTTTGGGCTGGGCTGCCTTTGAAGAAGGAGCCACAGCTGGGGGAGGAGAGGGTCGAGTAGAGGCCGGGGCAGCGGGAGTGACTCCGCTGGGGGCCTGAGAAATGGGTTCAGCGCGCGCCGTGGGAGGAAACCACGGGTTGCGCACTGGCGCAGGTGCCAGTTTGAATGTGGTGGCCTGAGGGGCCGAGGGAGCCGCAGCTTTAGGAGCTTTGGCAACTCTTTTGGGGGCGCGAGGGCATCCGCGATAATTCGCTGGATGGCCGGTTTGCCGGCAGTTGGTGCACGAAGGCGGCTCCGTGCACTGAGAGCGGTCCTTGGGACGGGGGCACTCGGATGTGCCGTGTTCGCCGAGGCACTTGACGCACCTGGCGGGGAGGCGACAGCCACGTGAATTGTGGCCGTATTTCTGGCAGTTGTGACACTGCCCTATCTGGGTCGATTTGTGAGGGGCTTCGACGGTGAAGCCGCCTAGCCCCGAGATATCTTTTATTTCAAAGAGACGTTTGACGTCGGAAGGGGACTGAAGAATGGCAAGGACCATTTCATATTGAATTCCCGGCCGGGAGGCGCGGGACTGTCTGTGCATCCTGTGCACTTCGATAGCGACAATGCCTTTCTCTTCGAGGCCTTCTTTGACCTCGAGAGTCGACATTTGGACGGGGATACCGCGAATGACGTAGCGGAAGCGCCGCTCGTCTGGGAGAGAATAGGTGAAATAGTGCCAATGTTTGGCATCTAAGAACTTAGTCAGCGCCCTGTGGTCCGCGATTGAGGCGGGCTGCAGGGCAAGAAGCTTGTGGATCTTATTCCACGAGTTAGACGCGATGTTAATGCGCTGTTTGCGCAGTTCTTCAAATATGTCCCGAATGGACATATTTGAGGGGAGTTGTAAATTCAACCTCGGGGGTTTTTTAGGCCCCTTTGGTTGAGTCGGCGGCGGTGGCGGCGTCGACGCAGACGCGGACGCGGTTGGCGCTGAAGGCGCGGAAGGCGCAGAAGGCGCGGATGGGGAGGCTGGTGCGGGAGCAGCGACGCTTCTCTGCTTCTTCCTCCGGCTGTTCTTCACCGTGGTGAAGCCGTCCTCGTCGCGTTCCGACGAGGACGACTCCTCCCCGGATTCACAGGCGGAGGAAGAGGCCGAGATCGGCCGTTTTTTCGAGTTATTGGTGGCGGTGGGTGGGCTGGGGGACACGTCCATGTCCTCTTCAGACTCTGCGGAGCCGCCCGAGGTTTCGGTGGCCTCCGTGAGGGTCGTAGCCTCGGACGACTCCGAGGTGTCTGAGGACTCAGACGGCTCCCTGGCTTCCCTAGCCATAGATAGGATTTCTTGTCGGACCACGTTGTCCGACCGGAACATCTCCCTCACCACTCTCATTATTTCCTCCCTGGAAATAATGGGTGCGGCGAGGGGGATGTTGACTAGGTTTGGTTGAGCGGCGACGACAGGCCGCTCGGGAGCCAAATCCATAGGCCCAGAATCAGCCATATTGGCGGCTGAGTCCGAGCCTACGGTAAAAGGATTTAGGGGCCGCGTGTGTGTTCACTAACCCCGGGTGTGCACCGCCTGTAAAGAACACACAGAAGAAACCAGGCGGGTTCACACAAAACGAAACGAGCGCGGATCGCGACGCGGTATGGGACGCGATGAACTAAGTCCCCGGGTAGGAACGCCCGGGGGTGAGTGAGTGCGTGTCCCTCCCCGCCGGGTATAGGCGAGGGGGGGTGTACTTAAAATTAGGTGTGCCCTAAGCTTGTATCCCTTTTGCCAGTCTTATTGTGCAAAAGGGTTCCTAACAGTCCGTGTACCGTAAACGGTATTGGCCGGAGGCCGCACGCTCAACCGATACACGGGATGGATATTAAGGAAAGGGTAGGGTTGGGAAGGTGATATACGGGAGAGACTGCGGTGTGCCTCCGCAGCCTCCGGATCCGTACCCGTCGGCTTTGCCTTGCCCTGAGGGGGCGCAGCGCGTTGCCGGTGACGCGACTCGGCTTGTTAGCACCGTTAGGTTTCCGCCGAGCCAATACCCTGAAGGGGCCAAACGTCGATAAGAAACAAATTGGGCTAAACCCTGTCCTGAAAAGGACGCGGCTTGGCCCGAAATAGGCTAACAAAATAGCAAAAGGTTGCCCCTTTGCTACCTGTGTAACCTTGACGGCAGCGAGGTCGCTGCGGACCGCACCGAGCAGGTACCCGGACGGATCAGTGGAATGTCGCAGCAGGTACTGCGACAAACAAAAGGTCCGCTCAGATCGGCTGCTCAGAGCGGAATGAATGAATCTGATTATTTGAGCCCTATAAGACTTAATATCTAATGTCTCGGGTTGATAAGCGCAGGAGAGTACCATTCATGGATTTGTGGTTCAAAGATCGGTGTTGCTACAGTTTGCGGTTGGTCTCGTCAATTATCATCAGGTGAGTGGCTTGCTCGTCTCGTCATTATTGTCTAAATAGGACTTTATAGCAGGTTAGAATTGCAACCGCAGTGCATAAAAGTTCTGACTATTACGCACTGTATAATAGTAAGATTATTAAGGGGGAAAAGATTTGATCACTCAAAGTAATAATGCCTTCGTTAATTTAACGACATCTAGCGGAACACGCACGAACTATTAATCGATTTCAACAACAAAGGATTAACCTCTTGCGTACATAGCGCTGGCCACACTGGCGCAAGCGCAATTTTTCGCGTGTCTGTCAACACGCGAAAATCGACCTACACGCACACACATAAGGCGCGTCAACACGCACACATATCGAGTTTGACAAGCTGTCAGACCGGCCCGATTGGGCCGGTCGGGGCTCGAGAGGTTAATTTTCAGTCAATATAGAAATTTCCATATTCTACAGTCAGTTGATTTCATAGTACAGTCAGGTCAGTACAATCTAATTGGAACATCGGTCTATTAATACAGTTTTATGATTGCTAGTTAAACGCTCGCATAATTTGCCTCACTCGAATTTCCGCTTTATTGTTAATGACTTACGGTTGATAATAGCTTGGATTTAATTTATATTGAACTAATATTGCGGTGACTAATAATGTGGAAGTTAAAATACGCTTTTAGTAATAGTTTACTTCTTAACAAAGGTTTTAATTAAGGAACTTTCATGGCGTCAGTTTAAAATAATCTATTTGCTGAATATAATTTTACTAATTTATTTATTTATTTATTTATTCTTTATTCAACACACACAGGAACGTTTCACTAATGTTATAAATGTGTAAGTTTGTGAAATGTTTGTAGGTAAATACAAGCTCTCTCTACGATAGATATAATATTTAGATTGAATTGTGTAATACTCGACGGTAACCATTAAACATTGAGGTATACAATGAGAATCGGCAATTAAAATAAAACTATTTTAGGGATTTCATCGCGGTTTACAACCTTCATGGTCACGTGGCTGACTAAGTTGTTAGTTGTACGAAAAGTTAATGTTACTTCCAACCATCTTCTCTATTGAAATTCGGATCATTTTTAATTTCAATAGCCACGTAAATCATCTTAGGTAGGAATCGGTGTTCTTTGGCCAGGATTTGTGGTGTGTAAATCTAAGGTAATGCTTGGAATGTTCCACTGAAGACTTCGTAGAGCGTCGGTGTTTCACTCTTTATTACGCGGGTCTCTACATTTCTTTTACAAGATTAGGATCTTTAAAACATGCATCCGTCCGATAATGACATACGCGTCGCCCGTATTCGCTCATTTACCGCCCGGTCGCCTTCAGCGAATGCAGGTGCTTCAAAATCGATTCTTACGACATGCACTTGGTGCCCCGTGGTACGTTCGCAATCGCAACCTCCACGTGGACACCAATATGCCGACCATCAGGCACTTTATGCAGTGCGCCAGCAGACGCTATTTCGACAGGGCGGTAAACCACCCGAACACGCTTATCCGTAAAGCGTCTATATATACTCCATTTGACCGCGCCAAATGGAGACGACCGCGATCAGTCCTGACCGATCCAGAGGACGAAATCACTCTAGCTTTACGCGAAAAGAACGAGCATTTAAAGCTCATACACTCCACAAGACCGCTGTACCGTCCTCGCCGTCGAGGACCTCGTCGCGTTCCCCATAACCCTGCCCTCTCGTAGCAGTTCCGGCCCGCGTGCCGAAGACTACAATCAACACGTTAAATAGGATTAGGTTAAAAACCATATTCCCCAAACGTTGATGTCTTATCCTCTCAGTGGCCGCCCTGAGCCGAGGTCGTGACCCATTAGTGGGTCGCCCTCAGCGTGGTCGCTTAAATTTAAGGGTTGCGAGCGCCTTCTGCGCTCACCCACAAGACCGGTGTTCTTGTATAAGCCGACTCTCGTCAGGCTAACAAGAGTTTAGTCAGGGAAAAAACAAAAAAAAAAAAAAAACATTTCTTTTGCGTTGCGTTTACACTAGTGACATTTCAATAATTGTATTATTTATACATATGCTAATATTTATAAAGTCGTGCCACCTTAAAAGGACATGTCCAAATCGTGTCAAAATTCTAACCAAGACAGTTTATATATATTTGGATAGAACTAAAAACTAGAATTTTACAATAAATCGTATAATTTTAAAGACCTCAGATTTTGAGAATTATGTAATTTTATTTTGTTAGTTATATAATTTATTTTTTTCTACCGCCAAGCAGCAGTGTGCATGCACTGTTGTGTTTCGGTTTGAAGGACATTGTAGCCAGTGTAACTACTGGACGCAATGAGACGTAACATATTCTTATGTCTCAGGATGACGAGTTGTTGTTACTGTTTATGGGTGCTCGTATCGTTTACCATCACGCAAACGGCATGCTCGTCTCGTCATTCAATCTATACTAATATTATAAAGCTAAAGAGTTTGTTTGTTTGGACGCGCTAATCTCAGGAACTACTGAACCGATTTTGAAAATTCTTTCACTAATAGGAAGCTACATAACTCCTGAGTGCTATAGGCTACTTTTTTATTCCGGGAAAATATTTTTGTCCCGAAAAAACTTTTTCACGCGGGCCGAGCCGCGAGCACTACTAGTGCCATATAAAAAGCGGACTTCTCCTTTGCAGAAGTCAGCTTGCTGTGACTCTTTTGATGGTAAAAATCGCTTGCGGAGGATAACCTCTGCAAGTTTTCTTCCTAATCTAAACTCTGTAATGTAATTCACTACCGAGAACTACACTTACGCAGATTGTGAAATATTGATTGTCGAGTACTTCACTACGATAAAAAATACTTTTAAGGCAATTTTGTGCAAAGAAGCCGAGCAAACAAGCCGGGTAAAATGTAAATGTGACGTCATAACCCGGCTATACGAAGCAGGTAAGCGCGTGAAGCTGCCGGATAAATATTTTGCCGGTTGTTGAATAATTCATCCGGGTGCGCTTGCGTCGTTCGACCCGGATGCAAATCGGACGTTGCATCGTGGTACTGGGGAGAGGCGGTGGCGATTGAACTGAGAGAGAGTAATAAACTTACAAGGAAATACACTTACGCCTTTTATAAGGATTAGACAGAGGCAAAAATACACCCCCTTTCGTATATTGTCGTCTTATGATGTGATAGAGGACGAGTCTATCGTCATAACGAGCTTCAACTCCAGGCTGATACTGAAGAGAATAAACAATCATATTTATACTTACTTCTGTATGTCTTGTAAAAGATGTATCCTAGTATGTATTATAATTTGTAGGCTTCTGTCCATGAATAATAGCGAATCCAGTGACATTTCACTATGGACGTCATCTTCATAAAATGCTAATGGTTAGTGATTAACAGTGCCATTGCCAGCTAGCAATATAGCTAGTAGCTCCTCTAGTTATAGAATCAGGATAGAAGTTGTTGGTGTTTAGTTACTTTACCGGTTTCTTTTTTTATATTGAGTGTTACTGAATACAAAAGTTGATTCCCACAGTGGTCTAAAAAATTTTTTTAACGCTATCGCTTATACCCTACACCATACAAAAACACATAAAGTATTTGTTTATTTACCTAGGAGACTTCTGAGCTGGAGATGTTTTGTTAAAATTACGCCGCGCAATCGTTTTGACGTATAACAATTTTCTTGGCTTTTTGAGTAGACAAAATAAGATATGGCACAGGTAGGCAAAGTTACCAACGTAGTGCTTGCCATACTGAGGTCATGAGTTCAATTCTCGGGGGAAAGAAATTGTGAAGCTCTCTGGTTAGTATCAGCCCAGAGTCTAAAGTCCAGTCAATGGAACTATACTTGCCTATACATTACTGCTATTGCTTATATGTACTTTTACCGTAATAATGCACATTTTCTATTATTTAAAATCTTTTTTTTTTCAAGGTTACTGTTGGCGCAATTTTGAAATAGGAACGTTTCAATTTTAAAGATCTATAAAAATGCCATACATTTCAAATATCGAACGTAATTTGAATAACAGGTCCGAATAAAATATTTCGTACAAAAGCACATGTCCAAAAATGGGCCTAAAATTCTAACCAAGATAGTTTATATATATTTGGATAGAACTTCTAAAAACTAGCCTTTTACAATCAATCATTTAATTTTAAAGACCTCCGATCATGAGATTTATGTAATTTTATTTTGTTTTAAAACTACAGTTAATATGAAAGTTTTTCAAAAAGTTTGTTATGAATCCTAGCATATTATGCCTCTTTAATATCCCTAACGTTTGAGCCTGGTTAGATTTTGAGGCCCAGCAGTCAGCACCCATACAAAAAGCGTACATCTCTTTTATAAGCAGTTTATTCGATTTATTATTTATTTAATTTATTTTATTTTTTAGTTTATTTTATTAATAAGCATCTTTTATTTCGATTTGGTTTTACATTTTTTGTGCTGTTGACTACAACCTTTTTTGTGAACTAAGCTTGAAGTATTTTTGAAGTACTCACGACGATGCCGACATACTCAAGTGGTGCTCGAATGTTTTGGCATTCATATTCTATTGTAAACGAAATTCTAGACTGTTTTTGCTAAATAAATGTATAGCTTGCTGGTTGCAGCTCATATTTCCAACTCCGCCCTATCTTTCTTTTTGATTAATTTCGTTGCGGGTTACAGACATATGAATGTTCCCTGAGACTCGCCGAGCTTCACCGCTCGGTGTCATAAAATGCGTGCCACTGCCGATCCTGGCTTACAGGAGTTGCAGTGGCGGGTGTGAGGGCGGGATAGTCTCTGGTTGCAGTTCGTATTGACCACATGAGTTTTATTTACGCATACACGCTTTTTATCCTCGAAAGGGTAGGCAGAGGTGCAACTGGTGCACCCATTTTTCGCGAGCCTATCGCCATATCAGGTACAAATTCCAGACTCTGGGCTGATACTGAATGGAAAACTCAATATCACTTTGCCCGACCAGAGAATCGTACCCAAGACCTCAGCATTACAGTCATACCGTAATACAACTACGCCACCAAGGCAGTCTCTTGCATTTATCTGCTACCTGTACGAATATCTAACCATCCCAACAATTTTCATCAAGTTATGTTACACTATGTTTCCCTATAAACTAAATCAAAACAGACAAACGTTAGTTCCGGAGGGACTGTCGCAGGTGCGCGCCATTTTGAATTAACAATAAATGTCAAAATTGATAATCTACCGTTAAGCGCCGCCATTTTGAAAGTGTGGGTGAGGGAATTATTTTAATTACATTAGTAGTTGCACGTCGATAATTTAAACAGAGAATGGCTTTCCTAACTTTAAGGTCGATAATATATTTAGAGTTTGTTTCATCACTTGTACATATTTTAATTTTATTGGACAGTTATCGTATTCAGAGATGATATGAAAGAAAAGGGCGTAAATGACTAGATGACGAAAGATAGAGGAGAATGGAAGAGAAAAACATGTTGCGCCGACCCGAAATAGTTTGAGCCCAGGGCAGGATGATGATTGTATTAACAGAATGGACATAGTACTCATTTAATTATCATTTGGAAGCATAGATTAGAGTGTAAATTTTGCATTTACTCAAAAGTATTAAATCAGGCCCTTCCCTTATTAAATCAGGAAGGGCCGGCAGGGGTCGACCGCACCGAACCTTCGAATGTCAGATATCTGACATTCTAAGTAGAGGCCAGGTCAGAAGTACCCTGAACCGGCGGGAGTGCATGAAAAGATTGATGAAGGTAGAGGAAGCGAAAGTAGTGTACCAGAATCGAGCAAAGTGGCGATCCATAGTCTCTGCCTACCCCTATGGTATAGAGGCGTGATACTATGTATGTATGTATGTATTAAATCAGGCCTCCAGTCACAGAGAAATGTGAGATTTTAAAATATGATTATGTAAGTCTTCGAGATTTCTTGTTTAAGTTTTAGTCCTGTTGTTTCAAAGACTTAGCAGCCTTCATGCTCACGGAGCAGACTGAGGTGTTGGTTGTCAGAAAATGTTAAACTAGCTATCTTCATGGTAAAAAATGTGAGTTGTTGAGGTGTCGATCTACGCAGAAAGAGCTCACAGTGTTGAGATTTGGCAGTTCTTCTTTTGGGTTCCGATTTGCAATTTTGTAGACAGAAAACTAAGCTAAGTTAGCATAGCTTATTTTGTACAGCTGAGATATTTCCATACTTGTGTGCAGACCTCAAACTATGTAGACTAAGCTACGTACTTCCTATGTCTAATTTTCTCAGATTGCCTAGCTGAGGTAAAATAAAGATATCGATATCGCAATACAACTACTCCGCCGAGGCAGTCAAAGAGAATAAGCAGTAGAGTTATAAAAAGACTGCCGGTGGCGTAGTTGTATTACAGTACGATTGCAAAGTTGAGATCTCTGGTTCGATCCCCGGGTCGGGCAAAGTGATATTGAGTTTTTCCATTCAGTATCAGCCCGGAGTCTGGAATTTGTGCCCGATATGGTGATAGGCTCGCCCCCTATCACATCATGGGACGGAATGTCGGCGAAAAGTGGGTGTACTATTTGCGCCTCTACCTACCCCTTCGGGGATAACAGGCGTAAGTGTATGTGTGTGTATGTCATTTGTTAATATAGTCACATTAAATAAATCGCTAATATTTATTTTTTAAGACGAAAATGTGGATTTCAAAGGTTTTTATTTGTGGTGACCGGTGGCTATTAAATTTTATGTTGCTAATGTTTTATTATAATGGCCTGTCAAGATTTTATATAGTTATTTATATTAAGTAGATCTGGTACGCAGGTATAAAATACGATACTTGTCTAGGTGAATCTCTACTGCTTGCGGTTTGCAATTCAATGCAATCAGCCCTGTATTATATACTGCCCGCTGCTGAGCACGGGCCTCCTCTACTACTGAGAGGCTTTAGGTCTTAGTCCACCACGCTGACCTAGTGCGGGTTGGCAGACTTCACATACCCTTGAGATTCTTCTGGAGAATTCTCATGTATGTAGGTTTCCTCACGATGTTTTTCCTTCACTTCAATTCATAAGCAATGCTTGCGGTTTTCCTTGAGTTTTTTACCGGAATGGCTAACCCAGTATCTGGTATGTCTGTACACTGAATTTCATGAAAATCCATTAGTTTGAACGCTTAAATCTAACAAACGTTTCCTTTTTTTTGTTGCTAGTGAATGACGAGACGAGTTTGCCGCTCGCCTGATGGTAAACGATGCGACTAAGCAAAGGTCTCAGGCTCTGTAAAGCCAAAACAAATTGTTTTATAACTAAACTACACGTGTTTTATACATTATTTTTATTGGACCATCTTGGCAGTCATTCAAATTTAACATCTGTTTTGTTTCGGTCGAATTGACTTTGAGTGTTATGAAAATACATAAATTCTGACGTAGTAATGGAGTTGTAGAATGGATGATGTTTTTTAGTTCTATTTAGACACTCCAGTACAAGAGATTTCGTTTAGGTAGTCACCACTGTATTTTATATTTACTATCAAGCAGCACTAAAACACTACTGCTCGGCAATATTACGAAGGATGTCATATGTATGAGTCCGTCTGGGTGGGTACCACCGCAATGTCTATTTCTACCGGCAAGCAGTAGTACGCATGCACTGTTGTGTTTCGATTTGAAGGACATTGTAGCCAGTATAACTACAGGACATAATGAGACTTAACTTTTGTCTCAGGATGACGAGCGCACTGGAATGCTACACAGCACTTTGTAACTCAAGGTGCTGTATGGTGTTGCTACTGTTTATAGGCGGTCGTATCGCTTACCATCAGGTGAACGGCATGCTCGTCTCGTCATTCAATACCACAAAAAAAGTTCACTTGTTTTATGGCTGAGTAAATTTAGGCTAAACCAAATATTGTCATAGTCCTACATGAAAGTTCACTTCATATTTGCAACGTATTTTACCAAATCCAGTGAATATTAAACAAAATCAGACCAAAAACTTGCTAATACTTCCCAGTTTGCTTCATATCAGTTTCTTCATGATTCACTGAAAACTTTTGCTGTGACTTGACAACTTGGCAGACAATGATATTGAATTTCTACAAAGCTGCGGCTTTTGTAACGTTTTAAATTGTGCCCTGTGAGCACTGAAAGCAATGTTTAATACTCAGAAAGTAGGTAACTTGTAGTATTATAATGCTCTTTGGTTGTAGCTGACTGACTTGATTGTCACGGTGGCGTAGTTGTATTGTATGATTGCTTGGCTTTGGGTTCGATTCCCGGGTCGGATAAAGTGATATTGGGTTTTATTCAGTATCAGCCCAGAGTCTGGAAAGAGCCCGACGTGGAGATAGGTTCGCCCTCAATCACACCATGGGACGGAAAACGCATGGCGATAAGTGAGTGCACTATTTGCGCCTCTGCCTACCCGTTCAGAAATAATAGTGTGATGTGTTATTAACATTTTATAACAGAAAAAACTTATTTAACAAAAAATTGAACCGCCTTCAAAAACGACTAAAAAAAATAAAAGCCAAAACATAATTTAGTAGTGAATAAATATACGATAGCATTACTATACTGGTAACCAATTTTGGAGTCGGTGCCTAATTAAAATCACTAGCTAAGCTAGATAGATACATTAATGAATATGCGAAAACAATGTTTAATTTTAAATATATTTATTCACTATTTCACATTATACTTATTCACTACTAATTTTTTTTTTGTTTTTAGTTTTTTAGTCGTTTTTGAAGTCGGTTCAATTTTATGTTAAAAAGGTTTTTATTTGTTGCTTTTTTGTGTTAGTAAGAAATATACCGCCTCGATGGCGTAGTTGTATTGCGCACGCGGTACGACTATCGCGCTGGTGTGTTACGCCTCTTCCTACCCCTGAAAACGTAAAAGGCGTGGTGTACAAGGCCAAAACACTAAAGAATAAATTACTTCATAATATTTGCGAAAAAAAACGATGTGTGGGCCCATAAAATTTGAGGGTTGCCCTTGATTTCTCCAAGATCCAATCATCAGATCCTGACTTGGTGACTATGGGACCACTTCAAAAGTATTTCCTTTCGAACAAGAAAATAATTTTGAAAATCGGTCCGGAATTGGCGGAGTAATCGCGTAACAAACACTCAAAAAAACATACCGTCGAATTGAAGCCTCCTCCTTTGTTTGAAGTCGGTTAAAAATTTATTAAATCTACTTTATATACGACATAGATATACGATAAAAGGCTTGTGTGTGTGTGTGGTTGTAGCTCTCATATTACGAGACGTGCGGTAAGTCCTGTCGCCATTTCTATTTCTGCCCCCAGGAAAAGTGCAAGCAATTTTGTATTCCAGTGTGAAGAACATTATAGTCAGTGTATTCTAGAAATATAATTTAATTTGTTTCATCTCGAGGTCAGGAGCATTATGAAGTGCGCCATAGAGTTTTGAAATTCAACGTTAAATGCTTTTGTTCCTGTTAACATCAGTTCACACCATCGGTAATTAAAAATGAAACGCACTATGTCTGGTTGGTATTGTTACAATATATTGGCATCATGCACTGTGCACTGTCTATTAATATGCTAAGCAACACAACTCCTTTTCCCTACAATTATCCACTCAAGTTTGAATAAGGAACGCGCGCTGGCAACAAACTCTTGTCTATTGTCTTTGGACACTTAGTTGTCAATTTTATTTGACACTTGCCATCCGCCTGCCGTCTCATCACCACCATTGAAGATCGGAAGAACCGGGATCCCGGGGAGCTCCAGGAACAGGCAGGTCACCGCGCCGCAGTAAGTCCCTTATTTTGTTCCCGTATCCTTTATCAGTTGTTTTAGCATACTACCTATAATAGAACACTACCAGTGCACGAAAAAAATAAGCCTATATATATCTACAGTCCGTTAAAATTTTCAAATTGTGGTATTTTTAACTACCATAATTTTTTGGTCCTTCGAGCCGGATATATTGCATTGAGCAAGATATCAAACGCATATTTGCCCCGATTTTACAATCCCGCTAAATTACGTATGTGAATTTTGTGCTGGTCAGAAAATAAAATCTGTCAAGTTTTCGTACGCTTCTATAGTGTTTTTAAAACTTTAATTTTCCGCTTTGACAGACTTATTTTGTTGTATTTATTATTAAAATAAATAATCATCGCAAGATCAGTGCAAAAATATTGGTTTTTACGTAGTTACATTTTTTTTTCCGTAAGTCGAGGGTAGATTTGTGTAAGTGTGAATAGTGTCTGTAGTGTTCGAATAATTAAAATTCAACTGTTTTAAAGTGACTACAGTGTTTTAACACGGATTGTACCGCTTAAGGTTGGTAAAATAAATATTATAATATATTGTTTAACTTGTGGAGGTCATTTGAGTAGGTTTCTATAATGGCTAAAAAACAGTCGGAAACTATCTCTCAAAATTTTCAAGATGCCATTGACATTGAAAATAATCAGCTTAGGGTGTATCAGGCCAAGAGAGATGCACTTTTTCAACGTATGCAGTACATATACGACAAGTCAAATGATTTAAATGATCAAGGTAAATGCAAACTTTTTGTGTCAACAGCGTCTGGTATAGATAACTTGCGCAAAGAGTTTGAAACTATATTAGATGATTATAACTTGCTTTTTTTAAAGTTAAATCCAACCGCTACCATTAGTTACCAGTCATTTATTTCCTTTGATGAGTTGTACTGCCATGTAAAACAAGTTTTGTCGGAATTAACCGACCAAAACAAACCATGTAATGAAAATAGTGCACAACCTCAGCGCTCTAAAAAATACCTCCCTCCAATTGATTTGGTTTCTTTCTCAGGGGATGTTCGTACCTGGCCTATATTTTACCAACAATTTAAATCTGTGGTTCACGATAATGTAGATTTGTCAGACGGGGACAAAGTTCAATATTTAGTGGGCAAGTTGTCAGGCCCCGCTTTAACAGTTTGTTCCGGATTGGCACCTACCGAAGAAAATTATTTAATTATTTGGAATGCTTTAGTTGATAAATATGATGATCCGCGGTCTTTAGGTAATTCTTACCTGAACCAAATATTAAATTTTAAACAAATAAATAATAACAGTGGAACTAATTTAGAGTCATTTTTAATAAATTTTGATTCAGCGGTTCAGGCATTTAAACAATTAAAATTAAATGACTTGTCTGATTTCATATTTTTACATCTTGCTTTAGAAAAATTAGATTCCAATACTGTTCATTTGTTTGACATTATGCACCGCAAAGACAAAATACCTTCTTATAATGATCTTGTGACATTTGTGAAGGAGCAAAGTAAATCTTTGTCACGTTCAATTGGAAAGCCTGCTGTCACCTCAAAGGTTACTACACACAATAAAAAGAATACACTGCCGCAGGTTAAATATACAAAATCTTTTGTCAATACTGATACGGGGTGTAGTTCTGGTGACAAGTTGAGGTGTGATACAACTACTTATAATACAAATAAATGTACTTTATGCAACAGCAGCCATGAACATCTTTATAAGTGCCCTTCTTTTATAAAATTAACTCCGCTCCAAAGGTTTAATTTTGTTAAAGCAAATTCATTTTGTATCAACTGTTTAAGCATTAAACACAAAGTTTCTGTATGCAATTCTAAAGGTAGGTGTTCAAGTTGTTCTGGCAAACATCATTCATTATTGCATTTTAAGCAACCCGCAAAATCAAAAAAATCTAATGATGTGGTCGCTCAAGACACATCTCGCTCCGCTCACACTGAGGTTCTCAATCCCGCTACTGCGAGTGGCTCTATGCATTGTTTAAAGACGCCCGAGTCACAACATATCGCATCCGCTACTCTCAACTCTGCGTGCAGTACGCACCATGTTGATTCACCGCATTTAAATAAGAGCAACCCATCAGTGTGCACTATGTCGTGTGATAGTGTTGATCGTTTATATAAAACTACTTTATTAGGTACCGCTAAAGTTAAATATGTAGATAAATATAATCACACTCATTATTTGAGATGTTTAGTGGATGCTGGCTCTCAAAGTGATTATATTACTGCTGATTGTTGTATGCGCTTAGCGCTGAATGTACACAATCAAACTCGCTTTTCTGAGGTCCAAGGTATAGGAGGGATGAAACAAAAAATTTTAGGTGTTACCAATATTTCAATTACATCTCGCTTCGACAATGGGTATGTGTATAATGTCGAACCTTTGGTTGTGAACGAAATAACGTCACAACTCCCGGACGCTCGCGTTAATCTCGGGTCTTTAAAACATCTTGATAAGCTGCCCCTAGCTGATGACTCTTTCTTTGAACCTGGCCCGATTGATATGTTGTTGGGTGTAAATATTTATTGCAAAATTTTGTTATTCGACAAAGTTGTTGGAGACCCCTCTGCCTTTGAGACTTCTTTAGGATATTTGATCATGGGTGACGCGCCCATTGTATCCCCTCCCGCTTCCCGCAACTTTTGTGCTTTTACTAAGGAACCTCTTAATAACTTGGTTGAGAGGTTCTGGTCTACAGAGGAGCTGCCTTCTCGAAGGTTTTTGAGTCCTGATGATCAAGCGTGCGAGCAAATTTACACCTCCACTACCAAACGCCTTCGGGACGGTAGCTACTCAGTTAGTCTCCCATTTAGGGAGGACCCGCGAAAGTTAGGAAATTCTTACATCACCGCTAAAAGGAGGTTTTTACTTCTCGAACGACGGTTCACGAAGTCACCTGACCTTCGTGAACAATATAATGCTATTATTAGCGATTATTTGCAAAGGGGTATTATGTCGCGCGTCCCTCAGGAGGAATACCATTTCCCTGGTTATATTATACCGCACCATCCTGTGATACGTAAGGATAAACCTACGACACAGGTTCGTATTGTCCTCGATGCCAGTGCTGATACAGATTCAGGGCTGTCGCTCAACGACATTCTCTATACAGGGGACAATTTACAAGCTGATATCTTTGACATTCTTCTGAATGTTCGTATATTTCGTATTGCGTTTTCGGCCGATGTAAGGCAAATGTATTTGTGTATTTCCATGCACCCTCCGCACCGCAGGTATCAGCGTGTTTTGTATCGTTTTGCCCCAGACGACCCAATCGAAATGTTTCATTTTAACCGTATCGCCTTTGGCCTGCGTTCTTCGCCATACTTAGCCATACGCACTTTGCGTCAACTTGCTGGTGATGAGCGCAGGAATTTCCCAGCTGCGGCTGCCATCGTCGAGAGGGATGTGTACATGGACGACCTGGCCTCATCTGCTTCATCCTTAGATGAAGCTGTATTGATGGCTCAGGATTTGATACATCTCTTCAAGGCTGGTGGGTTCGATTTAGTGAAATGGACTAGCAACTCTTCAGAGTTGCTACGACACATTCCTGCGTCTCACCGCCTTTCGGAGTCCATATCTTTCGACGATGACAGTGCGCTTAAGATTTTGGGTCTTCGGTGGCTTCCCGCATCTGATAATTTTGTTTTCGCAACCGCTGTTCCACCGACACATTGCACTAAGCGTATAATTCTTTCAGTAACCGCACGTTTGTATGATGTTTTAGGATTGGTGGGACCGGTCATTCTTTTCGCTAAGTTGTTAATAAAAGAGTTATGGCTGCAAAAAATTGATTGGGATGAAGTACCATCCTCACGCATAGTTAACATTTGGAAAAAATATTTATCCGAGTTGCCTTTGATTTCTAGCCTTAAATTTCCGCGTTATATGGGTATTGAAGATGGCTCAGAGATATCGCTGGTTGCATTTTCTGATGCAAGTCAGCAAGCGTATGGTTGCGTAATTTACCTACATGTCGTTAACGGCGATCAACCTCCGCTCGTCTCGCTCGTGTGTTCGAAGTCTCGAGTCGCACCTGTAAAACCTACAATAACGTTGGCTAGGCTTGAACTCAACGGTTTGGTGTTACTTGCGAAATTAGTGCGCGCCGTTTATATTAGCTTATCGAAAAGATGTACTATACAAAACGTATCCGCATTTTCTGATTCAGAAGTGGCGCTCTGTTGGGTTAGCTCTTCGCCACACCGGTTTGGCACATATGTAGCCAATAGAATCTCGGAAGTGCAGACTACTATGCCTTCTTGGGAGTTTTATCATGTGCCTGGGTCTCAAAATCCTGCTGACTTTATTTCCCGCGGTATGTTACCCTCGCAACTTTCTGGTAACCAATTGTGGTTTCAGGGCCCTCCATGGTTGTGTTTGCCACGCCAAGAGTGGCCAATTCAAAAATTTTCTTCAATATTATCAAATTTACCAGAAGAAAAAACAGTCTCGCATGTTGCCACGAAGTCAGAGGAACATTTTTTAATAACTCTTGGTTCTAAATTCTCTTGCTGGAACAGGTTTTTGAGATCCACGGCATATGTTTTAAGGTTTTTGAAACTTATTCCGCGCTCTAGTGTCATAACGGCTGAGGATCTTGACGCCGCAGAGTTGAGGGTGGTGCAAGCGATACAACATACTTATTTTGTTGATGACTTGCACAGTATACAGAATAACAAAGTTTGTTCTTCCGCACTTCGGAAATTATTTCCATTTGTTTCTGGGGGTATTCTTCGGGTAGGTGGTCGCTTGTCGCAATCCTCCCTGGAATACTCACAGAAGCATCCCGCATTGCTGCCTAAAAGCGGACACATTGTAGAAATGCTAGTTGATTGGTACCACAGTAATAACGCACATGCTGGACCTCAACTACTAATGTCTATTTTACGTCATAAGTTTTGGATTTTATCCGCTAGACGTCTGATTCGCAAACGTATTTACAGATGTCGTAACTGTTTCCGCACGAATCCAAAACCCACTTTTCCCGCTATGTCAGATTTACCGAAGTGTCGTTTAGAGGAATGTAAGGCTTTCACACATACCGGCGTCGATTACGCGGGCCCTCTGTATATAACGTTAGCTAGGAAACGAGGTGTGCGCAGTCAGAAAGCATACTTGTGCATTTTTATATGCCTTGTGACAAAAGCTGTTCACATCGAACTATCCTCTGATTTAAGCTCCGCTTCTTTTCTAGATGCGCTTAAAAGATTTCTATCTAGACGTGGCCCTTGTAAGTTTATTTATAGCGACAACGGTACGAATTTTATTGCATCCAAGGCCTACTTGAATGACCTTCACAAGTTTTTAACATCTGACGATTATTATAAGGTTTTTTGCGATGAACTTTCTAAGCATCGAATAACCTGGCGTACGAATCCTCCCACTGCTAGTCATTTTGGTGGTATTTGGGAATCAAACATTAAATGTGTAAAGTCTTTGTTATTCCGCATAATTGGTAAGCAAATATTAACTTATGAAGAGATGTTCACAGTTCTCACCCAAATCGAGGCTGTGTTAAATAGTCGTCCATTGTATTGTTTAAGCTCTGATCCATCAGAGCCTTCCGCATTAACTCCGTCTCACTTTCTTACTACTACGCCACTGGCGTTCTTGCCCGCACCTGATTTAACTGGGAGCCATACCAGACTTACCACACGCTTCTCTCTAATGGACTCGCTTGTCCAGTCGTTCTGGAAACGTTTCCGTGCTGAATACCTGCACACCTTACAAACTCGTGAAAAATGGAATACTCCCAGTAGTCCAATGCGGGAAGGAACTGTTGTTCTACTAAATGTCGATAACGCTCCGCCTCTCCAGTGGCCTTTAGGCATTATTACCAAGTTGTACCCTGGCAAAGATGGTGTAATTCGCGTAGTTCAAGTAAAAACTAAAACTGGTATTTATGATCGTCCTGTTGTACGGCTTTGTCCTTTGCCTATACAGTAGAGAGATAGTGTAAGATGCATTTAGTTGTAGTAAATTAAGCTATTATAATGAATTTTTGATAGTAAGTACAATGTTTTTAACTCTATTGTCATTATACCGCACAAACATTCACATACCTACGAGTTTTGTTTTGTCGGCGCCTTAATGTATATGCGTTTGATTTCCTTTTAATTTTTTTTTTTGAAGGGAACCTTCAAACCCCGGGGGAAATGGTTGGTATTGTTACAATATATTGGCATCATGCACTGTGCACTGTCTATTAATATGCTAAGCAACACAACTCCTTTTCCCTACAATTATCCACTCAAGTTTGAATAAGGAACGCGCGCTGGCAACAAACTCTTGTCTATTGTCTTTGGACACTTAGTTGTCAATTTTATTTGACACTTGCCATCCGCCTGCCGTCTCATCACCACCATTGAAGATCGGAAGAACCGGGATCCCGGGGAGCTCCAGGAACAGGCAGGTCACCGCGCCGCAGTAAGTCCCTTATTTTGTTCCCGTATCCTTTATCAGTTGTTTTAGCATACTACCTATAATAGAACACTACCAGTGCACGAAAAAAATAAGCCTATATATATCTACAGTCCGTTAAAATTTTCAAATTGTGGTATTTTTAACTACCAATGTCTGTAAAGGGAAAATGAACAACTAAACCTAAAATTCATGTACCACTGTCGAAAGATAAAAGAGGTTTAGTGCTATTTCGTCACGCACGACTCGCGTCATGTCGAACATTTAGATCTGCCAGAAAAAGATTTTAGGGTGCTGTCACATGTAGAGCCACAAGATATGGATAGTACTGATGAAGGATAAAAGCGATCGAATACGTGCACTATCTTTTATAGGTAACTAGCCTTTGTGCGCAGCTTATCAGCTTGAAAGAGTTTTTCCGGAATAAAAGTTCTGCTACATGTTTTCCCGAGATAAAAAGGAAGCGACGAGGAGTTTTACGCGTGAAACAGTTTTCCGGGATATATCCTTCCTTGGTAATGATTTACCCCGGAAAATTATATACTTCACCCGGGCAAAGCAAAGCAAAATCTAGTTATCAATAATTTCCAAAATAATCGAGCAGCTTTTTATAGCTCCTACTTTACCAGTACCCTAAAAATAAACTACGAAGCTATTTGAACAAAGCGCACAGTGAGTCGTTGTGAGATGTACAATGCACAAAGCAAGCCGTTCCGCGGGACTTAACTAGCGTGCCACTATCATGGCGGATTAAATCTGTTCACTTTGTTTGAATTAAATGGAGTATTTAATTATTTTTGAAGCATAATAATGACACAGACTACACTTGTTAGCCTGCAACTATGCTATTATAATGTTTATATTGCAAATAAATTATTATAAACTGAACTGCCTCGGTGGCGTGATTGCATTGCGTGAGCAATATCATTGCTCTGAGGTTCCGGGTTCGAATCCCGGCCAAAGTATATTGGATTTTTCTACTCAGTCAGTCTGGAGCCTATAATGTGCCCGATATGGCCTTGTCCCCCATCACGTCATGAGACGGAATACACTTAATGAAAAAAATATAGTAGGTATTCGTAGTGATCCTCTGTAGTAAGTACTAAGTTTTTTTTATGGCATCGAATGACGGGACGAACATGCCGTTCACCTGATGGTAAGCGATACGACTACCCATAAACAGTAGGAACACCATCCAGCACCTTGAGTTACAAAGTACTGTGTGGCATTCCACTGCGCTCGTTATCCTGAGACATAAGATGTTAAGTCTCATTATGTCCTGTAGTTACGGGGCTTCTGAGCCACGAGCAACGAGCAACAGGAAAAGGACCGCAACAGCGGTACGCGCAGGGGCGGTTGCGGACGACAACTTAGACGTGAGTCGGAGGAAGCCCGCAGCCGTCCCTAATGCGCCGAAGACGGCCTTTTAAAAAAAAAAAAAAAAAAGTTACACTGGCTACAATGCCCTTCAAACCGAAACACAACAGTGCATGCACACTGCTGCTTGGCGGTAGAAATAAACATTGCGGTGGTACCCACCCAGACGGAGTCTAACATATGAGAGTCCTACCACCAGTGAATATCATAAATATAAATAATAATAAAGCAATCCTGATTTTTTTAAGTTACGTTGATAGCAGCGTATGAGACATCTATGAGCTCTTTTTGAAATTATTGCTGTAAAGTGAATGAAAATATTGTGAAGTGTGTTGCTGTAAAGTGAATGAAATTTTGGATGAATTTTTAAAGTCATCTCGCGATAGTTTGCTGTAATTAATTTAAATTCTGACAGCCTTGACGTCAATAAGATATTTTAATATAAATGTAATATACTTAACTGAAGTAGGTCCAAGGTATATACGAACAGTCAGCCATATAGGTATTAGGTACCTTAACAAAATCAAAACTTCAAATCGCCTCTACACTTGTGTATTCTTGGCAATTTTCGTTTTCTCTTCACAAAAATAAAATAAAGGTACATATACATATATATACATATACACTCACGCCTGTTATCCCCCAAGGGGTAGGCGGAGGCGCAACTAGTGCACCCACTTTTCGCCATTATTCCGTTCCATGATGTGATAGGGTTAGGGGGCGAGCCTATCGCCATATCGGGCAGCAAATTCCAGACTCCGAGCTGATACTGAATAGAAAAACTCAATATCACTTTGCCCGACCCGGGGATCGAACCCGAGACCTTAGCTTTGCAGTCGTACTGTAATACAACTACGCCACCGAGGCAGTCGTAAAATAAAGGTAATTTACTTTAATTCACACAAAGAAAAAAAATATTACAATTGAACTTAACGTGTAAAGGTGATTTAAAATTAAGAATTTGTTCAGCTACTTATGAGACTGACTGTACATATTTAAAAAAAAAAATTACCTTAATTTATTTTGAAAACATTTCATACCTGTGAACAATAGACATTAAAAATATATTAGTTAAAACATTGTCTAGACGCTAGAAAATAAAAAATTTGAATACTACTAATACTATACTAGGTGCTGGATTTCTTGTATGTGTTTGAGTAACTTGTACAACATTAATAACTTCGCAGGAAAACTAACATTATAAGCTAAATACTATTTATCACATAAACGTATAATGCGACTAAATACAAAAGTCACAATTTTGCTCCCAAATAAATTGTAATAAAATTTATACTATCTATATTAGCTGTGTAATACGATAACTGTCAAATAAGTTTACTTGAACAGGAATGGAACTTTTGAAACATGCCCCATCCAATGTACGGGAAAGTATGCCTTACCACTCATACTTTAGAATTCAATCTTCAGTAAGCGTAGAATGTAGCAAAAACGCAACTCGTGTCAGATTTTTTGCCTTTTTTATAAGTACTTGTAACTAATTGTACTTGTTTGTAATGTTATTTTTTACTTCTAAATGTTTGTAAGTACATATGCATGTCTGTCCGTGACAAATAAATTACTTTTATTTCTGTCTTTCTCTCTTTCGAAAGTCGATTTCGTTTAATTTTGATGTTTGTGATTGGTCGAGAGATCAATACGTCAGTCACGTGTTAGTCTCTCAATCGATCACAATAAAACGAAACGGAGATGTCTCGTGTTTTTTGCCACAAATTAAGCCCACTAGATAACATTTATACTATAAGCAAACGTGTCGCTTAAAATCAAGCGGGTTGGTCGTTTCATCATTCAATTGTATGCAAAGAGGTGAATATGGATTCGCTAATATTTATAAGCAAATTTTTTATCATACGGACTTTTGATTCGTTCAAGTATAGAAAAATATTGCAGTAGTTTGCAAACTTTTTGCTATAATTAAAAATATTTAAATATTGTTCGCTACGCTTTGTAGAATAAAAATAAAACTAACCCTTTGTAAAATAAATGCATCTAAAACTGCATAAAAATGTCGCACACAAGGAATTTTGTTCCATTTTGGCGCTTTATACTTTCTGCCCTCGTATTTCGAGTTAACAAATTGTGTTTCCCGCACGCATGTAAATATTTTAGTAACTGGCTAAAAGCTGCAGGCAATAGAACTAGCTGGAAATAGTAGTTCTGCAGATTAAAGAGTGGAGTCCTTTGATAATGTTTAAAAATAGCTGGAAAAATTATCCTTTTTGTAGCTGGCTGTCAAGTTATAATTTGAATTTAGAATGTAATAAAACAATAGGCAGCCCTCTAAGAATGTCTCCAAAAATGCAACATTTATTCGATGTCATTTTATTTTGATGTTTGTCCTTGATTGAGAGATCAATACATCAATCACGTGTTAGTCTCAACCAATCCCAATAAAACGAAACCGAGTCGTGTCGTATTTTTTTGCAACATTCAAACACATATTTGCATCCACAGTGACCCACGTATGTCTACAAAGTATAAACGCTGCCATAGTGGCCTTTATAAATGTGTCACGTTCTGGGATGAACTTGTGTCTTAGACCATCTATAAAGGAGGCGCCGTGTATTCATTTCGCCAACGAAAAATTCTGCCACTTTCAAAGTACTACTAAACAGAAAGTGCATCACTTACTATACCGTTTTGTGTCACATCACAACAGTTTTAAATGTGTGCATGTACTCATTGTCAGAAAGGAAAGTTAATATAAGCCGCGTCCTTCGTATATTGTCCAACGCCTGTGTACGTCCAATTTCGAAGAGCATAATAATTATGCGTGTCTGAGCGTGAGAAAATCATAAGCCACACAGCACTTGGTAACTCAATGTGCCGTAATAAATAAATAAATGATGTTGCTACTGTTTATGGGTGGTCGTATCGCTAGAGCGAACGGCATGCTTGTCTCGTCATCCAATGCCATAAAAAAAATACTATGTAGTAATTTTGCAGAGTCCGAACAAAATATCTTTTACTAATTTTGTTGAATCAACTACCAGTTCCCTATTGATTGTATCTCACAGATTATGAAAAATATACTAATTTAATTTATACTTTTGTCGAATGTGGAAACGGAGAGCGTCCACACAACGACTTGACTCGTCAAGCCCCGCGACAGACACCGGTGTCCATATATATAAGGTTTTCTCATACATTTATATATATAAGCGGGGCTTGAAGGGTTAATAAAACTTATATATCATTTCACATTCAAAATTCAGTGATAAAACTTAGATTGTACGGTCGTGTGAGTCTATATACGTTTAAATGTAGCTCGTTCCCCGAGGGAGTCAAACTCTCGTCATTATGAGAAAATTCACAAACTTTGTAATGAAATGCGTTTTTGATTCAGTCGTATTAAATATGAATGGAATTGCTACCTGCTTTCATACTTTTTGAAGAGGTTTTTTGCGTATTTGAGTAACTGATGAGTAAGTGAAGAAACAAAAAATTAGGGAAAACAGTTTATTTATGATTTATAGTACAATAGAATACAAACAAATATGTGAAATTAGAATTAGAGGGGGCAAAAAAATCGTAAAATAAAACATTCTACAAACTGCAACTTTTAACATATTTAACTAGTGCCTAGGAGGAATTGCGTGTGAAATTATGTTTTTTCTTGTCCTGCGCATTGGGGTGGTGAATTTTGGGTCCACCCCGAACAGCACGAATTCACGCCACGCCACTGATCTGGACCACACTCCGCTTAAGATCATGTGCAATGTCTATTTCTACCGCCTAGTAGCAGTGTGCATGCACTGTAGTATTTTGGTTTGGAGGACATTGTAGCCAATGTAACTACAGGACATAATGAGACTTAACAACGTATGTCTGAGGATGATGAGCGCAGTGGAATGCCACAGAGTACTTTGTGACTTAAGGTGCTGGATGGTGTTACTACTGTTTGGGTGGTCGTATCGCTTACCGCCAGGTGAACGACATGCTCGTCTCGTCATTCGATGCAATAAAAAAAATGTGCAATGTCACTACATTGTCTACATCTAAAAGTGCTTTTTATAAGGTCACGGGAAAGGGAACCCACTGCACATTTTTTTTATTGCATCGAATAACGAGACGAGCATACATACATACCACACGTAGGTCCAGACAGTACCAAAACTCCTAATATTCAAAGACCAACATAATCTCAATTATCTCCGCCAAAATAAATTATACCCAGTTACCATGTGTTCTAAACCGCTCATTTGCAAGGGTCTCATAAGTTACGATTGTGTTACCCTTGGGATCTTCTCGATGAACCGAGTAGAACGAAACTTGAACGAACTTAAGTATTACTTGAGTGAACTTATAAAGTTAAGCTATTGTAAATGTAAGTGAAGATGAGAAGAGATTGATGACTGAAATGGTTGATGATTGGTTAATGTTGGTGGTTTCCGTGGCTATACAAAAATGATCAATATAATACTAAATAATAATACAAAAATGATGGTGCCTTGGGCTAATACCGAATTACGGGGTAATCCCGTTGTTTAAAATGTACTGTTAAATTGTAACTCAAATGACACTGGCAAACAATTGTGGTGCATTTAAAATTAGCACTTGTGGCTGTGTTGTCCATATTAGCAAGTGTCGGGTTAAGCAGTAATATTGAAGCAACGGGATTACCCCATGATCCGATATTACCCCAAAGCAACTGAAGCATTGTTTTTTATTGCTTTTGAATGACGAGACGAGCATGCGACTCGTCTGATGGTAAACGATACGACCACCGACGCCGACGATCCACAAACAAAAGCAACGCCGCACGTAACTTTGAATTACAAAGTACTGTGTGGCACTCCACTGCGCTCGTCTTCCTGAGACATTAGATGTTAAGTCTCATAATGCCCAGTAATTAAGCTGGCCAGAATGTCCTTCAAACCGGAACACAATAGTTATACATCCTCTTAAGATCTGCAGCTTAGAGCCTGACATAAGTTAAGACTTCCATTTACCTCGTATTCTGAATGTATAACAAGCTATAAATAAAACATATACAAAAGTAATTAGAAGATTTTACTGGTGGTAGATATCTCATATGTAAGAGTCCGTCTGGGTGGGTACCACCGCAATGTCTATTTCTACCGCCAAGCAGTAGTGTTGTGTTTCGGTTTGAAAGACGTTGTAGCCAGTGTAACTACTGAACATAATGAGACTTCACATCTTATGTCTCAGGATGACGAGCGCAGTGGAATGCCACACAGTATTTTGTAACTCAAGGTGCTGTATGGTATGATTACTGTTTATGGGCGGTCGCATCGCTTACCACCAGGCGAACGGCATGCACGTCTCGTCATTCAAAGCCATAAAAAGAAAAACAATACACAGCTAATAGAAAATATTAAGCATGGCGGAAAAACATGCATGCGAATATTTCTGATTATACTGTGCAGTCAGTAAAAGATATCGCAAAATAAAAAGCAAACTGAAAACAAAGTGAAAAATGAAGTGACCCCAATACAGATAAACTAAAGGATATCCGATACGAATAAAAATAAATGTCCGTGCCACACATACAAACAAAACACAACTCTATATTTTAACACAAGAGCATATTTTCGCACATCGCCTTCACGATACACACGGGCAAAAAATATGGCGGATGTTCGAATGCAATAATAGATTTGATTATTCAATAAATTTACGGTTTAGTGAATAAAATTGGTTTGAGAAGGCTGATTGGGAAATAAAACGGGTCAGCGGGTTGCTTCGGGGCAATTTATATTTAATATGAATACGCGACGTCGCGGTGGTTGCGTAAACGAAAGGATTAAAGGTGATATTTTTTCTTTGATGTTTATATTTATATTTATTGACTGCCTCGGTGGCGTAGTGGTATTATGGTACGACTGCAATGCTGAGGTCTCGGGTTGGATCTCCGGGTCGGGCAAAGTAATATTGAGTTTTTCTATTCAGTATCAGCTCGGAGTCTGGAATTTGTGCCCGATATGACGATAGGCCCGCTTCCTATCACATTATGGGACGGAATAATGGTGAAAAGTGCGTGCACTAGTTGCGCCTCTGCCTACCCCTTCGGGGATAAAAGGCGTGAGCTAAATTTTGCCCGACGAGAAAGATATTTTTTCTATGGCATGTTATGGTATTTACATTTTACATGAGGTAAGCATACCAGTTAGGTAGCTAGGTTCATTCTATGAGAATCTGACTGAGTAGGTACTATTTTAATCTCTGTTTCTGCTGCAAAGCGGTCTTTATGCTAGTACTGTTGTTCCCGAACATCATACCTAATTTGGATAAACGTCTCAAAACACGTTAGTTGCATTTTATGGATAGTCGCTTTTGATAGGTCCATGTGATATCTTTAGAGGACACCTATGTTCAGCATTAGACTCCATTTGGCTTGTGGCGGCATAATTAACAACACCGCCACCTATCAACATTGGCTGGGAACTAACTAAATAAGTTGTCAGCAAGATGACCCGACACTCATACATCGGACATCGACAAGTGGTATCGACGATCAAGAAATAACGCACAGTAATACTACTAGATGGCACCACACGATCCTGAATCGCACTTGCAATATTTGAGCGATGCAAAGTATATATACAACCTCCAAGTGAGAACCATTGGAGGGGCCGCGGCCGGTCAGGCGCAACATCTGCCTGACTGGAAATTTCCATAGAGGAATGCAACCATATGTTCCTCTACTGCGGCAACATCCTTTCGCCGCCAAAGCTGATTATGATGATTAATGATGAAAGTCAGTTTCATTATTGACACTTTTAGACTTAACGTCTGATGCCTAACTAACGTCTGGAGCGCGAAGCAGTGCTTATAAATTGAATTAATGTTGCTACTGTTTATAGTCCTAATAAATCGCTAAAACTCGAATAAATTTCTAAACTAGGTAATTTAGTGGAAGCCCTATAGATAACTTCTGCGCGGTGCATTATGATAGAAAAAGAGGTTTATTATACATCATCATCATCAGCTATATGACGTCCACTGCTGAACATAGGCCTCCCCCAAAGATTTCCAGATGGACCTGTCAAAAGCGGCCTGCATCCAGCGCGTTCCTGCGGCCTTCACCAAGTCTTTGGTCCACCTTGCAGGTGGACGGCCGATGCTGCGCTTGCCAGTACGTAGTCACCACTCGAGAACTTTTTTGACTCATCTGCCGTTTATTATACATCTGGCAAATATTCATTATTTAGACGTAGTGTAGTAGAGTAGAATAGCAGACCTGTATTGCAACAGAAAGTCGTTTGTGAGGTAGGTACTGAGGCAAATTTTTCATGGAATTTATATTATAGATAATGTTGCACCATAATTTCGATTGGTGGTTGCCAGAGCGTATTTTATTAGCTCGCAGTTAAAACTAGATTATTCTCTTTTGAATTAGACACAAATAAGGAAATACAACAACATCCTGCTATTAAACAAAAAGTTGGGCCAAACGCTCGCCGAACGCGACAACCGTGTGTACAAAACATAAAACTGGAACCTCGTCCATTCATATTAAGGCACGATAAGTCCGCAAAGAAAGGCTCAAAGGGTTAAGGCTCCTAAAAACTTGAGAATTGTTGCGTCCGTGTGTACTTTATTTTAGGATTACGACGTCTTAAACTTACTCCTTTTGAATAATTTAATGAAAGGTCAAGTTTGGATCGGTGTCCTTAAATTTTATTGGTTAGAAAAATGTAACAGGTCTCTAGTATGAGAATTAGTCGGGCTATACTACGGCATTCTTGCAAGCAGAATATAAGCTATAGTATTGTAACCTTGTAGCCAGTGTAATCTTAAACAAGAAAAGATGCATTTTTTATTTATTTATATTTTTATATAGCTTTTGCCCACGGCTTCGCCCGCGTTAATAAGTTTTTCCGGGCTAAAAGTACATTAAAACCTTCCCGTTGAATCACTCTATCCAACACATTTATTTGGATAAAGATTAATATTATGACGTTGATACAACTCTTAACAAATAATGCATTAATTTCGACCAAATTTGATTACCATAAAAACGGTTGTAGTGAGTTAATCTTAAAAGATAGACATATACTGTCGCGGACATTTTTTTAGATCATTTCAAGAGGAATAATTCTTTGATACATATATTTTTGGTATCTTGAACCGTTTTCGCAGCGCACGCAATGGAAGCCCTCAAGGATGAATAATTTTCCCCGTTTTTTTTCACATTTTCCATTATTTCTTCGCTCCTAATAGTTGCAGCGTGATGTTATATAGCCTAAAGCCTTCCTCGATAAATGGTCTATTCAACACAAAAAGAATTTTTCAATTCGAACCAGTAGTTCCTGAGAGTGGCGCGTTAAAACAAACAAACAAACAAACAAACTCTTCAGCTTTATAATATTAGTATAGATGATGACGGCAGTGTTACTACTGGATATAATGAGACTTAAAATCTTATGTCTCAGGATGACGAGCGCAGTGGAATGCAACACAGTACTTTGTAACTCAAGGTTCTGGATGGTGTTGCTACTGTTTATGGGTGGTCGTGTCGCTTACCATCAAGCGAATGGCATGCTCGTCTCGTCATCAATGCTATAAAAAAAATAGCTCACAGTACCTAATGATAAGCGGAGCCCTTCTCCGCTTAGAGTGAGAGTTAGATCTTCTAGATAGAGTGTCGACTAAAGAGTGACGAATATCCCTCACCGATCGACAGAATTATGCCGGTCTATTTGAAAAGATCCTACAAATAAAGTTCCCATAGTTTTAAAAATCTTCATGTGAAAAAATTTTGTTACGATGAAAAATATTTTACAAATAAAGAAACCATTTGTGTGGTAAACAATATTTATAGTTCCTTTGAGTTAGAAAAAAAATATGACATTGTTATAGTTAGGTTACCTTGATACGTGGGTACTGATATGTTACTCACTGCTATGAGCGTATATATCAGCCCCCTCCCCTCCTCCAGCTTACAAGAAACCGTTACGCCACTGACCGCTGATATTTTGGGGATCAAAACCCCCCCTTAGCTTCTAAAATACGGTGTCATGCAACGCAAGAACCCATGACACAAAAAAATTTATATCGTAGGACCCCCCCACCTTTTAAAAGCTATAGCGACGCCCATAGTCACTGTAAATAGTTTTAAGAAATAGCAAGAAAGTCTTAATTTGAAATACTGAGCAACTGACTGCCTCGGTGGCGTAGTTGTATTACGGTACAACTGCGGTGTTGATGTCTCGGGTTCGATTCCCGGGTCGGGCAAAGTGATATTGAGTTTTTCTATTCAGTATCAGCTCGGAGTCTAGAATTTGTGCCCGATATGGCGATAGGCTCGCCCCCTATCACATCATGGGACGAAATAACGGCGAAAAGTGGGTGCACTAGTTGCGCTTCTGCCTACCACTTCGGGCAATATAGGCGTGTGTGTATGTGTGTGTGAGCAAGAAGCAAGAATCCTTGTATAATTTTGTGTATAATTTGCGGAACTTCTTCAAGGATCGGATCAGGAATATTTGAAAATGAAACTGCCACGACCACAGTAGAATGCGTAATGACTTTACTTAATTACAAAAAAACGGTTAATTATTAAGCGCCTACTAAAATTATAATAATGCAGTGCAACAACACGGATTGCCGTTACTATGTATAAGGCACATTTGTTATGATGACATTGTAATTATTTATTAGTCCTAATTATGTGATGGTTATATAATTCAAAGGTATATTAAAACTAAAGATGCTGCAACATGCCCCCAGCCGTTGAATACCGAGGAATTCAACCAGAAGTTTCCAACAATGGACATATTTTGGATGCAGCTCTTCTTACTACGCCATCTGCCGTCCGAATTTCAGCGACTCTGCATACATTGTCGCTGCCAGGATACAGGGTGATTACTCGACCCAACTTCCATTTCAATGGCGGCAAGTTGTCGTCCTTAATAACAACAAGGGAGTCGACCTTCAGAGCATCCTTGCAGGCTTGCCACTTGACTCGTTGTTGGAGCTCCGAAACGTATTCCTTACTCCATCTAGCCCAGAAATGTTGTCTGAGTTGCTCGATCCTTTGATACCGTGCTAAGTGGTCGTAATTTCGGTCCCGAAGATCTTCTACTGGGAGAGAGATGAGAGGCCTTCCAATTAGAAAATGGCCTGGCGTCAGGGGCAGCAAATCTTCGGAGTTCGACGATAGCGGAGTGAGTGGTCGGGAATTTAAAATCGCCTCGATTTGTACTAACGTGGAGTTTAGTTCCTCGTACGTTAAGTGACAATTGCCCAGCACTCTGACTAAATGGTGTTTAGTGGACTTGACACCCGCCTCCCATAGACCACCAAAATGTGGAGCATAGGCAGGTATAAAGTGGAACTGGATTCCGTCATGAGCCACACTTTCAGCCAAGGAGGCACAATTGCGCTTGAGAAAGTTAGAAAGCTCATTGTAGGCTCCTACAAATGATGTCCCATTATCGGAATAAAGATGAAGAGGCTTTCCTCTTCGAGACATAAACCTACGTAACGCCTGTAAGTAGTTACTGCTTGTCAAATCACCCACTAACTCTAAATGTATTGCTTTAGTCGTAAAGCATACAAAAACAACGATGTAAACTTTCAGCAGCCTACATCCACGACCTTGACGACTAGCTGACATTATGGGACCCGCATAATCAACGCCTACGCTTTGAAAGGGGAAATCTGCTGGTGATAATCTACTTGATGGTAGATTACCCATTTGTGGTTGATAAGCCATTCCCTTCAAACGTCGACAGCGAACGCACTGACGATAACACGCTCTGGCTAAATTGCGGCCACCTAACGGCCAGTAGGTCTCTCTTATTGTGGCCAATAATAATTGAGGACCTGCATGCATTAAACTTCGGTGCTCATAATTAAATAAAAGTTTTGTGAAATGATGAGTGGACTGTAATAAAATTGGGTGTTTTTTCTCAAACGAATATTCTGAATGGTGCAGTCGTCCTCCTAAACGAATAATTTTATTTTTATCCAAAAAAACATTAAATTTTAAAAGACGATTTTTATATGGTAATTTGTGATTATTTTGTAATAAATTATATTCATAAAATGATTCCCTTTGAGATTGAATTATAATAAAATTTAAAGAATTTTGTAATTCGAGGGTAGATAGACATTGGCCGTTCACAGACTCACCCTTACATATTTTGATGAATCTTAATACATAACAAATGGCGCGCTGCAACCTAATTAAGTTTGAAAAACGTTCAAAATTAATTACACTAACTTCAGAGTGTTTTTCATGACAAGTGTTATGAAGACAGACGTTTGGTTTGAGTTCGGGTAAAGTGTGCAAGTTATCTTCAAGAAAAGGCCATGACATGCTATCTTTATGTAAAAAGGAAGGACCAGACCACCACACATCCAATGACTGCATAGTGGTGGCTTCAACCCCTCGTGAGATAAGGTCCGCGGGATTGTCATGTGTGGACACATGTCGCCAAGTGCACGAACTGGTGGTGTCTAGAATTTCTGAGACGCGATTACGAACAAAGGTATTTAATTTTATGGGTAGCATTTTTAGCCAACCTAAGACAACCATGGAGTCGGTCCAAAAAACTACGTTCGATACTTGAGTTCGGAGTGAGCTTTTAACTTTTTTATATAAACGAGCGCCAACTACAGCAGCGCAAAGCTCTAACCTTGGAACAGTAAGACATTTAATCGGACTAACACGACTCTTGGCCATCAACAGACGAACGCTGATACTACCCTTCGCGTCTATACTTCGCACATATAAACAAGCACCATAAGCGCGTTCCGAGGCATCGGTGAAAATGTGAAATTCTACATGTTTATATGCGTCTACAACAACGCGGCGTGAGATCGACAAATCATTAAGTGCTGGCAAGGCTTTCATTAATGACGTCCAAGCAATGATTACTTCATTAGACAATTTTTCATCCCACGTAAGTTTTTCGAGCCATAACCTTTGAAGTAACATCTTCATACGTATCACACAAGGCGACAACAAACCTAGGGGGTCAAATATTCGCGCAATAACGGATAAAATGTCACGTTTTGTGTTTTCGACCTTCTCAGGTATGTTTATAGGAAAGCATAACGAATCTGTTTGTGTTTGCCAATTAAGTCCTAAAGTTTTATTAAACATGTTATCCTTCTCTATGGCTAGATCCACAAGCGACTGATCAGTTTGCGTCGAGATTAATCTAAGCTCATTGGACTTCCACTTCCTTAATGGCAAGCAAGCAGAAGCAAGAGCATCAGTCACCTGACGACGTAGACTGTCCGCTTCATCAAGTTGGTCTGCACCCGTCAAGAGGTCATCAACATAAAAATCATGCAGAATGACTTCGGCGACCTTTTGATCTTTGCACTCGAGTCCAACTTGTTTTAGGCATCGTGTAGCTAGAAATGGAGCACTCGCAGTTCCATAGGTAACCGTGTTTAATTTATACGTTTTAGGACTATCAGCTTCATTATCACGCCAAAGAATTTTTAACAAATGCCTATCCTGTGGATGTATAGACACCTGTCTATACATCTTTTCTATGTCAGCTGAAAGGACATATTTGTACATACGAAATCTAAGTAAAATAGATGTTAAATCGTCTTGAATGGTAGGCCCTACCATCTGTATATCATTTAAAGATATTCCTGAAGTAGTAAGAGCACTGGCGTTAAAAACTACGCGTAATTTCGTGGTCGTACTACTTTCTCGTAGTACGCCGTGATGAGGTATAAAATACGAGATCTTATCTTCGTCCACCTTACACTCGGACATATGCCCCAAAGAGATATACTCGGCCATAAACTCCTTATACATTTTATCGCGTGAGATTTGACCTTTGTTTCTCCGTTCAATTGATAAGAAACATCGTTTCGCACGTTGAAATGAATCGCCTAAAACATCAGGAGATTTCTTAAGCGGTATTCTGACGCAGAACCGACCATTAGGTAAACGTATGGTATTCTTAATGAAATGTTCCTCACAAAGTGCTTCCTCAGCTGAATAAGTGGATGACTCATATTGGCTTACTTCTTCGATTTGCCAAAACCGCGTTAATTGGGTTTGTAAGTCATCTGACTGTGAAGATTGGTCAGTAGCAATATTTGCATAATTACATTTGATGGACTTATTGAATTTATTGTTAAAACCGGTATGGATTGGGCCACTGACAACCCAACCAAGTCTGGTTTGAAATAATGTAGGTTTTTGATTTCCTAATATAATCCGCTCTGATCCTAATAAATTCCAAAATACGTCAGCACCTAATATCATTTCTATTGGTGATGGGGTGTGGTAATACGGATCAGCTAAAGTTATGTCTGTCGGTATGTTCAAATATACTTGCCTATGAGGAACATTGCCTGTGATTGTGGGCAAAACGAAACATAATACATTCTCGCAATAAGATTCGCATAATGATTTAATATGAACACGACACATTTTTGTTACGGGTGATAATGAATTATTAATTCCTTGTATGCATTTATCAGTGTGCACAAATGGTAAATTTAATTTTTTAAATAATGTTTCCGTCATAATACAAGACGAGCTGCCCGAGTCAAGAAGGGCGCGCGCAATATGTTTCTTATTGTTAGCATCGTAGCATTTAATTAACGCAGTCGACAACAGAATATCGTGCGACTGAGCCGTGAGCGAATGCGCACTAATATTGGCTGATAACGCAATCGAGTGAGTCTGGCCGTGCTCCGAGACTGCGACGGCGCAGTTATCAATACTGTGTAAGGAGGGGGCATCGGCCCGGCCGCTGTCGGTCGAGCGTTGCGTTGATTTAATGCAGATTTGTTTTGCCTTATTCGGGTTGTGAATTAATGTATGGTGCTTATGACTGCAAATTTTACAACCAGACCTTTTACAATTTTTGGGATAATGCCCGCGACGAAGACAATTGTAACAGACCTTTAAGTTAGGCAAAACAGACATTCTCTCGTCGAGACTTAATGCAAGGAACTGGGAACAAGTATTGAGGTTATGATCTCCACTACATTTCGGACAACTAGAATTGGGTGGAGACGAGCTAGTGTTATCACTCAATGATACCATGGATTTAAGTTTAGTGTTGTGTTTTGTGTGAGTGTTAGAAGACTTTTTCGTTTTAGACAACTGAGCGCGTTCCAACGTCTCAACAAAATCTGCACGTTCTTGCATAAATTCCATAAATTGCTTAAAGAGAATTGACTTGGTTTTATCTAGTCTTTTTTTAAAGCCTTCCCACTCGCGAAATGTTTTGGCGTCTAATTTATGGCTAAACAAATGAATCAATAATGTGTCCCAGCTGTCAACCGGTTCACCTAGTTTTTGACAGGCTCGAATATGTTTGTTAATTTTATCAATCATGTTTCTTATTGCAACCGAAGACTCCTTTTCCAATGACTCCATATCAAAAATAGCTGATACATGATTTGAAAGCAATAAACGTTTATTGTCAAACCTACCACACAACAGATCCCATGCCAGTGTATAGTTATCAGCAGAAAAGTCCACTGACTGAATTACTTCAGCAGCTGAACCCTCTAAAGACGTTTTCAAATAATGGAATTTGTTAATGTCGTCAATGTCGTCGTCATTATGGATGAGGCTAATGAATGTGTCACGAAACGCGAGCCAGTTATCATAAGAACCCGAAAACATTGGTAAATTGATAGTGGGTAATTGGACGACCTTACGCTTAGAACTGCTATTAATAGATTTAACATCATCATCATGATCTACTTTTGAAACCACTAACTTATGCTTGGCTTGAGCCACTAGTGCGTAATATTCGGATTCAACAGAGGTTCGTTCTTGTATTTCGGCGTCAAGACTATCAGTGATGCATTCTAATTGTGTTTGAACTTCGTTGAATTCATCATAGAAGCTTTCTAACTTGTCAAGACGCACTTGCAACTCCAATACCTGACAGGGGTCTAGGTCAGAATCCGATACCTGGGCTAAGTAATTCCCAAAAATAGTTAATCTTGCCTTATAGCTGCCTCGCTTCCTTTTCAGCTCCTTAATATCGGCCATTTTAGGAGACGAGTGCCAAATCCTGTAAATTTATAGATTTAAGATTAACAATGTATACAATTAAAATTTGTATATTACGCTGTAAATATTTTTAGAAATTTTATGTAAATAGGCTAAGGATTTAATAAATGTTGGATAGCTAGTACTTAAGCATACAACTGTTACTGTACCGACAATGACTCTAATAAAAACGTCTCTAATTATTTATATAAATAAATTTGTAAAGTTTAAAACTAGTTAACTAATGTAACTTAAAGCTACTGTACTGTGTTATGTAAGTACGTGTTAACTATTATAATAACTATTACAAATAAAATTTAATAAGACGTTAAGAAACTACTTTTTACATTAAATAATATAGTTACCTACTCATACATTAATGGGTAACTAATTTGGTAGTCACAGTAAGTAATATTATAACGGTACTAACCTTTTACAATTTGAATTTTTAACTGTAGCCCATGAGCTTATATTACCTGATAAACTGAACCTATAGAGTGCTGGGTAGAAATCAATATATAAAATACCGAATTAATGCTTATGAGGCACTAATATTTTATTAATTATGTCCATATAAAGATCAAATCACTTCTCCATTCCATGCAGTAGTGTCGGGTAGGTAATCCTCTTCACTGCTACTCGGCTATGCGATTCGACTTTTGGTTAATCCTTTTTAATTAATTTAAACCACTTGCACTGGTATTTTTAATAAATATCCGGTTCGTAATGGACCATGTATAATTTTGTGTATAATTTGCGGAACTTCTTCAAGGATCGGATCAGGAATATTTGAAAATGAAACTGCCACGACCACAGTAGAATGCGTAATGACTACTTAATTACAAAAAAACGGTTAATTATTAAGCGCCTACTAAAATTATAATAATGCAGTGCAACAACACGGATTGCCGTTACTATGTATAAGGCACATTTGTTATGATGACATTGTAATTATTTATTAGTCCTAATTATGTGATGGTTATATAATTCAAAGGTATATTAAAACTAAAGATGCTGCAACAATCCTTGACCGGAAGTCGAAATCAATTCCACAATTTCCAAGCACCAAATGAATTCTGAACTTCAATTTCCCACAATGAAACAATAACATGCTATAATTTTGCACGCAAAGTTTCACAAAACCGAGTTTGGCGGTGCTTTGCAGTGGAGAAAAAACCGTTTTCCTTAATGATATCATTTTTAGGGTTCAGTGTTTTAGAAAAGGGAACAGAATTACTAACACCCGTATCTACTATCTACAAATATAACCACCATGCAGTCAGTAAGTCTGTCACCTGAACTTACTAAATTTTGTCTTTCGTAAATATATATTTTCATTTTCATTTTCATATTTTCAACTTTAATGGCGTGTATCTCTTGAACTCTAATTTTTGCTTACGGCTTTTTTCACGGGAAAATATATGGGTGGTGCTGCGGACAAAAGCTAGTAAATTATAAGGGCTAAACGTATAAATATACAGAACCTTCACAACGGCGTTTCAATTCAGACTTGGCTGTTTTTTCCCATTTTTTGGATGACATTGCCCTGTTTAATCTTGGTTTATAACTCGCTAGAGATTTTGTTAATGTCCGGGTTGTTTTTGTAAATTTTTCGTGAAAGTGTCACATGTGGTGAAGTAATTGGTGTTTTAAAATTCACGAAAATGTATTTTTTAGTTGTACATTTCTTTAAAAGCGCTGGAATAAAGCTATACAGTACCCTTAGAACGAATTTATGCATTATCGTATAGTGTTCGTATTTAGTATTACTTAGATACAATACGACAAAAAAGAGACACGTTCTACCATTTTCCATAAATTTTACCCCATACTTGTCTATGGTTACTCGAACTATTCGAAGTTCACACGCGTGCTATGTTCACGCTGTCGTATTTTAGTTCCAAATACGCTCGACGGGGCGCTGTTCAAATTGCAATGCAAAGATTTGTCGTCACACCTGTCTGTAGTTACGCGTCTGGGCTTCTTTGAGACAGTTTAGGTATGACTTGTATTGAAAGAAAGAAGAAAGAAAGAAAAATATATTTATTAGTCACAGCTATTGGACTTGAGTCATCTTATTAATAAAACGTAGTGTAGGACGCCCTCCGGCCAAGTGGGATGACGATCTGCGAAAGACTGCAGGCAGATGCTGGATGCGGCAAGCTGAAGACAGGGCGCTGTGGCGCTCATTAGGGGAGGCCTATGTCCAGCAGTGGACTGATAAAGGCTGATGATGATGATGATGATTAATAAAAAGTTTTGGGTGATGTTATTGTGTACAGGTCATGACGAATAAGCGAGCGAATTGCTCGTCTCGTCACTTCTATAAAAAGCACACTTTCGCAGCTCTTTTAGTCTTAAACCTTCAATCAGCGTAAGCTCTAATAAAGCATTTGGACCAGTAACCGCGCTTTTGGGCGGGCCCTAAACGTTCAACTAATTTTGATAGATTGCCGGCCTTCCAGCCAAATTGACTTTGAGATATTGTTGAGGCTTCACGGCCAACGGAAGCTTTGCCTGATTAAAAAGCTCAATTACTGCTTTGGGCTTTATCTAGAGGGAATTTTTCGGAAATGTTATGTAGCATGGTTAGTTCAGTTTCGTAAGGAAACATTTAGCAATTGCGTCATTAGTTTAGTGTCACGTGACTGTAAACTTAGGTTGATGGTTCAGTTCCCTTGGGCAACTATTTATGTATTAGAAAAAAATATAGTTGTTTTTAAACTAAATTTGCAAATGTGAGAAGTTCTTTGAATTTCGAAGGTATATGAAGTGTGCCAACCCGCACTAGCCCAGCGTGGTGGACTAAGGCCTAAACCCTCTCGATTGTAGAGGAGGCCCGTGCTCAGCAGTGGGCATAAATAATACAGGGTTGTTATGGTATGGTGCAACTATATTTAATAATGCTCGTTGAGGCAATAAACATTTTGTTTTATAACTGTAAATAATTTCTGTGAAAATTAATAGCATTACATAGGTACCTACCTACTATAGGTCGTGTATACCGAGGCGATGAATAATAGTTACAATTCTATCTCTTTCGCTACTTTATTACCCGACTGCGAAAGAGAAAGGTTAAGTTTTTCGAGTGTATGTATTTATCGATACCGGTCGGCTAGATTTTAAAATTTCCCCTTTACCACGACGCGTAGCGACATCGGTTTGCGACGGATATGAATGAATAGCGATAAGGATTATGAATTGTGATATCTGGATGAGAGTCGGGGAATGAACGCTTTTGCCGTGTTGTTTTGCACGCACTATACCCAACTTATTTAGGATAACAACCTATCTTACTTTTTAGAAGCTAAGAAATGTTTCTTATAATCACCCAATTTGGTGCTAGTACACTTTCTTAAGATAAAATACGCATTTTCTTTATTTAATCAAGCGGGTGTAATCGTTTCGCAGATGTATAAATGAAACAACAGCCAACTCTTATTGTCTGTTTTCCTGGTAAGTTCCATGCGCTGACAGACGACGCGCAAGCTACTTTTTTTATAAATAAATAAAATAAAATACTTTATTCGTCACGTAGGCGAACATTTATTATGATAAGTCAAGATACATTTAATCTATATATCTATATATATATAAAAATCAATTGCTGATCGTTAGTCTCGCTAAAACTCGAGAACGGCTGAACGGATTTATCTTATCTTGGTCTTGAATTATTCGTGAAGGTCTAGGGAAGGTTTAAAAGGTGGGAAAAATTCAAATAATTGCCGGGAAAATCCTCAAAACAGCATTTTTCTATTTCCCATACAAACGTTTTCTAAATAAAATGGTGTAATTTATTACCGCTGCATAAAGTTCAAATTCGCGTGCGCGTTAGAAGATCTAATATCGCGTTCTGAAACTCAACAAAAGTGAAATTGAATCGCGAACAATTATAAATGTTAAGTTAAATTTCTATATTATACACATTTGCGATAGTTTTTTTATATTGAAATTCAAGCAGGAATCCTACTAATATTATAAAGGCGAAAGTTTGTAAGAATGTATGGATGTTTGGATGTTTGGATGTATGGATGTTTGTTCCTCTTTCACGCAAAAACTACTGAACGGATTTCGATGAAATTTGGCACACGGGTACATCATGTCCTGGATTAACACATAAGCTACTTTTTATCCCGGGAAAACATAAAGCGGGACTTTTATCCCGGAAAAACTTTTTAACGCGGGCGGAGCCGCGGGCAAAAGCTAGTTAATAATAATTATTATTACAAAAAGTCACTCATATAAAAACAGAATTTTTTAGGCAGCAAAATCAATGAAAAATAAATAAAGAAGCCAAGCTCGGGCTGGCAGGAAAGAGAAAAAAAAAAGATAAATAAGTTTTATTAAAATTAATGGCAGGAACGCGTCGCGATCCTTACTTTAGAACCTTAAGTTGGTCGAGCTTACAATTTTCTGACTGTACCTTAGTAGTTAGGTAATAAGTACCTCAATATTATAATTATTATGTACTAAGTGACTGCTTCGGTGGCGTAGTTATATTATGGTACGACTGCAATGTTGAGGTCTCGGGTTCGACCCCCGGATCGGGCAAAATGATAGAGTATTTCTATTCAGTATCAGCTCGGAGTCTGGAATTTGTGCCCGATATGGCGATAGGCTCGCTATAATGGCGAAAAGTGAGTGCACTAGTTGTGCCTCTGCCTACCCCTTCGGGGATAAAAGGCGTGAGTGTGTGTGTGTGTGTATGTACTAAGCGTTGCTTGCGGGTTCCACCAGCGTGAAAAACCCTTTCGCGCTACAAAATTCACATAAATTCCAGCGCTATTTATTAAAAATTTTGATGAAAAATTACCATGTTTTCCACGAGCATTTTACCGGAATAAAAAGACTATATGTTAATCCCGGACATGGTCTACCCGTGTGCCAATTTTCATCCAATTCCTTTCGTTTTTCTACAGTTACTTCAAACATACAAAAATTCAAACATTTTCACAGACAATCGTATTTATAATATTAGACAAAATATTACTATGAAGAGGGTATATCCCTATTGTAAAGACACTGATGACAGTAAAAAGACTTTAGCATTGCTATCACGTCTACTTTAAGAACAATACGTCCGTCTGTAATGCGTTTTGAACGACGTAGCACCTGTCAGAGACAGCCTTGCTTTTATTTATGGCAACATTATGTTTGTATTGGAAAGTATGAAGATGCCACATTCATACTTGTATCGTAAATGCGTAAATAACTTTGGTTGTCTGTCTATTACGATACTGATTTGTTTTAAAAAAAAAAATTATATCCCCTTTCCTGCCAGCCCGTGCTGTATTTTTTTAATATTTTTCATTGTTTTTTTTTCTCTTTGGCAAGGCGCGGTTTGCGCATCTGCCAGTGTCAAAGTTTTAAGTTAGACATTTTTTAAAGTATATAAGTTGCAGTTGTATTGTTTCTTTGTTATACTCAGTACTAACTACTATGTCGAAGTAAAGCAGTGGTTATCTTACCAAGACTGTCGAGAAGTTTTGACGGTAACAAAAAAAGCACTTAGCACTGTTATTTCAATTCACTTCGTTTGAGCCATTTAATAGAACTGTATTGGACAATATACCACCATAATTATACAATATAACACTAAGTATCATCAAAATAATGAATTAAAACAAGAGCACCTCATGACACTTCCACATTCCCGCCAAAACCCCCCTTCATTGATTTTACTCCCAATAAAAGTCTGTAGCTATATAAGTGACCTTTTGTTTTAATAATAATTATTATAGTTTTAATGTATCTGGACTTATCACGTGTAACTATGTTCGCCTACGTGATGAATAAAGTATTTTTTTATATATAAACAGTGATCTAAGAATGCCGCAAAAAAAACTCTTAAGAAGATGTTTGTGATTGATCGAGAGACCAATCCGTCAGTCACGTGTTAGTCTCTCAACCAATCACAATAAATCGAAACGGAGTCGTGTCGTGTCTTTTTTGGCAGATTCTAAGCCCACAGATTGTTTTAACACTTCTTCGATGTACACATTCGTCATTTAAATAACAGAGCTTACTTTAAACTGGGTGATACTTTACCGTGCAATATCATTTAGCGAAAAGTCAATTACGCGATAAATAAAATCATTCGTTCCTATTTTACTCTATGTAAAGACCCTCAAGGGCACGCAGTGAGAAAACGCTAGCAATAAGAAACTAATTTGTTTGAACATTTACGAAATTTTTTCAAGTTCAAAGCAACTTATGCAATTAATTAGTTTAACAACGAAATAAGTGTCATTTGTGTTTTAATAATTTCACTTTCAATAATAAAATTACAAATAACGTTAGCTCTTTATTGTATACTCAGTAAATAATTCACAGCCAATTCCTGCCATCATTGAAAATCAGTCGTATATAAGCGAGTCGCTTTCATGTATATATATCTCAAAAAATTCAATCCTAAAAAAACTTTCCAATGTCGATCCCAACAAAGGTTCTGGTCCGGATGGCATACCTCCATTCCTTATTAAAGCTTGCGCTAAAGAACTTGCTTTCCCATTGTATTTGATATTTAATAAGTCCCTACGAACTGGACTATTTCCTGCGCTCTGGAAATTAGCTCATGTTGTACCTATCTTTAAAACTGGCGACAAGTCGAAATGTGAAAACTATCGTCCGATAAGTATATTATCTTGCATCGCTAAGATTTTTGAGAGTCTTGTTTATAACACCATATACGGCCATGTAATTCAAGCCATTTCTCCGATGCAGCATGGCTTCGTTAGGAAACGTTCGACAATTAGTAATCTGTTATCATACAAAAATTATATTTGTAGTGCCTTTGCCAGAAATTATCAAGTCGATGCCATCTACACAGATTTTTCTAAGGCTTTTGATCGTGTCAACCACGCAAGACTATGTCGTAAAGTTTCTGCTTATGGCATTCATGGCAGTCTGCTTCGATGGATCGAAAGTTATTTAACTAGACGTACTCAGATTGTTGCTCTAAGGGGCTACACATCCACGGTTATGGAAGTTCCATCTGGGGTGCCCCAGGGCTCACATTTAGGGCCCCTACTATTTATTTTGTACATTAATGACATAACCAAATACCTTAGCTGTAGCTGTCTGATGTACGCTGACGACCTGAAAATTTTCAGAACTGTAGCAAATGCTGAGGACTGTGACATCCTGCAGCGAGACTTGAATGAGATATCTGAGTGGTGCAATAACAATGACATGGAACTAAATGTTAATAAGTGTAACGTCATATCTTTTACAACCAAGAAACATAGGATTCTGTACGACTATAAACTAAATAATCAATTACTCGACAGGAAGGTTACTATTAGAGACCTAGGCATTCTGTTTGACGAAAAAGTCACATTTAGATCACACTATGACCACATTGCTCATAAGGCTAGTAAAACATTAGGTTTCGTAATACGAATTTCTAAGGATTTCAGACAACATAACAGTTCTATACTACTTTACTATAGCTTAGTAAGAAGCATACTTGAATATGGCTCCGTTATTTGGTCGCCATACTACAAAGTACACGAAGACAGAATAGAACGTGTACAAAAATGCTTTCTCAGAGTGCTTAGCTGGCGATCGCATCTCTCCCGAACGCTGTTAGATTACGACAGCAGATCTGCACACTTCAATGTTCCTTCACTGAGTTTAAGACGTAACTTCATCTTCCTTGTTTACTTACATAAATTGCTGCATTCTTTGATTGATTCCTCAGATCTCTTAGCGACTATCGAAATTAATATTAAACCCCGTATCAGATTGCCTAAAACATTTTTTCTTAAGGTTTATAGAAACAACACGTCGTATTATAATCCTATTGTTCGCATGTGCCGGCTCTATAATGAATTAAGTTTAAAGTACCCTGAGTTAGATATTTTTGACAGCAGGCTGAGCACTTACAAGAGGATTGTTTTCACGTGTCTTAATAATAACGTTGCTGCTAGTTGAATAATAGTTAATAAGAATCACTACATATTTTTTTTGTTAATCAAACTTGTACGTGTCATGTAATTCGGATAAGTTGTATACACTTCTATTTGGATTCTGACTAGTCATTAGATCCATTGTGTTGTAATTTAGATTTTTTATTGTCAGTTATCTGTTTAGTGTATCTTTTAAAAATAAATAAATAAATAAATAAATAAATACTAGCTTTTGATCGTGACTCCGCCCGCGTGTAAAAGATTATCCGTGATAAAAATCCCACTTTATATTTTCCCAGGATAAAAAGTAGCCTATGTTACTTGCTGATAGTGTAACATTATATTGGTGCAAGAATTTTTAAAATCGGTCCAGTACTTTTTGAGTTTATCCATCACTAACGTGGTGCCACTTTATTATTACTTCCCAAAATAATAACTAAAGCTATTCATTATTCTGAGCTGTATCTAGATTCTAGTCTAAAACGAATAAAAATAATAATAAAATTACAGTTCAAAATTCCGTTGAAACTGGCAAGGCAACGGTAAAAAAAAAAATGGAGCACTCGTATTTACCTTTTCATTCGTTCCGGTTTAAAAAAAGAACGGTGCGATTTTTTGTGCGGGTTGACGAATTTTTAATCTAGTGGGCTATGGTTGAGCAAATATGGAATCCGTCTATAACTAAAAATGTTTTTTTTCCTAAATCACTGCTTTTTGTTTACAACTCCGTTGCTATAAGAATAAGTTACAGTACGTGGTGGGACGCCATAAGCATGTCGGGAAGTACACTCGTTACGCCTTTGTCTATTTCTTTGGGAATAAAAGGCGTGAGTGTGTTTGTAAAATTAGACACTTTAATTGAAATATTTTAGGTTTATTTTTTTATTTATTTATTGGAGTTTACAACAGAGAATACACATAATACACTTTGTTTTACATATAGCAATATTATGGTATAAGATAACAGTGTTTCTCTACTTACAGTAAACTTCAGCATGCATAATTTACAGTACAAACGAGCTACAAATCAGTATTCTACATAGGAACTAAGAGAAAAAGAAAAAAATACAATGATAATACAAACAGCGATAGATACAAAATGTCATTAGTCATCATTTTCATGGATATCTTTAAAGTGATACAGCAATAGACTATTGAATATAGTCATGGTGTTACTAAAGATATCAATGTCTTTCGAAGCAGTTGCTACGTCATTATATGTTGTGATGACTCTGACAATGACTGCCTCGGTGGCGGAGTTGTATTACAGTACGACTGCAAAGCTGAGGTCTCGGGTTCGATCCCCGGGTCGGGCAAAGTGATATTGAGTTTTTCTATTCAGTATCAGCTCGGAGTCTGGAATTTGTGCCCGATATGGCGATAGGCTCGCCCCCTATCACATCATGGGTCGGCCTAATGGCGAAAAGTGGGTGCACTAGTTGCGCCTCTGCCTACCCCTTCGGGGATAACGGCGTGAGTGTATATGTATATGTATGTATGACTCTGACAAGTGGTGAATATTTTCCTAAGTTGGTTCGATAACGAGATGGTTTGAGTATTGGACACGAGTGACGAGGAATTCTGCTGTTTAACAGTAATGAATACTAGCTCTTCGTACTGGTTTAATACGACGAGAATGCAGCTCGCCTAATAGTAAGCGATACGGCTGCACATAAACAGTAGTAACACCATACAGCACCTTGAGTTACAGAGTACTGCATGACACTCCACTTCGCTCGTTACCTTCGAACATAAGATGTTAAGTCTCATAATAACCAGTAATAACACTGGCTACAATGTCCTTCACACCGAAACACAACAGTGCATGCACACTGCTGGCGGTAGAGATAGACATTGCGTTGGTATATCTAGAGTCTAGACGGTCCCTTGTATACATGTGAGTGGCTATGTATAAGTGCGTGCGGAATATTTCGTTTGATTTGTTAGTCTATGGCACATCTTTACTTTTTTAACATAGTCATTATTAATTATAATAATAATTTATCTCAAAAAAGTACGGTAGTAATACATATTAGTCTCTAACAATCTGAGCTGGGTGTAAAAAATACTACATTTCATATTATATGGGAGTATCTGTAGCCGAACTAGGAAGAACCTGTATTTCGGTCTACAGCGCTAATCCCCTAGATGTGATTTATTTAATAGTTACCTAATAAGTATTTTGTTACAATAAAAATAAAAATAAAACTCAGTTTGTGTAGAAGTCCTCTGTTTGTTGATGGAATGAAAATAGTCATAAATATTTTGAAGCACATGGGAAATTTGTAAGAATAATACCAGCTCTGTATGAGTACTGTCCCACTGCTGGGCACGGGCCTCCTTTACTATTGAGAGGCTTTAGGCCTTAGTCCACCACGCTGGCCTAGTGCGGGTTGGTAGAGTTCACATACCTTCGAAATTCGTATAAAGAAATTCTCAGGTTTGAAAGTTTCCTCGCGATGTTTTCGTTCACCGTTAAAGCGAACGATAATTGATAAACAATACACACGTAACTTTAAAAAGTCAGGGGTGTGTGCCTTGGGTTTTGAACCTCTGAACATTATCTCGGTAGACCGTTCCATTCCAAACCAGGCTATCGTTCACTTTAGGAACTTTAATACATAGGAAATTTGTTATTTGTTAACAAGCTCCGAGAACATTTCGGGAATCGTTCCATTTTCAAATATCCCGCGGGAGTTGGGAACACATGTTTATTCATCATTAGTGTCTATTTAATTGTCTTTGTTTGCTTACTAATGAGCGTTCTACATACGTCATGAATGTAATAGATAGGTAACTTTATATGTATAGTAATATTTAATGGAGATTAAATATTAGAGAATTCAGTTTGACTGCGTCGGTGGCGTAGTTGTATTGCGTACGCGTTACGAGTACGATTTGCGCGCTTAGGTACTGGGTTCGAATCCCGGGTCGAGCCAAAAATATTGTGATTGGGTTTTTCCGTCTTTAAAATTACTCAGTCGTAGCTTGGAGTCAGGCAGTTGGCGGTGGGATACCCCCGTGCCTCGGAAAGCACGTAAAGCCGTTGGTCCTGCGCCTGATCTCTCTCCGGTCATGTCGGATTGCCGTCTCACCGGACTATGAGAGTGAAGGAATAGCGAGTGCACCTGTGTATTGCGCACACACTTGTGCACTATAATATCTCCTGCGTACCTGGCTGATCTCGGTTGAGATTGGCCACCGTGGCCGAAACTGGCTAGGAGGATTCATTTCAATATTTAATAGAACCCAGACAAAGACTTGTGGAAGCATGCCTGAACTGTAAATCTTTAGATTTTGAGTTCAATATTTTCTAAGTTGGATATCAATTTTTATTTTGCATAAAACATTATATCTGAGTTGATCGAGACTCGGAAAAATGATTAATTATTTTTTACTCATAACACGTAATTTAATTGAACACAAATAATACACACGCTATTATGTGCTCTTATTGAGATGTGCATGGATAAGTTTCATCTCTACCTACCCCTAATGATAAAAGTGCAATTGTGTTTGCGTATTAAAAAAACATATTTCTATTCTATTCAAATGTGACTGCCTCGGTGGCGTAGTTGTATTATGGTACGTCTGCAATGCTGAGGTATCGGATTCGATTCCCGGGTCGGGCAGTGATATTGAGTTTTTCTATTCAGTATCAGCTCGGAGTCTGGAATTTGTGCCGATATGGCGATAGGCTCGCCCCCTATCACATCATGGGACGGAATAACGGCGAAAAGTGGGTGCACTAGTTGCGCCTCTGCCTACCCCTTCGAGGATAAAAGGCGTGAGTGTATATGTATGTATGTAGACAACTGTAGACTGACGAAACGAATTGGTGTAGATTTTAAAGCAGCCTGCCTGAGACATCAATTCTCGGGCATAATAGTTATTTGTTCATATACAGGGAAGGCAAAGTGACCCCACTGCCGACTAGTAACCGGAGTAGAGTCCAGACGGAGAGTCGACTGACGAGAAATGCCTCGCTAGTCGACACAATTATGGCGGCCTATTTGAACCGGATACACACAGTCTTAGGGCTGCCAGGTCGTCAAACTTAATAGCCGGACAGACCAGCCAGTTTAGCCGAACATTCGGGTAAAAAGGCCGGACACCCTAAATTATTAACGATTTTGTATCATAGTATTAATACGATTTTTTAGCTCCCTAGTGTATATCCATGGCACGTTTAATTTTACGCATATTACCGACCACCTGAAAGTCACTGGTCAAATGTAAAAAGCCGGACACCGTATAATTTGGCCAGACACGCATTCAAAAAGCCTATGTCCGTCCGGCTTTATTCGGACGCCTGGCAACCCTACACAGGCTAATACCAGAACGCGATACACGTGAGCCCATGAGTTTTATACCTTGTGTTAGTTGATTGACGGATAAAAATATCCCACCATCATACGAGAACCCAAAAAATACATTAAAATTGAACCCGAGACCTTATCGCATGAACCACACCAAAGAGTGTGTGACACAAAAAATCATTCTCAATAGAGAATAGATTCAACTTTTACATTTATGTCAAGGCAAAATGGTTCGCGAGAAATTGTTTCCTTGTAACATAAAAGACGTCTTCTGGGTGACACTTAATATTTCGTAGATATGGCCGCCAAAGGACTTATTCGGGAATACTTCCGCATTTGTTGTTTGCAATGCTGAGGTCTCGGGTTCGATCCCCGGATCGAGCAAAGGATATACAACTTTTCTATTCAGTATCAGCTCGGACTACTGGCTTACAACTGGCTTTTCTAGTTGTAAACGTCCCTATACTTGAGGTTAAAATGCCTCCTTAGGTCATTACTTTGTCACCCGCTTTGCTACGGAGGGAAGTGGACAATTGATATTTCCAACTCCTCCCTATCTTTCTATTTGATTAATTTCGTTGCGGGATTAAGACAGACTAGTGTTCCCTGAGACTCGCCGAGCTTCACCGCTTGGTGTCATACAATGCGTGCCATTACGGATCCTGGCTTACAGGAGTTGTAGTGGCGGGTGTGAGGGCGGGATAGTCTAATCAAAGTATCAGCTCGGAGTCTGGAATTTGTCCCGATATGGCGATAGGCTCGCCCCCAATCACATCATGGGACGGAATAACTGCGAAAAGTGGGTGCACTAGTTGCACCTCTGCCTACCCCTTCGAGAATAAAAGGCGTGAGTATGTGTGTGTGTTGTTTGTAATGGTTATAGGTTTTAGGCCGGCATAATTGTTTTGAAATGGCGAATGATCATCTCTCAGCTGTGACAGCTTAAAATCACATGGGAGCAAATTATCGGGATAAAAAGTTGTTATATGTTAATCCACATCATCATCATCATGATGATGATGATGATATGTTAATCCACGACATGGTTTATCTGTGCGCCAAATTCCGACCAAATCCGTTCAGCGGTTTTTGTGTTTACTTCTAATAAACATCCAAATATCCAAACGTTAGGACGTTTAGATATTTGGATGTTCAAACATTTTCAAAAACTTTCGCATTTATAATATGCGTAAGAAGTAAGAGATTAGTGAGAATTAAGACAGGATTTTTTTAGACAGCTCGTAGTTCTCGTACAATATTTTTAGTCCACCAAGCTGACCTAGTGCAGGTTGGCACTTTGCATTCTTTTGAAATTCTTATGGAGAATTCTCAAGCACATCATTACGATGTTTCCCTTGCCGATAAAGCGAACAATTATTGATACACAATACACACGTAACATCGACTAATCTTAATCTTAGGAGATTGAAAAAGCGGAAATGTAAGGTGATTGTGGAAGGAAGAGCCGGTAGGGGCCGACCGCACCGAACCTTCCAATGTCAGATATCTGACATTCTTCGTAAAGGTCAGGTCAAAAGGACCCTGAACCGGTGGGAGTGCATGAAAAGATTGATGAAGGTGGAGGAAGCGAGAGAAGTATGCCAGAATCGAGCAAAGTGGCAATCCATAGTCTTTCCGGGGGTCACGGGTGGGCGGGAGTTGCCGTCCACCTATTAGTCTAGCCAACTTCTGTCAACGTCGGGTCGTAAGGCACGGTGAACCCAACATAACCGCTCAGTCGTTCCCCTTGAACACTGGGCGGTAGTAATAAGTCACATTCTCCGCGCCAACAAAAAAAAAAACAAAAAAAAAAATAGTGTGTGCTTTGGGTTTTAAACCTACGGACCTGCGTCACAGCAGTCAGCAATCAGTTCCATTCCCAACTAGTCTATCGTTATCTATGAAAAAACTGCTTAGTAACTAAGAATTGGTAAAATAATAACATTATATACACATATACCTATACACCCACGCCTTTCAGGCAGAGGCGCAGCTAGTGCAACCACTTCTCGCCATTATTCCGTCCTATGATGTGATAGGGGGCGAGCCTATTGCCATATCGGGCACAAATTCTAGACTCCGAGCTGATACTGAATAGAACAACTCAATATCATTTTCCCGACCCGGGAATCGAACCCGAGATGTCAGCATTGAAGTTGTACCATAATACAACTACGCCACCGAGGCAGTCAGTAAAAATTAACTTATAAAGCTAACTGTACACAGTTTATTATGATTTTCAATTGTCACACAAATAATTACTCATTTGCTATCTTCTACAAGAAATCATAAGTCTAAATATACACAGCGGAATGACACTGTCTGTTGACGATTCATCATGATGAGATGATAAGATTATAGGATGGGGCGACAGGTGGAACATTCAGTATTATTTGCAGGCACTACTATGATGATGTAAGAATTTTAGGGCACGTAATACTTCTGACTTCTGAGTAAATGTTACTACTCGTCAGATAAATGTAGTTGGTCAGTACAAAAGTCGCAATTTAATCTATATTCCTTTAGAGTTGAGGGTATTAGTTCTCTAAGGTATTTCCTCGAGTGCTGCCCAACTATGCCTATTGGATACCCGCCATAAAAATAATTGAGCGCACAGCAAGTAGCTTTGTCACCTTATAACGTTAAATGTTGTCTCAAAATATTTTGTAAAAACTTTACTAACTGTCCCTTTTAGGATCAATTATCTTACTTCTTAGTAACATTAAAAATACAAAAGATTTTGAAGATGTTTGGAGGTTTGTAAGAAGATGACGCAGCAGAAATAAACGAATGGCAGAGAAAAAAAATATTTAAAAGCTCGATTAAGAGAATACTGAAAAACTCACCACTTTAGACTCAAATAGTCAACACAATGTAATTTAATTGTACTACCGATACATATTAGTTATATAATATTATACTTAGTACCATTCGCAATCGTTTTTAAAAAGTTATCAATCGACAATTTGTCTTAAAACTAATTTGAGGATAACGTTGTGGGTTACACATTTAGTATTTGTAGCATTAACATGTATTTTATAAGATTTAATACCTATTGTGTAACCGTTTGTTGTCCCATTATTATAAATAAATAAATAAACAGACTGCATGAATTTTGACGAGGGCTATATTTGGACAGACTTAGTTTACTGGTGCTAGGTCTCTTATATGTAAGAGTTCGTCTCTGTGGGTACCACCGCAAAGTCTATTTCATATTCCATCCCATGTTGTGATACACGGCGAGCCTATCGCCATATCGGGCACGAATTCCTGACTGATCGGGCCGATGCTGAATAAAAAAACCCGGTGATTGAATCCGAGACCACCGTGTTAGTTTAACAAGTATAGCTTATATCTCGGATATTTCGAAATTTTAAAACCGTCAAAGGTCTTTCGTGTGGATCTAGTCCTACTCACCTGGTAGGTCATAATATTCTTCAGGTAGGAGAAGCCGCAAGCAATATCTAGTAATTAATACTAAAACTTTCGTAGTAAGTCTGCACTAGTGGATTATTTGCGGCACGATGCCAGAGATGCATCATTATCCGAATACAACTTTGGACACACCTTTAATCTCAAATAGAAGAGTAATGAGATAGGATTCCTAGATTCTGGCCTATTAGATTTAGTTGAAATATGTTAATTTACGCGTGGCTAAGAAGTGATAGCTATTATTACTGTTCCAAACCAAAAGTCATGGAATACCTATATATTTATTTTGTTTTAAAAAGAACTTTCCGCCTTAGTGTTAGCGGTTACTTTAGCTCAACTAAGCATAAAACAACGTAAATCATTAGTCTTTTCCTTCACTTCGCATTTAAAATCTGATATAGATAGTATCCATAAACTTAAAAGCAGGAACTTTATCGTGACATAAAAAGTAAGTATTCACAGCTAGAGTCTGAAGGAATGCAACATCATACCAGCCCTGTATTATATACTGTCCACTGCTGAGCACGGGCCTCCTCTACTACTGACAGGGTTTAGGCCTTAGTCCAACATGCTGGCCTAGTGCGGGTTGGTAGCCTTCATATACTACACACTCGAAATTCTTATGGAGAGTTGTCAGGTTGATTGCTTTAATGCTACTGAAATAATAATCACTTAAGCCCTACATTGGACATAAGGTCACACGATACAAAATAACAAACTACATAATATTAAAGTCACTTTCCATAGCGCCATCATTTTAAAATAATTAAAATAGTAAGCCTTTTCGTGTTTACCCGTGCTCTTTCACGTGATATTTCAAAGGCCGAGTTTATTCAAGTAAAATGCAAAAATGCAATGTAAAATTTTATAGAGGAATGCGAGGATTTATAATTAAGACTTTCATTATCTCTAAGAGCAAAGACGTTCTAGTCAAACAAACAAAACGTTTAAAGAGTTAATTAATTAACGATAAATTTTTAAGTATACACTAATAGACCCAGTAATGGACATTTTATAACCTCAAAATTTGACATTGGCGGGAATTTGCATAATGCGGTCTGCCACTTATATTAATTGTTTTTAAGTTGATTTTCTACTAATGGTAAGTATGCAGCAAATTATTTAATGAATTTTCATAATTACTATAAGTTAGCTTTTCCTAGCGGTTTCGCCCGCGTGAAGTTTTTCCGGGATAAAAGTCTCGATATATATTTTCCCAGGATAAAAAGTCCACTAAACACCTTTCTAGGGTCCCAAATTATCTCCACACCCAAGGAGATCTCCGCTTTTTGTGTGGGTGTTAGGCCTAAAAATCTAACAAGGCTCACACTTCATGGATATTCAAGGGGTGAATACACAACTACCTATTTAAAATTGTCCATTTTAAGTAAATAGTTTTTAAGCAAAGTAAAATTTCATAAATCTCAAATTAGAGGTCTTTAAAATTATGCGAACAAAGGCCTAGTTTTGGGAGTACTACCCAAATATATAAAGTATCTTGGTTACAATTTTGAGCCCGTTTTTGGACCTTTCATAGAAATCCATTCGGTAGTTTTTGAGTTTATTGCATACAGAGACGGACGGCGTCATGTTTTTTTTCGCATTTAATGACGAGACGAGCATGCCGTTCGCCTGATGGTAAGCGATAAAACCGACCAAAAACAGCAGCAACAACATCCAGCACCTTGAGTTACAAAGTACTGTGTGGCATTCCACTGCGCTCATCATCCTTAGACGTAAGATGTTAAATCTCATTATGTTCAGTAGTTACATTGGCTACAATGTCCTTCATGAAGTCATGAAGGATAAGGTTTTATTTCTGTATATTAATGGATAGCCAAATAGTATTGTCACGTGCGTGGCTGCATCAGCTAAGGTTTCTTTGCAACCTACAGTCTTTTTTATCATCAAATCAACACCACGTGATTTTAGAGAACTAGCACTCAAGTTTTCTTTATTGTATACCTTTAAAGATCAGCTAACTGGATTAGTGTCATTATATTTAGGTTAGCTCAAAATCATATTAATATTGCAAGAATCAAAACCCACACCAGGCGCATTTCAAGTTTTTTTTTCTTGTATTTTCAACCGCAATATGAAACCGCAACTCTCAGCCCGCAGTTTGTTTTCAGCAACATGACGGAAACTTCCATATAAGGGTAACTTCAAAAATCTACCAGTTTCCAACTTCGTAAAACATAAAGCTTGTTAGGAAGTTTATTCCCTCGGTCGCACGGGAAATTAAATTAAATGTGTTATTCTAATCGAGGTCAGATTGCTTTTAGTGTGTATTGCATAATATACCTTTTTATTCGAGCACGGCAATGTAAGCCCTTGATTGTAAATGGAGTGAGATCTAGATTGTATCAACTATCGAGAGATAATTATCACTAGTCGACAAAATTATGCCGGCCTGTTTGAACCGGATACACAGGCTTATCCTGGAACACGACACTTACGTGGGCCACTTTGGTGGGATTACATTCTGTATATTGATCACTATTCAGGAAGATACCAACATCCTTTTTTTTATCCCGCAGGAAGAATCCGTCTTATGGATACTTATCCTCAGCCTGGGGAGGGGAAGAATAGTTATGTTGGACTCACCGGCCTTTCGACCCAGACGCCAACTAAATGACGTTTGGAACGGGTCCCTCAAATTATGCCGGCATACCGACTAAAACCCGCGGTGGCCTGCTTCTGCGCATCTGAGACAGTTCCGGGGGGTCGTGAATTCATCCGAATTCGCCGGACCCGTCTCCGAGCAATACCGCTTCGCGGCTCGCCTCTTCGGGCTCAGAGGTCCCCTTCTTTAATGGTAGCACTGATTCCATGCTGCCGTCGACTTGAGACTGCGCATTCCCCGCTGCCCAGTTAGAACTCCAAATAGGCCCCTTTTAGTCGCCTCTTACGACAGGCAGGGAATACCATGGTGGAATTCTTTAAATGCCCCCATACCACAGGGCGGAAGATACAAACATCCTACCACCAGGAAACTATATCGGTTGGTATTTTTGCTTGATATATTTCTGTTTGACATATTTTGTACCAATGACTAAGAAGACTAGCAGGCTGAGGTTAAGCGATACGAGAATCTACCAACAGCAGCAAATAATTTGAGTTATAAAGTATTGCGTGGTACTCAACTGCGCTCGCCACCTTGAGACATAAAATGACTCATTATGTAGTAACTAGACTTATGCTCGCGGATCCGCCAGGGTAAATGAGTTTTTCCGGAATTACAAGTAGCCTATGTTACTGGCTGATTACGTAGCTTTATATTGATGAAGATTTTTTTAAATCGGTATAATAGTTTTTGAGTTACAAATCTTTCCTCTTTATAATATTAGTATGAAGTAGCTGAAGTGGCAGTGGGCAGGGCACATAGTTCAAAGCAGTGACGGCAGGGCAAAAAAGTTTTCCAGTGGAGACCACGTACTGGCAAGCGCAGCGTCGAGCGTCCATCTGCAAGGTGGACGGACGACTTGATAAAGGTCGCAGGAACGCGCTGGATGCAGACCGCTATTGACAGGTCCGTCTGGAATTTTTTAGAAGAGGCCTATGTTCAGCAGTGGATGTCACGTGGCTGATGATAATGCTGATGATGATGTGTAGATTACACTATCTACAATGTCCTTTAAATCGGAACATAACAGTGTTGGTAGAAGTAGACATTACAGCGGTTACCCAGACGGTCTTTCGCATACAAGAGACCTGCAACAAAAGTGTAGACCATGACACGCAACCCAAGTGACCGTACGCAACCAGAAAAGGGTTAAGTTCTTTAGAATCGATACATTTCACAGATTATACCCAACCAACTCGCAAACTCCAGCTATAAAGTTGTATGAGAACTTCCAAAGTTTCTCAGTTTCCACACGTTTATAACTTCACAAAATTCTGGATTGTAACCATCTGCTCTAGAATATTGACGTCAGAGCGGTCGTAAAACTACGCAGGAATGCACTCTTTTTACTGTTAACTTGCATTTTTATGCTGGACGTTAATTTGAGTAGAATGGAAGCGCGCAGAATCAAAGTATTTATTTATCGCGGTGATTTAGAGCGGCGCATTTCTGTTGGACAAAGTTTGATACACGATGTGGTGATAGGCTCGTATCAATTTATGGTACGGAATACCCATGGCGAAAAGTGGGTGCACTAGCACCTCTACCTGCCTCTAAGGAATAAAAGGCGTGACAGTGCACTTTACAGGTAACGGGCTTAGTCATAAACAATTTATAAAGCATTTTAGCTATCGAATGTTTTGTCTTCTTCGAACGAATTTTGAATTGAGTTTCAAGGAAGAAGACAAAACATACTAAGTAAAACTAAAATAGCTTTATAAACTGTTTATGAATTGGGTCGTTATCACCGTAGTCACGTTAGAAAGTCGAACATTTTACTTGGTTATAATCTCAACCAGCATTGGATGTCTCAATGATACCCTATAATAATAATCTGTATCCCCTCACAATAGTCCCACAGGACCGGCTTCATGAGGTGATTTCCCCCAGGAATGATTACCAGCCTTGTATAAACTGTCCAACTGCTGCAACAAGCCTCTAAAACGAATGAGGAAACATGAGAATTTTAATCAAAATCTATAATAATACGGAAGAAACATCTTTGTACCCCTTTTTAAGGACGCGCAATGTCCTTAAAAAGGGTGTGTCAGATTTGAGACAATTAAAGTTCATATAGAAGAGTGGAAAAGAATAAAATGTTGTATGCCTTACAAGTACATATATACCTAGGACTATATTAAGACGAGAAGCGCGCGTCTACCCGCTTTTTGCCACAACTACATGTCGTACAAATGCGGGTGAACGTGCGCCCCTTTATAGACTAGCTCAAATATATAATGACCATTTTACTAACATAGATATATTTGCTGCAAAAAAATACGTATTTAAAAAACAAATTACAGATGCTTTAATGACGCACCAAAACACGTAAAGCGAATGTGCTTATACCTACTGTACGTTAATTTTTACTGTACCTTAAGAATTATATTATGTACTTTAAGTAAACCGTGAAAACGTAGTGGAGTGTACACTAACCTTATTCTAAGATATTTCTATTTGTAATTTATCTGTATACTTGTTTGTTTGCCTAATAAAATAAAATACAATTCGAAGTTTCGAACGCTGGATAACCACTAGTATTTTAAATCTTATCTTCCTTACTAATATTAATAAATGCTAAAGTTTGTGAAAATTAGACGTAAACACAAAAACAACTAAACAGATTTTGATGAAATTTGGCACATGGGGAAGTCATGTCCTGGATTAACATATAGGAACTTTTTATCCCGGTGATTTGCTCCCATGGGAAAAATTGGATATTTTAAATCTGATTCTTTCTATTTTTTAGGGACTTTTGTAAAGGATAAAGCTTTTCACACGGACGAAGCCCCGAGCAACCCTTAGTATTGCTGTAAATTGTCATTTAGCCCCCTCTTTATGAATCTACGCCCATGATCTATATTAAAAAACTTCTTACCCCAGAAATTCTAACTACCCTCAATTAAACAAGTCGTAAAGATATTAACTAAGCCCCTTCAGGCCGTCACGGTAATTGCCCGATTGGCTTACAGAAGGGTTCTGCCCACCCCTTCTATCAAAGGTAGGGACTGATGTATGGTCCAAGAATTTTAACTATTCTTATGTAACGCCAGGTTTTGGTCCTAATTGCGTTAATGTCCTTACCTGGGTATAAAGTTGCCAGGCGTCCGGATAAAGCCGGACATAGGCTTTTTGAATGCGTGTCCGGCCAAATTAAACGGTGTCTGGCTTTTTACATTTGACCAGTGACTTTTAGGTGGTCGGCAATGTGCTTAAAATTTAACGTGCCATGGATGTACACTAGGGGGATAAAAAAAGGTCGCCGGGAAAATGGAGTACGAAAAGACACAAAATCGTTAATAATTTAGGGTGTCCGGTCTTTCAACCCAAATGTCCGGCTTAACTGGCTGGTCTGTCCGGCTATTAGGTTTGACGACCTGGCAACCCTATCTGAGTTATAAAATAACTTTACGCAAAGAGTGAAATAATTAGGGGCTCATAAAAGTGTAGTGGACGATAGCGTGGTTGGGAATGGAACGGTCTGCCGAGACAATGTCCGGAGGTTCAAAACCCAAGGCACACACCTCTGACTTTTCAAAGTTACGTGTGTATTGTTTATCAATTATTGTTAGCTTTAACGGTGAAGGAAAACATCGCGAGGAAACCTGCATAGCTAAGAAGTTCTTTATAAGAATTTCGAAGATATTTGAAGTCTACCAACCCACACTAGGCCACCGTGGTGGACTAAGGCCTTTAACCCTCACAGTAGCAGAGGAGGCCCGTGCCCAGCAGTGGGACAGTATTTAATAGAGGGCTGGTATTATTATTTATTTATTTATTTATTTATTTATAAACTCTTTATTGTACATCCAAGGCAAAGTGGAAATAACAAATATACAAAATAAACTAGGCTAAACAATAAGAAGTACAAATGGCGGTCTTATCGCAATTTATTTATCATAAAAGTGTATCGTTTTCCGTGATCGGCCTGTATATTATATTTAAACAAGCATAATTATGTCGACTAGCGAGGAATAAGCATCTCTCTTCAGTCCACATTGACACTCTATCTGGAACCCTCTCCGCTTTCCATACGTGCAGTAAGGTCAATTTGCCGTGTCAAAAAACATCTGACTGCTTCGGTAGCGTGATTTTATTACGCTACGACTGCAAAGCTGAGGTCTCGGGTTCTATCCCCGGGTCAGGTAAAGTGATATTGGGTTTTTCTATTCAGTATCCCGGAGTCTGGAATTTGTGCCCCATATGGCGATGGGATCGCCCACAATCACATCATGGGACGGAATAACGGCGAAAAGTGGGTGCACTAGTTACGCCTCTGCTAAGCCTTCGTAGATAATAGGCGCGAGTGTGTGTGTGTGTCTGTGTTGAATAAAAAATATTATTCACCATTTCATACATACATATACACTCACGCCTTTTATCCCCAAAGGGGTAGGCAGCATTCACCATTTCAGTCATCAATATAATCTCATCTGCAGTCACATTTAGATACACACGCCTTTATTCGGGTAGGCAGAGGGGTAACTAGTGTACCCACATTTCACCGTGCGTATTCCGTTCCATGATGTGATAGGGGCCGAGCTTATCACCATATCGAGCTCAAATTCCAGACTCCGGGCTGATACTGAGTCTCTCTCTCTCTCTTCCAAGCTATACGTCCCATATGGTTGTGGGGTCAGCTTTCCTAATTTTTCTTCTCCACTTCGCTCTATCCAATATGTCGTCTTCGGAAACTTGACATTCTCTCATATCTCTTAGCACTACATCTTTCCACCTTGTCTTCGGGCTGATACTGAGTAGGAAATCAAAATATCACTTCGCCCGACCCGAGGATCGAACCCTCAGCATTGCAGTCGTACCGTAATACAACGCCATCAAAGCAGTCACATTTACAATATGCAAATACTTAGGAATAATTTTGCTTGTAATAAAAATAATTAAAAAACGACAATAGCCTAGTTGGGAATGGAACGGTCTACCGAGACAATGTCCGGAGGTTCAAAACCCAAGGTACACACCTCTGACTTTTCGAAGTTATGTGCGTATTGTTTATCAATTATCGTTCGCTTTAACGGTGAAGGAACCGCCCTGTGGATTGGGGGCGTTTGGAGAATTCCACCACGGTATCCCCTGCCTGTCGTAAAAGGCGACTAATAGGGGCCTCCGGGGGTCACGGGTGGGCGGGACGTGCCGCCCACCCATTAGTCTAGCCAACTTCTGTGACCCCCGTGATGGACATGTCCGAGGCAGCGTGTCTCACGCTGCCTCGGACACCAAAAGGTGGACACGGTTCGGTGTTTCGGGGGCTTCTGAGCCCCCGCAACAGGGAAAAGGGCCGCAACAGCGGTACGCGCAGGGGCGGTTGCGGACGACAACTTGGACGTGAGTCAGAGGAAGCCCGCAGCCGTCCCTAATGAGCCGAAGATGGCCATACAAAAAAAAAAAAAAAAACGGTGAAGGAAAACATCGCGAGGAAACCTACATACCTGAGAATTCTCCATAAGAATTTCGAGGGTATGTGAAGACTGAAGTCTGCCAACCCGCATTAGGCTAGCGTGGTAGACTAAGGCCTAAAACCCTCTCAGTAGAGGAGTCCCGTGCTCAGCAGTGGGCAGTATATAATACAGGGCTGGTATTATTATATATTATAAAAAAATACAGAAACACAAGAATTGAGAACCTCCTTTAGAAGTAGAAAAGCGAACCAATAATTCCGGGTTTACCCCCACATACAAACTCCCATACCTTATCTCTTCATACGGTTAAAGGGCGAACGTCATTTAATTACCAAAACCCTAACCGTTGTGTTCTTAACTGTTGAACTAATTAATTCCCTCTGAATGACTTCTTAATCCCTAATTGAAGGGTTGGTCCCATAACTGGGGTGGAGTTGACCCGTCGTTTCCTTACACTTATGTATTTGGGATGAATTTGGTAAGGGGTGAAACGGATACTTTAGCAAGGTTCAGTATATTTTTAAAACGTATTATGAATGTAAAATATTTTTGTTTTTTACTGTCTAAAAAAATCCTTAGTACGAAAAGATCCTTCGTACATCGGCTTTGAATATTATACGTTTTTTGTTATCAATATTTGTACGAGACGGATTTTTTAGGGTTCCGTACATCGAAAGCAAAAAACGGAGCCCTTATAGGATCACTTTGTTGTCCGTCCGTCCGTCTATCAACACCCTTTTTCTCAGGAACGCGTGGAGGTATTAAACTGAAATTTATACCAAATACTACTGTGCCTTAGACCTGTGAAAAAATTAAACTTCTAAGCCAACGCGATCAAAAGATACAGCCATTTATGCCGCAAATTTCTGCGAATTGTCGAAACTCGCAAGGGAATCAAAACCTACATGCTACTTCCAGTGAACTCAGAATCTTGAAATTTGGTACGAAGCAACGTCTTATAGCACAGATAAAGGAAAAATTGCGGAAACCGTAAATTTTATGGAACTCGGCGCGAGTCCCACTCGTTGGTGCGCGAGTCCCACTCGCAGTTGGCCGGTGTTTTTGTGTGTGGCGCTATGTCCTTCTCTCATTTCCCCTATCCAGGACAAGGCGATTTGGGAATTCTTTATTTTTAATCTTTTTCCCTTTTTGTTCCAGCGTTTGGACAAAGCTACGAGCAAAACTAGTACAAGAACATTAAATAATATTATGTTGAATGATACGTGGCAGGTAGGACCAATATAGTGTGCAGTGGATTTGAATCCGATATGAGTCAAGACACTATTTGAATAATAACGTAGATGTTATTGTCCATGAAACATCATGCTTCTGTTATAATATTGTCTTACTATTAGCATAACTACTTGTAAAGTCAAATTTCCTTTATAACCTATCTAGGTAGGTATCACTGCGATGTCTATTTCTACCGTCAAGCAGCAGTGTGCATGTACTGTGTCCGGTTTGAAGATCAATGTACCAAGCCAAGGGCGTCGCCAGCCGATGGCCCAGAGGGGGGGCAAGTTGATCACACACACACTCACGCCTGTAATCCCTGAAGGGGTAGGCAGAGGCGCAACTAGTGCACCCACTTTTCACCGTTGTTCCGTCCCATGATGTGATGCGAGCTTATCGCCATATCGGGCACAAATTCCAGACTCCGGGCTGATACTGAATAGAAAAACTCAATATCACTTTGCCCGACCCGGGGACGAACCCGAGACCTCAGCTTTGCAGTCGTACTATAATACAACTACGCCACCGACGCAGTCAAGGGGCAAGTTGATATAGAGAATTATAAAAGTATGAATTGTAGGTACAGTCGAGAGCGCATGAAGCTTTTTAGTTGTAGTAAGAGCCTTAAATCTACAGCGATTGTAATAATAACGGTACTGTATCCAACGTGTAAAACTTCACGAGTTCTTGACTGTATAAAAAATAAAACTTATAAATAATTGGCATTTGACAACATTTTTATAATATCTAGGGGGGGGGGGCAGTTGCCCTCCCTGCCTCCCCTTGACGACTCCCTTGTACCCAGCGTAATTACTGGGCATTATGAGATTTAACATTTACGTCTCAGTGTGACGAGCACTGTGGAGTGCACGCAGTACATTATAATTAAACGTACTGTATGGTGTTGCTATTGTTTATGGGCGGTCGTATCGTTTAACATCAGGCGAGCGTCATGCTCGTCTCGTCATTCAGAAGCAATAAAAAATCGTGTCTTTAGTCACCAGCCAAATTAATAAATTAACCCAAAAGTTATTATGATAGCTCTGTTAACCACAAAAATATTTACAATGAATTGGCTGCATGCCTTTTGTGCCTTAGCCAAGTAAAATTTGTGTCATCCAATTCTCAAAGAAATAAAACTCTGACATCCGGTCAGTCATATTAAATATAGAAGTAAAATAGCCGCCGAAATAATTTAACCATGAAGTGGACTTTTTACTGCCAGTCGATATATTTGAACTATACTGGAGTTATCAGGCTTAGGTTCCTAATTCTTACATAGTACTGGTGGTAGGTCTCTCATATGTAAGAGTCCGTCGGTGGGTACCACCGCAATGTCTATGTCTACCGGCAAGCAGCAGTGTGCATGCACTGCTGTGTTTCGGTTTGAAGGAAATTGTAGCCAGTGTAACTACTGGATATAATGAGACTTAACATCGGAATGCCACACAGTACTTTGTAGCTCAAGGTGCTGGATGGTGTTGCTACTGTTTATGAGTGGTCGTATCGCTTACCATCAAGCGAACGGCGTGCTCGTCTCGTCATTCAATGCAATAAAAAAAAAACATAGTCTAAAAGACATGTCGAAATAAAATTTTCTTAATTGCAGCATGTCGTGTGAGACTTATTTTGACCCCAGTGTTCGACAACACATTGTTAGTCTTACGTAACGTTTTGTCGTATTTAATTTAATCATGCGTTCAATATTCATATTATGTCTATACGAGATTATATGTTTATCATAATTTACCTATTTAAAGATGTTAAATTAACTTTGTTAAAGCAAATTATCAACTGCCTATTTGCAAACGAAATTTACTGACGTGGTCACTAGTTTCCAAGATCATAGATATAAATGTACTTTTTAGTTACACCTCAAGTTTAGGAAAAAAAATGATATTTCTCATAATACTGAACACAGAAAAATGACACAGCACCATCAATCAAGAATGGTTTGAGGAATGTCAATATTGGATACTTCCAGAATTTTCCTGGCCGTGGCCTTTGAAAAGGCTAACGTAATTATAGTTGGGTCATGTTGGATAATATTTATGTTGTATTATGGTGTAACAACTGGATATTATTTAACAATATTAGGGCTTTTCAATAATATTTTTTACTTGTAGGTAATTGATTGGTATAATATTAGGTATTATTTTGTGGAGCTATAAATTTTTATACCATATATTACGGTCAAGGGAGACAATTCTCAGTTACCTCAAAATAATCCTATGATTGTTATCAGGGTTATCAAGTAAGCCGGTCTCTACTGCTAAGTGACGAATGAATGAATGTTGGAATGATAGTGAAGTAACTTTTTCTTTGTACTCTCAGCAACGTCGAAATAAAATTCGAATTTCGAATAAATCTCTCATCGAAGTAGCTATGTTGCCATTGTAAAACAGAAACGGCGCGTAAGGAGCTCCATTCCTTTCAACGCAAGTAATGCAAAGGACATATCCAAAAATGGGCCTGAAAATTTAAACAAGATAATTTATATATATTTGGATCGAAGTCCTGAAAACTAGGCTTTTCCAATAAATAAATTAATTTTAAAGACCTCCGATTTTGAGATACATGCTATTTTGTTTGGCTTGTAAACTACACTTAATATGAACGTTTTAAAAAAAGTTGATTATGAATGGAGGGGTCTAAAAATTTTTTTTAGATGGATCTAAGTTTCATTTAATATCATCACATCATGTGATCATTTTGACTAATATTAAGAGGAAAAGTTTGCGAGTTTGTAGGTTTGTAGCGGCTAATCTCTAAAACTACTGAACCGATTTTGAAAATTCTTTCACTAATAGGAAGCTACATTACTCCACTCTCTTATACTACTTTACATGCGGCGGTGACGCGTGCAAAATCTAGTACAATAATGAACTCTAAATTTCTTTAAAAAAAGTTTGATATCAATTATTTTTCGAATTCGAATACGCGGGAAGTGTCCCACAGTCTATACAATCGTTCTTAGCTAGTCAGTTGATACAATATTAATAAAATACATATTACTTTAATCAAAATATGTATCGACGGCTAAGGTGAAAAGGATTCAATTGCAGTTTCAACGCCTTCGCACGTATATTTCTACAGCTTACACTGCCTCGACGATCTCGTTTGCGTACTTGTATTGAGTACGCGGTAAGTCTGCCGACTACCGACAGCTGAGGTCTCAGTTTGGATAACATGTTTGGTCTTATATTTACGATCTAAGTACCATTCAGTTAGGTATTTAAAGATGGTATTGCTGTTAATAATTCCTGAAGATAACTACAGCTCGACACACTTGTACATTTCAGCATGAGAATAAATAACAAAAACAAAGCAAGAAAAATAACATCATAAACGCGGTAAAAGACAGAATGACTTTATTAAAATTACTATCAAAATACCCAGGGGTATTCAACATTTACGACTTACAACATACGCTCCATTGTAAATTACAATTTTAATAACATAATCGAGGTTCTTTGATCTAAATATTATGATGTCGGTAACACGCTTGTATTTTGGATTTACGACACCTGATTTTTTTTTCTATGACTGGTGGATGACACCTGACTTTTATCGCCTATCTAGAAATTGGAGGCAACATTTTGTTTTATACTTCAACAATGTTTTATACTTCTGATTTATGTTGTTTTTACTGAGCATAAATTTTTTGTCAACATCGTCATTAAATTTTATTTTTGGTTTCAGTGTGTCATAAAGTCACCTAACCGTTGCTTCGTTGGATGAAATTAACGTCAGAAGAAGTGGGACAGAATAGCTAAGTACGGCAGATGAAAATGAAAAAATTAAATTGAGATTTTAGAAGTGTAAGGTTACCGGAGGATGATTAAAACAAGGCGATTGCTGGATAAATACTCATATTTATTGATATATACAATCCTTTCATAATAAGATCGGACATACATAATAGTGTTCATTATACTAGATACCTTTGATTTATTATATACCTAGATAATACGTTTCAAAGGAGTCGAAAAAAAACACGCGAATTGTTCCCCACGAAATGAGTTCGAGTGAATTAATTTTTGTTGTTTTTCATGGATATAATTTTCTCCCCGTTTTAATAAAAACCAAGTAATACTATCTTCACTTCGTGTAATAACTGGTATCATTTTGCGCGTACACAACGATACGCAGAATCATAGAATAAGAGCGCAGAATGATGAAGCGATAGCGTATGACAGCTATCACGAGTACTATCTTAAAAAAAGTTGGCCTGTTTCTTTTAGTTTCATTGTAGCGCGGCATTCTAGCTAGGTATAATTAATTAAAGGTAGGTACATACATCTTAGAAGTGTTCCTCGCGTGTTCCAATTATTTCTATTTTTATTATTCTATAAATGGATACAGTAAAAAAATGTAGCTCCATCATGTTTCCTATTAAGTATTTTATAGCACAAGCCGGAGAACGAGTCGTCAACGCTATGTAAGTGACCTTCGACATACATACCCATAATAATAGGATTAAGTGCTCTTTTCGTTATACTTAATCTAACTAATATTATAAATTTTAAATTTTACTGGTAGCTCTCTCATAATATGTAAGAGTTCTTCTGGGTGGGTACCACTGCAATTGAAGGACATTGTAGCCAGTGTAACTACTGTACATAACGAAGCTTAACATCTTATGTCTCAGGATGACGAGCGCAGTGGAATGCTACATAGAACTTTGTAACTCAAGGTGCTGGATGGTGTTGCTACTGTTTATGGGTGGTCGTATCGCTTACCATCAGGCGAACGGCATGCTCGTCTCGTCATTCACTGAAATAAAAAAACAATGCTAAAATTTTGACGGAAGTTTGTTGCTCAAATACGCCAGACGGCTGAACGTATCTGGATGAAATCTGGCGCAGAGATAGATTATAGTCTGGTATAGCACATAGGCTACTCTTATCCGAGGCAACTATTTAGGCGAGGAAAAGTTAGTAATTAATATATCAATCTGGTGTAGGTAGAAGATAATAAATCTGCCCCCATATCTCTAGGACAGTGATAACTCGTAACGCGGCCGCGTCACGTTAACTTCTTGTAATTAGCGTTAAATGGTATTCTGTATGCCAATTTCCATAGTGATCGCGATGAGTTACGTTACGCGCTTGTTACGAGCGGTAAAAATAACGTAAGTCATAGAGAATAAAGGGGCTGTCTACACTAGAGTCGTATCACTCAATTTTAAAATGTCCGTTGGATCCAACACCACGCCTCCGAAGAAACTGGTGTCTCAAACCAAGATTGAATGAAACAACTTCTTCTTCTTTTTTTAAAAATGGCTTCACCTTTCCATTGATCATTGTTCCAATGTCGAGTGGGTAGATATTAAAATATTAACATAACTTTTTTAGAGTAATTTTCGACCCGATGTAAATGATAGATGATTTTAGACTACTGGTTTATTATCTCAGCCCACCTCAGCTTCACATATTAATTATTATACAGATTCGAACCTTGGACTCGGTGCAATCACATGCCACTATATCAGAACGCTACAATCTTTCCATCGATTCAATGAAACTAACCCAGAGTAATAAATCCGAAATAAACAGTCACTATTCGAACGAAACAAAATAGCCGTAAACATTTTACGGTCGACCGAACACATCTTGTTTGTATCACAGTAATGTAGTGCTAATAAAATCTAGGATTATTGCGTGCATTACTGAATTCGATGAACAACGTTCAATGGTTTTTTTATTACTGAATGACGAGACGAACATACTCGCCCGATGGTAAGACCATTTTTAAAATAGTAAAAAAAAAAACAAAAATATCACGCTTTATAGAAAATCGAACTAAAAAATAAAAAATTAATTTTAATAAATTTGAATTAAGAATAGTGTAAATAAGACAAAAATGTATTTAATGGTTAAAAAAATCGTGGATTTGGATTTTCTATTATTATTGGAGTTTCTATAAAAGCGTGTTTTTAGTTTAAAATATTGAATTGTCATCGGTTCTTGATAAGTATGCCAAATTTCGATTTAATCCGACGTTTTGAAGGGGGTCAAAATCACGTTCAAAGTTTCCGTTACCTACATACACACATACGTCTGAAGCTAATAAAAGCGTGTAAAAAGCATAGTACTAAATACACGTGCGGACACCTCCATCCATTTTGACACATGCTTGTCTATGGTTACTCGATTTACTATTCGAAGTTGACATGCGCAATGTTCACGCCGTAGTATTTTCTATTTAGCTCACTGGCGCCCTGTTCTTTCCATACAAAAAAATGCTTAATCGAAACCATAACGTTAACTATACGATAGCGCGAACACTCTTGCTAAGGGTACTAATATTTACGCCCGTACTCTCAAACAATACTATGAGGACGCACAGTACGTCCGAACACAGTATCGGCTGTTTGATAGTTTCCTTTGTCCTTGTTCAGCTTTGTTTCTGGTGGTAGGACTCTCATATGCAAGAGTCCGTCTGGATGGGTACCACCGCAATGTTTATTTCTACCGCCAAGCAGCAGTGTGCATGCACTGTTGTGTTTCGGTTTGAAGGGCATTGTAGCCAGTGTAACTACAGGACATAATGAGACTTAACATCTTACGTCTCAGGATGACGAGCGCAGTGGAGTGCCATACGGTGCTTTGTAACTCAAGGTGCTGGATGGTGTTTCTGCTGTTTATGGGTGGTCGTATCGCTTACCATCAGGTGAACGGCATGCTCGTCTCGTTATGCGCAGCCATAACAAAAAAAAAGCTTTGTTTATCTGACAGCCAACTGAAGTAAAGTTGTATCTCAATATTAGCCAATCAGAGCGCCCCAGTGCCTACGCACTGCAAAGCTTGTTATGCCCTGAGCACTAAGAAATATTTTCAATACATTGCTCCTTACTTAGGTAAGTAACGTCTGTGATTAAGGACATCAATGCGCAGTCATTATAATGCCCTGTAAACTAAAATACAATTCACATGGTTACTTTCGATTCCTTCAATAGGTATAATCTGTTTTGACCACATCTAGATTAATTGTAAGATTTCAAGAAACATGATCATAATAATCTGTTCAGTGTTCCTTAATTACTGTTCCTCTTAATTTTCCTTTTTCATCTCAACTACTTTACAAAGGAGGTAAATTGAAAACATTATTTACTCTTTTATTTAGTCCGACATTGTCCGACATTGAGTCCTCTTTAACTTTGTAGCAAATTGTTTTATGGTTACTATAACGTTTATTACTTCGAATTCGTTAACTGCAATTTATGCTGCAGTCTGTTTAACATACTATCTGTAGTTCTAGTTAATTTTAACAATGTTGTATTCCCTAATTTCAGTTTATATTACTGTTACATTTGGTATGGTTAGAAACAGTACAACAATGTAAAACAATGTAACTTCATTGTTTTGATGGAAAAATATCGTGAGGAAATGTATTTATACATAAAGCATGCCTTAAGGGCCTTATTACACTGGCGATTTATGAGCGAGCTCAAAGCGAAGCGAGTCTTAAATATCATTTATTGAATTTGATTTCTATAAAAACGTATTTTTTTGTTTAAAATATTGTATTGCCATCGGTCCTTGATAAGTATGCCAAATTTCGATTTAATCCGACGTTTTGAAGTGGATCAAAATTATTACAAAGTGTAAGTTACATAGATACAGACATACATACATCTGTAGCTAACAAAAGCGTGTTAAAAATGTCGTCGTCGGCGCTATACGCGGCGAACTTGCTGCACGCCCGCGGCGGTGTCACGGCGAGCCCGCCGCGCGCTAGCTGGGAACTCGCGGCAAGCTCGCTACGCACTCGCCTCGCTTTGGTTTCGCTTGCTAGTGTGATAAGGCCCTTATTCCCGTGCACCCACTTTTTGCCTTGCTTATTCCGTCCCATGATGTGATGGGGTGAGCCTTTCGCCATATCGGGCATAAATTTCAGACTCCAGGCTGTCCCGAAACACCTAATATCACTTTGCCCGAGCCGGGATTCGAACCTGGGACTTCAGAGCGATTCGTACACGCAATACAATTACGCCACTGAGGCAGTCTATTATATACCTCAGACTTGTACTTAATTTCGAAGTTATGTGGCATATGCCATCACAAGACCAGCGTGGTGGACTAAGGCGTAAACCCCCTTATTAGTAGAAATCGGTGTCTATGAATGGAACAATAAACAAGGTCTCATTATTATTGAAATATTAAAAACATAATTACATAAGTAAACAAAAACAAACCCAAAGTAACAAGAAATCGATTAGACGTGATGAAAGGGAACATTATTCTGCCCTCTGAAAATATTGCGAACATTAAAGACGCCGGCTGTTCCATGTGAATGGATCATTATGCCAGTGAAAATAGAACTCGAAATACAATGAAACATCAAACGGATGAAATAAATCAATCGGAACGGTTCAAGACTGTGTGGTTGGTTTGGATCCGGTACGCTATGGCTTGTGAAAGCACATAGGGTAGGAGTTGAGAGACCCTGTGTTCGATTTTCTGGGAATAATTTTACATACAAATTTCGTGATTTCCAAATTTCAACCCTTGTGACTTACCCCATTTTGCGTTACTATGCGGAGTTAGATAGCCTAGTTGGGAATGGAACGGACTGCCGAGACGAAGGAACCCCAAGGCCCACACTTAATACACACCTAACTTTGAAAATTTGGGTGTGTATTTTTATCAATTATCGTCTGCTTTAACGCCGACGGGGGATTAGAATTTCGAAGGTATTGTAGTCTAACAATGCGTACTAGGCCAGCGTAATAGACTAAGGCCTAATCCCTCTTAGTAATGGACGAGGCCCGTACTCACCATACTGGAGTACAGGATAATATTATAAACCATGCAGCAATTTGTTGACTAAAAGGTTAAATTCAACATTGAAAGCTATAATCTCTACTTATTAAAATAACTAATTTCTAAAGTTATAGACGTGCAAACAGCCCCCTTATTCTCTATGACACGCGTTATTTTCACCGCTCGTAACAAGCGCGTAACGTAACTCATCGCGTTTATTACTATGGAAATTGGCATACAGAATACCATTTTACGCACATTACACGAAGTGAACTTGACGCGGCCGCGTTACGAGTTAACAATGTCATAGAGAATCATGCCTCAGGGCTTTCAATGAAGCCCGCTAAGCTCACGAAAGCTCAAAGTTGTGAGCTTGAACCCCAGTTAGGGGGAACTTTTAGATGAAACCTTAGTTGCGCATCTAGTTATTATTTGCATGGGGCTGTTTGAATTTTGTATACGTTCTTAGATATATAAGCGGCGATAGCATAGTTGGAAATAGAAAGGACTGCCGAGATGAATATCCACAGGTTCAGAACCAAAGGGCACGCACCTTTGACTTTTCAAAAAAGTGATGTGTGTATTCTTTGTGAATAATATCTCTCGCTTTAACGGCAAAAGGAAAACATTGTGAGGAATCTCTTGACCTTATCTTTCTCTTACTAATATTATGAATGCGAAAGCTTGTGAACATGTTTAGATGTTTTTCGCACTCTTAATAAAACAATGCCCTTATCCAAAATCGTTGACTTGTGGGAAACGTCACAAAAACTGTATACGACATTTTATTTTAAGTTGAGCGGGGAACGAACATAAATTCATACAATTTTGTTCCTATTCTCAATGCTGAAAAGACGCATTTTTTTCTTAGTCTTGCAGCATGGCCTTTAGGGTCCATATTTTGGTTAAACTCATCTAGCCAAAATTTTGGATTAGGACATTGTTATATTAAGAGTCTGTTTTATGTTAGGAGTTAACGCAGAAACAACTAAACGGATTTGGATGAAATTCTGCACACGGGTAGGTCATGTCCTGAATAAAAATACGCCACTTTTTATTCTGACAGTTTGCTCCTTGGGAAATGATGGATATTTTAAATATGATTCTTTATGTAGATGGCGTTCGCGTCGTACTGTGTTTTAGGGTTTGTAGAAGGAAAGGCTTGTCACGCGGAAAAACCCACGAGCAAAATTTAGTGTTCCATATTTTACATAGAAAAATCCACGTTCGCCATCATTTATTTGTCGCACCATCAAGCTTTGGAATAGTTTACTGTCACGCGTGTTCCCTCCTTCCTATAATCCTGGGTCCGTCCGCCGTAGCGTGAAGAAGCAGCTCAGTAGGCCGGCATGATTGTGTCGAATGGCATGAGACAACCATCTGCTGCGATTCGATACTCTATCTGGACGGCATCGCGCTTACCATCAGGTGAGGTGCAGTTACTTTGCCGTGCGCGAATACAAAAAAAAGACGCCATCAAAATATACTCAGCGACGGAAATATAAATTCCAATTACCTAAAATGGAAAAAAATACATTCGTTTGTACGAAAGTAAGAAATAAACACCAATAAGAATAAAGCCATCCTTCCTTCCACGTAGCCCCAATGACGTATAAAAGAAATTTTTATTACTTCTCACAAAGTAATACATGGCTTTGATAGAAAATCTTGACGCGGTAATAAATTTCGATATTAAAATGGAACATTTGGGTTTATGTGGAGAAAATTGGATGTTGGAACTGTTTAAGATATGAGTTAGCACGTTGATGGGATTGAAGGGGGTCTGCGCACGATTTTGGGTTCCGTACCTCGAATGGAAAAAAGAACCCTTATAGGATCACTTTGTTGTCTGTCTGTTTGTCTGTCAAGACCCTTTTTCTCAGGAACGCGTTTGAGCATTAAGAGACTTTACATCTTATATCTCAGGGTGACCAGTGCAGTGGATTGCCATGCAGTACTTTGTAATTAAAAATTCTGTATGGTTTTGCTACTGTTTATGGGCGGTCGTATCGCTTGCCATCAGATGAGTGATTAAAACCAAATAATGTGTAATATGTACTAAAAAAATAATATGTATTTTTTGTATAATGTTTTCCGTGGTACTTTACATATAAAAAAACAACGTAACATTTTTTTTATGGCATTGAACAAAGAGACGAGTATGCCGTTTGCCTGATGGTAAGCAATATGACCACCCATAAACAGTAGAAACACCATCCAGCACCTTGAGTTACGAAGTACTGTATGGCATTCCACTGCGTTCGTCATCCTGAAACATAAGATGTTAAGTCTCACTATGTCCAGTAGTTACACTGGCTACAATGCCCTTCAAACCAAAACACAACAGTGCATGCACACTGCTGCTAGGCGGTAGAAGTAGACATTGCGGTGGTACCCACCCAGATGGACTCTTACATATGAGATTCCTATCACCAGTTAAACATGATGCGGGAACAGTTGATACACTGGTTGCAACTGTGCTTACCCCTTCGGGGAAAGAATTGATTGTTTTGTTTTCAATACAATTTGCTTCTGACAGATAATGACATTGGTTATCCATTACATGTGTTTATGTAACTCTATTATGTTAAAGCTGTATTTTGATTGAGGTCGCACGTACTCAATTTGTTTTATCAACTGAATTCATAATGAGATCAAATTGAGCATCAATTTATTTGTTTATACGAATAATTCTGCGAATTTCGGTACGAGAATTTACATTGTCATCCTTTTCCTATATTCCTTGTCTATTTTACCCCTTATTTAGAATAGTTTAGTTTTACTGAATAGTCATGAATACGAGTGTCTTAACGGCTTATTCGGGTGTATTTGTTACTTATAATGCATATTCATGTTAGTGCACGAATTAATCAATAGTCAATAGTCTAACAAGTGGACGATAGCCTAGTTGGGAATGGAACGGTCTGCCGAGACAATGTCCGGAGGTTCAAAACGCAAGGCACACACCTCTGACTTTTCGAAGTTATGTGTGTAATGTTTATCAATTATCGTTCGGTTTAACGGTGAAGGAAAACATCGTGAGGAAACCTGCATACCTGAGAAGTTCTCTGAATTTCAAAGGTATGTGAAGTCTGCCAACCCGCACTAGGCCAGCGTGGTAGACTAAGGCCTAAAACCCTCTCAGTAGTAGAGGAGGCCCGTGCTCAACAGTGGGCAGTATATAATACAGGGCTGGTATTATTATATATGGTATTATATAATAGTCTAACGCCCGTATTCACAAACTTTACTTAGTTAAGAACAACCTAATGATATGATATTCTCAGTGCTTTCGGTATGACAGACTTCGCAGTGCGTAGGCAAAGCGGGGCTGTGGTTGGATAACATTAAAATTCAATTTTGCGTCAGTTGGCTGTCAGATAAACAAAGCTGAACAAGGTTTAAGGAAGACTATGAAATTGCCGACACTATGCGTTCGGGCGCACTGAGTGTCCTCATAGTATTTCTTATGAATATGGTTGTAGATTACTCATACAGTTATAGGTTTGACCGCCTAGATTATATATTTTTCTGCTTCCAAGCAACATTGTACAAGAACTGTTATGTTACCAGGCCCTCGTGGTTTGGGAGCCCTAAAGCAAAAAATATTATCTCCCTTCGGCCATAGGGTAAAAAGTCCAGTCAAAGATTTGCCACCTAGATTCACATTAGTAAGGCTATTGGTTCTGCTCCAAACCCTCCGTATTGGTGTTTACCAGTATAGTCAGTGACGAGTGCAGTACTACGCAGTGCTTTGTAGTTTAAAATATTTAAGAACGTAATTTCGTTAAGCTTTAGCGCTTGGTGTCAAAATGCGAACCACTGCTGATCCTGCCTTACAGGAGTTGCAGTGGCGGGTTTTGGTCGGTATGCCGGTGTAGGGTGTACATAGTATTAGGGACTCGGTCCAATGTTCGCTCGGATGATGCTATACTTCCGAGTGTCGACATTGGGCCGTAAGACTGTGTGAAACCAACATAAACGTTCCACTCACCCCCCAGTGGTGGTAGCGATAATGCGTTTTTCCCAGCGATAAAAAAAGGGTTCGAGGGCGGGATAGTCTCGTACCCCTTCAGGGATAAAGGGTAATTTGTTTTTTTTTTAATAAATCCTAAGTAGCTTATAAAACTTTTTTGCCTATGCAAATGAGGACCGGAAACATTACTTCATATTACAAGTAACAGAACTACAACTGTAAAAAGGTTTCATTTTAATTAATTCAACGATTAACGAAACACGCTCGCGTGACGTGTGAGTGACAAGGGCGTTGTTTAAAACGTAGTTGTGGCAAATTGTTCGAAAATGTGCTATGTTAATGAATTATTTGACTATAAAAGGTTAGAGATAGTACTAACAAATTTGCGCGAAGTTGGCTTACTGTTACGTGTCATACAGTTAGCATATATCCTAATAGTGACGTAGAGTGAGTACACGCTGAGAACCCAAATGTTGCCACTCCAAGGCACCAGAAAAAAACTCATTTAAAAATTAAGTCACGTGTGCACAACTCACCAGCTCCACGGCCCCTCTCGTTGCCAAAAGTTTACATTTGTACAGGGTTATATTTACGCTTTTTACTGCCTCCGTTAAAGTGACGTCACTGCTTACTAATACTATCCTATGAAAGTGATGCTCGTATGTTTTTAAAAGCTCAGAGACAGCTGTGGGGCTAGGACGTGAAACGAAAAACACGATGCGTCTCCGTTTCGTTTTATTGTGATTGGTTGAGAGACTGACGTGTCGGTCTCTCGATCAATCACAAACATCAAAATACCGATACGTCAGTCATTCAAGTTCGTCAGTCAGCCCCACTGAATGGTTTTGGATGAAATTTGCCACAATCCCACTAATAAATAATGGACATTTTATCTAACCTTTTAAATAGATGGCGCTTTCGTCTTACATAATATGACGCTAAGGATTGTTACATTGATTTAGGGACTATTGTAAAGGCTTGAAACGCAGACACAGCTGCGTGAAACACATAGTAATCCTATAAATCCAATTTATTTAAGAAAACCATAAAATGAAGATAAGTATATTACAACGAGGCTCTGGAACCGAGCTAAAGGCACTATGTATGGACAATGTAGTGGCGCCGCCGATAATGCCACCAGGTTCCGCCCCGGGAAGTGGGAATTCAGAGTTCTGTGCGGTATTGTTCGCGCAGTTTGCTCAGGTCGTGGACCAGCGAGTCCTCGGTGTCATGTGGCTGTCCTGGCCAGTGTAGTAGGTACGTCGGGTGGATGAGAAGATCACGTCGGGATCACCAATGTGGAGCTTATGTGAGTATGGGAGTGTGAGCTCTAGCTTGTAATAAAACTCCAAAGATGGCGATGTATAGGTTTGTATTGCAGCTTCAGAGTACGCTAATACACAGCAGCGTACTTATTTTTTTTTTATGGTATTGAATGACGAGACGAGCATGCCGTTCGCCCTATGGTAAGCGATACGATTGCCCATAAACGGTAGCAACACCATCCAGTACCTTGAGTCACAAGTGCTGTGTGGCATTCCACTGCGCTCGTCATGAGACATAATACTTATACTTAGATGGCAATAGTAATAAATTAGTAGACGTACTGATTTGACAAAGGCGCACGTCGTTTTTATGTGGAAGCATGGTGTGAAAAAGCGTTCCCGCACATCTACGTACGTACACTTACATAGCTGCGCAAGTGTGTCTCTACACTCTATATTGCATTCACGATTCATAGATGTATTTCTGTCCCATTATGATGAACATATGTCCGTCGCCACGTGATATAGGTACAATAATAATATGCGAATGTTATATAGAAAAGTTTGTAAAGTCGTTCAGATGTTTGTCAGCCATTCAGGCAACAATTAAATCAATATATCAACAAATAAACTATCGAATTGTTTGTTGGACAGACATAGACCATGTCTAGGGTCAACATATAGGCTACTAATTATAATCTTTGTAACAAAATTCTCACCGTAACTAATAAGCTCTCATAGCAAGTAAGGAAAATATCCAATACTAGCTTTTGCCCGCGGCTCCGCCCGCGTTAAAAAGTTTTTCCGGGATAAAAGTCCCACTTTATGTTTTCCCAGGATAAAAAGTAGCCTTTGTGTTAATCCAGGACATGATCTATTCGTGTACCAAATTTCATCGAAATCCGTTCAGTAGTTTTTGCGTGAAAGAGGAACAAACATCCATACATCCAAACATCCAAACATCCATACATTCTTACAAACTTTCGCCTTTATAATATTAGTAGGATAATAAGGTGTCAAACAGGTCGGCATATTTATAACAACTGTTGCTGGTATATTCTCTCTCCCAATCATCAGTTAACATCGGGTGTAGTGAACTATGCCGTCCCCGTATAAAAAAATATTGTAAAATTAACGCAAATTTCTATTGAACTTCCAAAGCGGTAATTTTAAAATATTTCACAATGCTTCATAATACATTTCAGGAAACTTGTTTGAAACAGAAAGAAAACCTCTTTCCGTGGAAATTACTGGAACAGTTTTCACTAAACTTTTCACATTGTTATTAGTTTAAAATGAAAATAATGTACCACAGCTCGTTTTTGAAATAAGGCTGCAACTTGCAAGCCACGAAGTTGTACGTGTTCAAAATATATTTCATGTTGGCAGGGTATTCATTTTGTTTTCTTAAATATAGTCCGTTAAGTAACATAAAAATCTGCTTGGGGGCGCCATTTTGTTTTTTAGTTTTAAAGTTAAGGTTGTCAGTACTAGATATTAGTTCCATGCTTACCACAAGATGGTAGTAGAAAATACCACAAGAAGTGGACGATAGCCTAGTTGGGAATGGAAAGGTCAGCGGAGACGATGTCCGAAGGTTCAAAACTTAAGGCACACACCTCTAAATTTTCGAAGTTACGTCTGTATTGTTTATCAATTATCGTTAGCTTTAACGGTGAAGGAAAACATTGTGAGGAAAGCTACATAGCTGTGAATTCTCTATAAGAATTTCGAGAATGTGTGAAGTCTGCCAACCCGCACTAGGCCAGCGTGGTGGACTAAGGCCTAACCCCTCTCAGTAGTAGAGGAGGCCCGTGCTCAGCAATGGACCCGTATACGGGTGGAAGGGAAACGCTCTCGGAAACGAATACAGGTGATAGTATTGGTGATTCCTGACGTGATGGCACTAAAAAAATCGCGATCGCATTGTTACAATTTTAGTAGTATTTTCTCAAATTTCTGTACAGCTTTACGTATGGATAGATAAATCAAACTATTATTCTGAAAAACATAGTAAAAAAGGTCAATATTTTAAAAAAATCGTAATGAAACACGTACATCAGCTGACGGGTTAACGACCCAGTTTTTTGTACGCTTTACATTGCGCGCGCATGAATTACAGAAATACTAAAATCGTAAGTATTATCGCTTAGCTTTGCAAATGAATATAGTTTTTCGTTAATGTTATGGTTCTTCTCTCTTACCGTTCCGGTATAGAGAGCGCTTCCCTTCCACCCGGTATAATACAGATGGAGAGGATTTTTATTTTGCTGGTCATGATATAACTACTAGTTATTTTTAACACCAGCCTCGTGCTTAATCATAAACGACACAATTGCCTACTAAAAACTGAATCCACCCAAAATTTGGACAACAAAGCACTTCACAGCGCTCGTTACCCTGAGCCATTAGATGATAAGTCTCATAATGTCAGTAATTACAATAGCTATAAATTGTTTTTCAAACCTGAACGCAAAAATACTTAGTGGCATAAATAGACTTACCGCTTTACAATCTTCAGCTCTAGTTCTAAATAAATAAAATATAGATCAATACGCTACAAAAAAAATCCAACAAATATCTAAAATCAGTAAATATTTATTCACAAATATTCAATAGATGTAATAAAAAAACAATCACGCAAAGGAAACAGGCATAATGCCAATAAATACTGGCACATAAAAAAGAAACATGGCGTCGCTAAACAGCAATTACAAAGCAAAATTCACTTATAAAGGCGAGGGACGCGGATCGCGTATCGAGCGTCAACGTCCTATCTCATTTGCATAATCTGTTCTGATTGTATGAATATTTACCAAGCTGTGCTACGTTTATTATATTCAAATAAGATATAATCTACATCGTGTTTCTTCTCCGAATATTCAATGACCAGGCTGGAGAGGCCCTTTGCATTTTTGTTGAGAAAAAGTAAAAATAAAGAGGTTTTATTTTGTACAATGTTTTCTCTTTTTGAACAGAGAACATGGAATATTAATTTTATTGTTTTAGCCAGCAATACAGATTACTTCAAAAACAAGTCAATTATTCTCATTGATGCTAATACATCAATGATTATTCTACATAAATTATTTGTCGGAGGTAAAATCAGAAAAGGGCATTTTTGCATTAAATTATAACTTTTCGCGCCTCTTCAAAAAGAAAAAAGAATTATAACTTTTAGTGTTGTGGGCGGGTTGGCCTCTAACACGAAAGACCTTCCACGGTATATTTTTTCGCTGCCAAATATTCATATGTTTATCCAAAACATGGTTTATTCAGAGTACCAAATTTCATCCAAATCCCTTCAGTAGTTTTTGCTTTTACTTATAAGAAATATCGAAGCATCTTGTCAACTGCATTTATATTAGTAAGATACCACAGCGTACTCTATTGGACTAGGTTGTCGAGAATCTGCCACATTAATGCAAAATGTCATTCTATGACTGTCAATTTTCATAATTATATGCGTAGTTTGAGCAAGGACTCGACATAGTTAATTAATTTCAACATTGTCATCCCTTAGAATAACACCTCTAAATATGCATGAAGACCATTTAGTATTCTCGGGTCAAGCTGTACGTCTTGAAATATTTTAGTTGGAAAATGAGAATAAAATACTCGCAAAAAATGAGAAGGGTATGCTAAGGTGGTTTGGGCATTTGGAAAGGATAGATGATAGGAGACTGACAAAGAGGATATATAAGGCGAGTGTGGATGGAAGGGCCGGCAGGGGTCGACCGCACCGAACCTTCGAATGTCAGATATCTGACATTCTAAGTAGAGGCCAGGTCAAAAGTACCCTGAACCGGCGGGAGTGCATGAAAAGATTGATGAAGGTAGAGGAAGCGAAAGTAGTGTGCCAGAATCGAGCAAAGTGGCGATCCATAGTCTCTGCCTACCCCTATGGGATAGAGGCGCGATACTATGTATGTATGTATGTAAATACTCGCATATATTTTTTATTATAAGAGCACAACATTTTTAAAAAGGTGCCTAGGTGTATATATTTGGTTATTCTCAGCATCAACTAGGAGTAAAATGGCAACAAGCTCTCCTCTTATTACATGAGACCTAAGTACCTAACATAGCTGAAGATTTCCATTCAACCGCACCAAATGGAGACGGCCGCGTTCAGTTTTAACAGATCCAGAGGACGATATCACTCTGGCCATCCGCCGTAAGAACGAGTTCTTGAAACTCATACACTACACAAGACCGCAGTTTCGTCCTCGCCGCGCTCCCCATCGCCCCCCCGACCCCCCTAATAGTTCCGGCCCACGTGCCGACGAAATAAACGAATAGGATTAGGTTAAACACCAATCGTCCCCACTAATCGTTGATGTCTCATCCTCTCCCAGTGGCCGTCCTGAGCAGAGGTTCGTAACCCGTTAGTGGGTTGCCCTCAGCATGGTCCCTTAAATTAAAGGGTTGCGAGCGCCTAAAGCGTTCACCCTAAAGTCCAGTGTGGCCAGAAAAGCAGACTCTCGTCAGGCTACTTGCCGATAGGTCCGCGTTAAGAAAAAATTGCTGGAGAAATTTGATAACATGACTACCTACCCCTGAAAAATGTGTGATGCTATCTTCAACAAGAATAATAAAGGTACAAAGAATATGTATATAATAAAAACATTTTAAAAAAGGTAGCGTAATAAAATATCCTGGGACTAAACACACATAGCCTCGGAGAAAGCGTGGTTCCTTTGACAACGTCAATTTATCGGGCGCCATTTTGAAATTTTCACTCATATTTTATGACGTTTAACGACAATAAGTTAGATTAATTTAAAAAATATGCACGTAACGAGTTAACTTATGAGTTGAAAAACATGATTATGATTATACAACTCCATGAATTATACTTAATGAATACGTGCTAGAGTGATTTAGGATTTTTTGTGGCAGGAAAAACTTGTCACTTGTCAAAAAATTGTTTGCGCATTATTGCCATATCGTGTCCATTGGTTACCTAGTCTAAGTTTTCAGGCGGTAGGTCTCTCGTATGCCAAGGACTATCTGGGTAGGTGCCACCGCAATTACTATTTATACCGCCAATCAGAAGTGTGCACTGTGCATACAATGTTGTATTCCAGTTTGAAGGACATTGCAGCCAGTATAGTTACTAGTCATTATGAGCCTTATGGTGAGTTGACGAGTCCAGTGGAGTGCCAATGGTACTTTGTAACTCAAAGTTTTGTATGATGTTGTTACTATTTAGGGGCGGTCATGTCGCTTACCACCCGCCGAGTGGCATGCTCGTCTCGTCATTCAGTGCAATGCAATGCAATCAGCCCTGTATTATATATTGCCCACTGCTGAGCACGGGCCTCCTCTATTACTGAGAGGGTTCAAGCCTTAGTCCACCACGCTGGCCTAATGCGGGTTGGCAGACTTCACATACCATCGAAATTCTTATAGAATTCTCAGGTATGTAGGTTTCCTCATGATGTTTTCCTTCACCGTTAAAGCGAACGATAATTGATAAACAATACACACATAACTTCGAAAAGTCAGAGGTGTGTGCCTTGGGTTTGAACCTCCGGACAATGTCTCGGTAGACCGTTCCATTCCCAACTAGGCTATCGTCCCTACTTCATCATCTTCGTCATTCAGTAGGAACAAAAAATATCTCAGGTTGCTAACCGATGATTCTTGTCTTGGCAATCCGTTCTATTTTTTATCCCGCCCTCACACCCGCCACTGCAACTCCTGTAAGCCAGGATCGACAGTGGCACGCATTTTATGACACCGAGCGGTGAAGCTTGGAGAGTCTCTGGGAGCACTAATTAGTCTTAACCCGCAACGAAGTTAATGAAATAGAAGAATAGGGAGGAGTTTGTATCGTTGTATTCCCAACAAATTGCTTTAAAAAACGAGGGTTAATTGATGAACAATAAACACGTATCTTCGAAATGTCAAAGGGCACCTTTACTTCTACCTTATATTATATCCCAAAATAAAGAATTCTGAGCATGAATAAGTTTGTGACTCACTCAGTGAAAACACACCAGAGACCAAGTTATGCTGGTCAACTTGACCTTTACTGACATTAGCATAAACGTTAAAATTATAATACTCTTTTTTATTGGTCACGTCGCGAACGAACGTTGTATAGAAAAATAATACTGCGAAAATTTGCTTTCAATGAGAAAATTTTGTTCTATTATGGCTTTAATTTGAACCAGTGTTATGAAAAGTTCCTACTTGATACTTCAATGTAGATTGAAAATGATATATTTTTAACCGACTTCAAAAATGAAGGTTTTCAATTCGACAGAATTTTTGTTATTTGGCAAAAGCATTTTTTTTCTCCCAACATAATTATGTTACTACACTGACTGCCTCGGTGGCGTAGTTGTATTGCGTACATGTTACGACTACGATTTGCGTGCTGAGGTCTTGGGTTCGAATCCCGGGTCGGGCCAAAAAAACATTGCGACTGGATTTTTCCATGTTAAAAATTACTCAGTCGCATCTCGGAGTTACGAAGTTGGCGGTGTGATACCCCCGTGCCTCGGAAAGCACGTAAAGCCATTGGTCCTGCGCCTGATCTCTCTCCGGTCATGTCGGATTGCCGTCTCATCGGAGTGAAGGAATAGCGAGTGCACCTGTGTATTGCGCACACTTGTGCACTATAATATCTCCTGTATACCTGGCTGATCTCCGTTGAGATTGGCCGCCGTGGTCGAAACTGGCTAGGATCACATGGTAAGTTACAACAGAAGTTCTAACAACGCCATGGAATGAAACATTTATTATATCTTTACATATTATAAAACGAACTTCCCGACCACGTCTGTCTGAACGCGATAAACTCAAAAACTACCAAACGGATTTCGATGAAAATTGGAATGAACATACATAGGCTACTTCTTAGCCCGAGAAAATATAGCGGCACTATTATCCTTGAAAACTATCACGCAAGCTAAGCTGCGACCAATAGTTAATTAAATAATCATACACACAGAAATCTTACTTCCTAGTAATATTATAAACGCGAAAGTTTCTAAGAATGTATGGATATATGTTTGTTACTCTTTCACGCTAAAACTACTGAACGGATTTGGATGAAAATTGGCACACTGGTAGATCATGTCCTGGATTAACACATAGGCTACTTTTTATCCCGGTAATTTGCTCCCATGGGAAATAATGTATATTTTTAATCTGATTTTTAAGTAGATAGTGCTGGCGTCGTACTGTGCTTTAGGGACTTTTGTAGTTGAAAACGCTTTTCACGCGAGAGACGCCGCGAGGAACACCTAGTTAAAACTAATTTTATAACACGTTGCCAACTTCAAAATAAATAATACCAGCCCTGTATTATATACTGTCCCACTGCTGAGCACGGGCCCCTCTACTACTGAGAGGGTTTAGGCCTTAGTCCACCACGCTGGCCTAGTGCGGGTTGGTAGACTTCACATACCTTCGAAATTCTTATAAAGAACTTCTTAGGTATGCAGGTTTCCTCACGATGTTTTCCTTACCGTTAAAGCGAACGATAATTGATAAACATAACACGTAGCTTTGAAAGTCAGAGGCGTGTGCCTTGGGTTTTGAACTTCCGGACATTGTCTCGGCAGACCGTTCCATTCCCAACTAGGCTATCGTCCACTTAATTTCAAAATAATAAGGATTATTTTAATAGTTTTGGTTTGAAATAAAGCGCTACTTTGATTAATGCTCAAGATATTTAAATTTAAATATGCTGGTAAACTACGTGATATACATTTCATTAACATAAAAGCTATTGTACATTTAAGTAAAAATAAGGTTGTAAAAGTGAATTAAGCCATTAATCAACCTGCAAAGAACTTAAGTCGTAAATTATTTCGAGGGTAGGCAGAAGTCATTACAAGTATTTTTAGTAGGTGGTTGTTTTTGAAGATTACTGCTATGAAAAAAACAATCTCAGTGTAACTTACTGAGATGAAATACGAAGCGGGATGCACAGAGAGACGGTTGGATATTGTTGGCGGAGTAAACTAATAGGCACAGTATTTATAACATTTATTGTAAACTACAAATACGTAAAGCGAATCTTTACAGACACTGTTCAGCCGAAGAATCAAACTCCAGAATACACAAATAAAAGACTTAACTAAACTGTCTGCTATCTGCCTTTATGCTAGTCTTATCTGGGGTCGAGACTCGTTGCCAACATAACACTACTACTACTATGAAATCGTCATAAACAAACATACACACATTACACCTTTATCCTCAAAGATAGGCAGAAGTGCAACCAGGAAATTCACTTTCCGCCATGTGTGTTCCGTCCCATGATGTGATAGTGACGGGTTTATTGTTATATCCGATACAAATTAATTGAATTTTCCTGCTCAGAATCAGCTCGGAGAATTTGTAATGAAATTATAAATTAATGAATTTGCTGAAGAAACTGTCCACAGTCGCCCGGCAACGATGAAAGCGTTTGCGCGACGCCTAAACAAACGTAAAACGACGCATAATAAATTGTATAAGCCACGTAAAAAATAGAACTCGCTGCGAATTCAACTTGGTCACAGTTTCATTCGGGCACATTAACAATTCGTATTACGCCCCCTGTCCACAATTATGTACGGCCGCCCCCCACGCCCCCTGTCGCCCCCTACGCACCTCATCACGCCCCCCGGTTATATGGGTCAATCGCGGCAAACCCTTTAATCAAGCCGCCAAAATGTATACGCAAATATGTCTATGGAGCTGTTAATATAAAAATATTTTGAATGTACAGTTAAAAATGGTTTCGGATATATGTATTCAAGGCTGTTAAAAATACATTTCTAATTTAACTCCGGAAAATTAGAATGCAATATAAACAAGTCAAATTACGTACAACTTCAAGCTGAACAAATTCAAAATTTCACATCGCCTGTACGCGTTAAGTTTAATTAAAATATATTTTTTCTCCGTGTGAAGTAAATTTAATACTCTTTATTTTATTTTCGTGAAGAGAAAACGAAAATTGGTAGGAATACAAAAGTGCAGAGGCGACTTCAAATTTTGAACTTGTACATCTACTTATCTGGCTGACTGTATATACATAAATACATACTCACGCCCTTATCCCATAATAGTATCCACATACGATGCGATTTGGTATCATGCGACCAATTCGTCACACGGTACAGTCTTCACGCCACACGATCGAACCGTACCATGCGATGTCCAGTTGTATGCAACCAAGTTTGATGGACAAGCCATCGAACCAGCCGTACCAACAATAATAATAATAATGTCCATCGAACCGTGCCCCACACGATGCGATATGGTTCGATGGCATACCGTTTTAATGGTTCAGCTGTACCAAATCGCATCGTATGTGCCCACTTTAAGAGTAGGCAGAGACAATTGACTGCCACATGCTACGATCTTGATACCTCTTTCACCTCTTCCACATTCATTATTCTTCTTATACATTTTACGAATTAAGAGTACTCCTGACTTGCTCTTTTCGATAATAATTTATACAAGCCAAATTAATTTAAATTATTGCTATACAATGCAGTTTCTAGCTAGAAAATATAGTCTGGTGCTATTAATTGGCATACATTTCATTTGAAGACGGGTTTTTCAGCAAATTATTCAGTTTGACAGAGTCAGTAGCATAAGTTTAAGGTAATATATATGTATATTTAAAATTGTGCCAGCAATAAAAATTCTTTCTTTCTTTCTTCTTTCATTCTTTCTATAATCCTTAAAAACCTGTGGTATTCGGTAAGACTATTGAGTCTTTTGGAGTATTGACTCCAACCCCAATCCAAATTTTTCCACTTCAGACGTCAGCAGTGGATATTTTCTTTGGACATCATCAGCTACTACTACCAGCCCTGTATTATACACTGCTGAGCACAGGCCTCTACTGCTAAGATGGATTAGGCCTTAGTCCACCACGCTGGTTTAGTGCGGGTTGGCAGACTTCACATTCGGCCGAAACCTTTACCTCCGAAATTCTTATAGAGAACATCTCAGGTATGCAGGTTCCCCACGATGATTTCCTTCATCGTTACAGTAAGCGACAATTTATAAAGGATACACAGAATATTTCGACAAGTCATAGTGGCGTGCCCTTGGGCTTTGAACCTGCGGACATTCGTCTCGGCAGTCCGTTCCAGTCCCAACTAGGTTATCGCCGCTTTTTCAATTATCAAAGACAAGTCATATATACATACATACATATACACTCACGCCTGTTATCCCCGAAGGGGTAGGCAGAGGCGCAACTAGTGCACCCACTTTTCGCCATTATTCCGTCCTATGATGTGATAGGGGGCGAGCCTATCGCCATATCGGGCACAAATTCCAGACTCCGAGCTGATACTGAATAGAAAAACTCATTACCACTTTGCCCGACCCGGGGATCGGACCCTAGACCTCGGCTTTGCAGTCGTACTGTAATACAACTACGCCACCGAGGCAGTCAAAGACAAGTATCTTACAAAAAATCCACTTAGATGTTTATAAAAGTGATCGCTTACCCACAGATGACGTATACAATACTAGTTGCCTCTTTACAAAAATAAATTATTCGTACAGTATTAATATACTTACGGATTTATTTTACCTTTGTGGCTGTTCGTGTCCATTTATTAATCCAAATTAATATTAATTTTCAGATTATTTCATTGAAAAATTTATTCCGCTTCTCGTTTCGTATTAAATTTTTTGATGCATTTATGTCTTTATTCTTTTTCATTTTATTGCATAAAGTAGTCTGAAATCTTTTATTTTATTATTTTAAAGTTTATGTAAAATATGGGTCTCTAGCTTTAAATAAATAATAAATGAATACTTGACGTCTTCAATACATGTTATTCATGATAGCCATTGATGTATAAAAACCCTTTTAAATCAATGATAATGGCACAAAAATTTTCTTAGGGGTGATTTTTCCATCACCAGAGAAATTGTTCATAGGACGCTAAAAAAACAAATTAAATACAACAATAGTCGGTGAATGTAAGTTGTTGGATTGTCTCAATTTATAATAGGTTACATTTTCTTTGATGAATTCAACTTTGAAGCCTGCATGGTCCGGCCCGCGACCATGAAGGCTGCAGTGTTCGAAACTTGAAAGTAAAATTGTAACAATTGCAAAAAATACGTTAATTACTTTAATTTTAATATCAAACAATCGCTTAAACATAATAATTGAATTGTCTGACACTATTCACCCTAGTTTTAAATATTATACCCAACAACGGGACACTAAGGAACCCCAAAATAAACTAGTCCCATAAAACCGTATCAGCACCAAATCTGAACAAGCGCCATAATTAAGTATATTTACATAATAACGGTTTATTAATAAAAACATCTGATAGCTTAGTGTGACACGCAATGTCGTACAGCATTAGAATTCAGTTCGAGTCCTGTAAAGGTAATTTTATAATTTATTAGTTTCATCAATGTTTTTTTAAGGCACCGAATGACGAAACGAGCTTGCCATTCGCCTGATGGTAAGCAATACGACCGCCCATAAACAGTAGAAACACCATCCAGCACCTTGAGTTACGAAGTACTGTGTGGCATTCCACTGCGCTCGTCATCCTGAGACATAAGATGGTAAGTCTCATTATGTTAAGTAGTTACACTGTCTACAATGTCCTTCAATCGAAACACAACAATGCATGCATACTGTTGCTTGGCGGTAGAATTAGACATTGCGGTGGTACCCACCCAGACGGACTCTTACATATGAGAGACCTACCACCAGTAAAGCATTTCTGGGATAAAAACATCGTATGTCCTTCCCATGCCTGCATGCCTCGGTGGCGTAGTTGTATTACAGTACGACTGCAAAACTGAGGTCTCGGGTTCGATCCCCGGGTCGGGCAAAGTGATATTGAGTTTTTCTATTCAGTATCAGCCCGGAGTCTGGAAATTGTGCCCGATATGGCGATAGGCTCGCCCCTATCACATCATGGGACGGAATAACGGCGAAAAGTGGGTGCACTAGTTGCGCCTCTGCCTACCCCTCATAATTGTAAGCCTATTTTGCTTGGTATTTTTTCGTAATGCTCAGGAATGTACCTAGACTATTGTCTTTCAAACCGAAACAACGTTTGCACATTGCTGGACAGCAATAAGAGACAAAGTGGTAACTTATTCATACAGATTAGCAAACGACATGCTTACCCCCAGGCCCCAAGTAATTTAAAACACCACATTGTAAACAATATTACGAACATTTGGAATTCCCTCCCCATCTCCCCTTACAAATTACTACAAATTTGCAGCAAATTGTCGCTCCAATCACGACAAAATCCTCCGTAACATCAGCTCGGTTAATTCCACCGGGTTTGCCGGTTCCGCCTCGTGGCTGTCAGATATGTCCGCCAAATGACAAGTTGGCTGATCAAAGGCACATAGCGATTGAGGTGCGGATATTTTACTATTTACCTAGATAGTTCATTGCCTGCCTGACTGCCTCGGTGGCGTAGTTGTATTGCGTATGCGTTACGAGTACGATTTGCGCGCTGAGGTCCTCGGTTCGAATCCCGGGTCGAGCCAAGAATATTGTGACTGGGTTTTTCCATCTTTAAAATTACTCAGTCGCAGCTTAGAGTCAGGAAGTTGGCGGTGTGATACCCCCGTGCCTCGGAAAGCACGTAAAGCCGTTGGTCCTGCGCCTGATCTCTCTCCGGTCATGTCGGATTGCCGTCTCACCGGACTATGAGAGTGAAGGAATAGCGAGTGCACCTGTGTATTGCGCACACGCTTGTGCACTATAATATCTCCTGCGTACCTGGCTGATCTCCGTTGAGATTGGCCGCTGTGGCCGAAACTGGCTAGGAGGATTTCATATTTCATTGCCTGAATCAAGTTCTGTAGTTTTCTACAGCTAGACTAATAATAGATCGTATGCGAGAAGCCGTCTGGGTAGGTACCACCGCAGTGTCTATTTCTACCGCCAGCAGTGTGCAGACAGTGTTGTTTCCCGGTTTGAAGGACATTGTAGCGAGTGTAACTACTAGACATAATGAGACTTAACATCTTATGTCTCAGGATGACGAGCGCAGTGGAATGCCACACAGTACTTTGTAACTCAAGGTGCTGGATGGTGTTACTACTGTTTATAGGCGGTCGTGGCTTTTACCATCAGGCGAGCGGCATGCTCGTATCGTCATTTAACGGCATTAAAAAAACAAATAGAAAAATAGCTCAATGAAAGCTTTGTAGGGTCATTATAAACTATGTTATAACTGGGCATTATGAGACTTAACATCTTATGTCTCAGGATGACGTGCACAGTGTTAAGCCTCGTAGTTCTTTGTAGTTCAACGTTCTGGTAGTTTGCTACTGTTAACGGACAGTCGGGTCACTTCTATTCGTATAAATACACGAGGTAGCCGCTCGTATTATAACTGTGTATCCTATTTATCCCATATATCCTATTTAGCCACACTACTGTATTAGGTTATCCTGTAATAGTAGATGTAAGAGAGAAAAATAAATAAAAAAAAATATTATTAAGGCGAAAGTTTGTAAGAATGTATGGATGTTTGATACTCTTTCACGCAAAAACTACTGAACGGATTGCGATGAAACTTGGCACATGGGTAGATCATGTTCTGGATTAGCACATAGGCTGCTTTTTATCCCGGGACAATATAAAGCGGGACTTTTATCCCGGGAAAACTCATTCACGCGGGCGAAGCCGCGGGCAAAAGCTAGTAAATAATAATAGCACCACCAGAGCTACGAAACATGGTATTAGCAAATTAAAGTCATTTTTAAATAACTTACTACGAAAACAATCGGCACAAGCTTAACAACAGCACACACACACACACACACACACACACATACTCACGCCAATTATCCCCAAAGGGGTAGACAGAGGCGCATCTAGTGCATTCACTTTTCGCCGTGCGTATTCCGTCCTATGATGAGATAGGGGGCTAGCCTATGGCCATATCGGGCAGGAATTCCAGACTCCTGGCTGATACTGATAACTGAATAGAAAACCCAGTATCACTACCCGACTCGGGGATCGAACCCTAGACCTCAGCATTGCAGTCGTACAGTAATATAACTACGCCACCGAGGCAGCTTAACTATAGCACAATATAAATAGCTTTACTTTGACAATAGCATTAATATACTAACCGACAAAACTCAAAAACAAATTCTAATCAATAACATTCTCGTGCGACGTCGTTTCTCAAAAAAATCCGGATTGCTATGAATGTCTCCATATAATTTATACGTTTAGGAATAGTGGCGAGAAATGCCTTGAATTTTTATTAAATCAACATCACTACATAGTATAAAACAAAGTCGCTTCCCGCTGTCTGTCCCTAAGTCCCTATGTACGCTTAGATCTTTAAAACTACGCAACGGATTTTGACGCGTTTTTTATAATAGGTAGAGTGTTTCCAGAGGAAGGTTTATATGTATAATTTATCCCGGGGAAATATAAAGCGGGACTTTTATCCTGGAAAAACTCATTCACGCGGGCGAAGCCGCGAGCAGAAGTCTAGTTAGTTATAATTTATAATACCATACTTTGTCGAATAATTAAAAGGCAGCTCGTCACGTATTTGCGTGTTTTGATTGATAAATAAATAAACGAATAAATTGTTCAAATAATGTGATAAAAAAACCGTCACGTTTTAATTTATAAAACAAACGTATAATTTTGTTTAATACTTTAATCGTATTGTAATTTATCCTAACATTCACTTGTAATTACACAATACACGCGAATATTTTTGTTTTATTTAATTTCCCGCAGGAAGTGTAAACGTCACGCTAATTAAAAATGTGTTTTAATATTTATTCTTCGTGCGTCAAATCGGAATATCTTTATTAATAACGTTAATCAGAAAGTTTGATCGCTTTCAACACTCGAAAATCGCACGCGTAGTTTCAAGTTTATGGCGGGAATTTTATTTCTATTTCCATTACATAACGCGACCGGCATACAGCTCGTCTTAAATTCAAGTGTTACGAGCGCCTAAAGCGTTCACCCAAAAGTCCGTTGTGGCCAGTAACACCGACTCGCGCCTGGCTACTGGCCGTTTGGTCCAGGATAAAAAAAATAAACAGCTTACGTCTTTTATCCCCGATGGCGTTGGCAGAAGCGCAACTAATGCACGCACTTTTCACCGTGCGTATTCCATCTTATGATGTTATAGGAGGCGAGCCTATCGCCATATCGGGCATACATTTTACATTCCGGCCTGATACTGAATAGAGAAATCCAATATCACTTTACTCAACCCGAGGATCGAACGCGAGACTTCAGCATTGCAGTCGTACCGTAACACAACTACGCCATCGGGGCAGTTGAGACCTATTATAATTTTGGTACATACTGCGCTGTACATAAAGCTATCTGTCAGCAATGCCAAAAAAAGTACTTAACCTTTTTGAATAAGGACTTCGGTGATTTCTGTGCGACGCGCGAAGCCGCAATCAACACTAAGTTAAAACGAACACCAACACTGATTGAGAATTAGAAGTTTAGTACAAACTAGAAACATATTCCTCCGAGAACAGTTTCATCAAACTACAATGAATGGATGGTCAAAGTTCACTGCGTTGCATGAACATGTTCCTTGGGGATTGAACAGTGTCCCGGTATCTATACCCATATTGTATGAGTGAAGTGACACATTTAGTTTTAGAATTATCGAGAGCTGATAAAAATTGAGTGGTGTATTTGACACACACACACACACACACACACACACACACACACACACACACACACATACACACACACACACGCGCGCGCGCCGTTAATCCCCGAAGGGGCAGGCAGAGGCGCAACTAGTGCCCCAACTTTTCGCCGTTATTCCGTCCCATGATGTGATAGGAGGCGAGCCTATCGCCATATCGGGCACAAATTCCAGACTCCGGGCTGATACTGAAGAGAAAAACTCAATATCACTTGGCCCGACCCGGGGATCGAACCCGAGACCTCAGAGACCTCAGCATCGCAGTCGTACCGTAATACAACTACGCCACCGTGGCAGTGGCGTATTTGCTTTTAATATAATAATATCTTATATTTACGCGAATGTTAGACATTGAATTTAAACTACCATTTCGGATTTGATCGCGTTTTTTAACGATACGATAACTATCAAATAGAAATTACCTGAAACCCGCGAAACAGACCTTTAGATTAGCAACAAAGCTTTAATCTTTTAAACTTTCTCTATCGTTAAAAAGACATTAATAGAATTTATAACCTAATTAGCACTTTTCAAACGCATTAAGGCATCCGAATGTGAGATTGAATTCTCGGTAATTAAAGTAGCCTGTATCCCACAATGGGATTAATGGGCCGTAACGCAGTTTCCCACACCTGTCTTAATGTCTTTAGAACTTAAAGCGGCTGCCGAGGTCGCCTCACAGCGAGAACAGTACATTTAAACTACAATACCTATTAAGGCGAGAGCCTAGTTGGAAGTGGAACGGACTGAGACGAATGTCCGCAGGCTCGAAACCATAGGGCATGCCTATGACTTTTTTTTCGTGTAGAAAGTGAATTATTACTACCGCCCAGTGTTCAAGGGGAACGACTGAGCGGTTATGTTGGGTTCACCGTGCCTTACGACCCGACGTTAAGCCGCCCGGAATGATAGTAAACATCGGGCGACCGCCGGGCCGAGTCCCTAACACTATATACACCGCACGGCATACCAACCAAAACTCCGCGCCCGCAGCCGTCCCTAATGCGCCGAAGATGGCCAATCTTCGGCGCATTAGGGACGGCTGCGGGCTTCCTCCGACTCACGTCTAAGTTGTCGTCCGCAACCGCCCCTGCGCGTACCGCTAGTGCGGTTCGTCTCCTGTTGTTGGGGGGAGGGGGGACTCAGAAGCGCCCGCGCAGCGAAGGACGCCCTCGGCTGCGTGAGGCCTATCTGCCACGCTGCCGTCCATCACAGGGGGGGGGGGGCACAAAAGTTGGCTACGCTCACTAATAGGCCTATGAATCTTTTACAGTTCTGTGTATATTCTTTGTGAACTATCGCTTGCTTTAACGGTGAAGGAAAACATCGTAAGGTAACATGCATACCTGAGTTCTCTATAAGAACGTCGAAGGTATGTGAAGTCTGCCAACCCGCACTAGGCCAGCGTAGTGGATTAAGGCCGTAACCCTCTCAGTAGTAGAGGCTTGTGGTCAGTATATAATACAGGACTGATATTATTATTTATATAAATAATTTCCTACCAAAAAAATATTTTTCTGACCTCGAAAAGCTTTGGGGTAATACGTTCATACCGTGACGCCACTCGTGTTTCAGCATAATAATGAGCTTTTGATGACTACTGCGAAACTTAAATAAGCTGTATTAGGGTAATAACACTAGCCATTTGCTGGGAGCAAATAACTCTTGATCATGTGATAAAGTAACTACCTCTGTCACCGAGGGTTGGTAATATTGTAAAAATCTGAGTCACCCGCTGTTAAATAATCGCAGGCCACAAATAAAAAAACAAAACGACGGCTCCGTAGAACAAAGTCGTATATGCAAAATGTTAGCTTTTCAGTAGAGCGCTTTGAAAGTCGTTAGTTTGTATTCATGTGCAAATTAGTGCTATTTTCACACATTAAGTTCAAAGTTGTTACCGAACCCTATAGAATATAATGTTTTGTTCACTATAACTTGTGATTTTCACAATTAACTTAGACTTTCAAAGCGCTCTACTGAAAAGCTTCATTTTACATATACGACTTTGTTCTACGGAGCCGTCGAAAAGAATAGGTTAGTTGACACCTTCTTAAACACTTAATTGCGTGGATATTGAAAAATCATTTTCAAAATAATCAACATCTTCGGCGATATATGTTAGTGTTACACCTCTGCCTACCCGTGAAAAGGCGTACGTATAAAAACATCTTTCAGCAAGAAACAGTCGCAAACAGACGCCATAAACAATGTGAAAGTCGGCCGAAGTTTCATATACAAATAAATCGTACCAAACAACAATGTAGTAATGTGTCTGCATGGAGTTTCAGTTTGTTTATTTCCATACAGTTATTACAGTAGCTAGGGGACTGGGGTAAATCTTACGTCTTTTTTATCGCTAGGAAAAAATATTTTTCGAGTTAGCACATTTATTTTTCTTTATGTGGCTATTAGTAAAATTCGTTTTTGGACTTAGCACCTTTCATTTATAACTATATATATATATGTGAATAACATAGTTATATGATGTACAGTCGGCAGCATAAGTATCTGAACAAAATCAAAATTTCAAATCGATTTTAGTGAAGTTTTAGGTAATCTTAAGATTAGCGCAGCTCCTGTAAAGATTGGTAGTAATTATTGCACCAAGTCATTTCGCTATAAATAGTGCTACCCGTTCAAAGCTGGAAAGAGTCATCAGTAATAATATAAACCATCTAAAAATGACCTACGTTCCTAGAACTCACCATTCTTATGCCCATAATATCCGGTTCCAGAAGAGGATCCGCTGCCAGTCGAGGATCCTTGCTGCGGCCGCTCCTCATCTTCCAAGGGTAACGCGGTCGGCTCCATGACGTCACGATACGTCACCGTTACGTCACTCGCGCATCACTGGCACACACACCTGCAAAGAGAGGCGATGGTCATAAATGGTGTTTTTTTTTATTGCCTTAGTAGGCAAAGGAGCGAGCGGTCCGCCTGATGGTGCAGCATCCGCCCATGGACTAGAGCAATGCCAGAGGCGCAACCAAGCCGTCACCTACCGTGAGGTGAGATTGGTGGTAATGTATTTGACCACCTCCGTGGTGACCACCGTACACAAGGTATGACACACGCCATAGTGACGCCAGGTGACATCAATATTTCCTTGCATAGTACAATGCATAGTCGCCTCTTTACGTAATAAACTCAAAAACTACCGAATTTCGATGAATTTGGTATAGATAGTTTGAGATCCTGAGAAGGTTTTAGGTTATTTTTTATCCCGGGTCAAATATAGCGGGCCTTTTATCCCGGAAAAACTCTTTCAGCGAGCGAAACCGAGAGGAAAACTGGTCTATATCTATACTTATAAATAATTAAGAAAGTATGAAGAAGAAAGATTTGTATATTTGTATTATTACACCAATAAATAGCTACACTAGGTTTTGCTCGCGGCTCCGCCCGCGTGAAAAAGTTTTTCCGGGACTTGCTTTGTATTTTCTCGAGATAAAAAGAAGTCTATGTCCTTCCTCGGGTTCTAGACTATCTGTATATCTGCGTGTATTTAAATCCGTCCAGTAGTTTTGGCGTGAAAGCGCGACAGACAGACAGAGTTACTTTCGCATTTATAATATTAATAAGGGTTATCAGCGAGTAACATAAACATAAACTTTTTGTCTCGAGAAAATATATAGCGGGACTTTTATCCCGGAAAAACTTTAACGCGGGCGATAAAGCAAGCAAAGGCTAGTATATTTTTTTGCAATTCTTCTTTGTTTTATTATTTTTGTGTTCTTTTTTAAATTTCTTTTTAATTATTTCATTGTTATTTCTTTTACGTGTATTGGTGTATTTTTGTTTCTATTTTTTTTTATATTGTTTGTAATTTACTTGTGTCATGGTGTTGTGTGAATAAATGTTTTTGTATTGTATTGTATTGTATTGTATATTATAAATGAGAAAGTTACTCAGTCTATTTCGCTGTCATGCCGGAACCCATCTCTTTACTCCGTGCCTGTACCAGTGATCCGATTTCGATGAAAATTTTGGTAAATGGAGATATTTTGAGACCCTGGGAAGGACATACACATACACACATACACTCACGCCTGTTATCCCCGAAGGGGTAGGCAGAGGCGCATCTAGTGCACACACTTTTCGCCGTTATTCCGTCCCATGATGTGATAGGGGGCGAGCCCATCGCCATATCGGGCACAAATTCCAGACTCCGTGCTGATACTGAATATAAAAACTCAATATCACTTTGCCAGACCCGGGGATCGAACCCGAGACCTCAGCTTTGCAGTCGTACTGTAATACAACTACGCCACCGAGGCAGGCAGGCATGGGAAGGACATATGATATTTTTATCCCAGAAATACTTTACTGGTGGTAGGTCTCTCATATGTAAGAGTCCGTCTGGGTGGGTACCAGCGCAATGTCTATTTCTACCGCCAAGTAGCAGTATGCATGCACTGTTGTGTTTCGGGTTGAAGGACATTGTAGCCAGTGTAACTACTGCACATAATGAGACTTAACATCTTATGTCTCAGGATGACGAGCACAGCGGAATGCCACACTATACTTTGTAACTCAAGGTGCTGGATGGTGTTGCTACTATTTATGGGTAGTCGTATCGCTTACCATCAGGCGAACGGCATGCTCGTCTCGACGTCTAGTCATTCGATACCATAAAAAAAACTTTCACGCGGGCGGAGTTGTTAGTAAATCTTACTTCTTACTATCTTGCTAATATTATAAATGCGACAGTTTGTGAAAATGTTTGGACGTTTGTTAGAAGTAAACGCAGAAACGGATTTGGATGAAATTCGACGCACGGGTAGACCATGTCCTGGATTAACACATAGACTATTTATCCCGGTAATTTTCTCCCATGGAAAATGATAATAATAATACCAGCCCTGTATTATTATACTGCCCACTGCTGAGCACGGGCCTCCTCTACTGAGGGGTTTAGGCCTTAGTCCACCACGCTGGCCTAGTGCGGGTTGGTAGACTTCACATACCCTCGAAATTCTTATAAGGAACTTCTTAGGTATGCAGGTTTCCAGGTTTTAGGGACGTTTGTAGCAGTAAAAGCTTTTCACTTGGTCTTTAATATTTCGTTTAGGTAAAAAACCTATAAAAAGGTTTCGTTTAAAATTTTCACATTAATTCTAAATTCGGAAAGTATTTATTATTTGCAAAAGAAATAAAACTCAAATAATCGTTTCATTTTATATTTTAGTCACAACACTGGCCATTTAGAAACTATTTTCTTAATCCCAGACATCAAATAAAAACGCAATATTTAGAAATGTTTCGACATAATTTCAGGGATCGTCTCTTAAACATCGGACACTATTGAAAGGCGTTGTAATTCTAAATCTCAGACGAAAATGGAAAGCAAAATTTCAATTGAAATAGGAAATTGTATCAAACCTTCTGTTACAGTTTCAAAATTAATTGAAAGGGAATTGAGAGCTGTCAAGAAACCGGTGTCAATTGCCATTTTAGCGCAATTCGCTAAATTCAACATTCGAGTACGAAATAAATAAGAAATTATATACATACTTTTTAACTTTGTTTAAATCCCAAAGCTATATTAAACTGACTCGAGAATTATTGTTGACATTATTGTTAAGCACTCACAGTTGCATTCGAAATTCAAAATTACTTTCACCACTCGCGTTCCATATTCGAATTATATTAACCGATCTTCGAGATTCAATTTTTCACTAATGTTTCTTTGTTCGGAATTTAATTTCAAGTTTGAATTTCGAATCCGCGTTCGAAATTCTAATTCGCACACGTATTGCGAGTACAAAGGAGGTTGTTTCCGTTCCGCGGCGTGCAATACACTAAAGATGCGCTTGTTTCCGTCGGCGTGGCACTATTTTTACAGATCTACTCTCGTGGGCCGGCCGTTCGGGCAATAACAGTTATTTTTGAATTTTGGCAGTTTCGATGTATGTTTTATTGCTGCGTTCGTATTGTGAAAATTTGTTCATTCGTATATGTCAGTGTGGGTTAATATATGTCAACAGACGCGTGTGATGTGCCAGCACTATTTATGTTTCAACATATCAATGATTGTAAATTGTTATTGTGAATCGGGGAATATATTACAAATACTATTTAGTTAAATTATGTATGTTTCTATAAATCTTATGATTTTTATATGAAAAATATTCCATAGAGAAAAAAAACTAGTTTTGAATAAATTAATTAACGTGTTTAATTGAATACTTAACTAAAAATACTGCATGCTGATTTCTTAAGGTTACAAAACAAGGAGTAGCTATAAGGTCCGGTTGAGGGTGTATACCCATTGAAGTCCCCCCACTACCGAAGTGACTTTGCTCACCAGCCTTCAATACGGGTTAATCTTACTGCTTCGGTGGCGTAGTTGTATTACGGTACGACTGCAATGCTGAGGTCTCGGGTTCGATCCCCGGGTCGGGCAAAGTGATGTTGGATTTTTCTATTCAGTATCAGCCCGGAGTATGGAATTTGTACCCAATTTTTTAGCACTGACTGACGAGCCGAGCATGCCGTTCGCCTGATGGTAAGCGATACGACCACCCATAAACAGTAGCAACACCATCCAGCACCTTGAGTTACAAAGTACTGTGTGGCAATCCACTGCGCTCGTCATCGTTATGTCCAGTAGTTATACTGGCTACAATGTCCTTCAAACCGAAACACAATAGTGCATGCATACTGCTGCTTTGTGGTAGAATTAGACATTGCGGTGGTACCCACCAGGCGGACTCTTACATATGAGAGACCAACCACCAGTCAAACTAACTTTATTTGACAGTTACCTTATTAAACAGCATAATATGTAGATAATCATTTGATTAGCATTGATTATTTGAGAGCATAAGTAGTGTACGTGTAACGGTGAAGAAAAACATCGTGAGGAAACCTACATACCTGAGAATTCTCCATAAAAATTTCCAGGATGTGTGAAGTCTGCCGACCCGCACTAGGCCAGCGTGGTGAATTAAGGCCTAAAACCCTCTCAGTAGTAGAGGAGGCCCGTGCTCAGTGGTGGGCAGTATATAATACAGGGGTATTATTATTATTATAAGTAGTGTACTTTTAAAACACCCAGTAAAATATATTTTTACCAAATTAATAGGCATCATAAACTTCAAAGTGCCTAAAAATGATGCAAGAGCGGGATATCACATCCTGGAAATGTTTATCATAAGTATGATGGGTGACTACACGGTTGAGGCCGAGACCGGAAAATTACATTAAAATGTATACTTTGTTACTTATATTTAAGGCCTATTTCACAACTGAGTATTTATAGTAGTTATTCGTCACAGAATTGTATAAGCCGACCAAATATAAAAGTCACACTATGATTCTAAAGAAATGATATTATTTTTTATTAAAGTTTTTATTTATTGCTTTTTTTGTTAGTTAATTAGAAGTGGTGTAAACAATACATCATAGATATACGATTTCAATATTCGCGAGTCATCTGCTGTTAGTTATTGAAGAGTTCCATTGTATCCGAAGATCTTCATCAGAACTTCATAAATTATATACTAAAAACTTTCCTGAAAAATACACATTTCAATATCGAAAACTACATCCAAATCGGATCAGTAGCTTTTGAGAAACACGCGGCCATACAAATTTACATACATACATACAAACATACATACATACATACGGATCGAATACAGAACCTCCTTTTTGAAGGCGGTTAAAATGAGTACTACCTACATTAACTGTTTATTACGATAACTGTTGAATAAAGGAGATGTCCGCTTTTGTACGAGTTCTGCGCCTCAAAATCTAACCAAGCTCAAACTTTATGGATATTAAAGGGGCAAGAATGGGTCTTAGATCCCAGAAAATGATATTTATATCGCTTCATTTATATTTTTTTCAAAAACGTTCATATTAAATGCAGTTTTTAAGTAAAATAAAATTACATAAATCTTTAAAATTATACGATTTATTGCAAGGGCCTAGTTTTTGGTAGTACTATCCAAATATATATTGCACTCTTAAAACAATGACCTAATCCAAAATCGTTGGCTTGTAGGAATCGTCACAAAAACTAAATTTTTTTTTAAGTCCCGTGGGAAAGAACATAAATTCAAACGATTTTGACCCTATTCCCAATGTTGAAAAGACGCATATTTGTTTCTTAGTCGATGTATCTTTAGGGTCCATATTTTGCTGAAACTTATTTAGCCAAAAATTTGGACTAGGTCATTGTTTTAAGAGTGCGAATTATGTAGTATATTGGTTAGAATTTGAAGCCCGTTTTTGGACATGTCCTTTAGAGGATGTTTGTGAAACTGGCCTAAAGATTTAGGAATAGCCAGTGGTAGGACGCAGGCAAACGTGAACGGTAATGGGCCAAAGCAAGAAAAAACGAAGAACGTTCAAGTATGACCGGGAAGGAAATTTATTCATAGATTGAATTTTTGCACGGTCCCGATTTTTATGGTTTTTTTGTTTTGGGAAGCACGAACCTTGTACAAAGAATCACGTCTATTGACTTTTACGGGGACGGTAGAGGTATTGTATTATTATCATTATTATTATTACCAGCCCTGTATTATATACTGCCCACTGATGAGCACGGGCCTCCTCTACTGAGGGGGTTTAGGCCTTAGTCCACCACGCTGGCCTAGTGCGGGTTGGTAGACTTCACATATCTTTGAAATTCTTATAAGGAACTTCTTAGGTATGCAGGTTTCCTCACGATGTTTTCCTTCACCGTTAAAGCGAACGATAATTGAAAAAAAAAAAAATATCATTATCATCATTATTATCATTGATCCCATGTAATAGGTATGCCATTTCGGGGTTAATTCCAGACTCCAAGCTGATACCAGAAAATCCCGACCCGAGATCGAACCTCAGGCCTCAGCAGTCATGCCGTAAGGCAACTAAACCATTAATTAGTAATATATTATACTACACGCTATAACTATATTATTGATATGTGTATACTGCAAATTACCGGTCAAATTACTAGATTTTATTAGAAATATTTTTCGAAAAATAGTCAAGCATTGCTACTAAGAAAAATCAAAGAAAAACGTTGTGACCAAAGCTTAATTGTATTGCGAAAACGGACCGGAAAATGTAAAATTTTCGTCACCGACCAACGGCGGCCATCTTGGCACCGGTCCCGCCATTGTTGACATCTCATACAGCTTCTATTTTCCTTGCGTTTTTACTCTGACGTTGACTTATTCTCATCATATTTTACTGCGATGTTTTATAACTTTTAATGCGTCATTGTAAAGTGTGTACGTGTTGGAATTTTTTGTTTAAAAAAGTCATTTATTACCTATCTGAAACACAGTCATTGGTGGTAGGTCTCTCATGTGTAAGAGTCCGTCTGGGTGAGTACCACCTCAATGTCTATTTCAACCGCCAAGCAGCAGTGTACAAGCATTATTGTGTTTCGGTTTGAAGAGCATTGTAGCCAGTATAAGTACAGGACAATGAGACTTAACATCTTATGTCTCAGGATGACGAGCGCAGTGGATTACCACACAGTACTTTGTAACTCAAGGTGCTGGATGGTGTTGCTACTGTTCATGGGTGGTCGTATCACATCGAAACACAACAGTGCATGCACACTGCTGCTTGGCGGTAGAAATAGACATTGCGGTGGTACCCACCCAGACGGACTCTTACATATGAGAGTCCTACCACCAGTCAAGACAACTTTATTTGACAGTCATCCTATTAAACAGAATAGTTTGTAGATAGTAATCATTTGATTACTATTTATTTGGGAGCATAAGTAGTGTACTTTTGTATTTGGTCGGCTAATACTTTTGTGTCGAGTAACATTTTCAAAAGTAGTGCAAGACCCTTATCGAATTATAGTTTAGTTCCGCAGTTAGTCCCTTGTGAATACTGGCCTTTAATTATTTTTCATAACATCCTGCAACCATAATATACGGAACACTAATTTGAATTGATACACATGGTTACAGAAAAAAAGTGTCCACAAACTAACATACAAACAATTTTTGTATATAAATAAGACGAACGCACAGAAATGTCACGCGCTTTAAAAAGAGAAATGGCGCACGCACTATTTACGAGCTTCTAACTCGAGATGGACGTTAATTGATGCGGCTCTGATATTGCGGTATGAAATAAATGTATATGTTTCAATGGACTGTATAAATTGTTTTATGTTAAACAAACAGGTGAAATTTGTGGATTTTTAATGAATTTTAGAGTGTCTCGTGGTGTTAAAATGTGAAGACGGTGGACATTTCTATCTATTTGAAAAGATTTTACAGCCGTGGTACATTAATAAATACGAAATACGTCTCGACGTGTGGGTTCTAGCGCATTGTCTATTCATGTCTTCAAGCAGAGTACATGCGACATTTTACGTGACTACCTAGTACCTGATATGTAGGCACTGCGACACTGAATAAGTATTTAATTAAATTAAAACACATAAAGTCAAGTATATATTACTGTTTGGGCAAAGAAAGCATGCGATGATTTGTCTATAAAAGATGCAGTGGCATTTAAAAACAAACAGTGGGGCTAGGACGTGAAAAAAAACACGATGCGTCTCCGCTTCGTTTTATTTTGATTGGTTGAGAGACTGACGTATCTGTCTCTCGATCAATCACAAACATCAAAATACCGATACGTCCGTCACTCAACCAATCACAATAAAGCGAAGCGGAGACGCATCGTGTTTTTTTACGTCCTAGCCCCACTGAGATGTTAAAGAATACAAAAAGCGCTACTCTATATAGAAATCTAGGTGACATTGCTTTAAAGTCAACGAAGCTATCCCGTGGTTCCATGCGTTTAAAGTTTACGGTTTGATGAAAAATTTGAATGGCACCTATTTCAAGTTGGCTCGCCCTAGCCGGTGTGCGACGTCGCTAATTACAAAAACGTCAACCGTGTATACCGCATTAAAACTTCTATTTTCCCAAATAAAAAGTAACACTATACAGTACACACACATCCGCGCGCCGCGCCGCGCCGTGGCCCTCGTAGAAGTTTACAGAACCAAGCATTACCTACCCGAAAAAGTGACAACAACATTGTCATTAAATGATAAACTGTATCCCAAAGTAAGTTATTTAGTATTAGCATTAATTTTTAGCATGTGAAAAATCGCTTTGCATTTCGCAAATTAAATATTTAATATACTTGTTTAGCATTATAATGTCTCATTTAGACTATTGATAATTAATTCGCCAAATTACTTGTCGAATTGCAATCAGCCTTGTATTACTGCCCTCTGCTGAGCACCGGCCTCCTCTACTACAGAGAGGAGTAAGGCCTTAGTCTACCACGCTGGCGTAGTGGAGGTTGGTGGCAGACTTCACATAGCCTCGAGATTCTTTTGGAGAATTCTCAGGTATGTAAGTTTCCTCGCGATGTTTTCCTTCGTCCAAGTAACTTTGAAAGTCAGAGGTGTATGCCTTGGGTTTTGAACCTCCGGACATTGTCTCGGCAGACCGTTCCATTCCCAACTAGGCTATCGTCCACTTGTCGAATTAATGACTATAAGTACTGAGTAACGAATGTCCCCGAATAAGCTGTTTACACACTCGTATTGTGGTGGTAGTGGCAATTGTCTAAGTCATGGGGTAAGATACGAGAATTTGTATGGAAATGAAATATGTTAAAATAAAATGAATTACATTACCTCTGTTCGTGGGTAAGCATGGCGCTTCACATCAGGCGAGGGAATCCCACATATCTTGATTCATTTATACAAAAAAAATGTCGTTTGAACTTTTTTAGAATTAGAAATATGTACAGACAAATCTAAAAAAAAACATATTATTACAAACACACAAGCGAGCACCTCGCTTGATAAACGCAAAAGGTTCCATTCCCAACTAGGCTATCGTACCTATATTTACTTGATAGCATATCTACTTTTTATTATAATATTTAATATCATTGAGTAAAATCCACAAAATAAGTTATAACATCGCAACATAGTATTTTTCTACCAAGAATTACAAAACAGCGCTTGAAGCGAAAATGCAGACTCGTATAAACCCGCAACGTTCGCGCGAAAGCGCTGAATAACAGATGACTTGGAGTGGAGTTGTTTATGCAATACCAGACACCAGCAAGAGGTGACTTAAAAATTCAAGCGTACCTACGTGGCTGTATTGTCTCTGTTTCGTGGCGCGTGTAATTTTGAGAAATATTTGGAACATAATACAATGTTTTTTGTGCAAACGTTGAGACAAGAATGTATGTTTTATCAATAAACCCACCACTAGGGTGGGTTTCTCATTTGTAAGAGTCCGTCTGGGTGGGTACCACCGCAATGTCTGTTTCTACCGCTAAGCAGCAGTGTGCAAGCACTGTTGTGTTTCGGTTTGAAGGACGTTGTAGCCAGTGTAACTACTGGACATAATGAGACTTAATATCTTATGTCTCAAGATGACGAGCGCAGTGGAATGCCACACAGTACTTTGTAACTCGACTCGCATGCTCGTCTCGTCATTCAATGCGATTAAAAAAAACTTCGAGTAGAGTAATGCCTAAGGTTCTTTTTATTGTAGAAATGTTGCAAAACGAATATTTCGCTACTGTTTGGCGTTATAACTGCTTATAAACAGGAATAACGTAGCATAGAACATTTAATTACAATATATTGCATGAAACTAGACTGCTCTTGTCATACGAAAATTAAACCTTAGCGTAATAATTGTCTAGCATACCAAACTGGAATATTTTTCTTAACTTTTCCCATTTTTCTGAATAATTAACACTGCATAATTAAATGCGGTCAAAACAAACAAAGCACCATCTAAACAACTACCTTAAAAATTAACTTGGTTAAAATCGAATACTACATACATACACACTAACGCCCTTTATCCCCGAAGGGGTAGGCAGAGACACAACTAGTGCACCCACTTTTCGCCGTGTATTCCGTCCCATGATGTGATATGGGGCGAGCCTATTGCCATGTCGGTATCAAATTCCAGACTCCAGGCTGATACTAAGTAGAAAAACCTAAATAACTTTGACATACCCGGGGATCGAACCCAAGACCCCTACTTTTAGAATGTAAGGGACGCTAGAGTAGAATCACCTGAAATAAACATATTCATCCATACGTCATATATAACACAAGGAATTCAAATTCAAATCATTTGTCCAGTAATTAGGCCCCTAAGAGCACTTTTACACGTCATTTTTTATTATTTTTTTAGAAACTAACATATTCTACCAGTGCTTCGGAAAATCCCACTGACCTAAGAAGAAACACTAACAAACTCAGGTCTTTTATTGCTATCTTTTTATTTTGAATATATAGATTTATTTAAATCATTACCCTCCGTTTCCGCAGTCGGGTAAAGTTACCTACTATAAAATATAGCTTCACCATTCCTTACCCCATTGCATTTGTTATTTGAATATGCAAATATCAAAGGAAATGGGGCAACCCAAATAAGTCATTTCCGCATCACGGGGCAAATATGGCGATCGTCTTGTTGGCCTTTCGACGGTAGATGTGTTTCTTTTATATATTTTACCCGTAGCTTTTTTGGTCCATTTCGGAGTAGCTTTTGTTGTTAAGCTAGCTTAAAGTTTTTCCGGGAATGTAGCCTTTTTGCTGTTGGTAGAATAATTCGCACATTCAGAACGAAAATGACACAATTAACAAAATTCAAAATTGAGTTATCGTCATAAAATGACTTAAAACTAAAAGTTAAGCTAAGTTACATAACTATTGTGTCTACACAAGTAAATTTCGCGACAAGTTATTATCTCTATTTAGTATGAAACAAAGTTTAATTCAATCGAAAGTTTATTTATTTTAGAGCATTATGTGGCATCTTGTTTTAAAATATTATTTTTTGATTATTAATTTATTTTATGATTTTATATTTTTATAGAATCCTGAAAAAGAAACAGTCGAAGGCGGGACTCGAACCCACGACCACGAAATATAAAATAATTAACCAGGCACTACATGGCCATTGACATGTATAAAAAATCATAATATAAAATAATTTATTTTAGTTCACATCGTTACGAATATTGCATATTTTTATTCAGCGAATCCGCGTCCAAACACGGTGTTATTTGATATTTCAGAATCAGCGTCGGGCATCCAATTAGTCCAGGGTTTTGGCAAATTGCACGCGCTGCGGTCACATGCGCCCGGGAACAGATGCTAGGTAGGAGATAAGTACTTAGTTTTTCGATGCTTCTGTGTTTCTATTATGTGTTACTATGAGTTGCTCGCGGCTTTACATGCGGGAAATGTTTTCCAGCATACACAGTAGCCCAGGTTGTTATGGTTCAAGCATCATTTGGATTAAGACGGAGCAATAATTGCTAGCAATAGTCTTCAAGATATTATTACATTATTAATGGAAGTATTGGACGAGTTAATGTTAAGCCCCTTTACAGTGTTTTTTTATGGCATCGAATGACGAGACGAGCATGCCGTTCGCCTGATGGTAAGCGATACGACCACCCATAAACAGTAGCAACTGGTGTTACTACAGCTCCTTGAGTTACAAAGTACTATGTGACATTCCACTGCGCTCGTCATCCTGAGACATAAGATGTTTAGTCTCATTATGACCTGTAGTTACACTGGCTACAATGCCCTTCAAACCGAAACACAACAGTGCATGCACACTGCTGCTTGGCGGTAGAAATGGACATTACGGTGGTACCCACCCAGACGGACTGTTACATATAAGAGTCCAGTCCGGTCTATACGCTTTTTTGACAATAAAATCGAATATATTGAAATAAACGGTCATATCTTGTGATTACGTTGACTTACAAGTTTTATTTTTTCACCGCTGAAAGAGACCGTAGACCTGAGTACCTACTCGATATAAGTTTTAACTTGATATCTTCGCGTTTCTGAGGGGGCCTTGACAGACAGACCGACGGACAACAAAATTATCCTATAAGGGTTCCTTTTGTCCCTTTTGAAGCACGGATCCCTACAAATACTTTCTATTACCTACCTAACTAAACATAATTTGTTCAAAACGCATCAAGTGTTTTTTACACAATTAGAATTTTTCGGTAAGCTATTGCTCTCACAGGAGAGTTTCTTACAATAATATTTTATCCACTTTTGAGTTTGGGTGTATTTGCTCTCTTTATAGCATCAAACCCTTGGGTTTGTGTAACACGGTGAATTGAACGCGATGTTTATTTAATGCCGATGCCGTACTAAGCAAATACTATGCGGCCAATTCTTTACGTTGTTAGTATATTTTGAAACCATACACACACACTCAACGACTGCAAAGCTGAGGTCTCGGGTTCGATCCCCGGGTCGGGCAAAGTGATATTGAGTTTTTCTATTCAGTATCAGCTCGGAGTCTGGAATTTGCGCCCGATATGGCGATAGGCTCGCCCCCTATCACATCATGGGACGGAATAATGGCTAAAAGTGGGTGCCCTAGTTGCGCCTCTGCCCTACCCCTTCGGGGATGACAGGCGTGAGTGTATATGTATATTACATAGTAGGGTAGGCAGAGACTATGTATTGCCATTTTGCTCGATTCTGACGCACTACTTTTTCTTTCTCCAACTTCATCAATCCTTTTACGTATTCTCGCCGGTCCAAGGTACTTTCTTTGTTTATAGTAATGGTGTTTTTATTCACAAGAGAGCGACTAGATCTAGACTAGTATAATTCGCAATCAAACATAAAGAGGAATATATTTTCGCCTCTAATTCGAATAAATCGTTCAGAATCTTACGCTTATAATATATAGCGGATGTGTCTCAGACGTTTTGACGTAAATTGCCGGGAGATAGATCTAGTCAATTCGTCATGGACTATTTTTATTACCTGAGCACTAGTGGGAATATTAGTGTGGTAAGAATATTTTGAATAAACTTTGGCTACAGATTTGTTTAAATTTATTCATAAGATCGCGTTTTTGTTCACGAAGGAATGGGTAGTGGAGAATCTAATACAATTGTGTATAAAATAAATAAATACTTTATTCATCACGTAGGCCAACATAGTTGCACTTATGATATGTCAAGATACATTCAATTAATAATTGTTATTACAAATAGTCACTTATATAACTACAGACATTTTCAAAGGGAGCAAAATCAATGAAAAATAAATATAAAGAAGCCAAGCTCGGGCTGGCAGGAAAGAGATAAAAAAAAATTAAAATTATTGCCTCCCAGTAATGAGGTCACAATCCTCACCGGTGAGGATAGTACAGATCTTAACCTAGCTAACCTACCAGCCTTTCACTAACTACCTAAGCGATGACTACCCGAAGAAGAAAGGCAAAAGAAACTCCGGGCTTAATTTTTGTCAGCAATTGTCCATTGAATCTTTATATAAATGATTTCTTTCTTTTTTTTTCAAGTCTTTTGCATACAAAGTCAGATTAGTTATATAAGCTAATGCACACACATCACCGTTAAATAGGGATAAAATCCAATTGAAGGAAATTAACAAACACTAAACGCCATACCTTCATAATAAAATGAGAGAACACAAATAAATAAATAAATATAATTAAACGGTGTAAAACGTGCATAACGCCTATATATATAGTTACAAGCTTTTGGCCGTAGCTTCGGCCGGACGAAAGGGTTTTTCCGGGATAAAAGTCCCGCTATACATTTTCCCGTACCGAATTATATATCTAAATCATTCTCGAATCCACTTGAAGACACACACAAAATTGCATTAAAATCGGTCCAGCCGTTTAGGAGGAGTTCATTGACATGCACACGCACAGTAGATTTATTATAACCATAAAGTAATGACAAATTAATGGTAATGATAAATAACTATACTTATGATGCCATTTTAGGAAATCTGATAATTTCGAAATCCGGATCCGAATTTAAAAGTCAACAGCTATTAAAACACAATAACGCTTATATTCCCGAAGGGGTAGGCAGTGGTACAATCATCCCATGATGTGATAGGGGGCGAGCCCATCGACATGAAATGCAATGCAATCAGCCCTGTATTATAATACTATCCCATTGCTGAACACGGGCCTGCTCTACTACTGAGAGAGATTAGGCCTTAGTCAAAGTCAGGCTAACAGACTTTATACATCCTCGAAATTCTTATGGAGCATTCTCAGGTATGTAAGCTTTTTCACCATGTTTTCCTTCACCGTTAAAGCGAACAAAAATTGATAATGCACACTTCGAAAAGTTAGGGGAACTCATATCGAGCATATATTAATATTAATTGCTTTCCGATGTTTCTTCCGCATAATATATCAAACAAAAAAAGTCTCAAGAGGCATGTTTCCGCGACGGAAATTATAAAAAATCTTATTTACCATGAATGTTTACCACAACTAAATAATTAAGTGCCGAGAACAGACGACGCCATTTTACTGCTTAATACGTATTAATTGTAAAAGTTCTTTGTTTTTGGCCTTATTTGGTTATATCCAAGTGTACGATAGTCTATTTGGGAATGTTACGGTCTGACAAGACGGGTGTTCAAGATGGAGTGCAAGTTCAAAACCCAAGGCACACACCTCTGATTTTACAGTTACGTGTGTATTGTTTATAATTTATCGTTCGCTTTAACGGCAAAAGAAAACATCGGGAAGAAACCTACTTACCTGAGAATCCCCCAAAAATAATTTCGAAGGTAGGTATATGAAGCCTACTAACCCGCACTAGGCCAGTGTGGTGGACTAAGGCCTTAACCCTCTCAGTAGAAGAGGAGGCCCGTGCTCCGCTGCAGTATGTAATACAGGGCTGGTATGGTATGGTATTCAGTTTCATAAATATTATAGAACTCTCCTAATCAAAGAATGATGTTCTTACTGGGTTTGATATCAACCTTTGTGACTGGGTTTTTCCATCTTAAAAAAATTACTCAGTCGCAGCTCGGAGTCAGGAAGTTGGCGGTGTGATACCCCCGTGCCTCGGAAAGCAGGTAAAGCCGTTGGTCCTGCGCCTGATCTCTCTCCGGTCATGTCGGATTGCCGTCTCACCGGACTATGAGAGTGAAGGAATAGCGAGTGCACCTGTGTATTGCGCACACTTGTGCACTATAATATCTCCTGCGTACCTGGCTGATCTCCGTTGAGATTGGCCGCCGTGGCCGAAACTGGCTAGGAGGATATCAATTAATTTAATTTGCGATTCTATAGATGTATTAAGAATACTTGTTGGAATTAAGTTCGATTACAATTAACAGATTGATCTGGAAATCTTTGGGGGAGGCCTATGTTCAGCAGCGGGCTTTCAAACGCTGAAGAAGAAGTACTACTGGTGTAGTAATTGTGTCTCTACCTACACTTTCAGAAGTATAGACTTGTTTATTTTAAATCTTAATCTTAAAGTATAAAACAAAGTCGCTTCCCGCTGTCTGTCCCTATGTATGCTTAGATCTGTAAAACTACGCAACGGATTTTGATGCGGTTTTTTTGTAGATAGAGTGATTCAACAGGAAGGTTTTTATGTACTTTTAGCCCGGAAAAACTTACTAACGCGGGCGGAGCCGCGGGCAAAAGCTAGTGGTATATAAATTTTAAAAGGAAGTTAATTTTGATGTATTTAATTTGTTTTCTAAACCATAGATGTTAGAATATAAAGTACGTAATGTTCTCGTGAAGAGGTTCATAATAATAATTTTTACTGTTTGTAGCTCGCGGCTCGCTCGCGTGAAAAGCCGTACCGTACTTGTGGTAGGACTTTCATATATAAGAGTCCGTCTGGGTGGGTACCACCGCAACGTCTATTTCTACCGCCAAGCAGCAGTGTGCATGCACTGTTGTGTTTCGGTTTGAAGGACATTGTAGTCAGTGTAACTACAGGACATAGTGAGACTTAACATCTTATGTTTCAGGATAACGAGCGCAGTGGAATGCCACATAGAACTTTGTAACTCAAGGTGCTGGATGGTGTTGCTACTGTTTATGGGTGGTCGTACCGCTTACCATCAGGCGAACGGCATGCTCGTCTCGTCATTCGATGCCAAAAAAACCTTTTCGGTTACAAAAGTTCCCAAAACACTTCAGCGATTTTTAGCACCACCAGTACGACCTCCCAGTCCTTACAAAATCAGATGAAAAAATCCCATTATATCTATCTCAGGAACTTCTGAACCGATTTTGAAAATTCTTTCACTAATAGTAAGCTACATTACTCTTGATTGTTATAGGCTACTTTTTATCCCGGATTTTTTTTTCAGGCGGGCGGAGTCGCGAGAATCACCTATTGACTATAACAGGTCATTGTTATAAGTTAGTCAAAAACAGCTATAATCTGCTTCCGTGGTAATAACTTCCACCTGTCGCTCGTGTTTCCGTATTTTCAACTCTAAACAATGTAGCAAAGAATGCATTGTAATTTTATATTAAATTTAGCTACAGACTAACGCTTCGCGAAGTTTTCACTTTACATTGTTAACATTACAAGGACTAAAGTTCATTAACATGATATAAATTTCAACTTGCGTTTCTGGAAATCCATATTATTAAAGGGACTTGACATTTTTTTTTATTTAGGAATACTAACAGAAGATGAACAGTAACATTACACATTACTCGTATGATTCAGGTCTATTAGTCTGTTCTATAAAATGATGATCCCTAAATCAAGATAAATTGCAATGGGACCATTTCGAGACCCTAATTTACAAAATAAAAAAGGAATCACCGAAATAAGCTCACAAATAATATAACTTTATGCTCAGACTACAATTGACGTTTTTCTTAAAATATTTCCGTCCTTTGGGCAAAGCAATATAACTTTGTGTTTTATGTACAGAGTTTAGTTTGGACAAATCACGCAAATATTGGTTCAACTACTCCAAGTCGGAAAACAAAACGTAATATCCACAAACAACCAATATTTTCTTCTCTGCTAATTATATCTACTCCAGATATTTTTCTTAGAATCCAATAAGTCAGGTTTCTGCCAGCGCCGCCCACGAGCATCTCTCATGAATGAACATCAAAATGACAGAGACAGAGTGTATCTGTTCTTGTCTTACGCATTACGAAAATGCGACTCACAACTCAAAAAATTACGCTCGTCTAGCCTCACCCTATACTTCAAAGTTGTTTGAATTGCATTGAGTTTTAATATATTGTGTGTTTTTGTTGACCAGCCCCCTTATTCTCTATGACACGCGTTATTTTCACCGCTCGTAACAAGCGCGTAACGTAACTCGTCGCGTTTATCACTATGGAAATTGGCATACAGAATACCATTTTACGTCAATTACACGAAGTGAACGTGACGCGGCCGCGTTACGAGTTAACAATGTCATAGAGAATCATGCCTCTGCTTTGTAATTTCCTGCATAAAAAAAATGTGTGCGTGTAACCTTTACGCGCGATTGCAGTAAAACCTTTTGTCGGCATATATCACTGAAATGATTAAATTTTAACTTGATTTTTTCTGTTATTATTATTTATAGATGAAAGAGTAAAATGTTTGTGGGACTGCGCCATTTCATTTAATATTCACCATTGAATTTTATATTCTATTTAAAATTCATTAATATCACTTTCACATTTTATAAATATTTTAATTTGTTCACCGGTCATTAATCGCGAGTTTGACAGCTGACATTTGTTTTTTTTTTAGTAGAACCTGAGAGGCTACTGCGAAAAACGAAATCCGAAACGTCACGCTCAACAATTTCGTCACGCAACAACTCTTCATAAAGAAGGATCCGTAACACTTCGTAGTAAGAAAACGTGCAATCCGTCACCCGAAACTACGGATTTCGTTTTTCGCAGTAGCCTCTCTGATGGGTAAGTAGGAACGAATAAACCCAAACTATTGTTTTTGAATATAGAAAGCGTTACTTCCGTCAGAAAAAAATTCTATGTTACTCCCTAGTTGCGCTTAAAGACATTTTACTTCAATAATTCTACTGCTGAACATTTAAATGTGTTCTTTATAACAAGGCCATTGTACAGTTTATTAGATTCTAAATTCGTTGAAGATTAAACTGTCATTAATTTAGCAACACACTTTCACGGTGGGCTAAAACGAGTTGGCCAAATGTTTCCGCATTTTTGTCACGCAGTGCGAATTTGGTTATTTATCGGGAAAGTGACTACATCTAGCGTTTCGTCTAACTCTTACTAATAATATAAATGCAAAAGTTTATGGAAATTATTGGATGTTTTCTTTGTTAGAAGTAAACGCAGAAACTACTGAACGGATAATGAGCGATACGACCACCTATAAACAGTAGCAATACCTGGATGGTAATGCTATTGCACCTTGAGTTACAAAGTAGTGTGTGGCATGCCACTGCGCTCGTCGTCCTGAGACATAAGATGTTAAGTCTCATTATGTCCTGTAGTTACAATGGCTACAATAATCTTCAAACCGAAACATAACAGTTCTTGGACACTGCTACTTGGCGCTAGAAATAGACATTGCGGTGGTACACACCGAAACTGACTCTTACATATGAGAGAACTACCACCAGTGGATTTGTATGCAATTTGGCACACGGATAGGCCATGTCCTGGATTTACACATAGGCTACTTATCCCAGTAATTTGGTCCCATGGGAAAACATGGGACTTTTTCTAATTATCGTTCGCTTTTACGGTGAAGGAAAACTTCGTGAGGAAACCTGAAAATTCTCCATAAGAATCTCGAGGGTATGTGAAGTCCTCCAATCCGCACTAGACCAGCGTGGTGGACTAAGGCCTAACCCCTCACAGTAGTAGAGGAGGCCCGCGCCCAGCAATGGGCAGTATATAATACAGGACTGCATTGCATATAGAACTCACGTTAAAATCAGAATAATATTATCGAACTAAGTGGAAGCTTCTAGAAAAAAATCTCCGGTATAAAATATAAATAAGTACTAGCTTTTACTCGCATAAATATAAATAAGTACGGCTTCTCCCGCGTGATATTTTTTCCGGGATAAAATCCCTCTATTGAAATTTTCCCTGGATAAAAAGGAACCATGTCCTTCTCAGGATCTCAAATTATATCTATACCAATTTTAATCGAATTTCTTTCAGTAGTTTTTGAGTTTATCATGTTTAGGCAGACACGGCGGGGGAGTTTGTTTTACACACACACGCACAGACACACACTCACGCCTTTTATCCCTGAAGGGGTAGGCAGAGGCGCAAAAAGTACACCCACTTTTCGCTGTTATTCCGTACCATGATGTGATAGGTTGCGAGCCTATCGCCATATCGGGCACAAATTCCACACACCGAGCTGATACTGAATAGAAAAACGTCAATATCACTTTGCCCTACCCAGGGATCGAACCCGAGACCCCAACATTGCAGTCGTACTATAACGCAACTACGTCACCAAGGCAGTCTTCTTACAACAACTGTGTTTTATAATATGTAAATATAAAACAACAGGGGGCTTAGAATATGAAAAAAAAAACACAATGCGTCTCCGCTTCGTTTTATTGTGATTGGTTGAGAGACTGACGTATTGGTCTCTCGACCAATCACAGTAAAACGAAGCGAAGACGAATCGTGTTTTTTCTTCATATTCCAAGCCCCCAGTTCTAAATCCGTCCTGTCTCCAAGTAAATCTGTACCAAACGGCCCACGACACTCATAAACACAAGTTTTTATTTGTACTGTCTATTAGTTACTGTGAACGTCTTTCGCTTTATAATCTTCAGTTTTAGTGATCGTAAAACGTATTTGCATTGATTGAGATGAAAGATACTAATAATAAATTTAGCCCTGTATTATATACTGCCCACTGCTGAGCACTGCCTCGGTGGCGAAGTTGTATTACGGTGCGACTGTAACGCTGAGGTCTCGGGTTTGATCGCCGCGTCAAGGAAAGTAGTATTGGGTTTTTCTTCTCAGTATCAGCTCGGAAATTTATTCCTGATGTGGCGATAGGCCATATCACATCATAGGATGGAATACGCACAGGTTAAAGAGGGTGCACAAGTTGCGCCTCTGCTTACCTTCAAGGATAAAAGGCGTTTGTGTGTGTGTATGCTGAACACGGGTCTCTGCTATGTACTACTAAGACTTTAGGCCTTAATCCACTACGCTAGCCTAGTGGGAGTTGGCTAAGATCTATATCTCGATAAGTCTAGAAATTATTATAAGGAATTCTCGGATAACATCGAACAGTTAAAAGTGTGTCTGAATTTAAATCGGTGGACATTCGTCTGTTCAGACCGTTCGATTAATACTAATCTATCGTACATTTCAAGAGCCAAGACAATTATTTTGGTAAACACTAAACATGCTTCTAAAAGTGTGTTATAGACGTCACATTTGCTTAGAAAGGGCAAATGAAGGAATATTTAGTACTTACCTATAAAAACTGATTTATATAAATGTATAACATCATAAAAGCTAATTAGTCTACAAACAATGGAAGCCACAATTCATTCGGAGCCGTTCAATAAAGTTATTATTATTTGATTCGATCTCATAATAACAGTAGAAGCGTATTAATGTTATAAATTCGTGTTGTGGTACATTCACACTAAACTTATAAAGTACTAGCTTTTGCCCGCGGCTCCGCCCGCATTAAAAAGTATTCCGGGATAAAAAGTAGCCTATGTGTTAATCCAGGACATGATCTACCCGTGTGCCAAATTTTATCGAAATCCGTTCAGTAGTTTTTGCGTGAAAGAGGAACAAACATCCAGACATCCATACATTCTTACAAACTTTCGCCTTTATAATATTAGTAGGATTATGCTATCCAGTGGGATAGCATAATCAGTAGTGACTGAGCACGTACCTCTACTACTGAGAGGCCTTAGTCCACTACGCTGGCCTAGTGCGGGTTGGCAGACTTCACATACCTTCGATATGCTTAATTATGCAGAATTCTCAGGTATGTAGGTTTCCTCACAATGTTTTCCTTCGCCGTTAAAGCATAACATCGAAAAGTCAGAGGTGTGTGCCTTGGGTTTTGAACCTCCAGACTATGTTTCGGCAGACCGTTCTATTCCCAACTAGGCTATCGCCCACTTTATTTGACGTTTACTTCTAACACGTATCCAAATATTTTTTTACTTATAAAGGAGATGTCCGCTTTATCTGACAATTCATTTTATTACTAGATTTTATTAAGAAGTACCAAGAATTTTATAGTAGTTATATTATAAACTTCTTGAGAAGTACTTAACCGGCAATGTTGATAACCCAACAAAACAAAAGAGGCCATAAATTCAATTTAAAATATTCCAAATATAAATTCTCGCCAGAGGCAAGCGTAAACGGCGCATTAGTCTAAACCAAATTCTTCTGGAATACAGCCAACAACGAAAATAATAAACGTCCACACTATCTCAAATATTTAGTTAAACAATTTCAATAGATAATGAAGATTAAGGGTTTCGTGTTATTGGTCTTTTGTTTCAAATGTTTTATTTCCGCATATTTTTCGAATATATAAAGGCTTATTTATACAATTAAAAAAAAATAAGCTATTTGTAGGATCAAGAGTTTTTGGCGGGAACTTGGCAGTGTCATGAGGTGCTCTTGTTTTAATTCATTATTTCGATGACACTAAGTGTTATATTGTATAATTATGGTGGTATATTGTCCAATATAGTTCTATTAAATCAAGTGCTTTTTTTGTTGCCGCCAAAACTTCTCGACAAAGTCTTCGTAAGGTAGCCACTGCTTTATTTCGACGTAGTAGTACTGAGTATAACAAAGAAACAATACAAATGCAACTTGTACTTTAAAAAATGTCTTACCTAAAACTTTGACACTGGCAGATGCGCAAACTACGGCTTGCCAAAGAGAGAAAAAAAAAGACAATCAAATTAAAAAGGACAGTTGTAACGATACAATTATACAATTGTCTCACTGTTATATCAGGTTGTAATTTATTTGATAACTAGGTTTTGCCCGCGGCTCCGCCCGCGTTAATAAGTTTTCCGGGCTAAAAGTACATAAAAACTTTCCCGTTGAATCACTATCCATTAAAAAAACCGCATCAAAATCCGTTGCGTAGTTTTAAAGATCGAAGCATACATAGGGACAGACGCCGGGAAGCGGCTTTGTTTTATACTATGTGGTGATTTGGCTGTCACTATTGAAAAATCAGCTCTATGCAGATGTATTTTAAATTCATTTATTTAATTACGAATCAAATGAATAATATATTTTGATAATTATTCTTATAAATATAAACAGATACCTGAATTAATTTAATCCCAAATATTTAAGTTAAAGCACTAGTTTTCCATTGTAACTATTCGTAATTTAAATTTATTTAATTTGAATCGAATGATGAATACTGGTATTATATTAATGTCCAATTGGTGTCACTGTATTCGAGCGCAATGCAATTAATTGCCAGTTTCTTGCACATTGTCCGAGTTATTGCAAGTCTTTTTTATTCGGTATTTCAAACTCAGTTATTTCAGCATAAATACCTATATTTTATATTTTTTTATTTAATATTTTTTTCACTTGAGCGTTTGTACCTATTTTTTAGGTCTAGAGAAGTTTAAAAATGGAATATATTTTTTTTATGTTTGTATCAATGTAGGTATATTGTTGAGTTCCAAATTTCATACGTAATTATGGTTCCTCGCTTGATGAGTAAGGATGGAGTTCCAAATTTTTTTTTTAATAATCCACATATATTGGCATATCTATACATAGGTATCAATAAACAACTGTGTTAATAATTTATTCATTAATTTAGTAGGTATTTTCCTGCGGTGATGATGTATTACTCTATTATTTATTCCACACACTGACACACAGACATAACTTTTATCCCTGAAGGAGTAAGCAGAGGCGCAACAAGTGCACCCACTTTTCGCCGTACGTATTCCGTCCCATGATAGGACGCGAGTCTATTGCCATATCAGTCACAATTTCCAGACTCCGAGATGATACTAAATAGAAAAATCCAATATCACTTTGCCCGACCCGGGGATCGAACCCGACACCTCAGCACTGCAGTCGTACCATAATACAACTACGCCACCGAGGCAGTTATTTATTTCGATGTTTGATAATATCTTCAATAAAAAATGCTTACGCCTAAATCTAACATTTTGACCGTTTAATCACAATTGGCTTATGTTTTTAAAGAAGGTATAAAAGTGTAGGCGTATAATTTAATTTATGAATTTATATCAGGTAACAAAGGACCCATAAAAAGATTTTATTTAATATTAGACAGTACTTAAAATGCTATTATACCTATTAAAATACAAACTTTTATCCGGCACTTTATATTACATGTTTGTCACAACAGTGCCGGACATAAAAGCAATCGGGTTTATCAGCTATCATTTTCAGTACAGTGCAGGAGTGTTCGAACTGACCCGAATCCTACGGACCAGGGACGCACGCCTTTTTCGCATAATCATTGACATATTGGAGACAAAACGCGTTATAACTTACATGTGTGTAGAGAGACCATAAACTGCATGTGTATAATAAGATACAATGAGCCCGAAACAGCGGAATCTTAACCTCAGCCGAACACCTTTGAAAACCTGCGGGCCAGCATATCGCACCTTTAGGATGAAAACGACACAATTCAAAATGACAGAAAATTAGGTTATCGTCATAAAATTACTTAAAACGAAATACTAAATAGAACAATAGTTCAAACACAGCCATATTTAAGCAGGAAAAGGACAAAACGGTTATATCGGGCCTTTTTTTATTATATTTTTATAAATAAGGGACTAGTTTTTAGTCATTTAAAAATGACAACTCAATTTTCAATTTTTTGAATTGTGTCGTTTTCGTTCTAAAGGTGCGATATTAGCTCTTTCGACAACGATTATAAGTTTGAGTCACAAAATTTTGCGTAAACCGTCACCGAATTTCCCCAATTCGAATATGAAAAGTAAATATCAAATAAGTGTTTTGTAACTAACGGTCGACATTACGAAAAATATTTTGGCGAAAGTCCAACAAACATTTCTAAATGTCGCCAATGAGTTTTGAATCCATTCATTTTGTAATAGGGCAGATTTATTTTAAATGGACGTTTGAGATTTAGTGGAGCCGTTGACTTTTCGGATGGATTTTTAAAAGAAAACCCTGTTTAGTTTGGAATGTTTTTGGGAATGGAGTAAAATGTACCCTAATTTTTTCGCGGGACGTGAAACATCACTGTGGTTTAGTTTCTTTATTTTTTTTTTTGTGCATTTAGTTTGCAAAGATACATTTGCAAGTTCTTCTTAGTAGTAATGAATATTGAAAATGTCTGGACTATGGCGGTGAAAAGATGAGGCATATATTGAGAATACGTTTTTTATTTTACATATATTTTTTTTTATGTAACTGGCGACTGGTCTGAGAAAGTTATATTTTTTTATAGTACTAACGCTCAAATTTATGCTTTTTGCATAACATTTTTGACATCAAGGCAATTCTTTTTTAAAAGATCTCTCAAAATAGACATGTATCAAACCTTTTTCAGGCAGAGGTGTATCATAGCCACATTTTACTAGTTATGTTAGAAAGTATAAAATAAAAAGCAAGAGAGAGAGAAAATAAAGAGCAAATAAAAAGGGTAATTTAGAGTCGTGTGAAGAATAAATAGTGCCATTATATTGTTATCTTCATATTATTTATGTGCTTTTATAACCGTCATATTATTGCTAACCATTAACCTTCATATTACTTAAGGAAAGAACGGTTATCAAGTCAACATAGATAGTCAGATTAATCCTAAAAAATAAACAAAAATTTGTGATTCATATAAAAGTCTTATTTCGCGCAGTACCGCTACACGCGTATATACAAACCATACGTCTGGCTGTCAGTACCGCACGATAGCTACGACAAGTACTAATGAATTACTAAATAGACTTTATAACGTTTGTGCCATCGAAATATCATCGCTACGCATATAATCGTAAAAGAAAAACCGAAGTGCGAGTTGGATTCGCGGACTGAGGGATCCGTAGCTTTTATTTTTTGTCTTTTATAAACAAATTTTTTTTTTTTGTTTTTTACAAACAAATTTACGGTTTTCAAACTTTTTTCCTTCATATGTGCTGTAAGGTCTTGTCAAATTTATATGTCCTGCAAGGTCTAAAATGTCATGATACCTACTAGGTAAATGGGAATTACCCTATACTTTTTCACTCGCTAATGTAATGGCAAAATATGCGACATAACCTGTCATATCTTTTGAACGTGATGACTTACAAGTTTGTTTTTTCTCACACGAGAGATCGTAGACTAGAGTGTAGTAGTATTTGATATACATTTCAACTTGATACCTTTTCGGGTTCCTAAGAAAAAAGGGTTCTTGAGAGGCAGACAAACTAGTCCTATAAGGATTCCTTTTTGAGGTACGGAACCCTAAAAAAATGTCTTATGCGAGCTCAATTATTCTGTACATGAAAAATATTATAACTACTTTTTATTTCTCGAGAAAATTGCAAATAAGTTTATTCGCAAACATTGGTATATATGTTCGCAAGCGACTATTTTCATATACGCCTTTATCTCTAAAGATGTAGCGATCAATACACAAACTTTGGCCGATATATGTTAATTTCATGTGACGTAATGACTGAAGACTTGACAAAGGTCGCAGGAACGCTGGATGCGGGCCGCTTTTGACAGGTCCTTCTGGAAATCTTTGGGGGAGGACTATGTTCAGCAGTGACGTCATATGACTGATGATGATGATGAACGATATGTATGGCATTAAGTCCTCTGTTATACTATACATAAAGTGCATAATTTTTACTAAAATTAAATAAACTAGCCTTTGCCCGCAGCTCTGCCAGCGTTAAACAGTTATTCCGGGATTAAAGTCCCACTTTATACTTTCCTGGGATAAAAAGCCTGTGTGGTAGTCCAGGACACGATCTACCCGTGTGCCAAATTTCATCGAAATCCGTTCAGTAGTTTTTGTATGTACGGGCAAGCACGTATGTACATGCGTGAAACAGTAATATTGGGTTTTTTTGTTCAGTATCTGCCCGTAGTCTGGAACTTATGCGCGATGTGGAGATAGGCTCGCCCCTATCACATAGTGGGACAGACTTGGCGAAAAAGTTGGTTGCACCTCTGCCTACTCCTTCGGGGATAAAAGGCGTGAGTGTGTATATAAAGAAACATTGTACAGATGGACTCTTCACTGTAGCAGACTTAATTATATTTTCAAATCTTCCAAGTGTAATAAATCTTCCCTAATATTTTTATCACTAAATCAAGCACGTTTTCTTTTCTTCAATTTCCTCACAAATGTCATTTCCTTCGCAACAAATCCCTCTTTACGATTATGAAATTAGAATTGAGTATGTTTCGCACACGAGCGCGCTCTTATTTTTTAAAAAATATCAAAGGTGATGAAGTTTTAAGAAATAAGGCTGCTTAATGTTACATTTAGTTTTTAGTTTATTGCAATCAGCTCTGTATTATGTACTGCCCACGGCTGAGTACGGGCCTCCTCTACTACTGAGAGGGTTTAGGCCTTAGTCCACCACGCTGGCCTAGTGCGGGTTGGTAGACTTCACATATCTTCGAAATTCTTATAAAGAACTTCTTAGGTATGCAGGTTTCCTCGCGATGTTTTCCTTCACCGTTAAAGCGAACGATAATTGATAAACAATACACACGTAACTTCGAAAAGTATGAGGTGTGTGCCTTGCGTTTTGAACCGCCGGACATTGTCTCGGCAGACCTTTCCATTCCCAACTAGGCTATCGTCCACTTCGTAATATGCGGTTATCATTCATTATCATTCAGTCATGAGCATTAAATAAATAAATAAAATCTATACTAATATTATAAAGCTGAAGAGTTTGTTTGTTTGAACGTGCTAATCTCAGGAACTACAGAACCGATTTTGAAAATTCTTTCATCACGTAGGCGAACATAGTTGCATTTGTGATATGTCAAGATACATTCAATAATAATTATTATTACAAATAGTCACTTATATAACTAAAGACATTTTTAAAGGGAGCAAAATCAATGAAAACTAAATATAAAGAAGCCAAGCTCGGCGGGAGAGAGATAAAAAAAGAATATTTTTTATTAAAATTAATTGGAGGCACGCGTCGCGATCCTCACAGGTGAGGACAGTACAGATCTTAACCTAGCTAACCTACCAGTAATAATTACAATACTCTATCCGCTAATCCAGGACATGGGACATTCTAGGACTTATGATGGCACTGCACAGTCAACCAGATAAGTAGCTGATTCAAAACTTAAACGCCTATAAACTTTTGGTGTCTGATTTTTTTTCTCTTCACAATAATAAAAAGGGACATACCAGTGGCGAAGCGTCCATACTACCCGATTCCTACCGGCTTCCCTTTTAGGTTTTGGGTACTTCACAATACATTTGACAAGTACATTATAAAGTTAAAAAATACTCAGCTAGGAACAATAATAATAGTTATAATTATTAATTAGGTTCATTGATGATAACTTAATAATGACATCTATCGGCTATCTGCCTGTTGTTTGTTACAATTATCGATATCGATGAGTTATGTTAATAAACAACGTTTAAATAACGCTAAATGGCGCGCTTAGTAATTTTTTTTTCCTAAAACTTCCGTTACCAATATGAAATTGTGAAGCCACGGGCGCGAGGTAACCCGCTGGTCCCCCGGTTCATGTCGTAGTATGTTTTTGTACATAGATGGCAGCACTTTTAAGACTTCTATGACTTGCTATCTCTCTCTGTTCGTCGGAATCGCACCGAAGATATAGGCAAAGGGAATCCGAGCCTGTTCGGCTTCACGTTAACCGACTATGTATTGTTGTCACTTTTTACGTCATAATTTATTATGATACCGATTTGCGATAACTGTGAATTTACAAATTCAATTTATTTATTGACAGTTATGTGTTGTTTAGTTGTTTTTTAATTGGTAATTGCAAATTAATGTAGTGCATTATAATAGAAATTACTGCTTCTGTATAGTGTATCGTCTCCTTTTACGTAAGTAGGTATATTATTTATTTGTGAATCTGATTAGATTTTAATTTCAGACATGAAGTGTTTGTTAGAAGTAAACAATTACGATATTTTCTGAATTCAAAGGGCACGACGATACGAAGTAAAACCTTACGAATAACGTTGATTATTTATATCGATAATGTGAGTTATTTATGTACGTACACGTTAACTGCTGGTCTGTTTGACGAATAACATTATTAGTAGAAGTTACATTTACTGAGAAAGTTATAAGAAATTTATAACCAAATGTAGGTATTAGGTATCATGATTATATTTCTAATACTTATGTTATTCTTTTAACAATTTAGTACGTATGTCAACGATTGTTGAATTAGAATTAATACTAATCCACTGTCGAAATTTTAGTTTTTCGTTTAATTGACTTATACCGTGAACACCGTGCAATATGTTAACTGACGCAAAAATGGGTTGCCTCGGGTTCCCTTTTGAAAAATTTCACCCTTCGCCACTGGGACATACTTTACCTTCACATAAATAAAACATAATTTGAAATTAAACTTAACGTGCATAGGCTATTTGAAATTTTCTATCTGTGCGTGTACTTATGCGACTGACTGTAAATTAATGTGTCGTATGTGGCCATAATCTTCGATATAAGTTAACAACATAAAGTTCTACCGTTGCGATTGACCTGTCAATTTTGTTTGAGTTTTGACAGTAAATGTCGGTAGCAGTAAGTCCTTACGACCGTTAACTCAATGTTTATACTCAAAACTTTGATTAATTATATACCTAGATAGACACTGAACGTTTCGAATGCGTCGAAAAAAATATTGGCGAATTGCTGCCCTCTAAATGACTTCCAGTAAATTAATTTATGTTGTTTTTCATGGATATAATATTCTCCCCATTTTAATAGAAACCATGTAATAGCTGGTATCATGCGCGCACACAAGGATACATAGAATGATGCAGCGATAGCGTATGACAGCTGTCACGCATACTTGTTTAAGAAAAGTTGGCGTTTGTTTTAGTTTGACATTGCAGCGCGACACTCTATCTAGGTATATAATTAATCACAGCTGTAATGTTATAACTACCTTGTGCATTTTTCATACATATCTATTTAAAAGTAGATAGCTGGCTAGATTTTGCTGGATTCCGCCCGCGTGAAAGTTTTTCTGGGAGAAAAATCTCGTTATACAGAATCATTTTTACATTGCGTTATAAATGAAGCACATATTCATCTATACCCCTGCTAACATTGTGCTTAAAAATTATCAATGAATAACGAATACTTTCGCCAAAAATCCCGGTTGTAGTATTCCATTTTTTTATCATTTTGTAGTTCAGTGCGAATATAGTGTGTGCGTAAGTGTATTTGTGACTGGAAGTGTAATGTTGTAAATGTGCTGCGACGAATTCTTCTAGAGCAGTCATAGTGGCATTAGGGCGTGTAAACTTAAAGTTGCATTTTATTGATATTTATTTTGTTCGAAACTTATACTTTTTTATTTTACACCTACGGTTAAAATAACTTAATGGAAAGTGTTATTTTCAACGAGATAAGTGTGTGGTTTCATTTATTAACGCAATGTCAAAATGACCCTGTACATTTTCTCGAAATAAAAAGTAGCCTATGTCATTCCTAGGGTCTCACTCTATGTCTATACCAAATTTCATCAACATCGGTGCAGTCGTTCAATCGTTGAAGCGTAACAGGCAGAGGTAGGGGAAACCGGGGATGGTTGGCAATAGGGGCAGGATGAATAATCGTCAATAACTCGAGCTATTTTAGGATGTTGCGTTGTTCTGATATACACGAAAAACCGTTAACTGTTTACAAATCTTCACCGCAAACGCGGCACTGCGAGCGCACGTAATCCGAGAGATAAAACGATTTATCGAAAAATGATACCTATGAGTAATTATTTACCTCTTAATATTATTTGTATTAAAGCCTTTATACTCGATGCTATGTACTTTCAAGCAATTTAAAGTAAGAGTTTGGTTATTTATGGGCATTTTAGTGTAATTTTTTTATGTTTTGATACAGTTTCGAGGTACCCACATGTGGTTGAAATTTAAAAAAGTTGATTGGGGCTGGTAGACAAACTTTATATTGGGGCTAGTTGACTACGTACAAAATGTACTATGTAGTAATCGACATATTATTCACATGGAGTCAAGTGAGTTTTTTGTCAAATTTATCAATAGTTTGTTATTTTAAAACCGTGTGGATTTGAAAAAGAATAACTAATCGAAATAGTAAACTCTATGCTGGTGGTAGGATTTTTGTTTCCGCCCCAATAACGAATATCGTACAAAAAGTGACAAATTATGTGTAAATTATGTAAATGTTACTGACATTTTGTCTTAATCAGGCACATTGATAATAGTAAATAAATATTTGTTGTCTTGTCTTTTATTTTATTGCCACATTTTATACCACTCACTTCGTAGGTCAGTTTACCCCAAGTGAATAGTCCATCAGCCGCAGGCATGGGGTAGGTTGACTTGATTTTCTTGTTCCACAAAATGGCTTTTGTACACTATGTTATAAACAATCTCGAGGTTTTTGGTATATCTTTCGAAAGCTTATTAGTTTACCTATCGAACTTATAGGACTTTTTGAGATTGTTTACTAAAACAAAAAAATTATAAGCGTCCAAGCCGAAATTTGGTCAACTATCCCCGGTCTCCCCTACTATCGCATTTATAAGTTCTACAGATTGACCTACAAACATACATACAAATGGACAATATTTTATGTATTTAAAAAATACATGATTCTCAATGCAATTTGTGATAGTTTATTATCGTGCAGTCAAAACAAGGGATTCGTGTTACGTTTTTATTATATATGATTCAACACCTGTTGTGCTAGATAAATATAGTTAAATATTATCGGCCATTTTTTATTTATATCTGACAGATGGCGTGGACAGAAACCACTAAAATGGCTTATATGCAATTTTTGTTATAAATTAGGAGCTTAGTTTGTTTTTGATTTGTAAAAAGTCATTTTGAACTATACTCTTCAGAACCTTGTTTTAAGAATATTTAAATAATGTTTTTCACTTATAAATAAAAGAAAATATATTGATTTAATTTGACTCGTCAAGCCCCGCGACGAACGTCGGCGTCCGAGTATATAGGGTTTCCGCATACATCTATACTAATATTATAAAGCTGAAGAGTTTGTTTGTTTATTTGTTTGAACGCGCTAATCTCAGGAACTACTGGTTCGAATTGAAAAATTCTTTTTGTGTTGAATAGACCATTTATCGAGGAAGGCTTTAGGCTATATAACATCACGATGCAACTATTAGGAGCGAAGAAATAATGGAAAATGTGAAAAAAGCGGGGAAAATTATTCATCCTTGAGGGCTTCCATTGCGTGCGTTGCGAAAACGGTTCAAGATACCAAAAATATATGTATGAAAGAATTATTCCTCTTGAAATTATCTAAAAAAATGTCCGCAACAGTATATGTCTATCTTTTAAGATTAACTCACTAGAACCGCTTTTATGGTAATCAAATTTGGTCGAAGTTAATGCATTATTTGTTAAGAGTTGTATCAACGTCATAGTCATAGAGTGATTCAACATCATCGGGAAGGTTTTTATGTACTTTTAGCCCGGAAAAACTTATTAACACGGGCGAAGCCGTGGGCAAAAGCTAGTTTATATATATAAGCGGAGCTTGACTGGTTAAACAATAGTAATAATTATTTTTTTCACGATAATTTGTTAAAGATGTCCGCTTTTTGTATGAATGCTAGGCCTCAAAATGTATCCAGGGTCGAACTTTAGGGATATTAAAGGGGCAAAAATATGGATCTTAGATCCATTAAACAATTTTTTTTCGACCCATTTATAACTAATTGTTTTAAAAACGTTCATATTAAGTGTAGTTTTTGAGCAAAATTAAATTATACAAATCTCAAAATTGGAGATCTCTGAAATAAAACGATTTACTTTAAAAGGCCAGTTTTAGGAGTTCTATCCAAATATCTACTACATGAAATGTCTTGGTTGGAATTTTAGCTGTATAGTACGATAACTGTCAAATACAATTTAGTTGAAAGTTGTGAAAAAGACCTTAATTTTTTTTTAATACTTAGCAAAAGAAATATACTATTCAGACAGACTCTAAAATGAATGAAAAAAAAATGCCTCGGTGGCGTAGTTGTATTACAGTACGAATGCAATGCTGAGGTCTCGGTTTCGATACCCGAGTGGGCAAAGTGATATCGGGTTTGTGCCCGATGTGGCGATAGGCTCGCCCCCTATCACATCATGGGACGGAACACACATGGCGAAAAGTAGGTGCACTAGTTGCGCCTCTGCCTACTCCTTCGGAGGTAAAAGGTATAAAAATGTATGTATAAAACCTTTACCAAAATATACAATAAATTATTATATTATCAGCTTATATTACGTTCGAAAACCCTGTTATAAGGTATAATGAACATGTTTTGTCAGAAAATTGCCACTCTCCGGAATTTTCCACGAACGTGCTTTCGTTGAAAACCTTGTATCTTTAAAAATAAATGTATGTTTTCTATGAACTCCAGAATGAATACTGCGATTTTAATGATTTTTTTATTATTTTTCAGATTGGCCCAGCAGAAGAATCTGCAAAGTTTGGTAGCGATCGAATAAAAACAAATTGGTTTTGTAGCAATTTTGTGTCATCGTGGGTAGATGCCATATAACCAGATGGTTGTAGATAATTAAGGCTACCCGTGAGAAGCCGGGGTGTATTGCTACTTGGATTATATTTTACTAAATCAGCCGGGTTTGACGTGAACAGTCGTAGTGTCGGCTTCGGACAGAGATAAAGTCTATTTTTCAAAAAAATTACAAATTAATAAACAAATGGTTTTGGCTACAGAACCATCGATGCCGACTCCGCCGCGCACTAGGCAAACTAATTCTGCGAAACTCATCATTTAAAACCAAATAATTTGAATATCAGTTTAAAGATCAAGGAGGTGATTCTGAATTCCGTAGCAGAATTATCAGATCGACGAATACATTTCCGCCTGCAATGTTGAATTTAATTAAATTAACTTCAAAGTCTATGAAACAAAGAAATCAATACTATCCCTACCCTCCTTCGATATTAAAAATAGGAGCTCGTTACCTCCGACTAAAATCCATTACAGAAGTTCTATTGACTTAAACAGGGATGTATTTAGGGTCAAATGGGGGCTTGGGCCGCACAAGGAGCCTAAAAAGTGGCTATTTAAAAGCTGATTATACTAACGAATGAATTTGAAGAGGACTGATATGAGCAAAGGAAGCTTTCACTTATGTCTTGAGAAGAGAAAAACTTTTTAACAAAAGCAAATTACTGGAATTATAATTTGCTAATCCAAGGCATACCATGGGTAATTTTGAGCAAAATTTCATCCAAATCCATTCAGTGTTTCAGCTTTTATTTTTGACAAATATTCAAACAATTTACAAATTATATTTAAATATTAGTAAGAACAAAGATAAATTTACGTAAGTTCGCATTAAAAACGTAATTTTGTCCCACGATGCGTTTCCTGACTACGTTCCTGCACTTGGATTCCTATTAAGAATTAATTTTGCCTTTTCAATCAGAGCAATCTCAAGTAAATGGGAACTATTAATGAGCAACCAGTGTATTGCAAATTGGATTCTTTCGTTTGTTCATTAAAGTTCAATTTGTCTTCTTTAGATCTATTTCTGCAAATCAGTCGTAGGTATAAAATAAAAGGACCAAACAGTACTTGATCAGTTTTATTTGCCAGCCCGAGCTGGCTTAATAGATTAATACTTAATTTTCTTTTTCAAGTTAATGAAATATCCATAGTTATAAAAGAGATTTTTTTATACATGCAATGTGAGCACGTAGCATATGACTGCCTCGGTGGCGTAGTTGTATTATGGTACAACTGCAATGCTGAGGTCTCGGGTTAGATCGGGGTCGAGTAAAGTGATATTGAGTTTTTCTATTCAGTATCAGCTCCGAGTCTGGAATTTGTGCACGATATGGCGATAGGCTCGCCCCCTATCACATCAAGGGACGGAATAATGGCGAAAAGTGGGTGCACTAGGTGCCTACCCCTTCGGGGATAAAAGGCGTGAGTGTATATGTATGTATATATGCAACGTGAACCCATTGCACCTGATGGTAAGCAGAGAGAGTTCCAGATAGAGTGTCGCATGACGAGTGATATCCCTCGTCAGTCGACACAATTATTCCGGCCTGATTGAATCGGATATACCGGGTGGAAGGGAAACGCTCTCGGAAACGAATACAGGTGATAGTATTGGTGATTCCTGACGTGATGGCACTAAAAAAATCACGATCGCATTGTTACAATTTTAGTAGGATTTTCTCAAATTTCGGTACAGCTTCACGTATGGATAGATAAATCAAACTATTATTCTGAAAAACATAGTAAAAAAGGTCAATATTTCAAAAAAATCGTAATGAAACACGTACATCAGCTGACGTGTTAACGACCGCGGGCCGGTGCCGGCGCAACGCGGCGGCCGCCCAGTTTTTTGTACGCTTTACATTGCGCGCGCATGAATTACGGAAATACCTAAATCGTAAGTATTATCGCTTAGCTTTGCAAATGAATATAGTTTTTCGTTAATGTTATGGTTCTTCTCTCTTACCGTTCCGGTATAGAGAGCGTTTCCCTTCCACCCGGTATACAGGCTAATCCCGGAATGCGGCACACGTAGGTCATTATGGCGGGCTTTAGCACCTTGTGTACATATTTTTTTATTGCATTGAATGACGAGACGAGCATGCCGTTCGCCTGATGGTAAGCGATACAATCGCCCATATACAGTAGAAATACCATCCAGCACCTTGAGTTACAAAGTACTGTGTCGCATTCCACTGCACTCGTCTTCCTGAGACATAAGATGTTAACTCGTTGTGTCCAGTAGTTACACCGGCTACAATGTCCTTCAAACCGAAACACAACAGTGCATGCACACTGCTGCTTGGCGGTAGAAATAAATATTGCGGTGGTATCCACCCAGACGGACTCTTAGTTATGAGAGACCTACCATCAGTAATCCGGTATCCAGGCGAATACATCACACATCCTATCACTAGCAAATTAGCAAGTACTTTATTCACTTGTTGTTATGACTTACTAGCTTTTGCCCGCGGCTCCGCCCGCCTTAAAAAGTTTTTCCGGGATAAAAGTCCCGCTTTATGTTTTCACGGGATAAAAAGTAGCCTATATGTTAATCCAGGACATCACCTACCCGTGTGCCAAATTTCACGTAAATCCGTTCAGTAGTTTTTGCGTGAAAGAGGAACAAACATCCATACATCCAAACATCCATACATTCTTACAAACATTCGCCATTATAATATTATTAGTAGGAGTAGGATAGTAGGATCTTAAGTGTGGATCTATGTTCACTGGTGCTTGATTATATTGTTTTATGATTATATTTTTATAGGTATCGATTCTCTGTTTAGTTCTCTGAATTCGAAATAATCTCTACTAAAATATAATAAAGCTGAAGAGTTTGTTTCTTTGAACGCGTTAATCTTAGAAATTACTGACCCGATATTGAACATTCTTTCACTAATAGGAAGCTACATTACTCTTGAGTGCTACAAGATTTTTATCCCTGAAAAAGTTTTTCATATGAGCGGAGCGGCAAACATCACTTAGTATAAAAAAAACTGCGTTACAAATACTTGTTAGTGTTTCCTGAACTAAGAATTAAATCCAGGCTCGCATATCACAGTCCATACAAATAGCCTTTATTTCTGATAGTACTATATATACATTACTTTCTTATTATAAATCAGCAGTACAATAATAAGAATTCTAGTCTTCGACATCGGTAACGTTACTATCAGCTTGCCCTTTGGCATAGGCCTCCCCTAAGGATTTCCATAATTTTCTGTCTGCAGCTTTTCTTTGCCATATCACAGTCCATACGCTGTCACTAATCCAAGATGCTACAGTCAGGCACATAAATAGCTGAACAAATTCAAAATTTCAAATCGTCTGTACACGTTCAGTTCAATTAAAACATTTTTTTTTTGTGTAAAGTAAAGTCGATCGCTTTAATTTTATTTTTGTGAAGAGAAAACGAAAATTGGTAAGAACACAAAAGCGTATAGGCGATTTGAAGTTTTGAATTTGTTCAGCTATTTATGTGGCGGACTGTACATGCCTTCAAACATTATTTTATTCTATTTCTCAGAATAATCTTTACAAATAATATGGCTTTTCGAGGACTTACTGGAAAAGTTATTTATCTTTTTGACACAAATCCTGCGGGTTCTTGTTGAATGAGACATTTAAGCTGAATAGATTTTTAGAATACCTTCACGACTCGGCTTTAGTAAGGTGAACATTATTATGCTGACAGAAGAAACGAGTTAAATGCTAGTCTTATGGAAACACATCTGCCAAACAGTCACAACTCGTTAAGTTTTTTTTAAACGGGCACGAGTATGTGAGACCACTACACCTAAGACTTTTACTGGTGGTAGGCCTCTCATATGTAAGAGTCTGTCTGGTTGGGTACCACCGCAATGTCTATTTTTAGCGTCAAGCAGCAGTGTGCATGCACTGTTGTGTTTCGGTTTAAAGGACATTGCAGCCAGTGTAATTGGACATAATGAGACTTAAAATCTTATGTCTCAGGATGACGAGGGCAGTGGAATACCACACAGTACTTTGCAAGTCAAGGTGTTGTATAGTGTTTCTGCAGTTTATGGGCGGTCGTATTGCTTATCATCAGACGAGGGCATGCTCGTCTCATCATTCAATGAAATAAAAAATACCCCAGGGTAAGCGGAGAGAAGTCCAGATAGTGACGACTGACGAGAGATGATTATTCCAGTCGCAAATTTATGCTGGGCTGTTTGAACCAAATATACAGACTCATCCCGGAACGCGGCATACGTTTTAACACCATGTGTACGGTGTCCGGGTCGATACAATATATGTTCTACCAGCAAATAGTGTGGGCACAATGTTGCTTGACAGCAGATATAGACTGGTGGTACCCAGCTAGATTGTGCATACGAGAGACTCAAGAGGTTTTTTCAACTGTAGTCAGGGTAATCATCGGTGTTATTGAGCTGGACGCGCTCGCAGAGCTTCGAGTGCTCCATGAGGTGTGAGGCGTGAGGCATCAGGTGTGAGGTGTGAGACATGAGGCGTGAGGTCTGCAGTGTGAGGCGTGAAGTGTGAGGCGTGGGGCGTGAGGTATGACGCGTGAGGTGCTGCGAACGTGTATAGCTTAATAACACCCTGATAAAAAGTTAACTACAGTTGAATAACGGTACCTTACCAGTAAAAGTTCGCGTAAAATGCGTAGAAATGCGTGCATACATACATACACTCCTTTTATCCCCGAAAGGGTAGGCTGAGGCGCAACTAGTGCACCCATTTTTCACCGTGTGTATTCCGTACCATGATGTGCTAGGGGGGCAGCGTATCACCGTATCAGACAGAAATTCCAGACTCCGGATTGATAGGTAAGTAGAAAAACCAAATATCACTAAGCTCGACCCGAGGATCAAACCCGAGACCTATTGCAGTTGTACACCGTAATACAACTACGCCTGAGGCAGTCAGCCCGTAGATGTGCATTATTTAATATATTTTTTGTCATGTCACATCCGGTTGTGTATGGGCCGGATATTCGGATGATTGCGCGGCTCTGCTCTAGAAAATATGATTTTAAAACTCTTTACACACTAATAAGCATGTGGGTCATCGATACGCTCTTGTTTTATTTACTCTTTTCGCAGTTTTATGCATCACGCCTTTTCTCTTTTCTGATAGGCAGAGGTGTAATATAATAATATTAGTTTTCCATTTGAATAGACCCAAATTTCGCCAGCTGTGTTAGGCATATGTAATAAATGCGGGCTCATTATTCACTGGCGACATTGACTCTGGTACTGAATAGAAAAACCCAATATGACGCCTGAGAGGCTACTGCGAAAAACGAAATCCGAAACGTCGGTCCGAAACGAAGAAACGACGAACTTCGGATTTAACCTTACTACCAAATTACTTCGGATCCGTCACCGTTGAACGAAGGTTTTACGCAGTTTGCGACGCTTCCGACTTCGCTCAACACTTTCGTCATGCAACAACTCTTCATAAAGAAGGATCCGTAACACTTCGTAGTAAGAAAACGTGCGATCCGTCACCCGAAACTACGGATTTCGTTTTTCGCAGTAGCCTCTCTGAAACGGGATTCGAACCGAAACCTCAGCGTCATAGTCTTACCACGCAATACAACTATTCCACCGAAGCCGTTTAACCTATTTCTAACTCATCATATTTTCGTAGTATCATTTGGATAAAATTCGTTAATTGGCATTCAATGGAAATAGGCCCTAGCCTATTTCAAAAGTTGAAAGTAAATTTTATTTGACAGCTCATTAACAGCTGATGTTTATAGTATCCATTTGATTATCATCTATTTGGGAGCATATTAGAGTGAAACTTTTCTATTTGCACACACTGAATAGAAAAACTCAATATCACTTTGCCCGACCCGGGAATCGAACCCGAGACCTCAGCATTGTAGTCGTACCCGCCACCGAGGCAGTCTTTTCTATTTGGTCGGCTTATATATGTATGTGACGAGTAGGATTTATCAGCGAACGATGTAATCGGCCTTAAACTCTTCCGGTTGATAATTTTCATTGAAAGTACTCCTGTAGTATTTTTATCCTAAAGCTAGATAAAAACTGAGATGAAGCTGAAATTTGAATTAGACAGTATTAATATTATAAATAGGTAAAGTAGGGCTTATCTCTGAAAATGTTGATAGGATTCTCAATTTTTTGTGATATATTATGCCTTTGAATACTAGTCGAAGTTTTATCCCAAGCCTTTAATACAGGCGAAACTACAACAAAAACTACTACAATGTAACATCATAAACATAGTTATCAACTATGTAATGTTTCTCTGTAATTCAGAAACAGTTTAAATGTATTCTGGGCGATTCAGTAGGTCAATTGCTTTGTACGTAGTTTTGGTATCATTCCAAGCCTATATTATTTTACCTATTAATTTTGCATTAGTGACGACAGTATCCGATAATATATTATCCGCAAAATATATCACTTTGATAAAAATAATTCTCATTGACTCAGAGCATAAGAAAGAAAGAAATATTTATTATTAGTACAATAACATTATAATTTGTACTTTTTATAAAAAAGGGAGAAAAAAACTAAATACAAACAAATAGAACATAATTATATGTATTGTGGCAACAGGAACCCCCATTCAGCTTCTTGCTGCATCAGTCTGACTGACACTGCAGCGCTGATTTTCAATGGGGGACCCAAGTGACGAAGCATACGCTTTATATTTCTGTATGGGTAACTAGTGCACCACATTTTTGTGAAATTATATCCGCCCTAAAATATGACAGAAGGAGAGGTAATCGCCAAATTTATCGTCTTAACCATAGACTGATGGGAGGTCTCTCAAATGCGATGGGCCGTCTGGGTAGATAGCTCCGCAGTGTTTATTTCCACCGACAGGCAGCAGTGTGCATGCACTGTTTTGTTTTAGTTTGAAAGACATCGTAGCCAGCGTAATTACTGGGAATTATGAGACAACATCTTATGTCTCAGGATGACGAGCGCAGAGGAGTCGTAGTTTTAAGTGATTTATATTTCATATAAAGACACATTACAAACATAATGGGTCACCGGTCATGTAGTCTGGGCATAATATAACTTAAGAATTGCGGGTGTAGCGCCCAATTTTGAGAAGAAACGTTGATTTGGAGAGGGATTGTGCCCCGGACAATCTCACAAACCTCTTTAAACCATGACATGGTTTCAAGTCGATGTGCCGTATATACCTTTTAGTCTACCTATATATAACAAACACGTACAGTAATATTTACCTGTACGCATTTCAATTCATTTTTTAGTTTTTGCTATTCGGATATTATTATCCGCCAAAAGTATGATCACAGCGTGTTTAGTACAACAATCAAACGGGATTAGCCTCAGAGTATAAAATTAAACTCGCTACATTTACTCAGCGGCCATTGTTACAAACTAACTCGAGTACAATGTAATATCCGCTATTTTATTTAACCGTAGTCTATGAAATTGAGTGTTGAGAAGGACGTGGGTTTTAGTATAAAATTAAGTAATACTAACTGTTCCAACATTCCACTAGGCCTCCATTGTTACTGAGAGGGTTTAGACCTTAGTTCATCACGCTGGCATAGTGCGGGTTGGCAGACTTTGTACACTTTCGAAATTCTTCCAAAGAATTATGGGGTATGTAAGTTCATCTCGATAATGTGAGTGACAGGAACGATGCTTTACGAAGTTCTCACAATGCTATGATAGAGAGGACGCTCTACGACCGAAGCCAACTTATTATCTCTTTCTAATGACAATGTCTGGTCTTCTGTGATGAGTATTGTGCTTGCTTCTAGTTATGGATATATAATAGTTACTGCTGAATACTATACAAATGAAAAAAAAGATGCTTAGATATTTATTGCCGAAAATGGTTTTATAGATTTAGAAGAAAAACTCACAATGCTGTACATGGACCTTTAATAGGGGGAGGGGGGAGTTGGGGGTCCAGACCCACGCTTAGTTTACAACAAAAGTAATCCGGGTCACAAAACATGCACACACTAATTATGCTGAAAAGGTTTTCTTGTGTCATGAGGCGACAAGAACCCACACTACGCCACTGACATTTTGGTATCCTCGAACCCCCCTATGTGAAAGTTATGGCCACGGCCGTGATGCTGTAAATTAATGCATATTGTACTTCTTAGTTGCAGAAGACTTTTACAGAAAGTGTACGAAGAAAAGCTAATATACGAACAAACGATTGGAAAGATATCGAACAGTATTCGCACATGTATACAGTAGAGAAAGTATCCGAACAAGAATAACATTCTTCCAAACACTTCAAGCTGACGTTATAGGGCTGAGATCGTGACCGCGGCCACAGTACATACCGTACAGAAGGTATGGTAGTTTTTATTGAGCACTCGGTGTTGTTCGGGGTTTCGCCCGCGTGAGAAGCTTTTACCGCTACAAAAATCCCTAAAATAACTTAGGGTACCAGCGCCATTTATAAAAAAAATCTATTATAAACTTTATGGTTTGGCTTTATTTATTTTGATACATCGATGAATACGTTGAATCTGATGATAATATCCAACAAAATGCAATGTAATTCCAAAGAGCGTCAAAATGAAGCCGGTTTGTATTTAAAAACTACTACTACCTGCGCTGTATCAGTCCAGCTCAGCAGTGGGCAGTATATTATATACTGCTCACTGCTGAGCACGGGCCTCCCCTACTACTGAGAGGGTTTGATCCTTAGTCCATCATGCTGGCCTAGTGCGGGTTGGTAGACTTCATGCACCTTCGAAATTCTTATAGAGAACTTCTCAGGTATACAGGCTTCCTCGCAATGTTTTCCTTCACCGTTAAAGCGAGCAATAATTCACAAAGAATACACACAGTATATCTTTATAAAAGTCAGAGGTGCATGCTCTTGGGTTTTGAACCTCCGGACATTCGTCTCGGCAGTCCGTCCCACTCCCAACTAGGCTATCACCGTATTTAAATAGTATTTATTCAATAAGCACACATACATACGAGGTGGCATTACTTGTAACTATATTCATAATGTGCCATAAACACAGCTTAATTTTTTTTCGTTAGAATAAAAAGTTCCCAAGAAATAACATCTTTTGACCCTTCTGTACCGTGCAGGCTGTGTCGTGTTACCGGACAATGGGCGGAAAATAACTTCACTTGGCACACAAATGAAATAAACCCGAAACTGCGTAACCAATTGGCTGGAAGATGCCGGATCTTGGATTACTTTTTCTTTTGATCAAAAAGTTGAGACTTGAGGTACGAAGGGTTTCATAGTTCCAATTTCTTAAAAAAATACCCTTTGATGTTGAGATTTGAAAGTTTATGATGGGTCCACCTGATCGCATCAATCGAGATGAAAGGTAGAAGTAGTCGTGAATTATCGATGTAATTTAACATTAGCAAAAATTTTGACATTAGGCGTTTGACTTTTGATGTTTAATTTTCTTAGATAGTATATTAAAATAATGCATGGAAGTCAAGAATGGAAGTAGTAATGTTTTACGAGATTTTTGTTTTTTTAGAACACAGCGAGATTTGTGGATCGACGTAAAATAATATAATATTTCGTTTCTTTCAGAATTAAAAATATTTTTGTTCTAAGTTTCCATTGTTAATATAAAAAAAAAGGTTTCGTAATTCGAATGATAAAAACACAAAAACTACGTATTGTCGTTTCACACTAGAAAGAAATGTTATCACCAGAATTCTCAACTTTAAAATAAAATCAATAGTCATACCAGCATTCCCTTTAAAAAACGTGAAATAAATGCAAATAGCCCTTTTGAATGGGAGACACGGCTGGAATAAAAACAAAAAAAACGTTTCTCATTTCCTTCGAATGTAAATTTTTGCGATTCGATACCAGATAACCATGACACACGATTATGAAGTTCACTTAACTGATAAGGGGTCTATTTTATTTTGTTGTGTTTTTACGTTCGTATTTTTGTTAATTTGTTTCTAGGTGCCAATCTTTAATAAAATAAAATACTTTATTCATCACGTAGGTGAACATAGTTGCACTTATGATATGTCAAGATACATTCAATTAAAAATTATTATTACAAATAGTCACTTATATAACTAAAGACATATTTAAAGGGAGCAAAATCAATGTAAACTAAATATAAAGGAGCCAAGCTCGGGCTGGCAGGTAAGAGATAAAAAAGAATATTTTTTATTAAAATTAATGGGAGGCACGCGTCGCGATCCTCATCGGTGAGGACACTACAGGCCCTAGCCTAGCTAACCTACCAGCCTTTCACTAGCTACCTAAGCGATGACTACCCGAAGACAAAGGCAGAAAGAAACTCCGGGCTTAATTTTTTGTCATCAATTGTCCATTGAATCTTTATATAATATTTTTTTTTCTTTTACTTTTTTTTAATTGATAAATACACACTTTGAAAAGTCAGAGCGTTGAGCTTTGAACCTGCGGCCCTGGGCAATCCGTTCCAACTGGGCTATCGTGCACTTTCGGCTCCCGTATGACCTCTAAAACTACTTACGTATGTCTGCCTTATCCATTCGTACCTGAAAACATTCAGTATTTATTACAATTTGAATTAGGTAACTTATTTAGCAATTGGCGTAGAGCTTAATGCCAGTAATCTACTGGGTCATTTTTACATTGCGTTACTAAATGAAACCACATATTCGTCTATACCCCTGCTAACATTGTGCCAAAAATTATCAATGAATAACAAATACTTTCGCCAAAAATCCCGGTTGTAGTATTCCAATTTTTTTATCATTTTGTAGTTTAGTGCGAATATGGTATGTGCGTAAGTGTATTTCTGACTAAAAGTATAATGTTGCTGCTGCGAGGAATTCTCCTAGAGCTGTTACAGTGGCATTTGGTGCGTGTAAACTTAAAGTTACATTTTATTGATAGTTATTTTGTTCGAAACTTACACTTCTTTATTTTAGATCTATGGTTAAAATAATTTAATCGAAATCGTTACTTTCAAGGAGACAAGTATGTGGTTTCATTTATTAACGCAATGTCAAAATGACCCTGTATATTAACATTATAAAGCTGAAGAGTTTGTTTGTTAGTTTGGTTGAAAGCGCTTATCTCAGGAACTACTGAACTGATTTTGAAAATTCTTTCACTAATAGGAAGCTACATTACTCTTGAGTGCTATAGGTTTTATATTCTGAGAAAATATTTTTATCCCGGAAAAACTGGAGCCGCGAGCGACACCTAATTCGACGGTCCCATAGAACAAAGTCGTATATGCAAAATGTTAGCTTTTCAGTAGAGCGCTTTGAAAGTCAAGTTAATTGTGAAAACACAAGTTATACATGAAGGCAACATTTTATTATAAAGGGTTCAGTAACAACTTTGAACTTAATGTGTGAAAATAGCACTAATTCGCACATGAATACAAACTAACGACTTTCAAAGCGCTCTACTGAAAAGCTATCATTTTGCATATACGACTTTGTTCTATGGGACCGTCGAATTATTCATAAACGCATTCCGTTTGTTAATAAATATTAGATTCTGGTAATTCTACTCTAGCTTAAGTTTCCAGAGTTATAAGTCTCTTAGACATGATTATAGTTTAATTTATTTAGTAACTTTTGCTGCTAACTTTGTGAAGAGTTTTATATTAGAGAAATAATATTATTCTACTAATATTATAAAGGCGAAAGTTTGTAAGAATGTCTGGATGTATGGATATATGGATATTAGTTTCTCTTTCACGCACAAACTACTGAGCGGATTTCGATGAAATTTGGCACACGGGTAGATCGTGTCCGGGATTAACACATAGGCTACTTTTTATCCCGGGAAAACATAAAGCGGGACTTTTCTCCCGGAAAAACTTTTTAACGCGGGCGGAGCCGCGGGCAAAAGCTTGTATAAACTACAGCGCGAGGTTCAATATTATGGTATACAAAATTTTATCAAAATCGGTTCAGAGGTTTAGCCATGAACCGGTTACACGCAATTATTGATATAACATTTTGGCCATGGCTTCACCCGTGTGAAAGAATTTTCCCGGGATAAAAATTATTCCTTTCGGGGTCTCAAGCCGTTGAGACTTTCATACCAAATTTAGTCCGCCATAGTGGCTCACATTTGTGTGTCGCATTCCGGTATTAGCCTGTTTATGGGTTCAAGCCCGACATAATTATATCGACTGGTGAGAGATAAACATCTCTTCCCTCGACACTATTTACCTTACACGTACAATTTTGAAAATAACTTGCTCCGTCTGAACATGTGCAATGGCGAAGCAATTATCGCCAGCGTTGATAGCAATACTCGCCTGCCTTAAACAACAAACGTGTATGAATCTTGACAAACATCCAAATAGATTGTACGATACTCCACGTTCGAAATTTAAATAGTGTAAATAGTCGCAGTAGGCGAAAAAGTGGATTGATTCTTGAATGACATAATTGCATGTGCGTTTTTAGTTATAAGTGGACGATAGCCTAGTTGGGAATGGAACGGTCTGAAGAGACGGATGATCGGAGGTTCAAAACCCGAGGCACACACACACCCAAACACACCTCTGACTTTTCGAAGTTACGTATGTATTGTTTATCAATTATAATCGCTCGCTTTAACGGTGAAGGAAAACATCGTGAGGAAACCTACCTGTGAATTCCCCAATAAAAATATTTCGAAGGTATGTGAAGTCTGCCAACCCGCACTAGGCCAGCGCGGTGGACTAAGGCCTAACCCCTCTCAGTAGTAGCGGAGGCCCGTGCCCAGCAGTGGGCAGTATACAATACAAGGCTGGCATCATATGGTTTTCCTTCTCACCTATGTTACCTAGTACTATTCAGTGAACCTTGCCTGCGTATGAAGAGTATATTCCAAACTGCAATATTTTCCTGGCGATTATTGCTGTAAAAATTGCTCCATCTAAATCAGACTTAATACACTTATTTCAATTTAAAGCCGAATGTCACACGTCTGAGAAGGCTTAACGTGTTGAAACACAGGGAATTGGGATAAATCGTCACTCCATTTTGAACCCGGCGCAATTCCATTATCAATATTTAAATAGATGATGTCGCACACGTAGCGTTAATCCCAAGATAAATCTTATGCTGTGACAATGGCACAATGTTTTAGTAGTTCACAAAATTGGCACCAGTAAGCGCTGCTGTAAATGTAAAATCTGTCACTCACAGTCATCTTTGGTTTGTAAAGTAAATTAAATAAGTTAGAAGCGTATCTTAGATGCAAATTCGCATCTAACGTTCTAAAAAAGGATGCCTTCATTGTATGTTGTATCGTACCGATCGTCTGTGTTTCATTTGCAATTTAAAAATTATATTATGTTCCTAGCACGTATACCTCTCGATTAAAGCTTCCTTCTTGCCTAAGCATTTCGCATTTCTATTCTTAAGCTAAATTTTTAACTCTTTCACAGTCCAACCACCGTATTTAACAAGCATTTTTTTTTTTTTTAGCATTGAATGACGAGACGAGCATGCCGTTCGCCTGATGGTAAGCGATACGCCCACCCATGAGCAGTAATGTTTGATTTACAAAGAACTGTGTGGTATTCCACTGCGCTCGTCATCCTGAGACATAAGATGTTAAGTCTCATTATGTCCTGTAGTTACACTGGCTACAATGCCCTTCAAACCGAAACACAACAGTGCATGCACACTGCTGCTTGGTGGTAGAAATAAACATTGCGGTGGTACCCACCCAGACGGACTCTTACATATGAGAGTCCTACCACCAGTAATTTAAAATAGAGTCTGGAATCTGCTTCTGTTGAAGTCAAAAAGAAGGAAAGTCGGAACTGTCTTGAATCTTCTCAACTATTCTGCAATATTTTACACAAACAATAACAACATTTAGGCCTCATGAAACAGAGTACGAAGACGAATAAAAGTAATTTTACAGACAGTCACGCAATTGTTTCCTATTTTCAATTCTAATAAAATTGCATAAGGTCGAATTTTATCGTAATCTTCGCCACATTACGTTGACATGACGTATCGTCGCGAGCCATGCCAATCGCGAAAGCAAAATGTAATATGGACCCAACTATCCTCAGGAATGAGCCGCTATTCTGAAACTTTTTCGAGCTTTCAGGTCACACTCCAAGCTAAGTGCACCCAGTTTTGCTTTCCTGCATGAAATATTTTTTTAATTTTAACTTTGTGCAGTAAAATTTATGCCTTTAAACGAATTGTCGTATTTTTAGCTCTTTGTGTCGTTCATATTAAAATATTAGTTTATTAGGTTTTGGTCGCGATTTCGCTCGGGAGAAGACTTATTAATAAAACTTCCCCCGTGTACTATGTATTGTGTTGTATGGTACTGTATTAGCCTATAATGTCTCAATGTCGGGCAAAGGCCTCCCCAAGATCCTTCCATGAATCGCGATGCTGCGCTACAGTGAATCAATTACTATCAGATGAATCCAGTTCATCGCGCCATCTCTTTTTTGGTGTACCTCTACGCCTACGAGCAGTGTCAGGGCTCCACAAAGTGGTAATCCTGGCCCAACATAATATACAACACTTTACCGAGTACAAACACATTACAATCCAAGACATGGTCTAAACAGTTAAATAATATAAAATTTAATTTTGTACGAGTGGCCACTTGCTTAGAGAGTGTTATGTCCGGAAAACCCGCGCTGTGCTGTCCAAATTTGGAATCAAACCCGACCTCGTTCCTGTCACCATTACACTGAGAAGGAGTACGTCGTATGTCATCTAGGTCATCGAAAATCAGCGCCGCAATGTTGGTTAGACCGTAGGACGCAGTAAGACGCTGAATGAGGGTTCATATTGTTAGTACAATAATATGCTGTATTTTTAAGAACTTTTCTTTTATTTTTGAATTTGTAATTTGTTTGTCCCATCAATAAAATCTATCTTTTTCCACCAAATTTCAGCGGAAACTAATTCAGAAAGCACTCGTTATCGTTGAAAACATAAGGTCGAGAACAAAATCGATTTGAAAACGATTTGAGGCATTACAATCAGCCCGAGTTGGGTTTAACTGCTTTCCAATGATTGCTTACGGATTGTGGGGTTGGCGTGTGGTTGTGATTTCATACATTTAGCGTATTTTTCAAGAACAATAAAATTACGTACACATACATACCACGTCTTTTCCCTTTTCAGATGCAAATAGAGGTGGAATACACCCATAGTTTGCTTTTTTTAATTTATTTAAGACACACACAGAAGACAATCAAAACATACAATAATGACTATAGATAGGGTTAGTACTTAATCTAGATTGCACTTCAAAATTTGTGCCCAAATCATGACTACTACATAGGATGTGTTCCTATTTGTCATGTTGGGTATGTTAGGTCTTATGTAACAGGGGCCTATTGCCATTTACTGGACACGTTTCCAGACTTGGGCTGATATTGAGTACAAAATATCACTTCGCCGACCCGGGATTTGAACCACAGACCTCAGCGCGATAATCGTATCGCGAACACAATACAACTACACCACTGAGGCCTTCAACAAAACGATCACATAAAATCTGCCACAGCATAATCATCGCTAAATTAAAAGCTATAAGAGTTGTCAGAACAAAAACGACAAAAGTATCAGTATGTGGTGGTGGTTTACTGGTGGGAGGACTCTTGTATCTAAGAGTCCGCCTGGGTAGGTACCACCGAAATGTCTATTTCTACCGCCAAGCAGCAGCGTGCATGCACTGCTGTGTTTCGGTTTGAAAGGCATTATAGCTAGTGGCCGCCCTGTGGATTGGGGGCGTTTGGAGAATCCCACCACGGTGTCCCCTGCCTGTCGTAAAAGGCGACTAATAGGGGCCTCCGGGGGTCACGGGTGGGCGGGAGGTGCCGCCCACCTATTAGTCTAGCCAACTTCTGTGACCCCCGTGAAGGACGGCAGCGTGTCTCACGCTGCCTCGGACGCCAGGGGCGTCCCTCGGTGTGCGGGGGCTTCTGAGCCCCCGCAACAACAGGAAAAGGACCGCAACAGCGGTATGCGCAGGGGCGGTTGCGGACGACAACTTAGACGTGAGTCGGAGGAAGCCCGCAGCCGTCCCTAATGCGCCGAAGATGGCCATATAAAAAAAAATTATAGCTAGTGGAGCTACAGGACATAATGAGACTTAACATCTTATGTCTTAGAATGACGAGCGCAGTGGAATGCCACACAGTACCTATTCTGTAACTCAAGGTGCTGGATGGTGTTTCTACTGCTTATGGGTGGTCGTATCGCTTACCATCAGGCGAACGGCATGGTCGTCTCGTCATTCGATTCCATAAAGAAATAAAGAAAATGTGGTCAGTCATTGTCAATAAAAAAATTGCTGTAAATGATGTAAAATGTCAGCTTGTTGCGATTTATATAATGACAGATTTCCGAAAGCCTAAACACGCCTCTGTCCCTCCCTACATCCTTACGTTACCTTTCTCCTATCATCCAGTCCTCCAGTTTGAATTTACGTTAGAAATTTATTCGTACGTTAACTCGACTTCGTGCGTTTGAGTATAATGGCTTCGTCTGTCATGCATTCTATTTTTTAATGATCATATGCATATTCTTACAGAAGCATTATGAATTTACTGGTGGTAGATATCTCGTATACGAGGGGCAGTCTGGGTAGGCATCTCCGCAATGTCTATTTCCACCACTAAGCAGCAGTGTGCATGCACTGCTGTGTTTCGGTTTAAAGGACACTGTTGCCAGCGTAATTACTGGGTATTATGAGTCTTAACGTCTTAAGTCTCATGGTGACGAGCGTAATGAAGAGACACGCAGTACTTTGTAATTAAAAATTCTATGTGTTATTGCTACTGTTTATGGGCGGTCGTATCACTTACCATTAGACGAGCGGAATGCTCGTCTCGTCGTTCAGAAGCAAAGTTAATTTGAAAAAAAATAATTCATCTGGGCAAATTAAAAAAAATTATTATAAAACGCACAAAATTCGTACGACTTACATTTGTTTAAGTTTGAACTGTTCTATATAGCTTACCATCATGTGCGGTGTGCCTATAAAGACCTCTTGCACTCAAACACGTGACGTATCGTTGCCTCCGTGTCCTATCTTATTAATCTCATAGTATCAATAAAGTACATCCGTGCTTGGCGTGCATCGATCGCCTCGTCGACAAAAGAATACCACTACTAAAGTTTCACGATTTTGTATTTCTCTCACATTATTTTCAAATGCCTGTCTCAGTGGCGTAGTTGTGTTACGGTACGGCTGCACTGAGGTCTTAGGTTCGATCACCCGGTCGGCCAAAGTGATATTCGGTTTTTTCTGCTCAGTATCAGCCAGGAGTCTGGAAATGGGCCCGGTAGATGCAATGGGCCCGCCCCCTATTATGGGACCTAACATAGCCGGTGAAATATGGGTGTGATACACCTCTGCCTACCCTTAAAAAGATAAAAAGGCGTGATGCTATGTATGTATGTTTTCGATTACACTGCTAGTTTAATAGTAATCAGGACGGACGCGTTCCCAGCCATTAGAATTTTTTTGAAGCTATTTTGATTGGAAAAGGATGAAGTGTCGCGGAAACATAAAAAAATTAAATTTGCTTTTGAGACAGTGAAATAATGGTTTGAATTTGAATATTTATCATCATCAGCCTATATTTCAGTTTATTTGACTGCCTCGGTGGCGTAGTTGTATTGGTACGCGTTACGAGTACGATTTGCGCTCTGAGGTCCTGGGTTCGAATCCCGGGTCGAGCCAAAAAATATTGTGACTGGGTTTTTCCATCTTTAAAATTACGCAGTCGCAGCTCGGAGTCAGGAAGTTGGCGGTGTGATACCCCCGTGCCTCGGAAAGCACGAAAAGCCGTTGGTCCTGCGCCTGATCTCTCTTCGGTCATGTCGGATTGCCGTCTCATCGGACTATGAGAGTGAAGGAATGGCGAGTGCACCTGTTGTATTGCGCACACGCTTGTGCACTATAATATCTTCTGCGTACCTGGCTGATCTCCGTTGAGATTGGCCGCCGTGGCCGAAACTGGCTAGGAGGATTTCATTTCACTATCTCCTCTATACAGAATGTACTCATGTGAATTAAGAAGTACTCAAAACTCAGGACTATTTATTAAACAGAAGAGATAGTACCAACTTTCTAACTGAAACAAACAGTAAGGGATACAACCATTCGCACGACAAAGAAACTTCTTTCCTGTCAGATAATAGCTTTACATGTACATTGTACAAGGAACAAAAGATACATCTAACAAACCTTGCTTTTCAAAGGAAAAGATTTAAAGCGATTATTTTTGGGGGCGGAAATTGCGAAAATTTAAGATAACTTTTCTTTACAAGTAATGCTTTCTAGAGCTGACAGTTTAATTAAAAATTAATCAATTATTGTATAGGTTTGCACGCGACTCCGTCTGTGTAATGATAAAAAGCAATATAGGATTAAATGATATCTAATGTAGCTTTATAATCTATTTTTCCGGGATAAAAGTCCCGCTTTGTATTTTCCCGGGATAAAAAGTAGCCTATGTTACTTCTTGATAATGTAGCTTTATGTTGGTGAAAGAATTTTTCAAATCGATCCAAGCGAATACTTTCTCTTTATCATCATCATCATCAGCTATATGACGTCCACTGCTGAACATAGGCCTCCCCCAAAGATTTCCCAATGGACCTGTCAAAAGCGGCCCGCATCCAGCGCGTTCCTGCGGCCTTTACTAAATCATCGGTCCACCTTGCAGGTGGACGGCCGACGCTGCGCTTGCCAGTACGTGGTCTCCACTCGAGAACATTTTTACCCCATCTGCCGTCAGTTTTTCGAACTATGTGCTCTGCCCATTGCAACTTCAGCTTGCTTATCCGTTGAGCTATGTCAGTGACTTTCGTTCTTCTACGGATCTCCTCATTTCGGATTTGATCGCGTAACACCAATCATAGCCATTTCCATAGCTCGCTGAGTGACCGTGCGGCCCATGGTCAGAGGCCACGTCTCAGTGCCGTATGTCATCACTAGTAACACACATTGATTGAAGACTTTTGTCTTCAGGCAGAGGTATTTTGGACGAGAAGGCCTTGCTTAGTTTTCCGAACGCTGCCCATCCGAGCTGGATTCACCGATTGACCTCTTTCTCAAAGTTGGACTTGCCTAGTTGGACTACTTGGCCTAAATAGACGTACTCGTCTACAACTTCGAGAATTGAGCTCCCAACGGTAATCGGGGTAGGCACAACTTGAACATTCGACATGATCTTGGTCTTGTACATGTTCATCCTGAGGCCCACCAGTTGAGAAACTCGGTTGAGGTCACTGAGCATTGTGCTCAGACCGTCCAGCGATTCTGCCAATACAACTGCAAAACGAAAGTGAGTGATGTATTCGCCATTGATGTTGACGCCGAGTCCTTTCCAATATTATATCCTACTAATATTATAAAGGCGAAAGTTTGTAAGAATGTATGGATGTTTGGATGTATGGATGTTTATTCCTCTTTCACGCAAAAACTACTGAACGGACTTCGATGAAATTTGGCACACGGGTACATCATGTCCTGGATTAACACATAGGCTACTTTTTATCCCGGGACAACATAAAGCGGGACTTTTATCCCGGAAAAACCTTTTAACGCGAGCGGAGCCGCGGGCAAAAGCTAGTTCTATAATATATTAACAATAATAATATTATTATATCTATATATATAAAAATCAATTGCTGTTCGTTAGTCTCGCTAAAACTCGAGAACGGCTGAACGGATTTATCTTATCTTGGTCTTGAATTATTCGTGAAGGTCTAGGGAAGGTTTAAAAGGTGGGAAAAATTCAAATAATTGCCGGGAAAATCCTCAAAACAGCATTTTTCTATTTCCCATACAAACGTTTTCTAAATAAAATGGTGTAATTTATTACCGCTGCATAAAGTTCAAATTCGCGTGCGCGTTAGTAATCTTCTGACATCTATTACAAATTGTCGATAGGGCACGTAGAGTTTCGTGTCAGTGTCGTATTTAATGATGTTATGTAATTTAGAGATTAGATTGACGATGAGTGGTATAAATGTAAAATGTTAGGTACGTAGGTACGTTTCGTTTATGTAATTCAAGTTAATATAAGGTGTTACGTGGATAATAATATACACGACATGTCTATATTATCGTCGACGGTGTGAAAACTTGCCTTATGTAAACGTTGCAAAAAAAATGATGTCAGTGGTTACATTGCTACTAATCGAGTAGGTATGCTAAAACATTTATTTATCTTTGGAAATCAAACAGGTCTATTAATCCTATTAATATTATAAAGGCGAAAGTTTGTAAGAATGTATGGATGTTTGGATGTATGGATGTTTGTTCCTATTTCACGCAAAAACTACTGAAGGGATTTCGATGAAATTTGGCACACGGGTACATCATGTCCTGGATTAACACATAGGCTATAAAGCGGGACTTTTATCCCGGAAAAACTTTTTAACGCGGGCGGAGCCGCAGGCAAAAGCTATAATAATATATAAATGTTGGAATGTATGTTTGATATAAGTATGTTCATCCTACTAATATTATAAAGGCGAAAGTTTGTAAGAATGTATGGATGTTTGGATGTCTGGATGTTTGGATGTATGGATGTTTGTTACTCTTTCACGCAAAAACTACTGAACGGATTTCGATGAAATTTTGCACACGGGTAGATCATGTCCTGGATTAACACATAGGCTATCTTTTATCCCGGGAAAATATAAAACGGGACTTTTATCCCGGAAAAACTCATTCACGCGGGCGGAGCCGCGGGCAAAAGCTAGTATAGAATATAAATTCTCTTTATAATACTCGTATAAAAAAATAAATAGTTATTAAAATATAAGCTATCTAATGCGCATGGCAATGTGACCCCCACTGCACCTAATGGCACGCGGAGAGGGGTCCAGATAGTTTCGATTGACGAGAGATGAAACTCACACATTGTTTACACCATTCCATTATTAATTTTCACTCGGGCGAAGCGGCCAGCAACATTTAGTACGTTATAATAACATGCTGCCAGCCCTCTACACACAATCGCATACAACTCCAAATCATTCCCCTGGCCACAATGGCCGGTAATGGATCGGCCATCGTTATCGTTCGTCATCCATCAAGGCCATTGAGGCCGACAGCCGCGATGACGGGTTTGAATTTCGAATGCATTTTGTTTGCGTTTTTGGTTCTATGAAAGAATTTAAAAAAAGGAATCTATTTCTTTGGAGTAACTGGAGGGCGTCACCTATGCTTACGCTAGCATGTAGTCATATTAATTTCATAATAAAAAAACAAATATACGAATCCAAAACCTCCTCCTGTTTCGGGAATCGGTTAAAACGGGTAGAAAATAATCTAAGCTAATAGTCCGGTCAAGATAAACATTCGAATTTGCATTAATTCCAAACAATCTCTGAATCATTTTCCGATAGCTCTCACCATTTCAGAGATATACGCAAAAACCTAAAAGTTAGGACCTTTAACCTTGGATAAAAAACAACGCACAAGCGGGATCGATGGGGACTTTTTACATAGCATTTGTAATGACGTATTTAAGGTCTGTACAAAAATTCAGCTTCTTAGGAATTAATGCAAGCTCAGCACGTTTTTTTGCATAACTTGGCTGGACTATAAGCATTATTACAAATATGACCTATTAAGAAATCTCTCTCATAAAGTATACTGTTTAAAATACACTTTACTTATACAAACTAATTTAAACCAACATTTTAAACAACCTTAATAAATGCTACTAAAAAGGTCGACTCACCTAAAAAACCTTTTCAATAGTGCCAGACACAGAATCCCCGAATTTCCGCCTACGAGATTGAGGCGACGTGTCATTGGACAATTTCCATTAACGAAAGCTCGGCCAAATTGCGTACGTTCACAAAAAACTCGTCAATAAAACTGTCATTAAGCTTTGATTGATCAAGCTCGGGCAAACAATTAGTATCTGTTCAAATGAAATTAGAGTCTGTCTGTAATTTTCGAATAAAAGCTTTTCGGAAGCATATATTTGACTGCCTGCCTCGGTGGCGTAGTTGTATTATGGTACGACTGCAATGCTGAGGTCTCGGGTTCGATCCCCGGGTCGAGCAAAGTGATATTGAGTTTTTCTATTTAGTATCAGCTCGGAGTCTGGAATTTGTGCCCGATATGGCGATAGGCTCGCCCCCTATCACATCAAGGGACGGAATAATGGCGAAAAGTGGGTGCACTAGGTGCCTACCCCTTCGGGGATAAAAGGCGTGAGAGTGCGTGTGTGTATATGTGACTCTATCACATCATGGGACGGAATAACGGCGAAAAGTGGGTGCACTAGTTGCGCCTCTGCCTACCCCTTCGGGGATAACAGGCGTGAGTGTGTGTGTGTCCATTTTTGTGGACATTTCGCGCACGGATAGGTGTGAGATTTGGCATAACTAAAGTTTATATAGAGGAGTGCAGAAAAAATATACCTATTTATGTAGGTATAGCTGTTATAAATATATAAAATTTGACGGTGGACTTTTGAACCCTGGACGACCATTAGTACATAATATTTGGATTTACTGACTGTAGCAGGGTTATCTAACTTCGCCGACATATGGCAATGTTAACATGGAAAAATCTCTGACATTTAATAAGGTTACCTCTCTATACAATACAACGTATATTTAGATATAATTAAAGTATATTAACCTTGCATTAAAATCACACGTTCACTAAAAATAGCAAACACCTTCGCCCGGGTCCGGATGTAAGCTCCATTGAGCTCGACTATGACCTCCAAACTATTGTAGCGCAATAATGACCGGATTAAAATGAACCTTAAACACTTAAGACCCTTGATAGGGATGTCTTTATTGGGTAAAGTTATAAAGTTTTAGAACATCCTATATTCTAGTTGGAGGCAAAATTATAGGTAGGTAAAGATAGGATTTAATAAGAAAAGTTTTTTTTTATGGCATCGAATGACGAGACGAGCATGCCGTTCGCCTGATGGTAAGCGGTACTACCACCCATAAACAGTGGAAACACCATCCAACACCTTGAGTTACAAACTATTATGTGGCATTCCACTGCGCTCATCATCCTGAGACAAAAGATGTTATGTCTCATTATGTTCTGTAGTCACACTGGCTACAATGCCCTTCAAACCGAAACAAAACAGTGCAGGCGCACTGCTGCTTGTCGTTAGAAATAGACAAGCTAACATATTAGTATATAAAACTACTAGCTCTGTATTATATACTGTCCCACTGGTGGGCACGGGCGTTCTCTACTACTAATAGGGTTTAAGCCTTAGTCCACCACGCTGTCTTTGTGCCATAAGTTGTATACAAGACAAATTAAATTGGAAACGCCTTCTTCTGTAATGTACAAAACAGTTGAATATATGTGTTAAAATGTCTCTTATACTAGATTTTCTTTCCGAAATATAATTACGCCTTTATCTCTTTTCAGGGGAAGACAGGGGTCTATCACACCCATGTATAGGCAGCTGTGTTATGTGTAGGGTCAATGTCATTGCCATATATCAAGTACAATGCAAGACGCTGATACTAAGAAAAGCCAATATAAGTTTACTCCAGTCGATGACCCGAGTTCCATACTCGATATCGAATTTGTGACTTTAGGACAACAGTCGTACTCTTTATGGGTTAGGTATTTATTATAATGGGGTAGTTGTATATCCTTAACATAGTGTTAGAAACTGAAGCGATTTGGATTTAAATAAAAACGATTTATCACTGATTTAACATAAACACATTTATCACTGATTTTACATAAACACATTTAACAGAAATACTTTTACAAAGATATCAGCAGCTAACCCACCAGTATGAAAGTTAATGATAAACTGACTGCGAGACTGAGTGCGAAAGAGAGCGGATGAGAGCATCGATATGGCACCCTTTTTATGCAGCCAACTAGCACCTCCACTATTCGTTTGACATTTAGACTGGTTTTCATAACTGGTCAGTACGTTACAAATACCGTTACAAATACCCTCACAAAACTGTTATCCTAACAATAGTATAAAACAAAGGTTCCTTTCGCCACTGCACGCAATAATCTAAATAACTACCAAATTTTGATGAAATTTCGTGTGGAGATAGTTTTAGGCTCTGGGAAAATTTTACACATTTTATCCCGGGAAAATATGTAGCTTGACTTTTATCCCGGAAAACTAATGCGAATACTAGTTAATTATATAATGCTTACGCAACCTACGTCGTATATGTTAGCAGTGCTTTGTAATACTAAGTCCTGTATAGTGTTACTACTGTTTATGGGCGGTCATATCGCTTACCATTAGGCGAACGGTATGCTCGTCTCATCGTTCGTGTGCAACAAATATAAATGATATCAGATAGCCTATCGCCATACCAGGCATAAATTCCAGATTCCGGGCTGATACTGAATAGAAAAACTCAATATGACTTTGCTCGACCCGGGGATCGAACCCGAGACCTCAGACAAAAATGGAGACAAAGTTTTTTCACATAATATGATTTAAATCACGTATTTTTTGTTATTTATAATGTTAGTAATATAGTCCTGCAAGCTTATTAATGACTCACAACAGAAAAATTAACAGGATTTTATTTGTTACATTTATTTACTGTTTATTTTCTTATGTAGATATGGCACAGTTCCTTTGCAATATAATTGAAAGAACGTTAAATACCTCAATCAGTAAGTTTAACCTGTAATATTGAATTCATTAATGTAAATATTTTACCATATTTACGCACCCTGCTCAGTTCAAAATATAGGGTTTCTCTAATACTTACTCCATAAAACCACCCCTTCATTTTCAAAGTATAATGAGGCGGAACCTTCATTAAAATCTATATATTATGTTACTTATTAAGTTACCTGTACTTCTTGTTGGAACATTATAATCAAAACTTTAGAAACATTGTGGAAATATTTTAGTTGTTATCCAATGATATACACATCTATACTAATATTATAAAGCTGAAAAGTTTGTTTATTTGTTTGTTTGTTTGAACGCACTAATGTCAACTACTGGTTCCAATTGAAAAATTCTTTTTGTATTGAATAGACCATTTATCGAGGAAGGCTATAGGCTATATAACATCACGATGCAACTATTAGGAGCGAAGAAATAATGGAAAATGTGAAAGAAACGGGGAAAATTTTTCATCCTTGAGGGCTTCCATTGCGTGCGCTGCGAAAACGGTTCAAGATACCAAAAATATATGTATGAAAGAATTACTCCTCTTGAAATGATCTAAAAAAATGTCCGCGACAGTATATGTCTATCTTTTAAGGTTAACTCACTAGAACCATTTTTATGGTAATTAAATTTGGTCGAAATTAATGCATGATTTGTTAAGAGTGGTATCAACGTCATAATATTAATCTTTATCCAAATAAATGTGTTGGATAGAGTGATTCAACGGGAAGGTTTTTATGTACTTTTAGCCCGGAAAACTTATTAACGCGGGCGAAGCCGTGGGCAAAAGCTAGTTAATGATATAAAGGTGTGGAGTAAATGTATCTCGCATTGAGTGTATTTGAGTATTTTTGGATTAAAGAATCGTCAAGTCTGTTAGAAGTTGAATCCTAGTTCAGACTGCGCTAGTGTTTAAGTCAATTAGCCTGTAACTATACATGTCTGAACGTATATTATGTAGTCAATCGACACGCTATCTTAACTTTACTCCAGTTACGCGTTGAGGTCACTTTACCGTATTCGATGATACTTCTGCGATGACATTAACATGATACATTTTGTTCTGAATCATTACAATGACGTAGACCTTCGATGGTCTACAGAATTATGCCGAACTAGGTTCTAAATTATTGTAGCTACGTCTAGGGCCATCTGTACGATGCCAGCGATATGTGTTTAAAAATAAAATATTTAAATAATTACCGGGATAAAAAGTACTGTACATGCTAATCCAGGACGCTGTCTATTCGTGTGCCAAATTTCATTCAAATCCGTTCAGCGGTTTTCGTGTTTATTTCTAACAAATATCGCAACATTTTTATAAATTTCGCATTTGTAATATTAGTAAGCGAGGATAAATTAATCATAATTTTCATTGTTGGTGCATTTGTCGTAATCCAATCGGATACTAATAATTATTTGCGATGCCCTTCCACTATAAATATCTGAATTTGAAGAATCTTGAATGGACCCTTTCCACATCCCCCCCCCCCCGGCTCCCCCGCGGCCCCATGCTAAATAGGTCCGCTTGCACACACACACACACGGACACCACGCCATTCGGATCAATGCACTCTATAATAGTTATAGCGTATAAGTTGTTTTGATTTTTATTATTTTATTCCTGATTTTGTTGTTTCTTTTTTTCCCGTGTAACTGTGTACTGTGTGCAATAAATGTTTTTATTATTATTATTATTACATTGTACTCCATAAGGCTTAAAGCACGTAAAGCCGTTGGTCCTGCGCCTGGTCTCTCTCCGGTCATGTCGGATTGCCATCTCACCGGACTATGAGAGTGAAGGAATAGCGAGTGCACTTGTGTGTTGCGCACACACTTGTGCACTATAATATCTCCTGCGTACCTGGCTGATCTCCATTGAGATTGGCCGCCGTGGCCGAAACTGGCTAGGAGGATTTCACTCCATAAGGATACAGACAACGGGGTAAGGTTTTTTTTAACTCAAAATGAATTATTTGTCTAATATTCCAAGATTTTTCCGAGCATGCCGAATTTTTATCGGAATTATTGTAATTAAATAATTTATTCAAATCCTTATAATGTTATAATTTAAATTCCATCAATATCTTTACCAGTTCGAAAGTTCTCACCAGAGAAGAACGGGCAAGAAACTCAAGTGCAATTTTTTGTATTAAAAACCGAAGAAGTCTGAATTTTAGGTTTAGTTTACACTTTAAGAAATACAGGCTTCTGTGCTACAACAAATACAATCTACAATTTGCTAGTTTATTTAAAAAAAAGCAATAAAATCATAAAAACATCATAATCTTACGTGCGATATTACAGACAAATGGATGGTAATTTTATAAATGGTCGGCCAGCAAGGGTCGGGTATAATAGCATATTTCCCTTGGAAAGAAAATCATAAAAGAAACTCAGCTGTTACTACATGTGTATTATTACCATTTTTAAATTACAAAATAGCAATAAAACACTCATTTATAAAAAAAATATTATGTATACTCAAACGTAGCACTTTAATGGTTGCTTACTCTACGCTGTCTCGTAGCCTTTACTACGTTACCAAGTTCTACAATTCTATCCGCTACGATTAGCACTTGCTACGGAAGTAATGTGCTACGAATGTAAATGGAGGTATACTACGAATTGCTCGCTACGCTTGATTAGGCATATCAGTTGAAGTTTGAACCTAGTAAATCCATAAATGATCATTTTATGCTAATGATTATATTACTTTTTAGATTAATATAGCTCCTTTTGACTGCACAGTAAATATCATGAGGAACATATCACATCTATATCTTATCACTATTAATGACTAAAGATATGATGTAGTTATTTAGTGTAAATTATATTTGTAAGCGTGGGTTAATGCATCATGAACGCCAATATATTGTTATTTGGTTGCTTCGTAGTAGTATTTCATTTATATCTTAGGGCTACATTCATGTATGCATTAACCTATGTAATAATCATACTGTAAAATATATATTTAAAAAAAAATGCAGTATATCATGACAATTGATGACGAAAAAATTAAGCCCGGAGTTTCTTTTCTGCCTTTCTTCTTCGGGTCGTCATCGCTTAGGTAGCTAGTGAAAGGCTGGTAGGTTAGCTAGGCTAGGACCTTTTTATCCTCGCCGGCGAGGACCGTGGCGTTTCCTTTCCTCGTAATGTAAAGATACTCCTTCCCTTTCTTTTATATCAGCTCCACTTCTCCTTTCCCTAGCCCTATTCCCGTCCCTAATGTCCGTGTCCTCTGTACCTATCAGCCCGTGCTGGTTGTTCGTTATTTAACTTTAAATTACTTCATTGGTTTATTATGTACCTTTGTTATTGTGTCTACCTTCATGTCATGACCTGTCATAAGTGCTTTTTTATAAGCCTATTTGACCAATAAATGATTTAATTTTATTTTTTATTTCATTTTATTTTAACACTGCGTACATAATTCTGAGGAAGAAATTAAAAACAGTATAATATAACGAATAAACAATATTTCGTTATATGCGAAGCTTGCCAAGTTACTAAGCCAGCGAAGTAGAGAAAAGTCTCTCAAATAGGAGATTAATGTTCATCAATTACTCAGTGTATATCACAAGGCTCGTATTATATCGTTTTCAATCACGTTTTCAATACATGAAAATATTGTTTGCACATAAATTATGGAAATATAGTTTTGTTTCCAAATTAGCAATACAACTGAAATTCCATTATTTAAATTGTCAAGTTGTTAACTCATTTTTAGATGGCGCGACCGCACTTCAACGTTGATTAACATGTCATGCTCGGAATATAAATTGGAAACAATAGAGCGTTGGTATTTCCATACAAGATTTATCATGGGGCTGCGTCCATGTTGAAGCCATTTTCGGAAAACATGGGGATTGGAAGCAAAATATAATATAAGTTCTGATTGCCAACATATCATTTCAATCTAAGACGTGTTAGATCTATGAAAATTTCATCCTAATTCGTTTAGCCGTTTCTGAATTTACTTTATAACTTTAAAAGTATACGAGGTAGTATATAATACACGGCTGGTATAGTAAACATAAAAATAAACAATTTCGCATTTATCCCACTGCTGGGCACGGGCCTGCTTTACTACTGAGAGGGCTTAGGCATTCATTTGTAAGTCGTGTGGAGTGATTTAATACGCATTGTTTTTTATAACCGGTCCAAAAAGAAACAAATCTGAGACTAACCAACAAAACTAGTTCGAAACTCTCTCCAAAGTGGCAACCCTATAATAAAGTGAGAATTAACCCTCCAGGCCGTAACGGGAATACAAATCGGGGACAATGAAGGGTTGACGCGGTTATCTTTGTTTTTATTTGCTGGCTATTGCATTGGAAGATGTGAGGTTTTTTTTTAAGATTTTCAAAATGGAGACTTTATGGTGCAGTGAATAAACAGTGTGTCAAGGCTGCGGGTTTGATACTCAGTGGGGGAGACATTTTTTGTGATCTTTTTTTACGTCTAGAAGACGGCACGACCGTAATGCTGAGGTCTCGGATTTGATTCCTGGGTCCGGCAAAGTGATATTAAGTTTTTCTAATCAGTATCAACCCGAAGTCTGAAATTAAATTTTTGCCCGCTATTATGGCGATTGGCTCTCCCCTTATCACATCATGGGAAGGAATACGCACGACGAAAAGTGGGTGCACTTGTTGCGCCTCTGCCCACCCCTCCGGGGATAAAAGGCGTGAGTATGGCGCACTATCAACATATGTAGAAGATGAAGACTAAGATTTGAAGACATTTATATTTTAAGATTTTTATTGTATGTTAAAATCACGTAATAAAATTATCACTGGGTCACCTAATGCGTTGCCGGCCTATACGGTAGGAGTAGGTTCTTTTCTTGAATTTTTCATAATTCATTACCAGCCACATGAAGACCACTGCTGAACATAGGCCTCTCCTAAAGATTTCCAGACGAACCTGTTAAAAACGCCCTACATCTACCGACCCATCAAGAATTAAGTCGTCTGTCCACTTTGTAGACGAACGTTCAACGCTTATCGGTACGTGGTATCCATTAGATCATTTTTTGCTCCATCCGCCGTCAGTTCTGCGAACTATGTGCCTTGTACTGCTACTTAGCTTGCTGATCCCTAAGTCATAACATTCAATACAACAAAAGCTGTTTCCACAACGACGTTTCACGCGAAATAATACTTTACTAGTGGTAGGTCTCTCATTAATAAGTTCGTTTGTGTGGGTACTACCGCAATCTCTATTTATACCGCCAATCAGCAGTGTGCATGCACTGTTTCGGTTTGAAGGACATTATAGCCAGTGTAACCACTGGACATAATGAGACTTAACACCTTATGTCTATGGCGAACGCAGTGGAATACCACACAATACTTGGTAAGTCAGGGTGCTGAATGGTGCTGCTATTGTTTATGGGTGGTCGTATCGCTTACCATCAAGCGAACGGCATGCTCGTCTCGTCATTCGATGCAATAAAAAAAACAGTATTTTATCCGGGCACGCGAAAAGCTACCTTATTGATGATAAACATAGTGGAGTCCAGATCGAATGTCGAGTGACGAGCGATGATCATCCCTCGTCAGTAGACACAATTATGCCGGCATGTTTGAACCGCATATACAGAGGCTGATCACGGAACGCGGCATACTTTGGCCACTATGGCGGATTTCACACCTATAGTGGTCGCTATCCGTTCGAATATAATAATAAATAATAATAATTCTCCTAGCCAGTTTCGGCCACGGCGGCCAATCTCAACGGAGATCAGCCAGGTACGCAGGAGATATTATAGTGCACAAGTGTGTGCGCAATACACAGGTGCACTCGCTATTCCTTCACTCTCATAGTCCGGTGAGACGGTAGACATGACCGGAGAGAGATCAGGCGCAGGACCAACGGCTTTACGTGCTTTCCGAGGCACGGGGGTATCACACCGCCAACTTCCTGACTCCGAGCTGCGACTGAGTAAATTTTAAGATGGAAAAACCCAGTCACAATGTTTTTGGCTCGACCCGGGATTCGAACCCAGGACCTCAGCGCGCAAATCGTACTCGTAATGCGTACGCAATACAACTACGAGGCATACAATATGAGGCAGTCAACCGTTCGAATATAAATACTCTACCACCAATTAACAATAATAATAACACCAGCCCTGTATTATATACTGCCCACTGCTGAACACGGGCCTCCTCTACAACTGAGAGGGGTTAGCCCTTAGTCGACCACGCTGGTCTAGTGCGGGTTGGCAGACTTCACATATCTTCGAAACTCTTATAAAGAACTTCTCAGGTATGTAGGTTTCCTCACGATGTTTTCCTTCACCGTTAAAGCGAACGATAATTGATAAACAATACCCACGTAACTTTGAAATGTCAGAGGTGTGTGCCTTGGGTTTTGAACCTCCGGACATTATCTCGGCAGACCGTTCCATTCCTAACTAGGCTATCGTCCATTCTCATCAACCAACAATATATTATTAAAACGGTGCTATGCTTGAACAAAGCATTCCAAAACCAAGAATTGTACCCCTTATTTCAGCGAATATTGTTTTAAATGTAGCCGGAAAGTATATTTGAGTAGATCGGAGCCCCTTAGAGTATAAAGCGTTCATTCATTAAAGCGAAAGAGGCTCGGTCGCGATCCGACTTCTGTATTTGCATCGCAGGACCATTTATTTGCCGGGCCAAGGTACAGAAGGAAGGCGGTACGCGTATTTATAATTAGTGATACCTTGGATATATTTTCGTCCGAGTAATTGTGCCTAAGAATGGCTTATTCGGTCGAGTTATCGACTACTGTTGGTAGGTCTCTCATATTATTTGTTATCTTTAAAATTGTAAAAATAGTGTATGATAATTTAAGTGTGTGTATTTATTTCATGCACTATTTATTTAGGTTTTTTGTTGTTCATCATTTTGTTAATTTGTTCTTGTTTGTATGCATGCCATGTACGCCTTATATTGTAACGGCATTTAGCTTAAGGCTTTTTTAACGCTGTCACTGTTATTAATAACGTGTTAATGTACGTTACGTTGGCGTTACTAAATAAATAAATAAATATGTTAGAGTCCGTCTGTATGGGTTCCACCGCAATGTCTACTTCTACCGCTAAGCAGCAGTGTGCATGCACTGTTGTGTTTTGGTTTGAAGGACATTGTAGCCAGTGTAACTACTGGACATAATAATGAGATTTAACATCTTAAGTCTCAGTACGACGAGCGCAGTGGAATGCCACACAGTAGCTTTGTAACTTAAGGTGCTGAATGGTATTTCTACTGTTTATGGGTGGTCGTATCCCTTGCCATCAGGCGAACGGCATGTTCGTCTCGCCATTCAATGACATAAAAAAATGTTGTGGTTAGAATATGGCAAAAAATCGCAACTAGTAAGACGATATATAATTTTGATGTTTGTGATTGATCGTGAGAATAATACGTCAGTCACATGGTAGTCTCGCAACCAATCACAAAACGAAACGGGGTTGTGTCATGTTTTTTGCCACATTCTAAACACAGATCTTGACACTCATACGTCGATTACCCAAAGCTGGCACGCACACATTCAAAGCTGCGCGTGTGTACCTGTGAACTCCACTGGTCTTAAATCTTTGACCGTCACGTCCTTATTAGTCGTCACATTTAAAAGACATTATAACTAACACTATGCTACTTTGCCTTGGAAGTATAAAACAAAGCTTAAAAACAGCACCCTCTACCGCTTCCGCCTATCACTAACGTCCCACCCATAGCTGGAAAGAAGCCGATGTGCTAACGAGCGAGCGGAGCGGAATACAAATCGCCATTAACAGAGGCGCATCGCTTAGTGATGATCGCGGGCGAAATCGAAATCCGATTGAAATAAACCGCGTTTCGAAATTGATTTGGAGATACCGGAAAAGAGTGTGGAATCTAATGGTTGAATAATGTTACAGTAACGACGTTGAATATTGGTCTGTTTGAATGTTTCTTTTTTATGGCTTTGAATGACGCGACGAGCATGCCATTCGCCTGATGTATTGCTGTTTGTGGTCGTATCGCTCACCATGAGGCGAGCGGCTTGCTGGGATTGTCATACAATATTAAAATGAGTTCAATATGTCGCACTTTTAGGATGAAAACGACACAATTCAAAAAGACAGAAAATTGAGTTATCGTCATAAAATTGCTTAAAACGAAGATCTCAATACAATAATAGTTCAAACACAGCCATATTCAAGCAGGAAAAGGACAAATCTGTTATATCGGACCCTTTTTTATAATATTTTTAAAAATAAGGGACTAGTTTTAGTCATTTAAAATTGACAACTCAATTTTCTATTTTTTTAATTGTGTCGTTTTCGTTCTAAGGGTGCGATGTTTATCTCATAATGCCTCGTAATGACACTGGCTACAATGTCCTTGAAATGGTAACACAACAGTATAAACTGTTTCTTGGCGGTAGAAATAGACATTGCGGTGGTATCTACCGAGGCGTACCCTCGCGTAAAAGAACCTTACCACCAGTAGATATTTCATCCATGGTCAAGTTAAGTTGACGGTCGTTACAAATACAAAAATCGCGCTCCAATCTATGCTCCCAAATAAATGGCGAAAATTTGTATTATGTACATTAGCTATTTAATAGGATAACTGTCAAATTAATTTTATACAAATAGTCTGAGCTGAAACTTAAATCAACATTCACAAGAAATCACTATAGCCTCGTATTACTACAAGTCTAGATTTAAATGAAATATATATTTGTAGTACCTTGTTTGTAGTGAATACCTCGGTGGTGTAGTTGTGTTACGGTATGACTGCAATGCTGAGGTCTCGGGTTCGATTCCTGGATCGGGCAAAGTGATATTGGGTTTTTCTAATCAGTATCAGCCCGGAGTGTGGAATTTGTGCCCGATCGTCAATAGGCTCGCCCCTTATCACATCATGGGACGGAATACGATCGGTGAAAAATGGGTGCACTAGTTTACTTGTGCGCCTCTATCTACCATTTCGGGGATAAAAGGCGTGTGCGTATATGTACATGAAAATCTAGACATAACAGAGTATTTACCTAACAGTAACATAGGCCCTTACTGTATAAATAGAGAATGAATTAATCATAAAGTTAGCAAGTCTGTTGAACTAGTTGAGCGAGTAATCCTTCCACGCCGAGGGATATAGGGCGCTTTGATACAAGATTTAACGTTAAGACAGTCGTCTTAGGCACGTTTTACATTTGGGAAACGGTGATTTTTGCTGCAGTTTTCTGAATTCAGCTTTTTTTGTGAAATGCCTGCATATTGCTCAGAGAATAAATTACCTAGAAGTTCTTATCTATACATATAATAAAGCAGTAAAACCGATGTGTCTATACATTTAAAGAAATGTGTTAAAAAAAATGAGGTGCCTAAAGAAGAGTACTGGAACACAAATCGGCGATTTTTATAATTCTTTTCTGTCTGTCTGTCTGTTTGTTACGGCACATCTCCAAAATTACTGAACGCATTTCGATAAATTTTGGCACACGGGTAGATCATGTCCTGGATTAACAGTTAGGTTATTATTCCGCGAAAACAAATGGCAGGACTTTTATCCCGGAAAAACTTTTTAACGCAGGCGGAGCCGCTGGCAAAAGCGATATATGCTAGCGATACGCCCTGGCTACTGATGGCATTTATTTATTTATAAAATAAAAAATAAAAAAATAAAAATATCTTTATTTCTTTTTACACAAATTTACCTTATAAGCTAATTATGGTAATCTCCTTTTAAGCATAAATAATGCCTGTGCTAGGAGACTACGCCCTTCCATATCTATTTTATGTGTCAAAGAATATAGATGTGTTGTTTGTTAGTGTGTGCGTGTGTGTGTGTGTGTGTGTGTTTGTGTGTATGCGTGTGTGTGTGTGTGCGTGTGTGTATGCGTATGTGTGAGTGTATGTGTGTGTGTGTGTGTGTGTGTTTGTTTGTGTTTAAAAGCAATTTTTCTGTATATTTACATGAATCTTTTTTTGTTTGCATCTCATTTACAATCTGAAGATTATTTGTTTAAGAGGAACTCAGTTTCATTATAATGTAATGTTTTTAACCATATATTTAGTTTTTTTTTACACTCCCGGTATGTGTATTTATAGCCAGATGACTTCCGGTAATCTGGTCGCGATACCAAAATTTACAAGATATCCTGCTGGGCAAATTTGAAATTAATTCATATCTCTACAGCTTAAAGTCCATAGACAACATACAAAAACACATGCAATTATTTATATAAATTTAAATATAAATCTACACCGCGTCAAAACGATACAACAATCTGACTCTTAGTCATATAGCAAACTCATTTCCACGACCAGAGAAACTCTATATAAATGGCTCATTTATATAACATGTTGTTTCTGCCTATCCCTTAAAAACAAGATAATATATCGTTTATAGTCGTCACATCTCAAATTCCAAAGCAACAGACTGAAGTCCCATAGACCCTAAATGAATACAACCAATAACGAACAGCAACTTAACCCACCAAATATTTATGCATGCAATTTGTTTAAAAGCTGTTACGGATCATTTTGTGTCATAACGAGTCAATTCCAGAGTAATCGTCCGCGTAATTTCGCTACTGGCGGTCTTAATAACGCTGATGTTATGAAATTTTAAATGGTTTTGGCTTTATATTCTTTGTTTTATAGTTATATCATTATATTTGAGGGTTTTAAGGAAGTTGACTGGCCTATTAAACATGTTTTCAATTTAGAATCTTATTTGACAATATACAATATTGATGAATAAAGAATGCTTTTCTGTGAATAATGTCAAAATTCGTTATAAACCGGTCGATGGGGCATCTTGCTATCTCCCTCTCACGCCAGAGCCGTAATACGGTGATGTTATACTGTAGGCTGTGAGTACTAATACAAAAATATGAACACTTACTTAAAGATTTTTTAAATTCTGACCATTTTCCTAAATTAATATTATAAAGAGAAATTATTTGTTTTTTTTTATATAAGTATGTAATGGATGAACTCTAAAACTAAAAATCTTTCACTAATGAAGAACTACACTACCCTGGAGTACAATAAGCAATTTTTTATTACGAAAATGGATGTTAATACTAGCGGAGATGCTAGCAAAAGTTAGTTGGTATTTAAAAAAGTGAACTAACTTTCTCTAGTGTTCATAATAGCCCGTTACGCACATTTCTCATCAAAACTTGGACAATAAAAACTTGACAGTTCTGATTTGTACTAACAAAATTGTTTTAACTACGTAAGTTTATAATGAACGTGACATCGGTAGAACCTAATTAACTTCGTAATTTGAGAAACTGATATTATAATGTAAAAGGAGACGGGCGAAATTTCATAGAACTTTGGGCTTAGTGTTACAGAGATAATAACTTATGCATAATATGTAAGTATAATAGAACAATTTCCAAAAGAGAAAGAAAGTTAAGAAATAATCGCTATAGAGTATAGCGTCTAAAACATTTCTTTGGTGAATAACTTATTTACCTGATAACACATGATGCTCAAGCACCAAATCATTGCCCATTGGATTGCGTTATTAAATAGTGAGCAGTTGTCTTAAATAATAACCAGAATTGAACTTATCACATGGAATCGACGAGGACTCGGGACTCATATGAAATCCTCCTAGCCAGTTTCGGCCACGGCGGCCAATCTCAACGGAGATCAGCCAGGTACGCAGGAGATATTATAGTGCACAAGTGTGTGCGCAATACACAGGTGCACTCGCTATTCCTTCACTCTCATAGTCCGGTGAGACGGCAATCCGACATGACCGGGGAGAGATCAGGCGCAGGACCAACGGCTTTACGTGCTTTCCGAGGCACGGGGGTATCACACCGCCAACTTCCTGACTCCGAGCTGCGACTGAGTAAATTTTAAGATGGAAAAACCCAGTCACAATTTTTTTGGCTCGACCTGGGATTCGAACCCAGGACCTCAGCGCGCAAATCGTACTCGTAATGCGTACGCAATACCACTACGCCACCGAGGCAGTCAAATCACGGGACTCATATAAATATATAATGGCTGATTTACAGTCTCGCGCGAGCGGTGAGCCGAACTCGATACGAGCCACGAGGCGAGGTGGGAAGCGAGATTGTAAATGAGCCATTAATGTATTTCAATTTGACATTACCTCGGGATTGCTGTATAAAGTTGCCAGTAAAATAAAATAATATTGACCAGTATTGAATATTCCATAAAGTGAAAATGTCTTTTTGGTTTAATTTCTAAATTATCTATAGTTATTAATTCTTCAGCCTTTAAAAGTTCACTGAACATAGGCTTTCCCCAAAGATTAATAAATATGTCAATATTATTCTTGTTATACATGCTTGGCATATGACATAACTGATGATGAAATAAATATTTACGCAATAAAAATTCCGATACGAAATAAGTTTTAAATCGATACTACTAAATTCATGTTAATAACTAGCAACATTGTAGAGGACAGCGGACAGCCTGATGATCCCGATATAGGAAGTCAGTTATATAATTCATAAAATAATTGGTTTTCTTTTCCCCCATTGGAATACAATCTAATATTTTTAAATGGAAGTCATAAAAATGGAAGAAGGATATTGAAAGAAGTTTCATAAGTGTAAGGTCAAGCCCAATTTCGCCCGTCTCCTTTAAGTTTTTGTGGTTACTAAATTTAATAAAGCGGCATTAGCCTAGTAGGGAGTGGAGCGGACTGCCGAGACGTATATCCGCAGGTTCAAACCCAAGGGCACCTCTGGATTTTCTAAGATATGTGTATTTTCTATATGAATTATCAAACATCATGAGGAAATTTGCATATCTGAGAAGTTCTCTATAATAATTTCGAAAGTATGTCTGCCAACCTGGACTAGGCCAGCGTGATGGACTAAAGCCTAACCCCTCTCAGTAGTAGAGGAGGCCAATGCTCAGCAGTGGGCAATATATAATACAGGGCTGGTATGGTGATTACAACATTTGGCTGGAGGTTTCATTCGCCTATAATTCTTTACTGTGATAATAACACCAGTTCAGTGTTACTGTCCCACTGCTGGGAACGGGTTCTCTAATGAGGGTTTAGGTCTTTTTCCACCACGCTGCCCTAGTGCGGGTCGACAGACTTCACATTTCAAACTCATAATAGGTTTATAATAAGAATTATGAGAGTGAAGGAATAGCGAGTGCACCTGTGTATTGCGCACACACTTGTGCACTATAATATCTCCTGCGTACCTGGCTGATCTCCGTTGAGATTGGCCGCCGTGGCCGAAAACTGGCTAGGAGGAATATATATAGGTTTATAAATTTCCGCACGGTGTTTTCCTTTACGGCTTATTAGACCTAAAAAAAAATAGTACTTATAAAAATTCGAGAGCATGTTATTTCCTATTAGAGAATCTCCCACGGGGTCTCTGTCCATCCCTCTAGCACAGAAGCGTAAATATACATTTAACTTATTAACTTTATTGTTTCTACTCAGCGTGTATATAAAATACTCATTGTTATTTTTGTTTCATAATGTTAAAAGCCTTCAAGTTTCAGGTAGAATAATATTTTCATACCTTACTGTTATTTTATTCAGTGAATTTTATTTCAGCTTTCATCCTAAATTCAACGAAACTTGGCCACGAAATTGGCTGCTATTTGTAAGGTCTTTATTATTGAATAAGTATATAATTGACATGCAAACCCGACTGGGGTTGTACCTCAGTCTTTCAGAAAACAGGGGTCGAGCGAACTTTGCTTTATACCATTTTATCCAATTCGTCTTAAACGTAAAGAAAAATTTTACTCGATATTTCATGAGCACGGCGTATATTATAGTAATAAAAATAGTTTTAATCTATATTGAATTATGAACTTCAGTTATAAACGCGCATCTATCGAAATTTTACCAAAATTAATGGAAAACATGACAATAATCAGTATAATACGCTCAGAAGGAGATTTCGGCGAATTCTATCAATATTACTCAAGACCAATGTATTAATTGTCCGAACTTACAAATAAAAAAATGAATTTAATGAAATTAGGCCTTTTGTGGGAAATCAGCAAGGTCTGCGAATCTTTGAGGGCAACCTATGTTCAATAGAGTGCATTCGGCATGAGTGTAATACTCTTAATGCTGATGATGAACGAACAATATCTGGAAATGCTTTTGGGTCCATGGCAAAATCAGGAAGTAGAGCCAGTTGAATAAATTGAAAATTTCAAATCGCGTTTACGTATTAAGTTTAACAGAATTTGTTTTTCTTTGTATGATGTAAATTAAATATCTCTTATTTTATTTTTGAGAAAATAAAAATTGATAAGAACACAAAAGAGGCGATTGTAGTTTTGAATGTGTTCAACTACTTATATGGTTGACTACATAAATGAGATAAGTCAAAATAGTTATTAAGTATTTAACATTTCCCCTAGTGGATGCAGAAGGCTTAAAATCCCTCCCCTAGTCCTCTCTCTACCCGTAAATTCAAAAGTCACCCTGCCAACTATAGACAATAAATGGTAATCAAATTAGTCTGATTTACATTAGTTGCCTTATAGGACTCAGTGATGTATAATTTACTTACATACTAAGTGTTGTCTGTGGCATTGACCGCATGAGTTTATTTTCCTTTTTAAGTAGTCGTACTATATTGCACATTTTTCAGGATGTAGTAGCTTATATATTAATCTCGGATATGATTGAGCTATGTGCTAAATTTCATCCAAATCAGTTTAGCAATTTCTGCGTCTATTTCCAAGCAAACATAGCAAACTTTCGTATTTATTATATAATTTCGAAACAGACTCAACTAAATATTGACCAAATAAATACAACGAAATTGGAAACAGACCGCGCGGCGGAGTTGAAACGCTTAACGGTATATTTTACTGGAATGAATTTAACTAACTACGTCATTTTAACCAAGTGCTACTTAATATAATATAGTAATAACGACATTAAAGCCACTTTCAACAAGGGGTCTGGATGTCAGTATTAAGATATTTCAGTGTTCCCTGGTGGTAGGTCTCTCATATGTAAGAGTCCGTCTAGGTGTCGTAGGTGTAGGTTTGGGGTGTCGTGGAGCGTTTAGTAGTAGTACCTTTACAGAATTGCCGGTCGGCTTGCTTTGCTTGCTTTTTTTTGCTTTGCTTTGTAAGTGGTCGTTGCTGTCTGGTCTACAAACCTCCATAATCTCTTCACTAGTGGCTCCAAGAAGCTGTCGTGTACGCAGCGGCCATACCCCGGTAACCACGTCGACCCGTGGGCTAAACCTAGTGGAGGGGACTGTGATCATATATTATTGACGCAGTTGTTCCGGTTGATCCCCGTAATGTACACAAAGTCTGCATCGGCATGGAAGGCGAACACCGTCGATAGACAATTGTCCCCGGCTTCAGTGGCGGTGCAGCAAGGCGACGTGGTACGCCTCGAAGGGCGCCAACGAGGGTCTGTTAATCGTTGGCGGCCAACTCACTGCATCCTTACTGCTACCGGTCGTACCGGGTAACCGGTCCATCGGACAAAAGCAGCTTCAGGACGAGAGAGTGGGTCTGTACCAGCGCAACCACTTACCCACTTAAAACATTTCACGCGCAGTTGAACCTTGGCTTGATTGTTGGATCTACGAGCGAAAGCCCTATGGCGATGGAGTGATGGTGGTGGGAACCCGAATTACGGTAAATTCGATTCTCAATTGTCTCTCTGCACATAGGCGGTCAGAGGAGAGTGGTCGCTCACGTAATCGACTGAGACAGGAGGACGAGTTCGGCAGCAATCTGATGACTAAGCAGCCCTATTTAGGATCACTCTGCTTACCTCTGCACAGAGGAGGGGCCTAGAAAAGGTGGCCCAAACATAGTCTGTCTCACTTTTTACCTCGATGGCGAACCGCGGTCATCGGGTACCGATTAATCGCGGTCGCAGAATACAAAAATTTAAATACCTACCAAAACAACACCTGAATTTTGCAACATGGAATGTTCGAACTTTACTGGATAATCCAAATAACTTATGTCCTGAGCGAAAAACTGCTTTAATCGCCAGGGTACTATCAAATTATAAAATAGACATAGCCGCCTTAAGCGAGACTCATCTTGCTGATAGCGGTGAGCTTTGTGAGATTCGTGGAGGCTACACATATTATTGGTTTGGAAAACCTGCTAACGAGCGAGCGGGTAGTGGAGTTGGTTTTGCCATCAAAACAAATCTGGCAAGGTCTCTTGTAGAAAAACCAAAGGGCATCAGTGATAGAATTATTACTCTTAGGCTACACACTAGCATTAACAAATACCTCCACCTCATAAGCATCTATGCTCCAACTATGTCATATCCTGATGAAGATAAGATGCAGTTTTACGACGAACTTCGACAAGTTCTGCGAAGCGTTCCTTCTAACGATAAAGTCGTTCTGTTGGGCGGTTTTAATGCTCGAGTGGGTTCTGAACATCAAATCTGGAACCGCGTTCTTGGGCGGCATGGAGTTGGACAACGCAATGCTAACGGTGAGCTGCTTCTATCCTTGTGTGCGGAGTTTGACCTTGCCGTTACTAATAGGCTGGACTGATCACCGTTTAATAAGGTCAAAATTCCGCCTCTTCTACAAACCTCCCCGTCGTGCAAATCACAGGATACCGACCCGGCTGGCTTTCGCGAGGCTTGTTAACTCAAATAAAACTCAACAACAGCTTGACTCGGATTTTGGCTCAATGTCAGTTGAAACAGCTGGTTCAATTGATGAACATTGGAACTCCTTAGCGCACTCTCTCCACAAAGTTGCTGAGCGTGTAGTCGGAAAGCCGGAGAAGAAGAACCAAGACTGGTTTGACGACTCTGATGCTGAAATTATGCAGCTCGTCGGTGACTTTAGATGTCTACTGCAAAAATCTTCAAGTGCCCTACAAAGAAAGTCTCTTCAGCGTAAGCTTAAATCAAAAGTTCGCGAACTGAAAAACAGATGGTGGAAGACAAAGGCGCTTGAGTTACAACATCTTGCTAACACTAAGCAACCGGGCATGTTCTTTGAGAGCCTAAAGTCCGTATTCGGTCCCCAGCTTAAGAAGACTTCACCGATTTTCTCCCGGGACAAATCGACACGGCTGACGGAACACGGTGAGGTACTGGACCGTTGGGCTGAACATTTCAGTGACGTCCTAAACCCATCTAGTCATAGTGCTGATCTCGACCACATTAACTCTCTTGAGGCCTTCCCTACATCTACCGAGCTTAACCATCCGCCGTCTTTTGACGAGTTTTTAAGAGCTATTACTCGGCTCAAGAATGGCAAGACTTCGGGATCAGACAGCCTACCTGCTGAACTTTATAAATACGGTGGGCCTACTGTTAAAAAAAGCCTATTTGAGCTCGTTTTGCGAATATGGGATTCTGGCATTATACCTCAGAGCTGGAAGGATGCCTCAATTTGTAAACTTTATAAAGGCAAAGGTGACTCCTCCGACTGTGGGTCGTACAGAGGTATTGCTCTGCTTAGTGCTGCTGGTAAGGTTTTAGCCCACATTCTGAATAGTCTGCTGGGACGGCTGGCAGAAGAAATTTTGCCTGAAAGCCAGTGTGGGTTTAGACCGGGCAGAGGCACAGTGGATGCCATATTCACTGTAAAACAAGTGCAAGAAAAAAGCCTCGAACAACAACGTTCTCTATATTTGTGTTTTGTCGACTTGGAAAAGGCATTTGACAGAGTACCAAGATCTGCTCTATGGACTGTTCTGGAGAAAATCGGCTGCCCCACAAAGTTTGTTCGACTTGTGAGTCAATTTCACGATGGCATGATGGCTAGAGTTCTGCACGAAAACGACTTCACTGAAGAATTTCCCGTGACTTGCGGCGTAAAACAAGGCTGTGTAATGGCTCCTACTCTCTTTGCCATTTATTTTGCTGCTGTATTGAGAGATTCTTATACTGGTTGCAACGGGCAAATTCAGCTGGATGTTAGATCAGACAAGAGCGTTTTTTATTTATCACGCTTCAGCTCTAAACGCATGGTGCATAGCAAAACTATCTTAGACGTACTCTATGCTGACGACGTCTGTCTAATGGCGGACGATGTTTGCAACCTGCAACGCTTTTTGGACAACCTAGATGAGTCCTGCCGTAAGTTTGGCCTGGTTATAAGCGTCTCCAAAACGCAAGTCTTAAAACAGCCTACCCGCGGTGCTTCGGCTGACCCCACGCCCATTTTTCTGTATGGCAAGGCTCTCGAGGAAGTATCATCATTTCGGTACTTGGGAAGCTATATTCGCAATGACAACCGGTTGGAAACTGAAATTTCCTTTAGAATTGCAAAAGCAGCAGCATCTTTCGGGAAACTTCGTAAACGAGTTTGGGACTCACACGATTTACAATTACACACTAAGATCGCGGTGTATAGTGCAATCATATTGCACATCCTGCTCTATGCCACTGAGACATGGTGTCTCTATAAGGGCGACATTAGGCGGCTCGACACATTCCACATGAAATGCCTGCGGACAATTCTGCGCATCAAGTGGCAGGACCGAATACCAAATTCGAATGTCTTACTCTGAACAAAGCTAAGTGGCATAGAGTCAATGCTAATTAAGAATCAGCTTGGGTGGTGTGGTCATCTAGTACGTATGGACGACTCAAGGCTGCCTAAATCTGTGTTTTTCTCGCAGTTGAAGGAGGGAAAGCGAAAACCTGGAGGGCAGTTTCTGCGCTACAAAGATGTGCTCAAGCGACATTTAACCTCGTGTAAAATCACAGTTAATCAGTGGGAAGAGCTTGCAGAACAGAGAAGTGTCTGGCGTAACTCTGTTACTAAGGCAGTTGAAGCTTTTGGAGCTAATCGGCTTGAAGATCTCGATGCAAAACGCCTACTTAAAAAGAACCGTCCTAAGCCTTCCTATAATTACACCTACAACTCTCTAGGCCAGTTGCACTGTGCGCCCTGCAACAGAGTCTTTAAAACCAAATTTGGATTTGCCAGCCATCTCCGATCCCATCTCCGGAAGTGACAAGGTTCGCCGTTGACGGATACGTCAAGGAGGACATCATCATCATCATAGTAATCACGAAATTAAAGCCACTTTCAACAAGGGGTCTGGATGTCAGTATTAAGATATTTCAGTGTTCCCTGGTGGTAGGGGAGGACGGGGCTACAATTAACGGAGGTAAGTATTAACAAGCGAAATTCTCTAAAACTATACACACTACATCTCCAACGCGAGTTTTAATTCGTCAACTAGACCAAGCTGAATGCCACAGGATCGGTCAGTTGCGGCCTACTCGCCGTACAAGTGAGTTGTATGCCGGGTGACATTTTTACGCAGGTAAAGAACATTTTAAAGTTTACAATTTTTTGATTTCTACAAAAATTATACAGTGCTATGATAATATTCATTATTCTCTGGCAGCATATTTTATACTTAATAATTCTACTTTGCTTAATTGACAAAATTATTGATCAATATTTTAGTATGTTATTTAATTCTTTAACTGGACCTTTGGGGCTACAATTAACAAATTTGCGGGGTTTGTTTTAACGTGTAATAGCTGCCCCGGATGTGAGGGCTATTATTAACAGGGTATCTGAATGTTTGTGTATAGTTATTTTAAAATGTTTTGTTTTATGACATTATGAGAACCTATAAACGAAAAACTACGCGAGGCACTACATCCCAAGAGGTCTACGAGTTGGCTGCGCTAGAAGTGTTGGAGAAGAACAGAAATGTAGCAAAAGAATTTGAGCTCTGCTACGTTTCACTCTTCAATTTCATGAAAAAAAGTAAGCGGGTGCACACTGGTGCACTCGCTTTTATAACCCATTTCTACTGAGAAATGGGTTACAAAAAAACCCGGTTAGGTTTCATTGCCGAACAAGAGGCAACCATAGCCGCAGGGGCGGTTGCGGACGACAACTTAGACGTGAGTCGGAGGACGCCCGCAGCTGTCCCTAATGCGCCGAAGATGGCCACCGCGGAGTTTTGGTTGGTATGCCGTGCGGTGTACATAGGTTAGGGACTCGGCCCGGGTTAGGGACACGTTTTCCATCTCTCCGGGCGGCTCAACGTCGGGTCGTAAGGCACGGTGAACCCAACATAACCGCTCAGTCGTTCCCCTTGAACACTGGGCGGTAGTAATAATTCACTTTCTCCGCGTAAACGAAAAAAACCATAGCCGACTATTTGTTAAGCCGTTTTGTACCGGATCTTATAATGCTGTAGGTATAAGTCGTTTGTTTTGGTTATTTAATACCATAAAAATGATGAATAATGCAAGACTGAATAATATATAACAGATACTGATTAATATGTAATATATAACAGATTAAATATACTATAAACCGCTGAATATAGCTAATTAGAAAAAAAAAATAGGTATCGTTCATGATTACATATTTTTGTAGATTGTGATTATTGTTGTCAGTTTATAAGAAAGCATAACCCATACAAGTCTGTATTAATTACCTAATAAAGAAATGTGTCATAAATATATTTGTTTTCCTCTACATGAGTCAGCATATCATTATGTTAATTGTTACCCCTTCTGTTAATACTTACCCTCGACCTGTTAATTCTAGCCCCGAACGTGAGGTAAGAATTAACAACTGACTCTTTTGTGAAAAAGAGTTCTATTTACGTCATCGTTTCTGTTTTGTTTAATTTGAGATAATTATACGATACCTGAATAATTAAATCATCGTATAACATAATAATCAAATATGGCTATTGAATAATGACTAATCTACAACTAAAAATCCTTTTTTTGTTAATTGTAGCCCCGGCCTCCCCTAGGTCTCTCATATGTAAGAGTCCGTCTAGGTGGGTACCAGCGCAATGTCTATTTCTACCGCCAAGTGTGCTTGCACTGTTGTGTCTCGGTTTGAAGGACATTGTTGCCAGTGTAACTACAGGACATAATGAGACTTAACATCTTATGTCTCAGGATGACGAGCGCAGTGGAATGCCACACAGTACTTTGTAACTCAAGGTGCTGGATGGTGTTGCTATTGTTTATGGGTGGTCGTATCGCTTACCATCAGGCTAACGGCATGCTCGTCTCATCATTCAATGGAAAGAAAATGAGAAATGTAGCTGAGAGCATGGTAACTCACGAGCGATCCTATCCCTCGTCAGTCGAGGCAATTATGCCGGCCTGTTGGTATCGAATATCTACAGGCTGATTGCGAAACGCGGCACACTTACGTAGGCCACTATAGCAGGATTTAACACCATATGTACGATGGTCGCCGTCCGGGCGGGTACGATATATCTCCTACCACCATCGACCATGGGCACAGAGGTACCTTTACACCCTTAAAGGTATTTAATAATAACAATAAAACATTTATTGCGCACAAAACACCACATACACAATTACAAAGAAAGAAAAAGAAAAAAAATAGACGAGGACAATACAGAAAATTAAAACGAAATAAAAAATATGTAAAATGAACTAAAAAAACCGTGCCACGCTACGACTCATCTCCTCCAACATAAAACGCCAAAGTGCTGAGTGAGCCGGAGCACCGCACAATTATAACTGCTTTTATTTTGTAAATATATCTAATCTATTTAAAATACCTAATTAATCTATTTATCTATAAAAATATACCTAATATATCCATCTATTTCACAAAAACAGAGCCGTGGGGGTATTCATGTCCAGAACTGATAAAACTATATACGACCAGCTAATCTTATTATTCAATTCAAAATAACCTATGTCAGTATGTAATCTAACAACGTCTGCCAAAATTCAGACGGCATTACTTACGATATGTGCACCTTTGCCCGGGCGGGCGGAAATTACCCTCCCTGGGGAGATAGCGCCCGGACTGATAAAGAGAATGTTACAGGTTAAATTCTCGGGGAAAATATAAATCTGACTTGTCATAAATGTGGTACATAGAGTTTATATTAAGACGTCGGGCATACGCTGTACAATAGGATAGTTGAATACTTAAAAAAAAAATAATGTATGCTATCCAAAATCTAATAGAAAAAGAATTTTCAAAATTGGCGCAATAGTAATTAAGTTATAAAGCTTTGAAATTTCGTGGAAGGGGTAGCTGTCAAGTAATAGAAATACTAGGCTGTGACGTCACCAAGCGCCGTCGGCCATAACGCTGCCTGCGAGCGAAAGAGATAGCGCGATATCCCCGCCACGCCTCCACGTTTGCTGACAAGGATATTTGAAAATTGAATAACTGCTTTATTTTTCAATCGATTTTGACGATGATTTCACAGAACAATTTCTTTTTCGGGCTATTTTCTGTTACATCTAAGATAATGTATAAAATTCAACATAGGAAACCACCCTATTATTGTTGAGAAATACTGAAATGAAATCCTCCTAGCCAGTTTCGGCCACGGCGGCCAATCTCAACAGATCAGCCAGGTACGCAGGAGATATTATAGTGCACACGTGTGTGCGCAATACACAGGTGCACTCGCTATTCCTTCACTCTCATGGTCTGGTTAGACGGCAGACATGACCGGAGATAGATCAGGCGCAGGACCAACGGCTTTACGTGCTTTCCGAGGCACGGGGGTATCACACCGCCAACTTCCTGACTCTGAGCTGCAACTGACTGATTTTTTTAAGATGGAAAAACCCAGTCACAATTTTTTTTTTCACGACCCGGGATTCGAACCCAGGACCTCAGCGCGAAAATCGAACTCGTAACGCGTACGCAATACAACTACGCCACAGAGGCAGTCAAATACTATACCTCTATGATATTAGGAGTTGATATTGAACTCATATAAGTTGATGAAGTAATAAAACTATCATTTCTAGTAGTAATAATATCGTGTGTGGGAGAAACATCTCAACAGTACCTAATTGACAGCGTTTGCGGCGAATAAGGTATCGTCTTGAGAACGAGATTGGATCCAATCAGAGTCCTCAAAAACTGGGATAATGAAATGTATCGACTATTGATAATTAAGAAGTTTTTATTCTTTGAACGAAAGAACATGGAATGTGTTGTTCGAATTAAAAAAAAAAAACATATTTTGTTTCAATTCCGATAGCTATATTTAATGTACACTATATTATATACTTAACAACAAAAAAGGAATTACAAAATCAGCTCACAGTTCACAAATCTCAAGGAAGCGATATAACATTAAAAAAACATACAAACACACTTTTTTACTTATACACAAAAACATATATATTTTTTTAGGTATTGCACAATATAAAAAATGCTTATGTTTTTCCCAATTCCTTTTTTTGCAAGTCGGTTATTAAGTAAAAGCGAAAACAATATTAATGTTATAAATAAAAATTCTAAATTATGTTAAATTCCTGAGGCTACCCATGATACCTGCCCCCTCCATCTACCTTGAAGGTACGATATGAATATTAAATAAGCCTTCAGCAGCTAATACGGACTTTAGGAATTCATTTATTCATCGCATATTGTATTCTCATATTCAGACGATCTCAAAGCACAGTTCTTTCATGTCCGCTCGGTGTTGCCCAGTAAAAATTCCGGGAAAATTGGGTAAAAAAATGAGGTAAATAAATTTTTACCTCACAGAAGAAATGAATATTATTCATTTTAGACTAGGTGTTGTTCGCGGCTTCGCACGCGTTATAAGCCTCTCCCGCTACAAAAGTCCGAAACACACACCACGATGCCAGCGCCATCTACGTAACCTAATTGGTACTGCGAGTTTGACAGCTGACATTTGTTTTTTTATTTTTATACTAAAAGCTTATTGCGTAGGTAGGAACGACGATTTTCGCTTTTATGAGAGGAGCTGTCATGGCCCAAAGCGGGCCTGAACTAATAAAGAATTAGATTTAAAATATCCATTACATCTATTAAAGCCATATAATTATAGTGCAGGACGCATATTCTCGAAGAGAGAACAACGTAAAGTGCATACCGCGCATGCGCGATTACGTAATAGAACTCGGACCTCTTAGTGACGTCATAGACTTTAGCGAGTAAACTTAGTGAAAAAATCGTGTTATCGTTAGGGTCATTGAACGCTTATAACTCACCCGGTATGAACTGTTTAGTGTTTCATTCGGTGTCATAGTGTAGGTTAGAACTTTGCCTACCCCGCTGCGGTAGCGGGATGAACGTGTGTATAAAGTTTAAATAGTTATTTTTAGAAATGTTGCTTGTGTGCATCGTTTGTGTTAAACTTAGAGTAAGTAAATCACGATAACTTTCTTTGTAATGCACATGAGGTTGTTTTATGATGTTTAGTATATAGAGTCACTTAGTGTCTATGTACCAAGACACTTATAGTTTAGGCATATAGATTTAACTTAGGCGCGAATTGAAAATAAGTGTAATCTTGAAAGTGAAAAAGAGGTCCTAGAAAGAGGGAAGGCCCTCTTAGTACTCCGTACGGTATAGCCGCGGAGTACTTAAGCTAATTTGTTTTTTTGTATTTTCGAGTTAAAACGTGTTAGGAGTTTTTTGTTTAATAGAAATAGTTCGGGACATCAAGAAAACAGCAAGTAGTCAGCAAGAAAGAAGAAGTCTGCAAGTTTGAAGAGGAAAAAGGCGCTTATGCAGAGTGGACCATCCTTCCACATCAGCTGTGGCACGGTGCTACGAGGACGACTTCCAGCTACGTCGCATAGCTACGGCGTAGCAACGAGAGACTACGCGCCGAATATTAACGCCGGGAGAATTTGGCTACCGTTGTGGCTGAACTTTGTAACTTTCGATTCAGTGTGTGAAATAAACGCTATTTCCCGATATTTCGCCTTTGTTACTTTGTCACTGGTATCGCCATATTCCCCCTCACGCAATCCAGCACACACACAACACATTGCGGGGTGTTGGCCCAGTCTGAGCCCCGCACAATTATGTTAATCTAGGACATGATCTACCTACACACCAAATTTCATTAAAATCCCTTCATCGGTTTTTGCATTTACTTCTAACAAACATCAAATCACTTGAAAAAAAGTATCGCATTTATATTAGTAAGATAAAATAATTTCTAAACAATAATTAAGTGTTTTTGTGCTAGACAAAAAATAAGTAGTTTTATTTCAACGTCGAACATTCGCGACATAATAAATCATTACACTTTCAATATGATTAACATCATCGTGACTAGTACTATCCTAGTCCGTCTACCAATACAAGCTGTAGACAAGTACCTCTTCGAAAACTAAGAATTTTTTTTAATGTTTTTAATCTAAATTTATTTTGGGGTTTTTATCCATACGGACATGTCAACCCCATCGGAGCTTATATTGAGACAAGCACAATAGATGTAATATATTATCTATATACAATGTGATGTACTAAGTGCTATGGTTACACATGTGAATACAAAAACTAATCAATATCAGTTGCCAGGAGGCACAATTTTTTTGCCAATTCTGTATGTGGTTTTGCTAAAATAGTTTGGACTATTCCAATATCTAATTTATTTATTTTAAAAACCCTAATTAATTGATCTCTTTCTGATTTATTTTTCACACAATCCATCAGCAAAAACTAAGAGATAGGTTCTACATGTATCCGATACGGCGTTACGCTCTTCACAATATGATGGAACACAGAGAAAACTGGATATACTAGTTGAGGCTGCCTACCCATTCGGAACAAAGGTACGAGTGTGAGAATCTATAGAAATTATTTAAAATATTCCCGATAATGTGTGCATGGCAACCCCACCATAAATATTAAAGGGGCAATGTCGTCACATGGCAATGAATCGGATTTGAAGACTCATGTGTTTTGAGGATTCATGTGTTTGTTACTTCTCCTGGCTGGCCTACATCTTACTATCTTATTTTACTTCTTACTAATGTTATAAATGCGAAAACAACTAAACAGATTTGGTTGAAAGGGCATTCCAAAAATGGGCCTGAAAATCCAAACAAGACAGTTTATATATATTTAGATAGAACTTCTCAAAACTAGCCTTTTGCAATAAATCGTTTAATTTTAAAGACCTCCGATTTTGCGATGCGTGTAATTTAGTTTGGCTTGAAAACTACACTTAATATGAATGTTTTCAAAAAAGTTGGTTACGAATGGAGGGGTCTAAAAATATTTTTATAATGGATCTATGTTCCATTTGCCTCTTTAATAACCCTAAAGTTTGAGCCTGTTTAGATTTTAAGCCAGCACCCACATAAAAAGCGGACATATCCTTTGGCACAATAGTAAATCGTGTCCTGGATTAACACATGCTACTTTTACCCCAGTAATTTTCTCCCATAAGCAGTAATGCATATTTTTATCTGATTATTTCAATAGGCACTGAGGTATTTTGGACGAGAAGACCTCGCTTAGTTTCTAGCTTAGTAGGTGGACCGATGACTTGGTAAAGGCAGCAGGAACGCGCTGGATGCAGGCCACTTTTGACAGGTCCATCTGGAAATCTTTGGAGGAGGCCTATGTTCAGCAGTGGACGTCATGTGGCTAATGATGATGATGATTTAAATTAAATGATTTAAAATAATTGTATGACAATATATATCGCATTGGGTGTAATTCCTGTAAAGATGTTATTGTAAATTATTAATAAATAAATAAATAAATAGATGGCGCTAGCATCGTTGTATGTTTTAAGGAGTTTCTTACTGGGAAAGGATTTCACGGGAGCGAAGACGCGAGTAGCACTTAGTGTTTTATATTTCCTTGATAATACAATTAGAGCTAGATTTCCCGGTTCCTAGTAAAATTCCCAATAACAACATATCTGACATAATTGCTATCTAATAAATAAATCTGAGACATTACTATTGACTTTTTCTGCCAGATATTTATTCAAGATCTGTAAAATCAGTATGTAGTTTATATGGAAGATAAGTTCCATAGAGGCTATCAGGGACTTTATTAGGTTGTGGTGAAATTGTCCCTTAAAGTAATAAATCTTTAGAGAGCATTAGCCTCGTCTCTACTTGCCCATCAGCCTTCTCTCTTGCGGAGAAGGTTGGGCCTTAATCCACCACGCTGGCCTGGTGCGGGTTGGCAGACTTCACATAACTTGGAATTTTTAATGAGTATCAAGGTTTCACATACCTTCCAATTTTTTAAGTAAAATTCTTAAGACAGTATCTAAAACTTCTCCACAATATTTTCGCCGTGATAGCAAATAATAATTCAAGAATACACTCGCATTTTAAAGTATGAATTTGCACTAATCCCAAAAAAAAGATGTAATTTACACTACCCACGCGACACTGACCGTACCCAACTAGATGCAATATTTTAAAAATCTTTTGAATCCGTTGTCGTCTATTTCGGACGCAATAATTTTTCGAAAAACATTGTCATCAATTATGTCAGCGACGTATCTAAGGCTGAAGTCACACTGAGACTTAGAGTTAATTAACGCAGTAAAGCCATACTCAGATATTATTTCCTACTAATTTTATAGTGTCCATTTATCACATCATGAGATGGAACACGCGGAAATGTGGGTGCCCTACCTGCCTTTTGGGGATCAAAGCGCAATGAGTGTTAGTTGTTTTTATAATCTTACTTATATAATAAATGCAAAAGTTTGTGTATTTGTTAGGATATTTATTAAAAAAAACAAACCCAGAAACTGCAGAACTGTTTTCTATGAAATTCAGTATTCAAAAAGTCATAATTTTGTAGATTGATATAATTTGGGCTTGTTTTAACTCGGGAACTGCCTCGGTGGCATAGTTGTATTACAATACGACTGCAAACCTGAGGTCTCGGGTTCGATCCCCGGGTCCGGCAAAGTGATATTGAGTTTTTCTATTCAGAATCAGCCCGGAGTCTGGAATTTGTGCCCGATGTGGCGATAGGCTCGCGCCCTATCATACCATGGGACGGAATGACGGCGAAAAGTGGGTGCACTAGTTGCGCCTCTGCCTACCCCTTCGGGGATAACAGGCGTGAGTGTATGTATGTAATTCGGGAAAAAAATTGTGTGGCAGTTTATTATAGGTCTTTCACGTGGATGGAGTTGCGAGCCACAACCAGTATTAGATATGAATATATTATCGGTTATATTTCTTTATTAGGGCCCACTATCATAACGTTAAGAAACTATATGCAAAACACGCTTACCACCTTACTTGGCTAACTCCAGTGTGTCCCCAGCCTTACAAACAATATATTAAAGAAGCTCATGTAATTACAATAATAGCACATTAAGAATCACAAATTAAATCCTAAGACAATGCGTTGATATTCAAATTGCATCTAATTGGACAACCGAAGGCGCGAGCACAGTTACAATGATTTGCTTCGTAAACACGCCAATTAATGGGTCTTTATAATGCATTATGTTTAGTTCGTTAAATTATCGCTAGATGGTGTTGCGAAATGCTTGTAAAAAATATGTTCGAATGTGTAATTGTAACACGGCCAATTTGATTGTCAGATATGTTATCCGTCAAATAAATTATAACCTAAGAGCCTGTACACAAGTTTTAAGTAAATATTTGACAGTTATCGTATTACACAGCTAATGTAAATAGTACTCATTTTTTAACCATTTGGGAGCATTAAGTACGACTTATGAATTTGTACGGCTTATACATTAATGTGACGACTAACATTTACTCAGAAGTCATAACAAGCCCTAAAAGTAAAAGTAACGAATTGTACTACTTTTTTCATGCAAATGGTATATCATTATTAGTATTAGTATTATAATTAGTTTATCATTTATTTTAAACAGTTTTCTGTTTAAAATTAACTCTTTTACACCTAATATTAGTAAGCGTGCTCTTCAAATCTCGATTAATATTAGTACTTAAGGACTAAAAATACTAAATGAATTTCTAACGCGCATCGTAATGGAACAGGTATTTGCGTCACGTATTACTAAAGACTAGGAATAGATTCACCGCAATACTAGTACAAACTTTAGTAATACTATCTAATATCTTGTTACTCTAGTTTCTCCTTTCTACATCAATGCAAAGACACTCCTCAAGTTTCAAAAGCAATCCCATTTAAAAAATACATTTTAAAAATGGTCCCCAAATAATATTTACAAGCTGAATTTAAAGAAACATCGCTCAGAAATACATCTTCTGGGCAATTTTGTATACACTCGGGGTCATAACAACTGTTTATCTGAATAGAGATGTAATTTAGTTTATACTTTTGTTTATTATGAAGATTGTTGTAACTAGACCAGTACATTTTGCGTTGGGTTTGTTGTGTGTTATCTATATATGATTTTAACTTGACAAGTGTGTATGCTCACGCCCGTGTATTTTAAGGCGTAAACGAAACATTTACTATCACTGTTGTCAGTTTCTAGATTGTACTGATTTAGAAAAAAATTGTCTTAAAATATACTATTTTTTGTCTTTTTTAGAGCTTAAATATATGTTCAGGTGACTATAGTTCATTACCAACCTCCAATTCACAATTTCCTAGAAATACTTTCCTCTTAAAAATACCCAAGGATTATAAAACTTCAGCAAAGTTTTTTAACAGTGTCATCCTCGTTTAATTTTATTGCCTTTCTTAATGGATGCTTTCTGTGGCTCTTTTAAAACCACTATTAAAAGTTAAGACAGTTTAATGGCAGACATCTAGAGAATCGCTTACTTAGGGAACATAATGTATGTCTATGTAAGATGTATATATCATATGATTATGCTGATACGATGACGCCGATAAGGATGTATCTTACATATTCAAGCTTTTTCTCAGTCGTACACTCCTGGCGGAGTGGTCGTCTTTAACATTGGTTGCGGCTCTAGCGAGACAGATCTCTCTCCATTTATGATCCTACGTGTACATTCAGTAAGGGAACAGTTCATAGACGATTTTATAACGCTTGTCCATCTTGTGGGTATTCGACTGCGAGGACATCGACCTTCCAATCTTCCCAGTACCAGTAATCGTTCTAGAGAGCTTTCATTTCGGATGACATGCCCAAACATCTAGAGAATTCGCATTTGCACAATAGACGAAAGTCTTTGTGTGATATTCAAGCAGAAATCGTTAAATGGATTGTTATAAAATTAAACATAGGTGCACGATAGCTTAGTTGGGAATGGAACGGCTTGTCAAGACAAATGTCCGTCGGTTCAAAACCCAAGACAAAAGATTCTTGTGTATTGTTTATCCACAGCTATCGTTCGCTTTAACAGTGAAGAAAAATATCATGGTGAAAGCTGCATACCTCAGAACTCTTCTTAAGAATTTCGATGATGTGTAAAGTCTGTCAACCCGCACTAGGCCAGCGTGGTGGACTAAGGCCCTAAACCCTCTCAGTAGTAGAGGAGGCCCGTGCTCAGCATTGGGATACATATACAGGGCTGGTATTATTATAGAAGACTTCCAAAATTAGCACATAATCTACATTTTATCCCAGAAAAAATACAATGGCACTTGTATTCCAAGAAATGATTTACATACCGGCGGAGTTGCCAGCAGAAATTAATTACTTACAAAATATTTTCTTAAAGTACAGGTGAGGTTTTTTGGTTAAATCGCGAGTAAACAACGTACTTTGCCTGGTGATTATCCACGCTTTTATAAATATAATACCAATCATAGCTAGAATTAAAAATAGCTGGGTGTTACTGCACCCATCATGATAAAATTTATCATAATATATTTAACCAATTTTTATTTAGGTTATGTTCTTACATACATACATACATATACACTCACGCCTTTTATCCCCGAAGGGGTAGGCAGAGGTGCACCTAGTGCACCCACTTTTCGCCATTATTCCGTCCCATGATGTGATAGGGGGCGAGTCTATCGCCATATCGGGCACAAATTCCAGACTCCGAGCTGATACTGATTAGAAAAACTCAATATCACTTTGCCCGACCCGGGAATCGAACCCGAGACCTCAGCATTGCAGTCGTACCATAATACAACTACGCCACCGAGGCAGTCCGTTATGTTCTTATTACTTATATTATTATTGAAGTATATAAGTGAGAAAGCAGATACTATGACATACTACAAGGTAGTGGTTATAACTCCTTTAATAAAAGTGGTATGCCGTGTATCGCTACTATTATGCAGGCTTCAGACCGAAATCTAGTTTCAGTAATTTAATCTTAGCTCGCACTCCTGAGATATCCTTATACATATTATAAACCAAAGTTCCCCAGTCGCGTCTGCCTTTCTGTTGAACGCATTAAACTCAAAACTACTGAACGGATTTCGATGAAATTTGGTATGAACACAATTTGAGATTCTGGAAAGTACATACTACTAGACTACTTTTTATGTCGGAAAAATACATGGCAAGTCGTTTATCCAAAAAACCGCAGTCCACACACCATAAAAATTGAGCTAAGTACAGTCAGCCACATAAGTGGCTGAACAAATTCAAAAATTCACATCGCCTATACGCGTTCAGTGCAATTAAAACACTGTTTTTCTGTGTGTAAAGTTAACCCTTTTATTTTTGTGAAATAAAACGAAAATTGGTAAGAACACAAAAGTGTAGAAGCGATTTGATGTTTTGAATTTTTTTAGCCACTTATGTGTCTGACTGTACTATGTGTAATTTTTGCAGCTATGCGAGTTAATCCAAACTTACTCCGCTTTTAGTCTGCGACCAGTATTATAGGCAACAATCATATTATGGGAGAAAAGCTAAAATAATCTAAGCTTGGCGAGCTAATTCACTAGTTGCCCCTCTACTTAACCCTTCTAAAAAATCTGAGCATATTCCACATTACGTATTTCTAAAAATTAGATCCTCGTTATTTCATCCCACAAATTCTACACAATCAAATTGTGAAAAAGCTTCAAACATAAAATGAATATAACACTCAAAAAGGCGCTGAGCTTTTACGAGCTTTCAATGTTGACTCTAACTTTCAGGTTTTATTTGGTAATTAATACGTTTATTCGTATTTAGTTTACTTTACGCTTTTGTTATGTTTTTTATAGAAAATATCGTATTGAAATAAATATTGTGAATCAATCTATCGTTTACTTGTTTCTTTGTTCGGTACACAACAAATATTATTTGTATTTACACAAAAAAATTTTTTCAAAGTCAAACTCAATTTTTTTTATTCAAATAGTCTCGTACAAGCTCTTTTCAATCGTCATGAATTTACCACCGCTTCGGCGCTTCGGAACGTGTTATCATGATACAACACGATCTATCAATATGATATACATAAAAAAACATATATTATCTTTGAATAAAATAGAAAGTTTTTAGCACACTACGATCTACTTGTAAAATAAGTTACTATCTATACTAGTATTATAAAGCTGAAAAGTTTGTTTGTTTGTTTGTTTGAACGCGATAATCTCAGGAACTACTAGTTCGAATTGAAAAATTATTTTTGTGTTGAATAGACCATTTATCGAGGAAGGCTTTAGGCTATATAACATCACGATGCAACTATCAGGAGCGAAAAAATAATGGAAAATGTGAAAGAAACGGGGAAAATTTTTCATCCTTGAGGGCTTCCATTGCGTGCGCTGCGAAAACGGTTCAAGATACCAAAAATATATGTATGAAAGAATTATTCCTCTTAAAATGATCTAAAAAAATGTCCGCGACAGTATGTGTCTATCTTTTAAGATTAACTTACTAGAACCGTTTTTATGGTAATCAAATTTGGTCGAAATTAATGCATTATTTGTTAAGAGTTGTATCAACGTCATAATATTAATCTTTATCCAAATAAATGTGTTGGATAGAGTGATTCAACGGGAAGGTTTTTATGTACTTTTAGCCCGGAAAAACTTATTAACGCGGGCGAAGCCGTGGGCAAAAACTAGTCCATAATAAAATGTATAGAAAATCCCAAAAGAATTATAGGTGCGTCGCCTACCTACATAAGGAATGAAAATTGGAAACCACCGAATGTTTTCATAATTCGCTCATCATAGTTGAAGCACAATCAGCGACTACCTCTTGAAAAAATGAAATACACAATTTTTGTGGCCGTCAGTGTACCAGCCAGGTTGCCCATTAATGACACCGGTGTTGCGATAAAAATTTTGGGAAGCACATCAGCGGCTTCCACTGTACAATGTATGCAAACACATTAAATATTAGGGGTGTCTCGAAGACAGCAGTATTAGGGCTGTCAAGATTCTTTTTCGCATTTCGCATAACGTGTTGTAATTTCGTATTCGCTTTTTAATGTTATGATTACTTACGCATTTTATATGTCATTATATTAAGACTGCTTCGGTGGCGTAGTATTACAATACGACTGCAAAGCTGAGGTCTCGGGTTCGATCCCCGGGTCGGGCAAAGTGATATTGAGTTTTTCTATTCAGTATCAGCTCGGAGTTTGGAATTTGTGCCCGATATGGCGATAGGCTCGCCCCCTATCACATCGTGGGACGGAATAATGGCGAAAAGTGGGTGCACTAGTTGCGCCTCTGCCTGCCCCTTCGGGGGTAACAGGCGTGAGTGTATATGTATATTAAGATGTTATAATTAAATGAGAATAGTATTGTATTTATAAGGTACTAATATAAAGTTTTTCAAGTTCGTAGAGTAGGAATATGAAATACTAGACTTCTACTCGCGGTTCCGGCCGCGTGAATGAGTTTTTCCGGGATAAAAATCCCGCTTTATATTTCCCCGGGATAAAAAGTAGGCTAAGTTGCTCGCTGATAATATAGCTTTATACTGGTGAAAGAATTTTTCAAATCGATCCAATAGTTACGAAGCCTCTTCAATGCAAACAAACAATCAAATCTTTCCTCTTTATAATATTAGTATAGATAAACCAATTTCTAAAAATATTTTTCTGATAAACAGTTTGTAACCACTACTCTTGTGTCGTACCATATTTTATTTTAATTGCTCACATTCACGAAGAAAACCTAAAAGCAATAACAAAAATGGCGGAAAATAATCCTCGCACGTTATTTAGCGAAGTCATAACTAGATGTCTGAGGTAACTGAGGACGCCATTTTACAACGAACATTACAAATAAATACTTGAGGCAGACCTTAAGATAGCAATTAGCTTGGAGTAACAAGTGGACGATAGTCTAGTTGGGAATGGAACGGTCTGCCGAGACAATGTCCGGAGGTTTGAAACCCAACGCACACACCTCTGATTTTTCGAAGTTACGTGTGTATTGTTTATCAATTATCGTTCGCTTTAACGGTGAAGGAAAACATCGTGAGGAAACCTGCATACCTAAGAAGTTCCTTATAAGAGTTTCGAAGGTATGTGAAGTCTACCAACCCGCACTAGGCCAGCGTGGTAGACTAAAGCCTAAACCCCCTCAGTAGAGGAGGCCCGTGCTCAGCAGTGGGCAGTATAATAATACAGGGCTGGTATTATTATTATTAATATTTATATTGTCTTCCGCATACTACAAGAGTACAACTATACTAATATAAAGAGGAAAGATTTTGTATATTTTTTTTACATGTTTGATTGACCATCTGACGCATAATGCCCCAAGTTACAGTCAGCTGATTATTTTTTTCTTCAAGGTATCGGGTTAGATACAATTTAAAATGATTCTTAGTTGGAAGGAAATGACTGAATATTATTTTTTTTTCTACATTTTTGGGAGGCTACCACCGCTCATGGCTCCCACGGAGCCGAAGCTGACGTTCACGAGGCTTTATGATACACGTCTCTGATGCGTCTCACCAATTATCGTTTGAGAGGAACTTGGTCATCGAAATCTGTCACTGGCCCACGGACCCCAACGCGCGCGAGGCCACAAGCAAAAGCAAGGGTGACCACTGAAAACCAGGGTTGTGTTTTGGGTTTGCACCAAATCACAACATTATGCTGAGTGGTCCCTTCCTGTCACAGCCACGACCAGCTAGGGATACATTTAATATGTATTATATTTATTATTAGTTTTGTTCTATCATTTATTTTCTTGGTACTTTTTAGTTTTGATTTGTTGTTTTTATTATTCTTTGTTATGTTATTTCATGTTAATTGTTTTGTTGTGTTGTGAGTTGGGACAAATAAATCGTTTTTCTTTCTTTCTTTCTTTCTTTCAAAAGTCTATTTTGTATAAAGGCTGCTTCGGTGGTGTAGTTGTGGTGTGGTGCTGCTGAACTGAAGTTTAGAGTTCGATTTTCACATCGGGTATATTAGAAAACTCCAAGAAAGCTATATTAGACTCGCTTTTAAAATAGAAGTGCTCCTAGACGCGAAAAAATGCTAGTGAATAGAATAGTCTATAAGCTAATAAACTAGAGGTAATAAAGATATATCTATCATTATGTTTGTTTTGCGTCTAACTTGAGGTAGATGCAAAGTTCGTAACGAAGACAAATTATGGTAGTTCAAACTACTCACTTTGACTAGATGATGTAATCACAACGTGTAGGATCTAAACAAGAAGCTACTAAAATGGAGAAAAATGGAGAGAACACTAAAAGCTATGTAAAGTCAAATATGTAACTCAAATAACTCTCAGTATGACGTTCGTCCCTTTCAAGGTGTCTATTCTCGTACTTGTGGTATGGTGTGCTTTAGTTCAATTAGAAAAGATAATACATCTCTAGAGAATGTGATAACATATATCTAATCTTCTAGGATTCTGTGCGTGACCTCTACACTCAAACACACTCACGCCTTTTACTGCCGAAGGGTAGACAGGAGCGAAGCTAATTTATCTACTTTACGCTGTGTGCATTCCATTCCATAATGTGCTAGGCGAGACTATCACCATATCGGGCACAAATTCCAGACTCTGGGCTTATACTGAATAGAACATAATTATATGCCCGACCCAGTATTCGAACACGCGACCTGATATATGTCAAAACGCGTATCTACGCAATACAACTACACCACCGAGTCTCTCGAGTCAGTCAGTCAACAATGCAATCCGCCCTGTATTCACCACCCACTGCTGAGCACGGGCCTCCTCTACTACTGAGAGGGGTTAGGCCTTAGTCCACCACGCTGGCCTAGTGCGGGTTGGCAGACTTCACATACCCTCGAAATTCTTATGGAGAATGCTCAGGTATGTAGGTTTCCTCGCGATGGTTTCCTTCACCGTTGAAGCGAATGATAATTGATAAACAATACACACGTAACTTCGAAAAGTCAGAGGTGTGTGCCATAACCCAAGGGTAGGGGTGCCATCCGTCCGGATTTCCCCGGATTTGTCCTAGTTTGAAGGGCGTCCGGGGGCCGCCGGCAGGGGTTTTAAAAAGTGTCCGAGTGTAACCCGGACACTTGTTGTCAGGGGAAATCATTTTTTTTATAGATAAGCGATAAATTGAAATAAACCTTAGTTAAAAATTCTTTCATAATAACCCGCATTCAAGAAGGCACGGCAAAATATTTTTTCAGAGGTGTCCGGGGAAAACCCCATATTTCGCCCAAATGTCCGGGAATTTTGCCATGTATATCCAGCGTCGGCAATTTAAGTGATGGCAGCCCTACCTAAGGGTTATGAGCCTCCGGACATTGTATCAGTAGACCTTTCCATTCCCAAATAGGTTATCGTCAACTATATATCAGTCAATAATTTCAGCTCTGTATTCAACGTGGCCTCCCCTTCTACTAATTTGTATGTTACTCAAAAGCCATCAATAAAACAGTCCTAACCAACAACATCGCAAATATTGAACCCATGGTCAGCAATAGTAAAAAGAGAGGCTACTGCGAAAAACGAAATCCGAAACGTCGGTCCGAAACGAAGAAACGACGAACTTCGGATTTAACCTTACTACCAAATTACTTCGGATCCGTCACCGTTGAACGAAGGTTTCACGCAGTTTGCGATGCTTCCAACTTCGCTCAACACTTTCGTCACGCAACAACTCTTCATAAAGAAGGATCCGTAACACTTCGTAGTAAGAAAACGTGCGATCCGTCACCCGAAACTACGGATTTCGTTTTTCGCAGTAGCCCCTAAGAGTACGCAAGCGTTGACCCGTAAGTAGTGGGTGATAAAACATGACTCCTATAAATTCACCGGTAGAGGTTATTTGAGAGCCTGCTTGTCGAGAAGTGGGCGTGATATACAGGGTCATTTTTACATTGCGTTACTAAATGAAACCACATATACGTCTATACCTCTGCCAACATCGTGCGAAAATTATCAATGAATAACAAATACTTTCGCCCAAAATCCCGGTTGTAGTATTCCATTTTTTTATCATTTCGTAGTTTAGTGCGAATATGGTGTGTGCCTCGGTGGCGTAGTTGTATTAAGGTACGACTACAATGCTGAGGTCTCGGGTTCGATTCCCGGGTCGGGCAAAGTGATATTGAGTTTTTCTTTTCAGTATCAGCTCGGAGTCTGGAATTTGTGCCCGATATGGCGATAGGCTCGCCCCCTATCACATCATGGGACGGAATAACGGCGAAAAGTGGGTACACTAGTTGCGCCTCTGCCTACCCCTTCGGGGATAACAGGCGTGAGTGTATGTATGTATGTATGTATGGTGTGTGCGTTAGTGTATTTCTGACTGAAAGTGTAATGTTGCTGCTGCGACGAATTCTCCTAGAGCAGTCATAGTGGCTTTAGGGCGTGTGAACTTAAAGTTACATTTTATTGATATTTATCTTGTTCGAAACTGACACTTTCCTATTTTACATCTATAGTTGGAAAGTGTTATTTTCAACGAGATAAGTATATGGTTTCATTTATTAACGCTATGTCAAAATGACCCTGTATAGCTATATATCTAGGTAGGTTTTGTCTCTGAGTTGCATTAAATATTTACATGCCAGACGTATATAATAAATGATGATGATTTCTTAGGGCTATGTAACCAATCTCATCTTTGAGTAGGACTTTTAGAGGGTATTTCTATGTAATAAACAAAACGAGCAATCATTTGTGCATCAACTGAGAGTGCTGTTTAATAAATAAAACTCAGCTGTAAAACTCCATCATATGTCTTAAGATATAATTTGAGGTGTTGTTGATATCTGTTCATTAAATTATCGACCTTTAGGCTTAATATGCTGACTTTACTTGACGGTATCTCAACTAATATTAAACTTCGAGTTGCACCTAACACGCCCTTAGTTAACTAGCTTTCGTTTGCAGTTCTGTGCGCTTATTTTTCATGTTCGAGAACATGGTTTTTCTGTGCGCCGTGCTTCATCCGAATCAATTCAGTATATGCGCTAAGTTTCAACAATTACACAAATTTTCGCATTTATTACTAGTAAATAATTTACGACATAGAATTATAATTTGCTTGGTAGGATGAAACATATCTAGGATCATAAGATGCTACTCCTACAATTAAAATGCGTAAAACCAATCTATCTACAACACATACTAATGTTAAAATGTAATGTACGTATGTTAAAATCAATTCAACCTTACAAAGTGCACTAATAAATACTCGAAAAGCATCACCATCCTTCAGTCGAGTGAAAACATCTCACAAACTCCACACCTAACGTTCCAACGGGTAAAGCAAATAGGAAACCGACCTCCTTTGTGTTCTATCTTGGGAAACTACAATGCACTAAAGAAGATTGGGTCAAACGGGTGACAAATATTTGATCCAATTTCGTGATGTAGACACGCATTTGTTTACATTGTTGAGGATGCAATTATTAGGTAATGAGATGGTTGATTTCCACATTTATTTATTTATTTTATTTTATTATACACAAAACATATTACAATTTTTACAATAATATGCGTTAAATTATACAATTTTAATCTATATTGTAGTCCAACAATATGTGAACACAAAAAACTAAAATGAGTTAGACGCTAAAATTACACAAAATATATTAAGTAAAATTAAAGTACAATTACCATATTATTAGACAAAGTACAAACTACTAGATGAACGCATCCACAGTTAAAACAGAGTTGAGTAGATGGCTAATATTATAATAATGATGTTGATTTCAACCAGACTCGATGCTTACGTTGAGTTTAGGTTGTCAGGCATGGGAAATAGGATATTCTTTGGTATTTTAATAAATGATGCAATATTATGAGTGAATATGTCCAATTCCAAATGAGATTTTACCAATTCGTTATACTGACGAGCCATCCTAACCAGGGGATTGTAAAAGAAATATTATTTTTAAAGGTTTGTGTTGCAAAAAGATTTATGTGGTTGGACCTACGCGCGCTATACTTAATATTAAAAGCAACTTGAGGGAAGTTCTTGTGTAATCTCTATCTTGTCTTTTAAAAATCTTAACGTAAGTTTAAGTTTTAAGTGTAATTTTCTAAGATCCGATAACCGCTGGGATAAACGAGTTCTTGAGTGGAGGCCGCGAGTCGGCAAGCGTAGTGTGGGACGCCCTCCAGCCAGTTGAAGACTGGAATGACTATTTACGAAAGGTCGCTGGCAGAAACTGGATACGACAGGCCGAAGACCGGATAAAATGACGTGAATTGCAGGAGGCCTATCTCCAACAGAGGACTATAATATAGGCTAATGATGAAGTATGTGATGATTTGGATGTTTATTAAAACAAAAAGCAGGATCAAGCTGGTGGTAGGTCTCTCGTTTACGAGTTGCCGTCTGGGTAGCTACCATCGCAATGTCTATTTCTACTGCGAAGTAGCAGTGTGCATGCACTGTTGTGCTTCGGTTTGAAAAGCATTTCCTGAATAAATGTATATGCTACTTTTTGTACCGAAAAGTATACGTGGGTTCGGTGAGAGTTTAAAAAGTTTGTAATTTTTATAATCTCTCAGACAAGTACGTCAAAGTGGGTTAATGTTTACGAGACGAGCCAATTTTATCTAACATCACTTAGCGATGCCTCGGTGGCGTAGTTGTGTTACAGTACGACTGCAATGCTGAGGTCTCGGGTTCGATCCCTGGGTCGGGCAAAGTGATATTGAGTTTTTCTATTCAGTATTAGTCCGGAGTCTGGAATTTGTGCCCGATATGGCGATAGGCTCGCCCCCTATCACATCATGGGACGGAATAACGGCGAAAAGTGGGTGCACTAGTTGCGCCTCTGCCTACCCCTTCGGGGATAACAGGCGTGAGTGCGGGTGTGTGTGTGTGTGTGTGTGTGTATCACTCAGCGACGCAAAACTTTGTAATTAACCACTGTGTGCCACTGCACTGCGCTTATCACTGAGACATTCTCGTGATCCTTACTAATATTATTAATGCGAAAGTAATTGTCTGTCGCGCTTTCACACCAAAACTGCTGAACCGATTTAAATGAAATTTGGTACACAGATAGTCTAGACCCTGAGAAAGGATATAGGCTACTTTTTATCCCGGGAAAATATAAAGCGGGACTTTTATCCCGGAAAAACATTTTCACGCGGGCGGAGTCGCGAGCAAATGCTAGTACCCAATAATTACATTTACAGATCCTTCAAATCATAATACAATAATACTTATTACTTTTATATGTTAGTTCTAAAGGGCAGTCTACCTAACGACTGTGATAAAAGACTACGCTACGCACGAGAAATCTTGTCACGATTTATCGGTACGATTTTAGTCATAGCGTTCGTAGCCAATCGATCACCCAATTACAGTCGATCGATCTTGATGACTAAGCAATTAATTTTTGATTGCTACTATCGTAATAAAGGCAGCTAGCATATAAAATATAGGGCATTGTTATGAAGCTTTGTGTTATTTGGTAAGAAAGGTTATTGACGTATATTTTTAATGAAAAATCGTATTTGGTAAACGTATGTCCAAAAACGAGCCTAAAATTCTAAACAAGACAATTTATATATATTTTGATAGAACTCTTAAAAACTAGTCTTTTACAATAAACCGTTTGAGAGAGACCTCAGATTTTGAGATTTACGTAATTTTATTGTGTTTAAAAACTACACTAAACGTTAAACGTTTTAAAATAGTTACTTATAAATGGATAAAATAATAATTTTTTAATGGATTTAAGATCCATATTTTTCCCCTTTAATATCCGTAAAGTTTGAGCGTGTTTAGATTTTGAGGTCCAGCACCCATACAAAAAGCGGATATCTCCTTTGCATATCCATGCCGTAGTTGTCATCATGAATGAGCCGCCTCGACCGTGGTGACCCACTGGTCGCCACACCACACACACCATATGAGACACTGTCTTATACAAACACAACATGATACAGGTATAAGTAATATTCGAAGTCACTGAAGCTATTGAGTAACAAGTTGACGTCTACACGACGCGTATAACATTACACATCTTCCACACTGTATATAATCCACGCGCGATCAGAGTGGAATGGGACCTTTAGGAACTGACACCGCTCAGTAGCGTCGGCAAACTCAGGCTGATGCTCGAGATTCAAATTAAATAAATATGAAAAGATTTTGTGGATTTTTATATATCTATAAATACGTAATACAAATTGCGTATTTTGTACACAGTATAGGAGGAAATCTGCTAAAACCAATAATCTGGTTATAAATGTATTTACTGGTGGTAGGACTCTCATATGTAAGAGTCTGTCTGGGTGAGTACCACCGCGATGTCTATTTATACCGCCAACCAGCAGTGTGCATGCACTGTTGTGTTTCGTTTTGAAGGACATTGTAGCCAGTGTAACTACAGGACATAATAAAACTTAACATGTCTCAGGATGATGAGCGCAGTGGAACGCCACACAGTACTTTGTAACTCAAGGTGCTGGATGGTATTTCTACTGTTTATGGGTGCTCGTATCGCTTACCATTACGCGAACGGCATGCTCGTCTCGTCATCCGATGCCATAAAAAAAATCATTCAAGAGAACAATAACATATACTTATACAAACACACGAATTGAGAACCTCCTCCTTTTGGAAGTCGGTTAAAAATAAATTTAATTTACGAACGCTACTTCGCTCGAAAATTTAATTTTTTTATTTACTTCGATGAGGTACCATCAGGCGGTATGGTCGCTGGTTCCGTCCCATTCTGATCGCGTGCGGATTAAAACATAATTTCAGTAACTTGCTGGTGGTAAGATGTTTTTTTTTGCGACCACCGTACACAAGGTGCTATTCCTGCCACAGTGGACCACGTGTTGCACGTTCCGGAATTAGCCTATGTATTCCGGCTCAAGAAGACCAGCATAACTATGTCGACTGCGAGGGGTAAACATAAAACATTGTACGTCTATACGACGTCTTTCAAGTTACGCTTCAATCCTAGTAGTATTTTAATACTAGCTTTTGCCCACGTCTTCGCCCGCATGAAAAAGTTTTTCCTGGATAAAAGTGTCGCTATACATTTTCCCGGGATAAAAGTAGCCTAAAACTTTGCCAGGATCTCGAACTATCTTAATGCCAAATTTCATCGAAATCTGTTAGGTGGCTTTGAGTTTATCGCGTACATGTAGCTCGCCCCCTTGGTAGTATATTATATGTGTAACAAGTTGACGTCTGCGCGGTGCCTTATAACAAGTAACGCTTCCCTACGGAATAAAGGCTTATGTAAAAACGGATCATAGTAAAAATAAAAATACGTTATCCCTGTATTGTGTGCAAATAAAAGGAATAAATTACAGGAGCTTCAGCAGGAAATCCCTCTTGTTTCCATTGTCATTATTTATTTTATATTCGAAATTCTTCGCTTTCAGAAAGGCTTTTTATACTAGGTTTTTTTCGTAGCTTTGTCTGAATAAAAGACTTCCTGGTACAAAAGACCCTCTGCGTGCTTTTCCGGGATGAGAAGTGGATTTAATCTAGCACATGATCTATGTGTGCCAATTTTTATTAGATTTGTAGCGGTTTGAGCGATTACTTCTGACAGGCATGTTATCAAGCTTTCGCATTTATGTAATTACTAGTGTTTGCTCTCGGCTTTGCCCTGGTGAAAGGTTTTCCGGGATAAAGAGTAGCCATAAAGCTACCAGCGTCTCAATCTTCCTCACAGCGATAACACCTTCCGAATCGGTGGTATATACATGACGATTCGAAAGAGCTAATATTGAGTTTGAGCTGAAACTATCTTCATACCCAATTTCATCTAAACCTGTTCAGTAGTTTTTGAGTTTATCGCGTACAGATGCGGCGGTCTACTTTGTTTTAAACTATGTAGGAAGGAAATAAGAAGTAAAATACTGTTAGGTTCGAGACCCGGGTCAGGCAAAATAATATTGGATGTTTTGCTTAGTATCGACCTGATATTTGTGAAAAAATCTACCAATTTACTGAGGAACTAATTTGAAATCCTGTTAACACGCAATCATCATTATAAACAACAAAAAACATAACACACATGACGCCTTCATCGCCGAGGGGTAGACAGAGGTATGACTTCCTCTCTGATTTCACGGGTTCTAATCCCGGTTCGGGCAGTGATATTGGTTTTTACTTATTGGACTCTGGAATTTGTGCCCAATATGGCTATAGGCTCGCCCCTTATCACACCTTGGGACGGAACACACGTTGCGAAAAAAGCACTAACTACAACTCTGCCTACTCCTTACGTATGTACGTTTTAGAAATAGATTTATTAATACCTATGTGCATAACCTACCATAAAAAATAACAATGTAAATGTAAACTTGGAGTTCAATTAAACTCAGCAAGACTCGAGGATAAAATTATCCGATTGATTCCTCGTAATTGATACAAACTTTCTAATCAATTATATCTTACTTTCCTTTGTCTTTCCTGTTCATGTAGGGTCGATTTCACCGTGTTCTGATAAATAATCGTTACATCTTAACATAGTATAAAACAAAGTCGCTTCCCGCTGTCTGTCCCTATGTATGCTTAGATCTTTAAAACTACGCAACGGATTTTGATGCAGTTTTTTAATAGATAGGGTGATTCAAGAGGAAGGTTTACATGTATTATTTATCCCGGGGAAATATAAAGCGGGACTTTTATCCCAGAAAAACTTTTCAACGCGAGCGGAGCCGCGGGTAAAAGCTAGTAATATAATATTAGTATAGATTTGATGTCGCCAAAATTGAAACTGCACATTGCCACACGATTCTCTCTTAATAACAGTGTCAAAGAAAAATAGAAAATTTAACTAACTTACCTGGCAATCGATCTCAGAAACACACGTTTTAGAGTAATAATGCACATCACAACACCAATACGGCGAAGCTCCATGTATAAACTTCATTTCGTTTTACTACTAATAAAAGACCTCATATATGTATATTAATATACTTTATTAAACAAATAACAGTTTATAAAAACAGTGTATGCTTAGGAATGAACGTTTATTTAATACTAGCTTTTGCCCGCGGCTCCACCCGCGTTAATAAGTTTTTCCAGGCTCAAAGTACATAAAAACCTTCCTGTTAAATCACTCTATCTATTAAAAAAACTGCATATAAATCCCTTGCGTAGTTTTGAAGATCTAAGCATACATAGGGACAGACAGCGGGAAGCGACTTTGTTTTGGCCTCGCCATTGTAGTCGTACATTTCAGTATTCAGGATAGTTTCTATCTGTAAATACAAAATATCATACAAACCAATTTAGCTCTCCGTATATTTCTAATAAACATCTTATCAAACATTCAAATTCACTACAAATAAAATAATCAATTACTAATCAACTCTTTGTAAGTCTTCGGATACACCGTTACGTAAAAAACAGTCAAAGGCCGAATGGTAACACATTTTTTTACTTTAAAAGTAATCCATTACCTCAGAGATGGGATTTCAGGTTACGTTTAAATGTGAAAAATATTTTCTATCAGAATATTTTGTATGTAGCAACTTTGATGAAAGAAACTCGATATTAAATATAAAAAAATATGTTAGTCATGTGATACTCAAAGAAAGTTTTTTTTTTTTTTTTTTAAGTTTTCCCTTATAGGGAAGGCGAAGGGTTCTAGCCCATACAGCCTCGTCTTAAGTAATATTGTTGGTTGTTTTTTTTTTCCTACGTACTACATGTCGTAGTAAAGCAGTGGCTACCTTACCAAGACTTTATTAAGGAGTTTTGGCGGCAACGAAAAAACACTTGATTGGCACAGTTATTTCAATTCACTTCATTTGAGCACTTTAATAGAACTACATGGGACAATATACCACCATAATTATTCAATATAACACTAAGTATCACCAAAATAATGAATTAAAACAAGAGCACCTCATGACACTTCCACGTTCCCGCCAAAACTCTCAAAGAAAGTAATTGACAAAAGTCAAAACAAATAGAGTCAAAAGAATAATAAATCAGTTAATTGGTGTTAATTTATATTTTAAAAGATTTTGATAAAAGTATCAAAACATCTTTATATTATGACCAGAAACCTCCAAAGAAACACGTGATGAACAACGCGATTCTAAATGTCTACCAACATTGCCTTTGCCTATATAAATTGAGAACTAAGGATTCATCTCGCATTGAGAAAGCACAAGGCCCATTTACAAATAAAACAATAAGGCACTAAGAAATCAAAAATAAAAATTCACCACAACCACACCCTCATATTAAAAGAAATACTTAATATTCCAAAAACCCCAAACATTTTACATAAAAAAATGCACACAAAAGCAGAAGTGTCAAAAAAAATCGTGATGTAAAATCTTATCTCTCTCAAATAGTAATAAAAACATAATAAAACGTTAACGCTCGCTACGGTGTGACTGAGGTCATCACTGAAAAGTAGGGGAGTTACGAAAGTTAAATTGGCAACTCCCATGGTGATTTTAATTTTGAACTTCTGCGTTGGTTTAGGAACTTGAAGTATATTTTGAAATTAAAACTTGTACTGAAGAGACATAACATTCTAAACCAATAAATTTATTGATGGGTTTGATTTTGACTGCCTCGGTGGCGTAGTTGTATTACAGTACGACTGCAAAGCTGAGGTCTCGGGTTCGATCCCCGGGTCGGGCGAAGTGATATTGAGTTTTTCTATTCAGTATCAGCCCGGAGTCTGGAATTTGTGCCCGATATGGCGATAGGCTCGCCCCCTATCACATTATGGGACGGAATAACGGCGAAGAGAGGGTGCACTAGTTGCGCCTCTGCCTACCCCTTCGGGGATAACAGGCGTGAGTGTGTGTGTGTGGGTTTGATTTTAGGGTATTTAGTGAAGTCAAAACTATACCTTAAATGATACTTTTCTTGGTACCTATAGTGAGTATGAACGTAGGAATGGTCGTGAATTCGATTTCCAGATCAGGGAAAAAAAATTGTGACTGACGTGTTGAGTACACGATAGCTTAGTTGGGAGTGGAACGTTCTGCCGAGACGGATGTCCGCAGGTTCGAAACCCAAGGCACACGCCTCCGTCTTTACAAGTTATGTATGTATTGTTTATCAATTTATCGTTCTCATTACGGCGTAGGAAAATAGGGGCCTGTCCGCTGTTAGTGCCCCCCCACAACAGGAGACGGACTGCATTAAGCGGCACTGCAAGTGGCGGTTCTGGACGACAACTTAGACATATCCGTCAGAGGATGTCCACAGCCGTCCCCAATGCGCTGAAGGTAAAAAAAACGTATAGCTCGCGGCTCCGCCCGCGTGATAAAGTTTTTCCGGGAATAAAAAGTAGCCTATAGTACCCGGGAGTAATGTAGCTTCATATTAGTGAATTTTCAAAATCAGTTCAGTAGTTCCTGAGATCACCGCGTTCAACCAAACAAACACTTTAACCTTATAATATGATAGGTAAGTATAATATATACGTATAGATAAAACTCGTCAATACATACCTTCCATCCAAAGCAAAAGACATTTCATTAATGACTTCTTCAATTTTACCTAGAACCAACAAAACCAAAAAATCAACATTGTTTTCAACGACCTCTAACTACTCAAATATATTCACACTACCGTACAAAAGACTTATATCTCCAAGGTCTGTATTGATCCTTGAGTATTCAACACCATTAATACATTATTTAAGCCTTCCAATTGAGACTGATTTTCAGGTGAGGTATATTGAAAATCAATATTTCAAAACTATACAAAGGAAGTCATCGTTGTTCAGTTTTTTGTGGTTTATTTTAGGTAGGACTCTCATATGTAAGAGTCCGTCTGGATGGGCACCACCGCAATGTCTATTTCTACCGCCAAGCAGCATTGTGCATGCACTGCTGCAATTTGAAGGGCATTTTAGCCAGTGTAACAGGACTTAATGAGACTTATCATCTTATGTCTCAGGATGACGAGCGCAGTGGAATGCCACACAGTACTTTGTAACTCAAGGCGCTGGATGGTGTTGCTACTGTTTATAGGTGGTCGTATCCATCAGGCGAACGGCACGCTCGTCTTATCATTCGATGCAATAAAAAAAATAAAAGGAAGTCATCGTAATTCAATTTTTGTGGCTTATTTTAGGTATGAACAGGGCCACGGGCGTAGCCATAGTTTTCATATAGGGGAGAGGGGGGGGGATACCAAAATGTCAGTGGCGTCACGTGGGTACTTGCCGCCTGCGGTGGACCCAAACTTAGCCGCCCTATGCCAAAAAAAACCTTACAGCCCTTATTTAACAAATAAGTCACGTATACAGTCACCATTTTTTTTTTTTTGTTGACGCGGAGAAAGTGACATTACTACCGCCCAGTGTTCAAGGGGAACGACTGAGCGGTTATGTTGGGTTCACCGTATACAAAGTCACCCTAAAGATTAAATTTTTTTATTTTATTTTACGCATTTTCAGTTTCAGTGGTGTCAGCGTTGGTATTGTTGGGTCTATTTTATATAATATTTTAAATCGAAAGTTTATATGTTTGTTAGAAGTCGTTATAGTATAGAGTAGTGATTATAAGGTGTACATGTTTTGTGGCCAAAATTATTTTTGTCGTTAGCTGAGGCGGGGGGGGGGGGGACCGGACGCCCAAAGAAGCTTAATAATGGCTCATTATTAAAATTATTATAAAGAACTCAGATATATAAGTATCCCTACGTTTCCTACGCTAACAATAACTCTTAAAGGTCAGAGTTGCACGCCCTGGACTGACAGCATTACTCCATTTCCTATCTTATTTCTAAAGCACTGAGCCCACTTTCGAAATGTCAGGAAGCTGTCAGCGTGACATAATGAGTATGAGCGATGATCCGCGACGCGCCCAATGGTCTCCAAAATATCTTGGCTCGTATATTTACGTGTTAATTACGGAGCTGTTAGTTTTAGGTCAACGGTTTGAATGTTGCATCTTGTTGAAATCGTTTAGGAGTATTTCATAAGTCTTATTAATATGTCTCTAAAAATATGAGGAAATATATTTTATTTATAGAATAGTTTCCTATTGTTAATTTTGTGCATAACATATGGCAGAAAATAATATTAACAACGTTTTTTTTTCAAAAGGGATCAGAATTTCTTGATAAATAAAGTATTTTTCAAATATAGCTATGAGCAAGTGTTTGTAAATTTTTATATCTAAACATATTCAGAATCCTAAGCCTACATTCTAAAACCTACATAATAATAGGATAGTCCGCTTCGAACAAACAACTGTCATGTAACAATCTCAAATATTAGCCGAAGTATCACGTCTCAGTTATAAATGTATTTACCTAACTCACTGACTTAATTATCTTCAAATTATGCCGATGTTTGGATGCGCCATTGTAATAATTACGCTTGGATTCCGCGTAAAATAAGATCCACAATTGTTATGTCTTCATTTCCTGCGAATTGAGAAGCTTGTTCTCTGTTCAATAGATACGTTTTGCTTTCCGCGAATTTGAAAATGGAATGAAGAAATACGCGGCCAAATTATTTTTTAATGGTGAAAGTAACACTAAGGAAATTATAAACATCATGCCATATTTTTTTATTGATCGATTTTAACTATTATGTAAACAAGAATTTTTAGCGAGAAGGTAAACTTTACAATGCAAAACGACTATCGAACAGCGAAGTAAGGAGTAATATATAGTTAAAAACATTTAACGAGCTAAAATATGCTGCTAATATAATATTCTCAAGAAGTGTAGAAGTCAGCTGTGAACCAATAACTAAAGTTACAAGTACACAAAAATAACTTGAACGAAACGTGCACGGAATTACAAACTCTAAATCGATACCAGACCGAACGAACGAACAAGATTGAACGAATTCACAATATACTTTATACAGAAATGTGATTTTTGCCGGGAACGACGCAATAAAACGATTTATAAATAAGCCGCGGGAGGGGCATTCCTATGCCGGTCGTAAACAAAACTTGGCCACTCAGTCATCTGATATATTTGTTATACCGGCCGACGTTTATTGCTGTTTTTATTTTTAGTCCCTGCTCCATTAATTTTGTTTGTACATAATTCAAATATTTCTATTTGACTAGGTGTCTCTAGGAAGATCCCTATCGGATCATAAGTTTGGATTATGTGGATTTTTACAAGTGAATTAAGGGTACTAAACAGACCCCTAAATCCCTATAGACTTCGTATAGCTTCCCAGGTAGATTAGTGGTAGTGACCTACATTTCATTCGTGGTATTATACATATTTGACTGGATATCGGTCACTGTGCATATTAGAGTGTATCTGGTACAGTCCTTCAGAAAACCAACGCGAAGTGACAGCTTACTGAAGCTTCATTTAGGCGGATCAATTATTGCTAGCAAAAATGTACTACTGGTGGTAGGACTCTCATATGTAAGAGTCCGTCTGGGTGGGTACCACCGCAATGTCTATTTCTACCGCCAAGCAGCAGTGTGCGTGCACTGTTGTGTCTCGGTTTGAAGGACATTGTAGCCAATGAACTACTTGACATAATGAGACTTAACAGGATGACGAGCGCAGTGGAATGCCACACAGTACTTTGTAACTTAAGGTGCTGGATGGTGTTGCTACTGTTTACTCACGCATTTTATCCTTGTAGGGGTAAGCAGAGGCACAACTAGTTCACCCACTTTTCGCCATGCATATTCCATCCGATAATGTGATGGGGGTGAGCCTATCGCCATATCGGGCCCAAATTATTATCGGTTTTGATATTAATTATAAATTTAATAAAAGTCCGCGGATTGTACAGTCAGCCCCATAAGTAGCTGAACGTACTCAAAACTTAAAATCGCTTATAAACATTTGTGTTCTTACCAATTTGTGATTTCTCTTCACTAAAATAAAATAAAAAGGATTTATTTTACTTCACACATAAACAATGTTTCAATTAAACTGAACGCGTCTAACTTACAAATGTTTAATTTGTTGAGCTAGTTGTGAGGCTGACTGTACTTTTAATTATGGATTCAGTTGCTATTTGTGCTTGGGTCCGATGCGAAACTTTTGCCAATAACTCCGCCATTGGGATTTTGGAACGTGACGTCACAAGACTGAACAAAACTTAAAATTAAACCTGGTACTGCACAATAGTCTCTGCTGGGAGACTGTTCTGGTGCAAACAATTGATTAAAACAAAAACTCTTCTGCATATCATTGATTTAAAATATAAAAGTAGGTAACTAGTGGTAGGTCTCATATGTAAGAGTCCGTCTGGGTGGGTACCACCGCAATGTCTATTTCTACCGCCAAGCGGCAGTGTGTATGCACTGTTGTGTTTCGGTTTGAACGACATTGTAACCAGTGTAACTACTGGACATAATGAGACTTAACATCTTATGTCTCAGAATGACGAACGCAGTAGAATGCCACACATTACTTTGTAACTCAAGGTGCTATACCTATGGTGTTGCTACTGTTTATGGGTGGTCGTTTCGCTTACCATCAGACGAACGGCATGCTCGTCACTTCATTCAATGCCATAAAAAAAAGCTTTGGTAGACTAAATTTTGTTTGTGGATTCGTCTGTCCCACTGTTACTTTTCCTGGAGAAAAAGTATGGATGCCAAAGAAAAACTTAAAAGATTAAAAGAGTACCATGGTATATCGAAGAAAAGTAAGTATAATTTAATATTTTTATTTAACCCTTCAAGGCCCGCATATATATATAGATGTATGAGAAAACCCTATGTATATGGACACCGGTGTCCGTCGCGGGCCTTGACAGATTAAATGATTTCCACTTTCTCATTTACCCACAATTTTTTTAATGCATAATGAAAAACCTACAGTATACACAATAAAAAGCTATATTTTTTTTATTGCATCGAATGACAAGACGAGCAAGCCGTTCGCCTGATGGCAAGCGATACGTCCACCCATAAACAGTAGAAACACCATCCAGCACCTTGAGTTAGGGGCGGTTGCGGACGACAACTTAGACGTGAGTCGGAGGAAGCCCGCAGCCGTCCCTAATGCGCCGAAGATGGCCATATAAAAAAAAAAGCACCTTGAGTTACAAAGTACTGTGTATAGTCCGGTGAGACGGCAATCCGACATGACCGGAGAGAGATCAGGCGCAGGACCAACGGCTTTACGTGCTTTCCGAGGCACGGGGGTATCACACGCCAACTTCCTGACTCCGAGCTGCGACTGAGTAAATTTTAAGATGGAAAAACCCAGTCACAATTTTTTTGGCTCGACCCGGGATTCGAACCCAGGACCTCAGCGCGCAAATCGTACTCGTAATGCGTACGCAATACCACTACGCCACCGAGGCAGTCGGACTATGAGAGTGAAGGAATAGCGAGTGCACCTGTGTATTGCGCACACACTTGTGCACTATAATATCTCCTGCGTACCTGGCTGATCTCCGTTGAGATTGCCGTGGCCGAAACTGGCTAGGAGGATTTCAACTGTGTATACATTCCACTGCGCTCATCATCCTGAGACATAAGATGGTAAGTCTCATTATGTCCTGTAGTTACACTGGCTACAATGCCCTTCAAACCGAAACACAACAGTGCATGCACACTGCTGCTTGGCGGTAGAAATAAACATTGTGGTGGTACCCACCCAGACGGACTCTTACATATGAGAGTCCTACCACCAATGAAGCTATACGAGCTATATCTCTTAATTATCATATTAAATTTTCAATATTTTTTACCCGTGCTGACAAAATTACAGTCCACATCGATTTTATTTTTCCAAACACGCCCGTTTTCGTCTCTATTCTCCGTCCATTAATAACTGATTACTAATGATGGGCGACAGGAAAAAATTAGCATTACAAGTGCAGCATAAACGGCCATCTTGGAGGCACCTCACGCGTCTCGAGACTCGAATGTTCCTTAAGTTGTCAGCCTTGGGACTGGGGGAAGGGAGGAGCGAAAGCGAATTATGCAAAAAGAACAAAAAATATCCACTCTGGGCTGACATAATCAATTATTTCTATTCAAGTAGTTCCTAGTATTCCTACTAATATAATGTATACAATAGTTGCTGGAAGCACCCAAACTAAGCTGTGCTTGTATCTTGGATTAATACAGATTTCAACTTGAATAGTCTATAACTACTATTATAAAGGGGAAAAGTTTGTGAATTTGTAGGTTTGTACGCGCTAATCTCTGGATCTACGGAATCGAGTTTGAAAATTCTTTAACTAATAGGCAGCTACGTTATTCCTGAGTACTATGGACTAGTTTTTAGCCCGGGAAAATATTTAGCAATGAAAATCATTTTCACCCGGGCCGAGCCGCGGGAAAAAGCTAATATCAAAGATAACACACACACACACACACACACATAAATACAAACGCACACACATGCTCTTCAATAATACTGTCTCACTTTTGAATGCTTGTTACTTGTGTTAATAAAATGTAAATCCGTTGTTAGCCGTTAAATATGTCTATCAGATTGTATTACTCTATTATTAAGGACTGTGGATATTAATAAATAACACGATATTCCCCGAATTTCAAAACGTTCTGTGTATTATTTCAGTTTTCCTAGAATGGGAACACTCACAGTCAAGGAAACGTTAAAGGTAAACCCAAAGATCTTAACAAGATCTTTGAAAAAAAAACTTAATGACAAAACGGTCAAGCCAATGGTAAACGCCACATATAAATCTCTGTACATACTATAACTATATCAGAATACTTCTCTACCTAAGGCATAATACATAAAAATATGAATTACAAAGTCTTTCAACTGAAATATAGGTACCTATAACCATACTTCCTTTATGCTTGCAAATATAAATAGGGATTACAGAGGTACCTGCCTAGAATCTGAAATTCGAATACAAGTGTATACTTAAAAAACGCTTCATTACAAAATAAAACAAAATACTATATTTATTTAATCACCAATCTCACGTCACTTGAACTCGCGAGAACCCATATTAATATTGCCGGGTAAAAGTTGGGGAAGTTTCAAGCATCCTACTTTATACGTTGTAGTCGAAACTTTCAGCGTTCACAGCCTTGTATTTCTAACTGTTTTTAAGATTAATTTGAAATCTTCTTTTATTTTACTTGCAGTACCTTGGCGAGTAGAATGGTCACAGGTTCGAGCCCAGTGTGCAGAATTGAACCAGATGTATACAATTATCTACCTTGATGTACCCTGCTTAAAGCCCAGGGGGGCTCAAATTTCAGTCTTTAGTCCAGTCCGGTAGGAGGGAGGACAATATTTCCAATAACTAACACAAACATATAAAACAATAGGCAAGCGAAATGCAGGATATCTATTTTTATACGGGCATAGCAAAGTGAAAGAAGATACACTATTCACTGATTGATAAACTTTATTTCACTGTGAATACAGTAGTTTTCTTTCTTATCGAATCTCAGACGTCTGAGCCAATGACACTTTTGCATCCTCTTTTATATTTTTGAGTGTTTGTTTTTGAGGTTATGTTACTTGTCAGATGCCCTACCACAAAACTCAAAAGTGTTGCTACAATACTTCTTATAAGTTCCTCAAGAAACATTTTTAATGATTGCGAAAATAGTAATAAGCTTACAAAAGGGACCCCACTAATTAAAAAAAAATGATATACGAATGCCTACCATCAACAATTATCTGCGCTATGACCGCATGCGACAGTTGCACAAAAATTATGTCTTTAAAATCCACAATATTAAAATGGAGCACCAAAAAACTTATTAGAATATTTTTATTATGCGCGGTCCCTCTAAATTAAAACATTAAGCCGTCGCAACCCTCCGTATAGCCGAAATTAACTGATACCGCGAGGCTTCGTGCGATTACAAATGTTATTTATAAGAATACCTTGTACATATGGGTACGTTGTTCTTTCGAAGTAGAGCAGATAAGCAAGGACTGTATACTAGAAATATAACTTTCTATATACTTTTGAAATACTATTTAGGATCTGTGAATCTGCTTTTTTTATGGCATCGAGTGACAAGACGAGCATGCCGTTCGCCTGATGGCAAGCGATACGACCACCCATAAACAGTAGAAACACCATCCAGCATCTTGAGTTACAAAGTACTGAGTGGCATTCCACTGCGCTCGACATCCTAAGACATAACATGTTAAGTCTCATTATGTTCAGTAGTTACACTGAATACAATTTCCTTCAAACCGAAACACAACAGTGCATGCACACTGCTGATTGGCGGTAGAAATAGACATTGCGGTGGTACCCACACAGAGGGCCTCTTACATATGAGAGATCTACCACCAGTACGACAGTTACCATCCAGTGCAGACATTTTGACGTACCTCTATAAAAAATATGGTTGGAATTACATTCTTTTTAGTATACAGATACAAACAAGCACATATGTCACGTCACCACCCTCGGCCGCGTCTCTCCACCTGTCTGTCTGAACGCGATAAGCTCAAACAACACCAAACGGATTGCGATGATTGGTATGAAGATATTTTGAGACCCTGAAACGCTTTTTATCCCGAGAAAATATTTTGTGAGACTTTTGGCTACGAAAAACTCTTTCGTAAAATATTTGTTTACATTTCTGGAATCACATACATATACGCCTTTTATGCAATTAGTACACCCACTTTTCCCCGTGCGTATTGCATCTCGTATTCGTGCACAAATTCCAGACTCCAGGCTGATACTGAATATAAAAATCCAATAACACTTTGCCCGACCAGAGATCGAACTCGAGACCTCAGCATTGCAGTCGCACCGTAATACAATTACGCCACCAAGGCAGTTATTTCTGGATTCATAGTCAAATACTTGCGTACCTCTAAGATCACCAGATTTGCTGACTTTTGCTTGTTTTATATCACCCAGTTTCATAATATCTTAGGACATATAAAAGACAAAAGGAAAGTCAACACATACTTAAAAACAGCCTTAAGCAAATAAATTTACGGAGTATTTTTCAATAGCCCTTTACAATGTTGATAGAATAAAAGCTAGTCAAGCTGGAAATAAGCCCGCGACCTGATGTTAACCACCAATGACCTATTGTTAAGCTGTATAAAAGACTGCCTAGGTGAGGTCGTTGTATCGTATACTGTGCTGAGATCCTCGGTTCTATTCTCGGGTATAGGTAGGTAAAATATGTGTTTTTAACACGCTTTTATTAGCTTCTTATTTTTGCGTGGTATTAGCCCAGTTTGGATATTTGCGTGGTGAATGGCAATAGGCTATTTTATTACTTAACATAGGCGAAATTGGGTGTGAATATTCACAGTCACAAAGTTTTTTTGGCCCGACCAAGGATTCGAGCCTAGGACCTCAGCGCGCAAATCGTACTCGCAACGCGTACGCAATACAACTACGCCACCGAGGCAGTCAAATAAATTAAAGTGATATAATCATCATACAAGCACAAAAAAATCACCCCACTTCATCTGATAAGTGGATTAGAAAAAAAAAGCGCACAAATAGAGTGTCGATTAGAAGTGATTAACCTCGCCAGTTGACGGTATGCCGGCCTGTTTATCCTGGAACGTATCCACTTAAATATCCTCTCCTATTAAAACAATAAACATGAGTCTATATCGTTGTTAAATAGTTATAAACATTGACATTAGATGTCGTACGGTACGGTACCCACAATAATCAGGTTAAAAGGGTTCCAAGCAGCTCGTAGTGACTACGGTGGCAATAACCGTACATCAGACGATAGAGATGTTTATTGTTTAAATGTCAGGCGATAGTAAGAGAAAAAGAGGTTTATTGTTGAAATGATACAAAGAAATACATTATTTATAAGCGTATGACATAACCACACACATATACGAATCTGCGTGCGAATTAGGCGAAGGCGCTGATCGTCCAGTGTAATAAGACCGTTGATTTCTCTCCGGTCATTTCGGATTGCCGTCTCACCGGACTATGAGAGTGAAGGAACGGCGTACCTGGCTAATCTCCGTTGAGATTGGCCGCCGTCATCGAAACTGGCTAGGAGGATTACGTAATACGTACGATTCTTGTCGTACGAATTGAGCGAGAATGCTGCATTGTGTATAATATTTAGTTTTATTTATGTGAACCTCAGGGTAAATTTTAATTTTTTATGTTCAAGAATGCGATCACTTTTTCATGTCCGTAATGTTGTTTCAATAAAAATTAAACCGCCTTCAAAAACCACTAAACGCCAAAAAGTTACATTACCTACTTGTATCCTGGTTATCAATTTTAGAGTCGGTGAACAATTAAAATTACTAGCTATCAAATATATAAGTTAATATAAGAAAACAATATTTAATTTTAGTGTAGCGGTGACTAAATAAAATTAAATATTGTGTTTGTATTGTTTATGGTTTTATGCAGCTTAGTTGCCAATTTTAATTCTTTAAGGTGTCGGGAAGAGTCGTGCGTTAAATGTAGAGTTCGGACGACAAAATTTCGTACGAAAAACCTTACGAACAGCATCAAACCAATGTACATATATTATATACAATTTAATGTACATACGTAACTGTTGAATGCATAGACCCTTCTTAATCATTCGTCAATTAGATTAATCAGCGGAAATTATGCATGAGTTATAAATGAAATTGAAAATTATCTAATGACTACACAGTTTTCAATTTGCACTAATACAATAAGTCAGCGTTTTGTAATTATTTCAATTAATAGTTGAAGTATTTATGAGTGCCTCAATGGCGCACTTGTATTACGGTACAACTGCAATGCTGAGGTCTCGGGTTTGATCCCCAAGTCGGGCAAAGTGATATTGATTTTTTACATTCAGTATCAGACGGGAGTTATATTTTATAACCGATATGGCGATAAACTCGCCCCCTATTACATCTTGTGAAGGAATACGCACGGCACAAAGAGGGGTGCACTAGTTGCGCCTCTGCATACACCTTCGGGGACAAACGGATTGCTGTGTGTGTTTGTATATTTATAGTGGTATTAAGTTGGGACTCGACAATAATAATAGGCGTCTACATGGCAAAATAATATCTGCAGGAAAATTGTAGTCCCGTGATGGGCGGCAGCGTGGCGGTAAGGCCTCACGCTGCCGTTGACGCCAAGGGCGTCCTTTGATGCGCGGGGGCTTCTGAGCCCAAACCCCCCCCCCCCCCTCCCAACAACATGAGACGGACCGCAACAGCGGTACGCGCAGGGTCGGTTGCGGACGACAACTTAGACGTGAATCGGAAGAAGCCCGCAGCCGTCCCTAATGCGCCAAAGATGGCCACCGCGGAATTTTGGTTGGTATGCCGTGCGGTGTACATAGGTTAGGGACTCGGCCCGGCGGTCGCCCGACGTTTTCCATCTCTCCGGGCGGCTCAACGTCAGGTCATGAACCCAACATAACCGCTCAGTCGTTCCGCTTGAACGCTGGGCGATAGTAATAAATCACTTTCTCCGCGTAAAAAATAAATAAAAGGAAAATTGTAGTATAATAGTAGAGTGGAACGGACTGCCGAGACAAAGGTCCGCAGGTTCAAAATAAAAGAAACCTGCACTATTATAATATTAATACTATGCCCTCTTCCAAAATGATATTTCATTCATGGTTTACAACATTTGTGAAAATTCATTCTGTAAGGCGAAGGTGTGCCGAAGAAGCAACTTGATACGATTCCAATAAAATGGAGGTATCGAAAAGGATTTATGAAATTTACTTTACTGACACTAACCTGAATCTTTCGCAGACAAAGCCGAGAGTAAAACTCAAGGCATGAAACGTATAACTAGATTTCATTGGAGCGTAAAATTACGTCGGAGGTAATAAAGTTGATTCAATCCCTTGACACCAAAATCCGGCGGCTCCACAAAGTCACTAATTATATATCGCTACGAACAGACTTACAACTGAGAATAAAACTGGGAAAAACCTGAGTTTAAAAAACGGTATGGTTAACACATAGATCAATGGACAATAAGTGTCAATTTCGCCGCTCGCTGATAAATGCTATTCGTCACATAAATGTATAAGCCGACTAAATACAAGAGTCACAATCTAACTTAAATCATATAAACTGTAATAAAATTATTACTATCTACATTAGTTGTTTAATACGATAACTGTCAAAATTTACTTGAAACCTGGTAAACTGGCCCTAAGTCAAGTAGTATAGATATGTGAAACCTAACCCCTTCTTTTTTCTTTTTTTATCGCTGGAAAAAACGTGATATCGCTACCACCACTGGGGAGTGAGTGGAACGGTTATGTTGGTTTCACAGACTTACGGCCCAACGTCGGATGCGAGTGTTTAAACTGCTTATTCGAGTGTACTCGTTACTCATAATTCATACTTACAGTTTCTCTCCAAGTTACGCATACTCACGTCTTTTATCCCCGGAGGGGTAGGCCAGTGCCGGATTAAGCAAGCGCGGGGCCCGTAGCATATTCTTTCAAAGAACCCTTGATCTGCTATGGGTTTTTAAGTATAAAGTGGTAAAGATACAATTCAATACTCAATACGTTTATTTGCTATCTATAGGTTACAATTTTGTGGGTAATTAATAGTGTAGTAAATTACTATAGGCGCTGTTAGGCTCTGACAAGTACAAAAAGCCTGAGATGAGATTTCCTGGCAATTTAGAATAATTTTGATAGGAAGTTAACAATTGAAAACAGATGATACCTACTACACACAATATTTTTTTCAATACATATTTCAAAGTTTATATTTAATACAAAGTATATTAAATTTTTATGAATAGCTAATGTTATATTTAATCAATGGTGTACTTTAAATAACGTTTATATTTTATATTTATTTATCTGTTTCCTTATTATTTTTTAAACTTTTACAAAGTAAATTTAGAAATAATACTATTCGTATCAATTTCTCTGAGCAAATCATATTCTTTATTATTCATCAAAACGAGATATTATTCAGACGTTTTCGACTCATAGTGTTCTTTAACTCATTTTTTATGCGCTTTAATGTCGAAAATGTACGTTCACCACTGCAGTTAGTAATCATGAGAATCTCTCTTGAGATAATAAAATATTTTTTTAGTCATAACTTCAATAACTCCATCTATACTAATATTATTAAGAGGAAAGATTTCCTTGTATTTTTGTATGTTTGACAAGGATAAACTCAAAAAGTACTGGACCGATTAGAATGCTCCTGTATTCTTGAGTAACATAGGCTACTTATATCCCGGGAAAATTCAAACTGGGACTTTTATCTCGGATTTTTTATTCTAGCGAGTCGTTACGGCGAAACCTATTAACCGATTTCGATGCAATTTGTAGGGGACATAGTTTAAGACCCTGGGAAAGACTTAGGCTACTTCTTATCTCGTGAAAAAATAAACCGGGAATTTAATCCCGGAAAAATATTTTCTTGCAGGTGGAACCACAAACAAATAAGTATGGAGATAGTTTGAGACTCAGAGTAGGACACAAGCTACTGCTTATCCCGGAAAAATATAAACCGGAACTTTTATCCCGGTTTTATTCTCACGAGTGGGGCGGCCAAACCAATCAACCGATTTCTATGAAATTTGGCAGGGAGATAGTTTAAAACCTTGGGGAGAACCAAGGCTAATTCTGATCCCGGGAAAAAATAAACCGGGATTTTATCCCGGAAAATATTCTTGCGGGTGGTACCGCAAACAAATAAGTACTTATGGAAACGGTTTGAGACCGAGGGAAAGACATAGGCTACTTTTATTCCGGAAAAACATAAACCGGGAATTTTAACCCGGATTTTTCTCTCGTGAGTGGAGCCGTCACGCCCAAACCACTGAACCGGTTTCGATGAAATTTGGAAGGGACATAGTTTAAGACCCTGGAAAGGATCTCGGATATTTTTTATCCCGGGAAAAAAACCGGGACTTTAATCCCGGAAACTATTTTCTTGCTGAAAGAACCGCAAAGAAATAAGTATGGAGATAGTTTTAGACCCAGGGTAGAACCCAGAGTACTGCCCATCCCGGAAAAATATAAACCGGATATTTTATCCCGATTTTTTTTTCTCACGAGTGGGACGGCCAAACCACTCAATCGATTTCAACGAAATTTGGTAGGGAGATGGACCTAGGCTACTTCTGATTCCGGGAAAAAATATACCGGGACTTTATCCCGGAAAATATTTTCTTGTTGGTGGAACCGCAAAAAAACAAGTATGGAGATAGTTTGAAACCGAAGGAAAGACATATGCTACTATTTATCCTGGAAAAATAGAAACCGGAACTTTTATCCCAGATTTTTTTACCTCGCGGTTGTAGCCGTCACTCTCAGCCGATTTCGATGAAATTTCGTAGGAAGATAATTTAAGACCTTGAGGAGCACCTAAGCTATTGATGATCCCAGAGAAATATAAACCGGTACTTTTATCCCGGAAAATATTTTCTTGCGGGTGGAACCGTGAGAGAATAAATATGGAGATAGCTTGAGATCCAAGGAAGGACAGACTACTTTTATCTTTTTATTTTTAAGGATATGTCCTTACATCATTAGAAATTATAAAACAAAGTCTCCCTATCGCATCTGTTTGTCTGAACGCGATAAAGACAAAAACTACCGAACGGATTTTCATATGTTTTTCACCAATAGACGCAGTGATTCAAGAGGAAGGGGTATGTGTATAATTCATAAGTATTTTGTACGACAGAAAATTAAATGTACGAATATTATGCTTTGCTACCTGTGCGAAGCCAGGGCGGGCCGCTAGTATACTTATACTCTAGAAAATGGATATTTGGTATATGGTTACTAAATTATAAGTATTAAAAATAATGTAGACTGTTAATCTTGTAAATGAATAGAAAATTTTAACCATTTAAATCGAGCTATTTCAATTCTGCTACACATCCACACTAAGTGTTGTGTAGGTAAGAGTGCTTGCATATACAGCAGACATTTTGTAGAGCTGATTATCAGGCCGACTGAAATTGTACACGTTCATACAAGAAACTTTTTGTAGAACTTGTGTGTTTACCGTATGAAATTATTTGAATTATTTACGCCAAGTAAATAGTCGGGTACCGAGTGTCTGACGTGGATAGTCTTAGTAGGAAAAGTTGTAAAAAAATTCAACATACCACATTTTAATAAGTTCCACTCAAAAAATTACGCTCAGGCAGACATGAGTGAGTTTAAATATGCGGGGCCCCCTTTCGCGCGGGGCCCGTAGCAATTGCTACTCTTGCTACGTGGTTAATCCGGCACTGGGGTAGGCAGAGGTGCAACTAGTGCACCCACTTTTCACCGTCCGTATCCCGTCCCATGATATAGGGGGCGAGCCTATCGTCATATCAGGCACAAATTCCAGACTCCGAGCTGATACTAATTAGAAAAATCCAATATTGCTTTGCCCGACCCGGGGATCGAACCCGAGACTTCAGCAGTCTTACCTTAATACAACTACGCCACTGAGGCAGCCCAAGTTCTCTCCAAGATATTCGCCAATAGTCTAAATGACGCATAACGAAAAAAAAGTCTTATGCACACATATATGAGAGAAGTATTCCATACCAGCCCTGTGGGTATTATTAATTAATAATTCTATACTGCTCACTGCTGAGCACGGGCCTCCTCTACTACTGAGAGGCTTTAGGTCTTAGTCTACCACGCTGGCCTAGTGCGGGTTGGCAGACTTAACTTACCATCGAAATTATTTTTGAGGAACTCTCATGTATAGGATTCCTGACAATGTTTCCTTCGCCGTTAAAGCGAGCAATAATTGATAATACACACATAACTTTGAAAAATTGAAATTATTTCCTTTTAGCAAAAGAAAAGTATATATAGGTAGAATCTTATCGAAAAATCTTCAATAGATTTCAAGCTCTGACTAGAGAAGTATTATTTTCTATACAACCTGCTAACCCTCTTGCTTTAAAGTAAACTGAAGTTGAAAATTTTGTAAACAGTCGTAGAGGCGAGAAAGTCGCTGGAGTAATTTTTGTATGACATTATCACCTGTGTTTGAATGCGATAGTCTCCGATTATTATTAGCAATGATTGCAAGCGATTCTTGCAGACAATGATTGCATGCGATTTTTGCAAGCAATGTTGCAAGTATTGATAGCAATAATTTCTTCGCCTAAATGAGGCCTGTACAAAATAAATACTATTCCTACTACAGGAATGTCTGAAGACTGTAACCGAGGTCTCGGCAAATCAAATTACAGCTAAAGTGGCGGATAATCCTATTTATTACTCAGGATCGACACCCGTTCGATCCTAATTATATTTACGACGGTAACCTTTTTCCTTGGGCAAGTTAAGGTATTTCATTGGTCATTCTTGTTTCAAAGCGCGACTTACAAACTGTTCAGAGTTCTGCATACTGCGTTATTACATTATTGAAGCCTCGAATTGTACATGAATTTCATTGGTTACTAATTTCTCACACAATAAACAATATTAAATATTTTGGGTATGTTTCACAGGTTTAAAGTAAAATTTATTTATCAATTATCGTATAAAATAGCGAATGTAAGTACTAATTTTATTAACGTTTATTTGGGAGCATAGACAGGAGTATTTAGTTGGTTTATACATTTATGTGACGAGAGTAATTTTTTTATAGCGTTGAATAACTAGACGAGATTGCCGTTCGCCTGGTGGTAAGCGATACGACCACCCATAAACAGTAGTAACACCATACAGCACCTAAAAAACATATATAAACACATTATAATCAAGCGGTGAAATCCGTCTTTAATTTATTTAAGTCAGTTCCTAAAATAACCGCAGCTGCTCAAAGCCGGGTTATGCTATATTTTATGATTTACGCGCAATTATATCTAATCTGTGCAATTAATTGCTGCCACTTATAACTCTTATCTTGCCCCCAAGCTTCCGGAAGAGCCCAAATGATTTGATTTAGTGGATTTCGTAGATAAATGGAATTGTAACTAAAATACGCAGAGTAACAGCTCCTTGACAACTAAAAACCCTTTTTTATTTCTACAGCTTTTTGCACAAATTCGAATTCTAATCCAACTAAAACGCAATTACATGTTACGCTGTTGCTTGGGGACAATCCTACTAATATTATAAAGGCGAAAGTTTGTAAGAATGTCTGGATGTATGGATGTTTGTTACTCTTTCACGCAAAAACCACTGAACGGATTTCGATGAAATTTGGCACACAGGTAGATCATGTCCTGGATTAACACATAGGCTACTTTTTATCCCGGGAAAATATAAAACGGGACTTTTATCCCGGAAAAACTCATTAACGCGGGCGGAGCCGCGGGCAAAATCTAGTATTAAATAATGCAAGCTAAGCATTTACATGGATACAAGCTAATAATAAGAATGCCTTTTGCAATAGACGCAGAATTATTGTAATCCTACTAATATAATCCTACTAATATTATAAAGGCGAAAGGTTGTAAGAATGTATGGATGTATGGATGTTTGGATGTATGGATGTAAGGATGTTTGTTCCTCTTTCACGCAAAAACTACTGAACGGATTTCGATGAAATTTGGCACACGGGTAGATCATGTCCTGGATTAACACATAGGCTACTTTTTATCCCGGGGAAATATAAACCGGGACTTTTATCCCGGAAAAACTATTTAATGCGGGCGGAGCCGCGGGCAAAAGCTAGTATAACTATAAAGCACAGACAACCATAGTTAACCACAATTATCAGACAATACAACACGCTCTCTACAACAAATTAATTATTACTGTAGGCAAACCACGATATGAACATTGACAATTGTACATCAACTTGTTACAAATTGACAAAGGAAACTGTGTAGTTTGGTTAGGCTTTTAATTAATTTAATTGCATCTTGTATGCTATAAACAATGAGATTGAAAAATACATTTACTGGTGGTAGGACTCTCATATGTAAGAGCCCGTCTGGGTGGGTACCACCGCAACGTCTATTTCTACCGCCAAGCAGCAGTGTGCATGCACTGTTGTGTTTCGGTTTGAAGGGCATTGTAGCCAATGTAACTACAGGACATAATGAGACTTAACATCAGAATCTATATGTCTTGATAAGAATTTTAATCCCGTTTTTGGACATGACCTTCGTTAAAAACTTACGCTCTCGGGTTTTTTATCATTGGCTATCACTTTATTGAGTACTAGGACAGCAGTAGGAAATGACAAAATGAGCTATGACAAATGCCAACCATCTCGATCATCAGCTTTCAAACAAAATAAAATCAAAATTGATACATACGTGCGGCTATTCGTCACGGGTGCGAATGTTCTGTGATGAAATTCACCCACAACTACAGACTACCCACTGACAAACACACACACACACACACACACACACACTCACGCCTGTTATCCCCGAAGGGGTAGGCAGAGGCGCAACTAGTGCACCCACTTTTCGCCGTCATTCCGTCCCATGATGTGATAGGGGGCGAACACTGACAAACTTAAAGGGAAAAATTTGTTTTTGTCTATTTTTATTGCATTTTTTTTATTTTTTTTTATTTTTTTTATGTTAATTATGATTTATTTTTCTGATTGATTTGTTAATGGCTCCAGTTTGTTTTACCGACTGGACATCCGTGCGACACTTGGGCTGCACATTGAAAACCAGCGCTGCAGCTGTATTGCAGCAGCATTAAGCTGAATGAGTAGCCCATTGTTGGCACATTAATTGTTGTGTAAAAACAGTGTTTTTTTTTTATAACTGCATTTTTTGCCAACAATAAAACTCTTTTTCTTTCTTTCTTCTTTCTTTCTATACATCCGTCTGGGAGCTACGATTTTACAGACATACATACAAATGCCCAGAAACACACCTTAAACTTATATTTAGACTCTTCTTTATGCCTAGGGATAAAATACGCGACGTCACGACAATAAATCCGTCGCAGATACTATACAAAGGTTATATTAAACAACGCACTAAGCTCGTAACTCAAGGAAAGTATTTCAAACTGTCATTAAGGCTGTTAAGAATTTTGGGCTCAAAGTGCAATTATTTTTTGCGTAGTCGGTTCAATTTTGAGCGGAAACTTTGTTTGAGTAATCGCCTGTTGATCGAAAACGGGTTTGGCGTTCTTCGCCGAGAGGGGTAGTAAAAATATACATATTCGTAAACTGAAATTCTTTTGATAAATATGTTTAATTGTGTTTTATGCTTTTTATAAACAAATGATCAAAAATAACAAAAAAATTGACCATATTTAGAATTACAGATATGAGCATAGGAAAAATAAAGAAATAGATAGAGTGAACTGTGAACGCCAAAGCTTCTACTTTCTCCTTAGATCACACAGAAAGGACGCGCCATCTGCTTATTACCGTTAACAAAAAAATCTGTCACTTTCAATGCAAATATTACATAGAAAGTGCAACACATAATATACTTATACCATTTTAAATCATTATAAGCGCATACACTACTATGAAGACACTAATCTGCCAAATAAAACAGCTTTTATACACGTGTGCATAAGCATTTGATTTTCTACTTTGCCAAAAAAAAATTCATACAAGCCCCGTCCTTTACATTATCTAAGGCTTTAAAAAATAAGGCTTTTTAAATCCTCAAAAATAGTTATAACTGTATCATGTATGTATCTAAATACGTTTTTTATTGTATTAGTGAACGAATATTTTACTATACTAAAAACGTTAATCGTAAGGCGGCTTTTGGGCGTTCCAAAATATCTTACACTATTTGATCAAACTACGATGACATGGTATTCCAGATCTTTTGTAGTTAAGCGGCGCCAACGAGGCCCCTACCTCCCCGCTCAACTATTCGGTAATTAGGTGGGGGTGACTAAGCGAAAACAGTCCTATTGTCCCGCCTCTACCCTTTTTAATTCGTTGTATGGAAGGAATATACGTTGAGATAGTGATTTCTGGTATATGAGGGAATTGGATTTGCTTTTAGACACGAAAATAATTGGCAGACAAAAATCCTTTAGTCGATGCCAAGTTTCATTAATATTCTTTTTTATCTTAAACAAAGTGAACGCTAATTTGGCACAGATAGCCAGAGTCAATTTTGAATTTATAATAAGGTAAAAGATCCCTTCAAGGCCCACTTAAATTCAAAATCTTCATAAGTTCGCTCAAAAAATACAAAGAAAAACCTTTAATTAATTTGCAAAATAGCATTTCATAAAATTTACTAATAAAGGAACAAAAATTCGCAGTATGTTATTGCATTAAAACACAAAAAAAAATTAAACATAATATATTGTGGGCCATATTAGGATCCGGGCCATCTTACATCCAACTACCTTATTAATGCACGAAATTGCCAAGCTAGCTTTAAAACCTTACCGGCAAAATCAAACGAATTCCTGTAAATGAACTAAAAGTACCATTGAAATAACCTGATACAAATTTCAATGCATTTAGATTTATAGTCCATAATTACAAAAAATTGACACGTGGCTTCTATTATTACGCGAACACAGTGTTTACGCCATTTACAAGTTTGAAATATGACTTACAATTCGTTAAACTAACTTTTAAATCAGTGTAAATATATTTATGTCGCCCAGTGCTTTGTTCGTTTAAAAGAGCTTTCCCGGGACATATCCGGTTAATCTTGTGTCCGCCCGGATAGCGACCGTACACAAGGTATTAAAGCCAGCCATAGCGGCCCATGTCAGTGTGCCGCGTTCCGGGATCAGCCTGTATACATCCTTCAAACAGGGCGGTATAATTATGTCGACTGACTAGGGACAGCAGTTCCCCCCCTAGCAGTTCCGATGACAACACAATCTAATAGGATTAGGCCTAAAAACCAATCTTTCCCTAATCGTTGATGTCTCATCCTCTCTCAGTGGCCGTCCTGAGCCGAGGTTCGTAACCCGTTAGTGGGTTGCCCTCAGCATGGTCAATTAATTCAAAGGGTTGCGAGCGCCTTCTGCGTTCACCCTAAAGACCGGTGTGGCCAGAAAAGCCGCGCCAGGCTACTGGCAGTAGGGCCATTAACAAAAAAAAAATAAGACTAGGGACAATCATCGCTCGTCAGTTGACTCTATCTGGACCTCACTTCACTTACCACCAAGTGCAAAAGGGTAAATTTACAGTGCCCGTATAAAAAAAAACTACTAAAATCCACTGTGTGATTTTCCGGAATCAAAACTACACTACAATAATCCGGAATAGTTTATCTGCATGCTAAACACCCAATCCTGTTCAATAGCTTCCACGGCTACTTCTAATACGGTACTGGTGGTAGGTCTGAAATGTAAGAGTCCGTCTGGGTGGGTACCACCGCAATGTCTATTTGTACCGCCAAGCAGCAGTGTGCATGCACTGTTGTGTTTCGATTTGGACATTGTAGCTAGTGTAACTACTGGACATAATGAGACTTATTATCTTATGTCTCAGGATGACGAGCGCAGTGGAATGCCACACAGTACTCTGTAACTCAAGGTGCTGTATGGTGTTGCTACTGTTTATGAGTGGTCGTATCGCTTACCATCAGGCGAACGGCATGCTTGCCTCGTCATTCAATGCCATAAAAAAATATCTGCACAAACTTTCCCATTTGCTTTAATAAATAGTTGTTGAAACAAACAAATAGGTCACAAGTTTTAACATCTACATCAGCTAGATTAACAATCCAAAAAAATCACCTATATACATTGAAATTAAACTATTTTAACGGATTTTATCGCGGGTTTTTTATTTTATTTTCTCCCGACGTTTCGAAGGCTTTACAGCAATTCGTGGTCACGGGGTTCGTGGTCACCTATATACACCTAAAATCTCAGAACAAACATGAATGTACTGCCGATTTTATACCAAAAGAATATAGATTAGGAAAGCTTTAAATCTATTTGGGGCTCCGGAGACCTCTCCCATATAATATTATGTTAATTTTAACATGAGCGTAGCTACAGCTTTCACATGGGAGGGGGTCGTACGATATAAAATTTTTAGTGACGTGGGTTCTTGCTTTGCATGACACCGTATTTTAGAAGCTATGGGGGGTTCCGGAGCCCTAATATGTCAACGGTCGGTGGCGTAGCATGGTTTATTGTAAGCTAAGAGGGGGTTCGGACCTCTGACCTCTCCCCCCTTATATATGCCCATGAATTTTCATATTATAAATTTTCCGGTTTGCCGGAATTGGATCTTGCAAAAAAGATTGATGTTAGTGGTTCGTCGTAATATCTATACCAAATCATTTCTGCAATGCGTGAAATGATGCTACAATGGAGTGAGTTACGCTTAAAAAGATATTGTACAAGAAGAACAGCAGAAAAACAAGCCAAACTTAACAATCCAATCTCGCGTTACAAAGAAATACCGGAACATTCCGGAACGACACACTGGTGCTGACATTTACTAACTTATTTAAAATTCTCACTTATTTTACATGAAAGTATTTTTGATATTTGCATAATCAATTCTTTAAAAACTTTATTGTTATTGAAATAAATTATAATATATCTTGAATATTCTCGTGTATAGCCTGTGTATATATATTTTCAAAAAGGCCGGCATAATTATGTCGACTAGCGAGTGACAATCATCTCTCGTCAGTTGGCAGTCCACATTCTATCTGACTCCTCATAGAGAATATATCTAGTCCGGTCAAGATAAACATTCGAGTTTGCATTCATTCCCAACAAGATAGATTTTTGTACAGATCTTAAATACATCATTACAAATGCTATATCAAAAGTCCCCATTGATCCCGCTTGTGCGTTGTTTTTTAACCGAGGTTAAAGGTCCTAACTTTTAGTTTATTCCGTATATCTCTGAAACGGTGAGAGCTATCGGAAAATGATTCAGAGAATGTTTATAGATCGTAAAATTGACTACAAAAAGGTATTAATACTTTTTTCATACAAAGCACCGTTTTCTAGTTATTGCGATTTTATACCATAGGAAAGTCGTATTTTAAATTTTTCTAGTTTTTTTGTACCAATAAATAAATATATATGTTTCTATATATATAAAAAAACAATTGCTGTTCGTTAATGTCGCTAAAACTCATAAACTAAAATATTTATTATCACTAAATAATTATTATATTGTTTTGTTCGAGACAGTTCCGGGTAGGTTTATGAGCAAAAAAATCAGGAAAGTCTGGAAGACCAGCACAAAATCGAAAATTCTAAATGAAAACCGTGTATGAAAATCGCTACTTCGTATTACTTTGTAACGGTTTTTTTGTCAAATTATAGACCAAATTTTAAAATTCATTTTGAGTTAGATTTCGAGTAGCTTCCAATTGCTACTTACTATTTGAATTTTAAAGTTTGCATTTAATAACTTAATGCACATTAAAATCATTCATAATTAATAAGGCCCCTAAGGGCACTCTTACACGTAATTTTTACAATCTTTTTATCAACTAAAAGATTCTACCAGTGCTTCGGAAAAGCTCACTGACCTGAGAAGAAGCACCAAGAAACTCAGCGTAGGTCTTTTTCAGTATTCTTATCTTTTGTGTTTACTGTACATCCACCTGATGTTAAGTGAAGTAGATAAAGTGTCCTCTGATGAGAGATCATTGCCCATCGCCAGTGAATTATGCCGGCATAGAAGTCGTATGCGATAGGCTCGCCCCCTATCACATCATGGGACGGAATAACGGCGAAAAGTGGGTGCACTAGTTGCGCCTCTGCCTACCCCTTCGGGGATAATAGGTGTGAGTGTATGTGTGTGTGTGTGTGTGTGTGTGTGTGTGTAAGTCGTATACATTTCAATCGATCCCAGAATACGTCACAAAAGAGATGTCCGCTCTTTGTATGAGCCCTGGGCCTCAAAAGCTCAACAGGCTCAAACTATATGGATATTAAAGGGGCATATGAATCTTGGATCCATTAAAAAAACATTTTTAGGCCCCTCAATTTATAATTGACTTTTTTATAACGTTCATATTAAGTGTAGTTATTAAACAAAATAGAATTGCATAAATCTCAAAATCAGAGTACTTTAAAATTCAACGATTTATTTTTAGGAGTACCATCTAGATATAATATGAAGTATCTTGGTTAGAATTTTAGACCCGTTTTTGAACATAAAACAATAAAACAAATATTTATATTTATTACAGTTTCAAGTAAACGCTTAGACCAAACCGCTTTAAGTACCAACATCACCATAAACAAGGCTCTTTTAATTTGTATCCGTTTGTTGTAAAGAGAAGCAATAACGTTGCCTTCGATCTAATTAAAAAAATAAATTACCGCGCGGACACAACAAAAATGTAAGAAATCGGCATCTTGCGAACAACGTGGCTATTAACGAGAAAAAAGGAAAAGCACCCAAATATAAAATACATCATTTCATTAAGCAAGCCCTCCAAGTAGGACCCTTCTTAAATGAATACAGGAAATTCTTCAATGGAAATTCTTACCTTAACACTCGATGATTTTACACTATTGTTTTGATGATGGACAATGTAGAAGCAAACACTTTCGAACGTCACAGGAAATGAAAAAATAAACTTTATTATTTAACACGTTTTCGGTAATTGAGTCATTTCAGCGAAATCGACGGCGTAAATCGCCTTCCCGCGACTCGTCACACGCCCAGCCAGCGGAGACGTCGGACGAAAACTGAACACGAGAAAATTATGGAACACCTCTGTTCCTTATTTGAAAATTGCGAGTGAGCACATATCGGAAAATTTATTTTACTATAATCAACCTTATGGCTAACAGACAAGATTGAAATTTAAACACCAACGAAATCATGTATACCGTTCTATTTTCGAAAATGTTGTGCAGGTAACCAATCCGACGCCTCGGAGGATTCGAGTTATTTCTTATGCGAATAATTAATGATATTTTTTAATTATTTATTAATCGTTTTAAGGGCTTTTAAAAGAGGTCAGCTATAAAACCTCTTCGGTCGGAGTTTCCGAACGTTATTAGGCGGAGTAAAGGGCGCCTTTGCCTTTTTGATTCGACCTTTTTGGTGTTATAGCTTAATGGATTAGTCGTATTGAGTGAGATTGAATACAAATCAGCGAATACATTTTTAATATGTATACGTAATTAATTCGGTTATAAATATAAAGCTCACGCAGTTCCCGAAAAAGTAGAGTGCAATTGGTGCATTGTTCAGCGACTTCTGGAGGTTTCTAGTATTTACCTCAATTGAAAACCTTTACAATACAATACAAAAACATTTATTCATACAACGCCATGACACAAACAAATTACAAACAATGTAAAAAAAAAAAACACCAATACACATAAAAAAAATAACAATGAAATAAAAAAAAAACCGACGGTCCCATAGAACAAAGTCGTATATGCAAAATGTTAGCTTTTCAGTAGAGCACTTTGAAAGTCGTAAGTTTGTATTCATGTGCGAATTAGTGCTATTTTCACATGTTAGGTTCAAAGTTGTTGAAACCTATAGAATATAATGTTTCGTTCATGTATAACTTGTGATTTTCACAATTAACTTAGACTTTCAAAGCGCTCTACTGAAAAGCTTCATTTTGCATATACGACTTTGTTCTATGGAGCCGTCGAAATAATGGCTCTAAAAATTTATATGAAAATCTGAATACTCAAAAAGAGTTCAACGCATCGTTATCGAATATCGTTCTTCATAAAGCTCCATAAAAGCTCACCCGAAAAATCTTGAAAACTTAAACCATTGCCCGTGGGAGCTAATTAACTCGATTTATATCGTTAGGGAGTTGTACAACTTGTGTGTCTGTATGCAGCTTATTAGCTTTTACTCGCGACGTGGCCTGCTTTTATTGCAATTTTTGCCCAAATAATAAAGTTCACACATTACGGCTTTATCCCCGACGGGGTAGGCAGGGGTGCGCTTAAGGCACTCACTTTTCACTATATGTACCATCTCATAACTTGATGGGGGCGAACCTCTCGCCATATCTACCGTAAATTCCAGGCTCTGAAAAAAAAACCCTATATTACTTTGCCCGCTCCGGGATTTGAACCCGAGAACCCGTGCGGAACTCGGGTTCGATTTCCGTGTCTGGCAAAATGATATTGAGTTTTTCTATTCAGTATCAGCTCATAGTCTGGAATTAATGCCCGATATGGCATTAAGCTCACTCCCAACACATCACGGAACGGAACACTCAGGCAAAAAGTGGGTGCACTGTTTGCACCCGTGCCTACGCCGTCGAGGATCAAGGCGTTATGCATATACTAGCTTTTGCCCGCGGCTCCACCCGCTTGAATAAGTTTTTCCGGGATAAAATTCCCGCTGTATATTTTCCCGGGATAAAAGCCTATGTGTTAATCCAAGACATGATCTATCCGTGTGCCAAATTTCATCGAAATCCGTTCTGTAGTTTTTGCGTGAAAGAACAACAAACCTATACACAAACAAATAACAAACATCCATACATCCAGACATCCATACATACTTACAAACTTTCTCGTTTTTAATAGTATAGGATTCTCATCCCTTTATACATTTACATCCCCTTTTACGATACTCAATAAACTCAGTCAACAAATTAATTAACTCAAGTGTACAGCTGATGGCATATTTAATCACGGCTGGCATCAACAATTATCTGACTCAGAGGTAAAAACTGTCGATTATACAATACCGTATTTACCTGACAATTCGACAATACACAGTTCATTGACAACAGTAGGTATAGTCGGCTCCCTCACAGAGGTCCAAAATCCAATAAATGGATTACTAAACTGACTACTCGAGTGCCTCGGCGGCGTAGTTGTAGGAAGCTGTTAATGGATGCAACTCAATTCCACTCTGAACTGCGATATCAGCTGAGACGCTGTCGAATTAAGGTCACCAGCTTAAGATAGTCGCTACATAATAAACCCATATTAATATCAGCTCAATTGACATTAAGTTAAAGTGATTTTTATATTTTTATGGAATCTTGAAGTCATCTCCTTTAAGAGAATTAAATAACGGATCTTGAAATTAGCAATCGAAAGCAGGGGTCGAGGTAGCTCAATTGGAAGAGCACCGGCACGGTACGCCGGAGGTCGTGTGTTCGAGTCCCGCCTTCGACTGTTTCTTTTTCAAGATTCCATAAAAATATAAAGATCCAGGCACTACATGGCCATTAATATGTATAAAAAATCGTAATATAAAATTAAGTTACAGTATGGGGCAGATTTTGACAGCTAAGTTTATTTGTGTAACAGAGTTTACTCAGTTGAGAACACACTCTTAAATGACAGCTTAACCTATCTGGTACCGCGAGTTTGATAGCTGACTTTTTTTTCGCTTTTATGACAGGAGCTGTTATGGCCCAAATGGGCCAAGCGGGCCTGAACTAATAAGCTTGGTTTATTAAATAGTTACATATGTCTTCTTGAGAGTTTACTCAAATTGGAGATTGATTTATTAATATCGCCTGTAGTGTACACACGCTAGAGGACCCGCGTTCGAATCCCGGGGAGTGATATTGCCTGGAGTCTGGAATTTCTGCCCGATATGACGATAGGCTCGCTCCATATCACCTATCATAGAACGGAATATACAAGGCGGAAAAATCTTTAAAACGTAAAGTAATATAAGTGTCTGGGTCGTTTAAGTACCTCGTAATATTTTGACCCAAGCATCGTCCGGTTGGGTCAAAAGCCCAGGTCTAAAGTCCTTCTAGATACTTCAACAGTGTTGCACACTGCGTGGTGGCTGAAATAAACATTTCGAATGTACTTAACCTGATAAGTACACAATATATCACTCATAATCGTTTACTAACGATATTTTGAAGATATCAAACGGTTTTTTATTATTTTTTTATTTACATATTAAAGGCATAACACAGAATTCAAGCAAACCTAAAAATACATAAACATTTTACTAATTATAATCTAGATTGACTTGCTTAATTATATGCCCTAATTGAGTTTACTACGGAAAATGAAAATAAAACTTATACTTAAATACTGACAATTTAGTTACATAAATTAAAATTTAAATAAACCCCGACACAAAAAATCTCTAAAAAGTAAAATAATAGTGTCTTTGTCGTTTAAGTACCTAGTAATATGTTGACCCAACCGTCGTCGCGTCGGGGGACCGCTAAAGAAGTATTTTCATCTCCCTGGTGCGGAGTTCGGTCCCCCGACGTGAGGACGCTTGGGTCAAAATATTACTAAGTACTTAAACGACAAAGACACTATTATTATTTTACTTTTTAGAGATTTTTGTGTCGGGGGTTATTTAAATTTTAATTAAATTTTTATTTCAAACTTTTTAAATTAATTTATTCTCCATCATGGGGCTTTGATAATCAACTATCTATCACCTACTCGTTGAGCCCATCCTTATGAGCCCAAACACACTATATCTGCTATAATTTGCTAAGGAGTTGGTATCCCACAGACTACTTGATGCCGCAGCATCAGCTCGTGTTTAAAAATATTTCCAAAGTCACAGTACACCAAATTTAAAATCATTCGGACTTTTTAAGTTGGAAATGAGCTGATAATCTTCAAACGCCTGAACAGATCTTTATAAATTATAGCTAAGAATCATCGCAGTCACATCAGCTTTCAAACAAAAAACCGCGTCCAAATCGGTCCATTCGTTTGAGAGCTACGATGCCACAGACATACATACAGATACACAGATACACACCCTAAACTTATAACTCCCCTCTTTTTTGTCGGGGTTAAAAAGTGTACGTAATATTAATTTGGTTTTAGCGCCTGTACAAAATGTTATGGCAAATATTTTATTTCACATTTGCTAAGAGATATTAGGAAAGCAGGAACGCGCTGGATGCAGGTCGCTTCTGACAGGTCCAACTCGAAATCTTTGAGGGAGGCCTATGTTCAGCAGTGGACGTCATGTGGGTGATAATGATGATGAAGAGACATTCGTAGGGTCCAAATTAATAATTCATACTGTGTGAATATATACATGCTTTTCTTCCACCATCTTTATGCAATTACAGGCCTTCGCTTTTGAGTTAAGCATTTTACCATTGCATATTATAGTAGTTCCAAATATAAAAACTTGTACGTTTGAAAACACAGAACAAAGTTCGTAATTTGTTTTAATGGTTTTTTGGTCTAATGATTTGGCCTAAGTAAATCAGTGTCAGGATTTTCGGTTCTATACGTATAAATAAAAACGTATATGTCGGAGTGACTAAAATACTATAAAATAGGATGCTAGCTAATTACTAGTATTTCAATATTGCATAGTGAGACTTAAAATACGCAATATTGCAGATTAATTTGAATTTGTATAATAAGTTGTTGATTTGACTATTTTTATTTATGAATATTGTATTACTGTTGACTTCAATGAATCGAGTAGTATGAAATTATGTAGAGGGGAGCGAACCTTTATAATGAGAGTGCAGACGCGCTTCAGGGCATTCGAAGTTTAGTTGGCTAGCTCAACAGAACGTTGTTATTACTCTGTATTGTTGTTCAGACGAAATACATTACGTTTATATGAGAAAAACCAGCTTTTAATTATTATTGAAAACTTAAATCATGACAAAGTCTAAAACATGGAAATACCACCTTCGCCCATACCTCCTTCATCCAACTCCGAAATATATGAAGTTAAATAAACGGTTTTAAAATTCTTACCTCGTACCCACTGCCGACTGCCGAATCAACTACAACCAGACTATTTGCAAATCATCAACTTTCATCCACTCTTAGTGCTGACTGCTGACCGACTATTTACATCCGGTTTCGAACATAAATGCAACCAAAAAATATTTACCAGTTCTATTGGATGATAGTCTCTGCACAAATTCGTAGCTGTTATACCGAAATTATCTAATTATTGTCTAAATAAGATCGAGTCTACTTACTACTTCTGATATAAAACCGTAAGCTTATAAGTAATTAATACAAATTTGTTTATTATACTTTATTCACATTCAAATTACAAAAACATCTTATTATACGAGTGACTACCAGCATCTTTGCGTAAAAGAAAACCAAATTACGAAGTTTTGACGCAGTATCTTCCCAAATCTTGGCATTTCTCACAAAGCTCCTGTATGTGATGCTTCTCTGAGTCAGTCTTAATTGGACCATCGGAATTGTTCAATGAAAAAATAAACAATATTTGTCCATAAACACTGCCTCTGCCTGCCTCAGTGGCGTAGTTGTATTATAGTACCACTGCAATGCTAAGGTCTCGGGTTCGATCCCCGGATCGGGCAAAGTGTGTTGAGTTTTTCTATTCAGTATCAGCTCGGAGTCTGGAATTTGTGCCCGAAATGGCGATAGACTCGCCCCCTATCACATCATGGGACGGAATAACGGCGAAAAGTGGGTGCACTAGTTGCGCCTCTTCCTACCCCTTCGGGAATAAAAGGCGTGAGTGTGTGTGTAGCCTAGTTGGGAGTAAAACTGGCTGCCAAGACGGATGTCCGCTGGCCGGACAGGCGCCACGGTGCGGCAACGTTTCGTCTGACACAGGTACTCACCGGGAATGGCTACTTCGGTGAGTACCTGTGCCGGATACTTAGTATAGGGTCGGATAGTACGCAAGGAGGTGTCGACCGTGTATCACCACTGTGACAACTGCCCGCTGGATACGGCCCAGCATACGTTGGAGTGTTGTCCAGCCTAGGACGAGGAGCGCAGCGCTCTCAGAGCAGTCGTCGGAAGAGACCTCTCGCTGCCAGCCGTGGTCATCTCCATAGTGCTCCTCCGGCAGCCAGAGGTCGTGACGTGTGATGGCCCACTTCTGCAAGGTGGTCCTCGTCGACTACGTTTGTGAACACTGTCAACTAAGATTATTCAAAACCAAAATCAAATATTCAAATTAAAATCTTGTTTCTATCTTTTCACTTCCTTAATGAATTTAATAAAGATGGCAGATATTGACGCAGTAGGGTTATTGTTTTTTTTTTTAATGTTTTTTTTGCTATTTAAATTTATTATGAAATTCCTGTTTTAACGAAGATAAAAGTAAACGTTGAGTGTTCGTGAATACCTGATCGATTATAATTTATATTTAAAACTACACAAGTGCACTATAATTGAAGGTTGATTAGCATGACTGACACAAAAGCGTACTAACTACTTACAGACTATATAAATCATGGACAGCGATTGATTCCGTAATGGTACTTACGCCGGCAAACAACTTGCGCAGTCTACCCCATGAGGCTTTTTATACGGAAGTGTAACTATCTAAACCACCACGCGGTAGGGGAGACCGGGGGTAGTGGACTAAATTTCGGCTTCGCCGCTTATAATTTTTTTGTCTTACTATACAATGTCAAAAAATCCTTTAAGTTCGATAGGTAAACTAATAAGCTCTCGAAAGAAATACCAAAAACCTCGAAATTGTTTATAGAATAGTGTACAAAAGCCATTTTGTGGAACAAGAAAATCAAGTCAACCTACCCCATGCCTGGGGTTGGTGGACTATTCGCTTGGGGTAAATTGACCTACGAAGTAATTAGTATAGAATACGGCCATAAAATAAAAGAAAACACAACAAGTACTTATTTACTACTATCAATGTGCCTTATTGAGACAAAACAACAGTAACATTTACATAATTTACATATAACTTGTCACTTTTTGTATGATATTCGTTATTGGGGCGGAAACAATAATCCTACCACAGGCATAGGGTTTACTGTTTCGATTATTTATTGTTTTGTAAATCCACATGGTTTTAAAATAACGAACTTTTGGTAAATTTAACCTAAAACTCGCTTTATTCCATCTGAAAAATATTTCGATTGCGCCGCGCCGGAATCAGGATGACATGTTATACATATTTGTTATACTACCACCAGAATTTCTTTATAGGTGAGTACGTAAGACCGTAGCCTGTACAAGTCTGAAGACAATACTCACATACTCACGCCTGTGGTTTAATTTTATACTGCATGAATTTTGACTTACTTTGACTGCCTCAGTGGCGTAGTTGTATTATGGTACGACTGCAATGCTGAGGTCTTGGGTTCGATCCCCGGGTCGGGCAAAGTGATATTGAGTTTTTTCTATTCAGTATCAGCTCGGAGTCTGGAATTTGTGCCCGATACGGCGATAGGCTCGCCCCCTATCACATCATGGGACGGAATAATGGCGAAAAGTTGGTGCACTAGTTGCGCCTCTAGGGGGTAGGCCCCTTCCGGGATAAAAGGCGTGAGTGTATATGTATATGTATGTACTACTTGAATTTTGTCCCAATGTTTATGAGCTTTGTGTTAAAATCAAAAGAACAGCCGCAGTCACTACAATAGCCAACTTACATGTCTTATTACAAATGTCTTACCAAAGATCATTTACTAAATTAAAACTTATAAAATTATCTGCACATTCCAATGTGCCAAAAAAGATTAACTTTGAAAAACAAAATAGTACCTAATATAGAAACAGGAGGACAAAAATCAGAGGCGCTTCCAATAACATCATTGGGCGCTTCATAGATTTCGCACACAGGCGCTGTCTTGGGTCGGCGCGGCCCTATGAGTACCTCAAAACTATGTCGAAACATAAAAAAAATACACTAAAATAATCATCAATAACCAAACTCTTACTTTAAATTGCTTGAAAGTACATAGCATCGCGTATAAAGACTTCAATACAAATAATATTAAGAGGTAAATAATAACTCATAGGTATCATTTTTCGATAAATCGTTTTATCTCCCGGATCACGTGCGTCCGCGGTGTCGAGTTTGCGTTGAAGATTTGTAAACAGTTAACAGTTTTTCGTGTATATAAAGACAACCCAACACTTTAAAATAGCTCGAGTTATTGACGATTATTCATCCTGCCCCTATCGCCAACCATCCCCGGTCTCCCCTACTGTGCTCAATTTTTTTGCCAGCTATTTTATTTCCCATTGCGTGACACAAAGCAGAATAATAACTACTTGAGCACTAGGAAGCCTTTTTAAGATAAAAAAAAAAAGACTAAGGGCGGTATTAATAAATCAATCTCAAGTTTGAGTTACATCTCAAGTAGATATAATGTATGAAGAGTAAAATACATGATGTCTACTTGAGATGTAACTCAAACTTGAGATTGATTTATTAATACCGCCCTAAGACAAAGGACTCCTCTTGAAGATAACGCTACCTACCCTATTGACGTACGCCAATGTAAATAGCATAATGAAAAATTCCTGGATTAATATTATTTCTTAGTCTGGAAATGATCACAGCGAGACATATTTAAAGACTAACTACATGCTCATAAAGTCCTTGATATCCTATTTGGAACGCTACCGCCATATAACTACAATAGCAGCAACACCATCCAGCACCTTGACTTACTAAATAAGTACTGTGTAGCATTCCACTGCGCTCGTCATCCTGAGACATAAGATGTTAAGTCTCATTATGTCCTGTAGACTGGTTACAGTGTCCCTCAAACCGAAACACAACAGTGCACACACTGCTGCTTGGCGGTAGAAATAGACATTGCGGTGGTACCCACCCAAACGGACTCTTACATAGTAGAGATCTACCACAACTTTTGGTTTCACAGGCATACAAGTCTCAAATAGAAATAACTGGTAGAAAAAGTATATAGTAATGTGTCAGATTAATTTGTTAGTTAGCGTTATATGTCAGATACTGTCCACTGCTGGCCACGGGCCTCCTCTACTACTGAGAGGGTTTAAGCCTTAGTCCACCACGCTGGCCTAGTGCGGGTTGGTAGACTTCACATACCTTCGAAATTCTTATAAAGAACTTCTCAGGTATGCAGGTTTCCTCACGATGTTTTCCTTCACCGTTATATCTCAAATAGTTAGTAACCGGTGAAACTGGCCCTTAGTATTCCAAAACTTTAATATCAATTAATACTTACAGACATGTGTAAATATTCCATACACAAGAATAATCGTCATTTCTCTTCCTAGACAGGCGGAGCAATTAAATAAATGGCTTCAGTGAGCAGTGGAGTACATTCTCGTCGGCTAGTGATGCGCTACTTAAAATATTTTTCATTCTTTGTACAATAAATTACAGCGTAGTCTGTAAGACTAAAAGGCATATATTCTAACTTAATTTTCTAGGTTATAAGCTTACTACAACTAACAATAATGCTCTAGGTACTTTCTTAGTCTGATAACATAAAAACACGTTGTTATTGTGTTGTATATACTTAGCACTGACACTATTATTTGTAAAATGAAATAATCGCTGATGAGCAGAGTTCGTATTGTATGCAACTTAAGGCTGCCATATCCCAAAACACCTTCTTTTCTATTCAATTTTAAACCAAGAAATAATCAACATTTCGGTCCGAGAAAAATATATGTTATAGTTAAATAATCATTCTACATTGGTATGGATTCCAAAACACGATACTTACAACTTCGCTCGATCATAAAAAATCACGAAAACAGAGAAAATTCGGATTTTATTTTTAAAAATTAATTATAGTATATTAAACAATTACTTTAAAAATATAAGTCAATAAAAGGGTAATAACATTTAGCAGATTGCTATGCAAAAAAAAATTCACAAAAGTAATTCGCACTTTTCAAAATTCAAAAAAACACGAATTTTTTAACAATTCTGCACAACGCGTCTCGTTTCAGATGCGCCCGAGGCGCCGTGGAGGTCGGACCTACGTCAATTTTTCGCGCTTGCTGCCACTAATTTATCGAAGTATTTGACAGCTTTTGTTTATAGTTGGACCGCGTTATGTAGAAAAGGAACCAATTACTTTTGAACAACAATTATGGATTCTTATTTGTAATAGATGGATTTTTCTATGAATCTTTCCTATTCTTTTTCTTTCTTCTTTAAACACGTTGTCATACTTGTTTCAACTCTTGTTTGTTTTTGCTGAATAGTAAAGGATCACATTTGAATTTATTGCGTGTAAAATATTAAAATAATATATTTGGATAATATTTTGGCATTATACATACAAAGGGAAATAATGTAAATAAAGAAAAATGTACTTTATTGTAAAAAAAGCGTGGGATGCATGGTGTCAATACATATAAATATTTTATTGAAAGATAATATGAGTAGAAGGATTATCATTTTGATAACATCTTAAAAAGCACCCCACGCTTTTTTTTTACAATAAAATAAGTACACCTTTTTTTTTTTCTTATTTGCACTATTCTTAATTCAAGGCGGACACGGTACGGTGTTTCGGGGGCTTCTGAGCCCCCGCAACAGGGAAAAAAGGACCGCAGAAAAGCGGTACGCGCAGGGGCGGTTGCGGACGACAACTTAGACGTGAGTCGGAGGAAGCCCGCAGCCATCCCTAATGAGCCGAAGATGGCCATAATAAAAAAAAAAAAAAAAAACTATTCTTAATTCAAATTTATTGAAATTTATTTTCTATTTTTAGTTGGATTTCCTATAAAACATGTTTTTTAGTTTTTTTTTCTGTTATTTATTTTTCATTTTTTAGTCTTGTTCTACTATTGTCCAACAGATGTCACTAAAAACAAGTAAGATTACTTTTTTACATAAGAGTAGCCAGTTTAGTTATAACTCTACTATGGTCCAACAGATGTCAAAAAGAAATGAGCTATCATTTACGTATTCATTTTGAATGTTTATTCATTATTAGTTGGATTTTCTATAAAATAGTGTTTTTTGTTTAAAATATTGAATTGTCTTCGGTTCTTGATAAATATGCTAAATTTTCATCCGACGTTTTGAAGGCAGTCAAAATCATGTTCAAAGTTTCTGTTACATAGATACATTTAAACGTACGTTGCATAGCTTAATTGAAATTTATTTTCTATTTTTTAGTTGGATTTTCTATAAGGCTTGTTTTTTGTTTTTTATTTGCTATTTAATATTATGGATAGAAGATCATAGTACAGAATAACACAAAACCTTATTATTGATACAAGTAATTCCCAATTATTGCGATATCAATACCGGTATTTTTAAGTTCTTCATTTGGTCCAGTAGCCCACATTTTCTTGAAAAAATCCCGGTTTGGGTCCCCTAAATTAAGTATCTGCTTATAAATATGCATACGAGCTCTGCAGACCCTGGAGGTATCGGTATAGGCTTCTTTGTGTAACATCTATAAAGCAGTACTAGAACCCGGTGTGTCTGTACATAGAAAGAAAAATAAAATAAAAAATAAGGGGACGACTAAATAAGAGTAATAGAACACAAATCACCGTTTTTTTATTTCATTCTTTTCTCGCTGTTTGTCTGCGTATCTGTTTTTCTGTTTATTTGTTAGCGCACATCTCCGACACTTCTAAACGGATATCTATGAAATGGTATGGAGATAGCTTGAGTCCCTGGGTAGAGCATAGGTATACTTTTTAACCTATAAAAAATATTTTATGCGGGCGACGCTGCCAGGAAACAACAATAAAATAGTATGAGTCACAATAGTACATACTAATACAAAATAATAAGTTATTTTCAGGATTTTACGGCAATTTGGACTTGACTACAATTTATATGAAGACCATACTATTATGATTTGAAAAAATACTGTCCGACATATTTATAGGTATATGGAGTAAATTTTTCAGATGGGACAGCAAAGTCAATATTTTCTATTATGAACCACAGTTCAAACTTTAAAGTAGGTAGTAAACAAATACGAAAATATCATTTAAAAAATCGCGATAAAATAAAAAAAATGGTTTTATTTCAATGTCTTACCAAGATATTTTGTATGTCGGGTAATTCCTTTTTATTGATCTCATTGAGGGTGTCTGAATATATAACGTCGCGTAAGATAAATAATAACCGTGAAAAATCCATTTGATTTGTCAGACTAGTAGTAGTCGCAAGAGTTGGGTATATAATAAGGCTGCCAAATCATATAAAGCAACTACTTCGGTGCAGTTCAATACTAATTACTAAGTAGTAACTATTGCAGTTTTCATATCGGTCATTGCTTAGTTGAGCGGTTACTATGTTAACCATTCCATATTCGCGTCTTCCCCGGCGAACAAGACGTCACTTTTCATTCAATGGAAATCGTCTTTACGCGCCTACCCATAGGGTTCTAATAAAAAAATCTGAAATGACACCTGTCAAACTCGGAATACTGAAAGGGTTTCGGGTTTAAACTTGAGGTCATATTCAGGTTACTAGACTAGTCGATTATTATAGTTAATATTGGTTAAGTAATTGTCTCAATCACCAATATTATGTCACAATAACTAAAGATAATAATGAATCATGATTCATTCACCACGTCAAGACGTGGTATTGTACTGTGCGAACATTTGATTACGTAATCATTGATCTACGAACAATAAATCGTGACATCAAGACATAATTCATAGGTAACTTTTATTATGTATGCCTACGTATATGCCTATTTCTACCTGCGACATACATATGTTTGGATAGTACTCCCAAAAGTTAGACCTTCGCAATAAATCGTATAATTTTAAAGTCCTCCAATTCTGAGACGTATGTAATTTTATTTTGCTTAAAAACTACATCTACACTTATCTATACTAATATTATAAAGAGGAAAGATTAAATTGTATGTTTGTTTGCATTGAATAGGCTCCGAAACTGCTGGACCGATTTGATAAACTCTTTCATCAATATAAAGGTCCATTATCCCAGGGATTATAAAGCGGGACTTTTATCCCAGAAATCATTCACGCGGACGAAGCCGCGAGCAGAAGTCTAGTTTAAAATATATTAGCTATCGATGGAGGGGTCTAATTTTTTTTTATGGATTCAAGATCCATATTTTTGTCCTTTTAATATTCGTATAGTTTGAGCCGTGTTAGATTTTGAGGCCTAGCACCCATAAAAAAGCGGACATCTTTTGTCGTAAAACAAACTGCTTCACTATCGTTTAATTGTTTATTGTGACGTAGTCGCGGCTCATCGGTGTCAAGCGAGTTCATTTGAAATTCAACATCGCGGCACCTGACGCGCCGGTACATTAGACAGCTGTAAATGCCAACAGCGCTCAGATATCCTAGCCTTAAAAAATAATATGCATGAAAAACTTCAAAATCTGAAAGAAATATGCACCGTCCCGTGATCCCGCCCTGTGGATTGGGGGCGTTTGGAGAATTCCACCACGGTATCCCCTGCCTGTCGTAAAAGGTGACTAATAGGGGCCTCCGGGGGTCACGGGTGGGCGGAAGGGGCCGCCCACCTATTAGTCTAGCCAACTTCTGTGACCCCCGTGATGGACGGCAGCGTGCCTCACGCTGCCTCGGACGCCAAGGGCGTCTTTCGGTGTACGGGGGCTTCTGAGCTCCTGCAACAACAGGAGAAGGACCGCAACAGCGGTACGCGCAGGGGCGGTTGCGGACGACAACTTAGACGTGAGTCCGCAGCCGTCCCTAATGCGCCGAAAATGGCCATACAAAAAAAAAACCGTCCCATGACTCACGGCATTAAAATATGCCAAAACTGGCGAAAGTTGCCAAAATATGCAATTGCATATGAACCGGTCTCTACTGATTATAATTTCCAGTAAGTAATGAATAACGTAATATTAAGTTACGAGTTTTTATTAACATTTCAATTACAAAGTAATCTTGTGCTATACAGGGTCATTTTGACATTGTGTTAATGAATGAACCACACGCTCGTCTTTTATCTCTGTTAATATTGTAATAAATGGATCGATAAAGTTCGCAGGAACGCGCTGGATGCGGGCCGCTTTTGACAGGTCCATTTGGAAATCTTTGGAGGAGGCCTATGTTCAGCAGTGGACGTCATGTGGCTGATGATGATGATGATGATCATGATGATGATGATAAATCGACCGTGAATAGTGAATATTTAAAAAAAAATACAAGTTTTGCTTTTCTGATCGTTTTATTTTAGTTTAGTGCGCGAGTGTATTTTGTGAAAGTGTGATGATGCCGCTGCAAAGAATTTTCCCGACCCCGGGGATGGAACCCGAGACCTCAGCACTGCAGTCTTACCGTTATACAAGTACGCCAGCGAGGCATTCGCCGAACTTTCGCAATCATAATACTTTTAAAGTAAGAAGTAAGGAAATGTAGATTCCGCAGAATACATTTAAATTAAAAAACACATAGACTTTAACTTAGATTAACATATAGGCGTGTTTTTAACCCAACAAAGTACTCTATAGGACTTCCATTATAAAGTTATATTATATAACCAGCTTTTGCCCGCGGCTCCGCCCGCATTTAAAAGTTTTTCCGGGTTAGAAGTGCCGACTTGTATTTACCGGGGATAAAACGTAGCCTATGTCCTTTCTCAGGCTCTAGACTGTGTACCAAGTTTAATTTAAATCGGTTCAGTAGTTTTGGCGTGAAAGCGCGACAGGCAGATAGAGTTACTTTCGCATTTATAATAGTAAGAATAAGGTTACAAACATCAAACCTTAATTATTTAATTCCTAGGTACAGTTTTTTTTATATAAATAATAGAGCTAGTTCCTGGCTATGTAAGCGAGACTATCCATAAACTAGCAACACTACCTGTACTTTGGCATAGTTCGGACTAGGCTAGTATTTTAATCGAGCTGTGAGGTAGTAACTAAACTTATCTGAAAATTTTGTTGAATATATTTTGAACTGAACATGTTTGTCTAAACAAACATGTTGGCAGAAATAGGCATTAAAGTTGTGCCTACCCAGTCGGCATCTCATCGAATTACCTAATATATACTAATCTATACTAATATTATAAAGCTGAAGAGTTTGTTTGTTTGTTTGAACGCGCTAATCTCAGGAACTACTGAACCGATTTTGAAAATTCTTTCACTAATAGGAAGCTACATAACTCCTGAGTGCTATGGGTTACTTTTTATCCCCAGAAAATATTTTTGTCCCGGAAAAACTTTTTCACGCGGGCGGAGCCGCGAGCACTACTAGTCGCCTATATACGCGTAAAGTTAAACTCAAAAAAAAATCTTCGTATGAAGTAAAGCAAATCTCTTTTATTTTATAATTGTGAAGAGAAAAAAAGATTATAGAACACAAAAGTATGTAGGCAATTTGAAATATTGAATTTGTTGAGCTACTTATGCGGGTGACTGTACATGTTTTTGTATGAGGCTACGCTCACGACAACTACTGTTTTCCAAAAAAAGTTCAAAACAGTCACGGATAACATATCTATTTTAAGTGACATGTTTTTTAAAAACTGATTAATAGTACTAGGGGTGTCTTCCAAAAAATACTATAAAAGTCATATTTATGTCCAGATTATTATAAATGTATTTATCCCGAGAATGGACAGTGACGGACGGAACCATGAATAAAATCTTATAGTTACTATTATAACACTGTGTATATGTATATGTATTATAACACTTCCAATGATGATTATAGCGCATAAGGAACATCCCTATGCCCTGATTTCGGAGAATTACTGAAACATAATTTTATTCGTTCATTGTTCATACAGAGCATCCGTTGATAAACCATGTAAGTACATTTAATGAACACACACACTCACGCCTGTTATCCCCGAAGGGGTAGGCAGAGGCGCAACTAGTGCACCCACTTTTCGCCGTTATTCCGTCCCATGATGTAATAGGGGGCGAGCCTATCGCCATTTCGGGCATAAATTCCAGACTCCGGGCTGATATTGAATAGAAAAACTCAATATCACTTTGCCCGACACATTTAATGAAGTCGGTTAATTATATTCTTCCAATGTGGGGTCGACACAACACACTTTTCTAATGATTTTGCAAAAAAAAATGGCTTATTTCTTACGATATCTGACATCAGCATACATTTTGAAATATCCAGCTCAAATTGTATTAAAAACATTATATAGTCTCGACTAGGGATTCAAACCCGGAACTTCCCGGTCCGAAGTCATACACTACCACTATATTATACACACACTCACGCTCTTTATCCTTGAAGGGGTAGACAGAGGCGCAATTAAAGCAACCACTTTTCGCCGTGGGCAGTGCTTCCCATGGTATAAGGCGAGTCTATCGCCATATCAGCCACAAATTCCAGACTCCGGGCTGATACTGAACGATACTGAACAGATAAACCCAGTGTCACTTTACCCAGGTTTCGAACCCGAGACCTAAGAGCGAAAGTCGTACTGTATATTATTGTAGGTACACAAACTATAAATATAATGTAGAAAGTCCCAATAATTCATATAAATAAATTAGATCGAAGGAACATCACTACAAGTCTACTGATTTACTAATTGGGGAATAACCGAAACATTTAACTAAATATATTTATTCCGTGCGAATGTTACACTATCGATAGTTCTATTGATATAAGGGGTCGTCTATTAATCACGTTAGGCTCGAAAGGGAGGGGGGTTAACAAAAATCACGAAATATCACGTGTATTTATTCTTCGTTAAACGTGCGATTCAAATTAGATTATACTAAGCTGTATTTTGAAGATAATACAGTATTTTTATTCGACTTCAAAAAAGGAAGAGGTTATCAATTCGACGGTGTTTTTTTTTGTGTATGTTACGCGATTACTCCACCAATTGTGGACCGATTTTCAAAATTCTTTTTTGTTCGAAAGGATATACTTCTAAAATAGTAGGTCAGTATCTGATTATTGTATCCTGGAGAAATTGAGGGCAACCCTCAAATTTTATGGGCCCACACATCGTTTTTTTGCAAATCTTATGAAGTTATTTATTTTTTAGTGTTTTTGCGTAAATAACATCACACCTTTTACGATTTCAGATTTCGATAGTCGTACCGCGTGCTAAAAAACGACTTAAAAAACGACTAAACAAAACTAAAAACCAAAAATAATTTAATAGTGAATAAATATGCGGTACCTAGCATTAATTATATGTACATATACTGGTAACAAATTTTGGAGTCGGCGCTTAATTAAATTTACTAGGTAAGCTAGATAGATACATTAATAAATATGCGAAAACAATGTTTAATTTTAAATAGGCACTGACTCCAAAATTGGTTACCAGTATATAAGTAATGCTATCGTATATTTATTCACTATAAAATTGTTTTTTGGTTCATAGTTTTTTTAGTCGTTTTTGAGGGCGGTTTAATTTTTTGTTAGAAAAGTTTTTTTTTCAATATACTTTGTACCAAAAAATACACGTGATCTTGGGTAGGGGGGAATGTAAAACCTCATATCACCTGGGAGGAAGAAAAAATTGCAATAAAAACATCACATGATTAATGGAGGATCCCTAAACTCACGCAAACCACATCTACGCCGCGACTACACGGTGAATTCCCGAAACATATTTTGTTCTTATGGAACTGCTATTTATAGTTCGGTTGAATCTATACTTATATGAAACACATTTACGCTGATGTCACATAAAATATTTTTTTTATATGGTCACTATAAAGTGACCCTGCACAGATGGAACAGAGTGGGGTCCATGACGAAATGAATAACACTCACCAGTCGACACAAGGGTATTTTACTATGTTCCATTTTGACAATTGAAGGGTTGTAATTCTAAGGGTCTATGTGCCAAAAAAAACAAAACAATATTATTACAAAAATATGATCTATGTGCCAAACCTAATAATATCCAAATGTTATATCTCTAAAAAGCAAAATTGTCACTTAGACCCTTTAGACTTACAACCCTTCAATTATTTCATACGTTATAATGCGAAAAGGAAACCCTTTCCTGAAATAAAGTAGTTAAGAAATGGGGCAGCTATCGAAATATTTCAATGTGCTCATGGTAGATGGCGCACACTTTATTTGCGCGTATCTAGTACTTGATGACGTCAATTAGATTTAGTTCTTCCATCAGATTTCAAAGGCTTTTTATATCTTGTTAAAATTTTACGAGATTTTAATCATGTTTACTTGAGTTAGATTTTAAATTTATGATAAACATAATAAAAATATGAGTAAATAAATAGCAGTATGACTAATATTCGGCTGACTGAATAATGACTGCCTCGGTGGCGTAGTTGTATTACAGTACGAATGCAAAGCTGGGGTCTCGGGTTCGATTCCCGGGTCGGGCAAAGTGATATTAAGTTTTTCTATTCAGTATCAGCCCGGAGTCTGGAATTTGTGCCCGATATGGCGATAGGCTCGCCCCCTATCACATCATGGGACGGAATAACGGCGAAAAGTGGGTGCACTAGTTGCGCCTCTGCCTACCCCTTCGGGGATAACAGGCGTGAGTGTGTGTGTGTGTGTGTAATATTCGGCTGTAATAGGGCTAAACAAGGATCTGAGGGTGAAAAGGGACATCAATTATCTTGAATATTACTCTTAACATTATGATAAATACGAACATTATTGAAAATATCTGTAGAATACAGCAATATGTTTTAAATAACAATCTGTACTAACATCATGAGACGTTTTATTCTTTTTAAAGTCATTTTTAACCGACTTGGGCAGTATATAATACAGGGCTGGTTGCATTGCATTGCAAAGTATTTGTATAATACTTGATGGTATTCCAAACGTAGTACGGATAACGGCAATGTCTATTTCTGAAGTCAAGCAACTGTTTTATCATTTATGAGTAAGATACGCTAAATAAATGAGTCAGAGAGACATACCGATTTATAAACATTTCAAAAATATTAAAAATATTTCAGTAAGCACCTAAAACATAAGAAAACCTCACGCCTGTCCGTTCTCAGGGGTAGACTGAGGTATCACACCGACAGATATACAGTGGTTGCAGAATATGCGAACTATAACATACAGGGTCATTTTTACATTGCGTTACTAAATGAAACTACATATTCGTCTATACCTCTGCTAACATCGTGCTAAAAATTATCAATGAATAACGAATACTTTCGCCAAAAATCCGAGTTGAAGTATTCCATTTTATCATTTTGTAGTTTAGTGCGAATATGGTGTGTGCGTAAGTTTATTTCTGACTGAAAGTGTAATGTTGCTGCTGCGACGAATTCTCCCAGAGTATTCATAGTGGCTTTAGGGCGTGTGAACTTAAAGTTACATTTTATTGATATTTATTTTGTTCGAAACTTACACTTTTTTATTTTACATCTATGGTTAAAATAACTTAATGAAAAGTGTTATTTTCAACGAGATAAGTATGTGGTTTCATTTATTAACGCAATGTCAAAATGACCTTGTATACTTGCGGCTCCGCCCGCTTTAAGGCTCATTCCCGGGTTAAAGTAATAAAATGTATCATATTATATCAATCAAAGGTAATGTAGCTTCATTCTAGTAAAAGAATTATCAAAATCGGTTCAGTAGATAGTTTTTGTTTTCAGCAATAATTCATACCGAGTTTTTCTGACATGCAGGATATATTTAAGTTAAAATAATAAAACAAATTTATTTAAATATAACGTCTTTATTAAATATAACTAAAACATAAGAATGTACAGTCTGCCACATAAGTGTCTGAAAAAATTCAAAACTTTAAATCACCTTTACACTTTTCTTCTTATAGAGATGTCCGCTTTTTGTATGGGTCTCAAAATGTAATCCGGCTCAAACTTTATAGATATTTAAGGGTCAGAAATATGGATCTTGGAATCATTAAAAAATATTTTTTAAGCCCTCTATTTATAAATAATTTTTCTAACAACTATATCATTAAAACTTACGCGAGACATATCACATTACTAGATTACTAAAACGGTTTCACTCTGGTTGGTATGGTCGGCTATTCTGACTAAGAATACCTTAGTGAAACCTTTTTTGTAATGTAGCAATTATTTAACAACGTTAATTTTAAGTGTAGTTTTGAAGCGAAACAAAAACACATAGATCGCAAAATCCGAGGTCTTTTAAATTATAAGATTTATTGTAAAAGGCTAGTTTTTCGGTGTTCTATCCAAATTTATATAAACTATCTTGGTTAGAATTTTAGACCCGTTTTTGGAGACGTCTTTTGCTTTTACTTCCCGAAAAAATACGAGTATAGGCGATTTAAAATTTTGAATTTTGACCAGCTACTTATACAGGGTCACTTTGACATTGCGTTAATAAATGAAACCACATAATTATCTCGGTGAAAATAACGTTTTCCATTAAGTTATTTTAACCATAGATGTAACATAAAAAAGTGCAAGTTACATACAAAATAAATATCAATAAAAAGTAACTTTAAATTTACACGCCCTAATGGCACTATGACTGCTCTAGGAAAATTCCTCGCAGCGGCAACATTGGGCAATTCTCCGTAATGCAAGGTTTTGGTATAATTTACCTGGTTCATTTTTTTTTCAATATTTTCATGATTTGACTTATTCATACTAAAAACGACACTTAAAGAAGCATAATGATGGTGAGGGCACTTAAATCGATTCACTAGGTGAGGAGATATAGCCCATTGTTTTTTTTAATTACCAGCTTAATGAGATGAAGACAGATGAATGAGAAATAAGGTACATGTAAATTAGAAAAGCATGAAAAATAAACTACAAAGCCATGTTTTAATCATCTTTAATCAATAAATAACTATGAGTTATCACCAACTATTAATATTATTATTAATAATAAGCTACTTCAGTCTTTATTTCGATTAAAAAATTAGCATTAAATGTAATTCTGCGTATAGCAGTCATAATTTAAACATAATTATTCCTTTTGTTCGATAAAATAACTAAGAAATCAATAAGTTTATCATAACGTTCTCAACTACACTTCAAAAATTTTCATTGATAAAAACGAAGCTTAATTTAATAAAGCATTATAATTCTTATATGTTTCTGTTTTCATACTTACTCATGATAATTTTTAAATATGTTTGACAAAATAAGATATTATTAAACCTTATCATCACAATTAAATAGGAATGATTAATCAGTTCGAGGTTATTATATCACTTTTTTGGTAAAAATATAAAAATAATAATTATTGTAATCAGTTAGAAATTCTCTTACCAATAAAATTTTAACATTGATACTATTAAAAAATATTCAAATCATCACTGTCAGAATCGCCGCCCCAAAAACTAATATTCAGTAAATTCTCAAACGTCTCATCATTATAATTTTGCAACTCTGTTTCATCTCTCATAGCATTCTCTTTTTTATGAATTTTCTTCTGCTTGGCTTCTTCTTCTAATTTCAGTGAATTATCTGTGAAAGTGATGTTAGCAGGTTTGACCACAATATCAGATAATATTTTAACACAATTTTTATTTGGTTCTGGTCCCAGTTGGGGTGCAGAATCATTAAGTTTGGTTTCTTTCAGAATATTCGGCCAATCTTGTTTTCTTAAGAAGCTAATTTCTTTTGTAGATTCCACTAATGGTACAACAGCAACAGAAGTATAACTACGAGGCAGTGAATAAAAACCTAGATGCTTTCCATGAGGACATAAAATAGTTTCATCAACACAAGAATTTTCACAACAGCTTAACTTTCGAATAGCCATAATATTTGAATCAAACGTCCACACGATTTGATGCATTTTCATGCATCCAGGAAAACCATTAACCTTTTGTGGAAATAATAAATCTTTTTCATACACGTCGTATTCTGATACTGGTCTTATAACTACGCTATGGACATTTTGAGAAATAGCCTCCAGGAATTCGTCAAACTCAGTAATATCCATTCCACGAGATACAGCTCTGTCAGCAGCTTGCTTTATCGTGGCTCCAATCCCATCAGGAGCCCCTTTTCCGTGTCCTGATTCACTATAGTTCCATGTAATAGTACGCAAAGAATTAATATATTGAGGAAGTGAAGATATAACATGAAAAATTTTTTTGTTACGATATTGGCTCGATGGCGAGTCAGATATAAAATGGATACATTGAATATTTGGGCATATATTTTCAGTTATGTAGTCTAGAATAGGAACAATATGGGCCCATACTGCTGAAACATCGTGACGTGTACACTCACTAACAGTACAAAACGATTGATGTTTAAGATCATTACCATTTGTTTCCCTGTAATAGATGACTGCAGTGTGTAAGGTAATTTGCTTGCGGCTACTGCCAAAATGGTAAGGTTGTATCTCTTCATTACATTTCATGGCGTAGTTTTCACTAAAATCAATATGCACTATGCATTCCCCTTCGGAAAGATTTGTCTTTAAAAATGTGATAGCTTGATATTGTGCAGCTATATTGCCACAGTGTACATAAAAATCTTCTAGAAGTAAGTCAAATTCTGTAATGACATCCATTAGTGGTTTACGTATTTTTAATTTATGAGTAACTCGCATCTTTTTTTGTGTGTTTTCTAGAGCTTGTATTTTAGTTACCCACTGCCAATAACTAATTTCTTGATCACTACTAAATTCTAAGTATGGTACCACCTTGTGCTTACAAATATCACAATTTCTTTGCAAACAATTAACGTTATAAGGATCACAGCATGTTTTTTCCAACAAATCACGGGTATTGTTTACAGCCATTATATTCTTTTGCCGCAGAGCTTGAATAATTAAATTTACATTAACATGTAACTTACAAAGACAAGTTTCCCTAGAATTAATATTTGGAATCAATATCCAAAACGGTCTCAATCTACAAAAACTTGTATAACTGATATTAATGTTCTTCTCTTTTACATATTTTTTATGTAAATTAATTAAAGAATCAGACAGGTATCGCTTTTGTTTCTTTACTTTATTTTTAACTATACATTCTTTTTTACCTGCACAAAGGCGACTGTTTCTATCCTCTTCTAAAAAGTTTTTAATATCTTCTTTGATTGTGGTTGATATTTTTCTTGTTGCTGCATATGATCTACTACATCTTTTAACTATTTTCTTCGACTTTTGAGCTCTATTTTCCCTGGAATTATACAATTTTACTATAGTGGAGGGAGTATGCTTTGAATATCTCTCAATTTGCTTACGGTAACTCTCATTAATTTTCTTCAAATAGCTTATTTTCTGTTTGAGTGTAAAGATCTCTTTGTCCTTCTTGTAACGCAAGCGACGTTGTGATGAATTTGAACATGACGCAATTTGTCTATTTTGAGTAATGGGTGATCCAGGTTTAGGAATATATTTCTCGCCAGATGTAGTTGAAGGCGATGGCGACATGACAACTTCATCCGCATGTTCTTGACCTCGTTCAACATCAGATCCGCGTGTGCTTTCAGGGGGAGTATTATTCCCTAGCAACTGAGCCGTTTTCTTCTGTTCCCTTTTCCTTAAATAGTAAGCCCTGAAATTTTGCCGCCATCTTTTTCTTTGAATTCTCTGTTCTCTTGGCGACATTTCTGAAATACTAAGTTGTTTTTTAGCTTCTTTACGCCTAATATATCTAAGTCGGTCTTTCTCTTGCTTTTCTTTCCATAAATTCTCGTCATTCTTGATTCGGTTGTATCTTTTTCTCTCTGCTAATCGTTTCTTCAATAATCTTTCTTCTCTAGTCTGCTTTTTTATCTTCCCCATTTTCTTGTTACATGAAAAGATAAAATTTCAACTGTTATAAAGTGAAAACCCTATTTTACCTGTCCTCTATCTCATTCATATGGAGTGAATTTGCCAGAGGAATGCAGATTAATTAGGCCCAGATTAATGTGATATTCGTACTAAAATTAATTTTGCTGCTGACTTTAACGGAATTCACAAGCAACAAATACAACAAAAACATTTAAAACTGATATGAGTTTTGATTATTTAATATAGAAAGTTCTGAGTTAATATTAGTGAAATAAAATACGACCATAAAAATGAGACCACTTACCTTACAAAAGCCAGAATCGACGGTATTATCGTGTGTATTTCACTAATTACGTGACATAGAGACGTCCTTCCTTCACGCTAGCATAGCGACGACTGACATCAAAGTAATGCCGAGTCACGTAGGCCGATACACATTCACAATTATTGTAGGCAGTTGGCGATAGCATGAGCCATAGAAATTATGCATGTACGTCCGGACATTTTTTAAACTTCTGTAAATACCATTGGTTCTTACTAATTACCCTACTGCATGTAGTAAATTACGGACACGTAGTTTAAGTACCGATCCAGCTACTTTAAATTAAGCAAAGGGTTGTATTTATTTTTTTCTAAGGGTTTAAAGTTGTAATTTGCACTTTTGGACGCGCCACATTAATTAGATTTTGCACATATAATATTTTTTTACTATTAAATTATCAAATTATATAAAGAAAAACATATAGGCCTTAGTAGAAAACTAGTATTAGGACAGTATAAAATATTGAAATAAGGAAAAATTATCAAAAAACATATGTTATCCAATGAAAAACATGTTTTTTTGTAGTTCAGAGAATTGCCCCATTACACTTTCAGCCAGAAATACACTTACGCACACGCCATTTTCGCACTAAACTACAAAATTATCAAAAATTTTGAATACTACAACTGGGATTTTTGTCGAAAGTATTCGTTATTCATTGATGATTTTTGGCACAATGTTAGCAGAGGTATAGACGAATTTGTGGTTTCATTTAGTAATATTATAATGTAAAAATGACCATGTATAGCTAACTGTACATAAACACAATTTTATAAACAAATTACTTTGGTGTTAATGCATGTTTTCTTTTTCTTAGCATTTATTTGAATAAAGTAATTATGAATTATTTACTGGGTCAAAGTTACTAGTAACATTGCTAAGTCATATTATATACAGAGTTTTGGAGGGAACTTAGAAGTGTCATGAGGTGCTCTTGTTTTAATTCATTGTTTTGGTGATACTTAGCCCCCACTTCCAAGTGTAGTTATTTTTTGTCAGGGTGTTATTAAGCTGGACGCGGTCGCAGCACCTCACGTCTCACACCTCATGCCTCATGCCTCATGTCTCACACCTAACGTCTCACACCGCACGCTGCGCCGGAGCTCTCGAAGCTGTGCGAGCGCGTCCAGCTTAATAACACCGATGATTATCCTAACTAGAGAAAGCCTGGAGTCTGGACGATAGAAAAGAAAAAGCTTTAATAAGACGTCCTGCAGCATCTTCCCAACGATTTACATTTGCCGCAAAGGTGTTGAGGATGAGGCTTCTCCAAATCACTCTTGTCTAGACCATCCGGCTTTTCCAATGGGGTCTGGAAAATAAAAACAAATAACTCACCACGAAGTTTTAACATGGTCTCTCGCCGTGGTTCGACTGGGTACCATCACAATGTCTATTTCTGTCGTCAAACACCAGTGTGCATACATTTTATAATCAATCTTTCAATGCAGTATCATGAAAATCATGCTTCACCTGCTTGTGACTTAAACCTAGGAAATATTCTGAGAAAATTCTAAAAGAAACCTATAAAAATCTGACACAGAAAAGTTTAGGGCTTGTTTCACAAGTTTCAAGTAAATTTTATTTGACACATTTAAAGAGCTAATGTAGATAATACCAATTTAATTATTTATTTTCATTGACGCTCCGCTCCTATTCATAGCGTGATGTTATATAATATAGCCTTCCTAGATAACTGGACTGTCCAAAACAAAAATATTTTTTCAATTCGAATTAGTAGTTCCAGAAAACATTTACTCGAAAATTGGCCCTTAGCATGCGTAATCCTCCTAGCCAGTTGCAGGCACGGCGGCTAATCTGAACGGAGATAAGCCAAGTTACAGGAGAGTGCACAAATGTGTGCGCAAATCACAGGTACACTCGCTATTCCTTCACTCTCATAGTCCGGTGAGACGGCAATCCGACATGACTGGAGAGAGATCAAGCGCAGGACCAACAGCTTTACGTGCTTTCCGAGGCACGGGGGTATAACAGAGCTGCGACTGAGTAATTTTTATGATGGAAAAACCCAGTCGCAATGTTTTTGGCTCGACCCGGGATTCAACCCAGGTTCTCAGCGCGCAAATCGTACTCGTAACGCGTACGCAATACAACTACGCCACAGAGACGGTCTAGGTCCTTAGTATAATGGGTATGGAAACGAATACCTGCTTGTGAGGCATGACCATTATCTTGCAGTTTGTACACTCTTGACCATAACCAACCCACGAGTTGCCGCTCATCCACATCCGGTTGCATTTGTGGCAACGATACTCGCCGAAGCACCGCCTGGATCCTATTTTTGAAGAGTTCATGTTCAACTGAAAAAAGTGAAATTATTTTATTTACTTTATGGCGATAGCCGAGTTGGGAGTGGCACGTACTGTCAAGACGAATGCCCGCAGGTTCAAAACCCAAGAGCACACACCTCTGACTTTTCTAAAAGTTTGTGTATGTATTCTTAGTGAATTATCGCTCGCTTTAACGGTGAAGGAAAACATCGTGAGGAAACCTGCATACCTGAGAAGCTGTCTGAATTTCGAAGGAACGAAGTCTGCCCGCAATAGGCCAGCGTGGTGGACTAAGGTATAACCCCTCTCAGTTGTAGAGGAGGCCCCTGCTCCGCAGTGGGCACTATATAATACGGGGCTTGTATGGTACGGTTACTTTAATAATAAAATTAGGCATCGACTCTAAATATACGTGTATACTAAACGAATATAAATTTTAATTATTTTTTGTTTTGTAGTGGTTTTGAAGTCGGTTTAATTTTGTTAAAAAGTTTTTATGTACTGTCCCACTGCTGGGCATGGGCCTCCTCTACTATTGAGAGGGTCTTAGACCATAATACGCTAACCTAATGGCACGGTTGGCAGACCTTTACCCTTGAAATTTTTATCACAGATATTCAGTGTTTAATTTTTCACTTCCAAATGCCGAAACACTTTCTTAATGTCTTTAACTTTATAATATTAATACATACACACACACTTACGCCTTTTATCCCCGAAGGGGTAGGTAGAGGCACAACTAATGCACCCACTTTTCGCCGTAGGTATTCCTTCCCAAGATGGGATCGGGGCGAGCCTATCGCCATATCGGGCACAAATTCCAGACTCCGCGACTGATATTGAATAGAAAAATCCAATATCACTTTGCTCGACCCGGGGTTCGAACCCGAGCATTGCAGTAATACAACTACGCCACCGAGGTAGTCCACGATATAAATATGATTCCTTATTATAAGAGTACTGAAATTTTCCGGGATAAAAAGTAGTAAGTAATTGTGGTAATCTAGGGCATGATATATGTACTAAATGTCCAAATTCCGTCAGAGATTTTTATCTTACAGACATTCACAAACTTTCGCATTCATAAAATATTTTGTAAAATCTTCCACAGACTCCAAAAATTAATACAATCATCTCATTTAAACCGTAGCATAATGTAAATGTCTATGAACCGCCATGTCTATTTCTACCGCCAAGCAGCAGTGTGAATGCACTGTTGTGTTTCGGTTTGAAGGATATTGTAGCCAGTGTAACTCTGGACACAATGAGACTTAACATCTCATGTCTCAGGATAACGAGCGCAGTGGAATGCCACACAGTACTTTGTAACTCAAGGTGCTGGGTGGTGTTGCTACTGTTTATGGGTGGTCGTATCGCTTACCATTAGGTAAACAGCATGCTCGCCTCGTTATTCAATGCAATAAAAAGAATGTTAATAAAAGTTGTTTTGGTATAATTTTTGAAATCGATCAATTACGTTTTAATAATACAAATAGTACTTACTTACGAATATTTTATAACTTTGCACAAACACAAATACAAATTATAATGATCCGTCTTTTCACTTGTCTGACTGGCAATCGACTGAACTCTGAAGTCTGAAGTCATTTCTTTCTACTGTTCAATGTATAAACATCTTTTCAACTAGTGGTGTGCTACAACGATAAATCAAAAGTACGTTACTTTTGGACGGGGAATTACCCGAAAAAGTAACATCACTTCAGTGTTAAATAATTAAATGATTTCATACGTAACACTTGCTTTATATTTTTCGCTTTTCAGGGGTAGGCAGAAGTGTAAGCATGCTACACAACTATTTGCTATTATAATATTATGTTAGAGTAGCTGTTGCCCGCGGCTCCGCCCGCGTTAAAAAGTTTTTCCAGGATAAAAGTCACGCTTCATATTTCCCGGGATAAAAAGTAGCCTAAGTTACTCCTTATTAAATCAGCTACCTGCTAATAAAAGTCCCGTCAAAATTGGTCCAGCCATTTCAGAGATTAGCCGCAACAAACAGACAAACAAAAATTTAAAAAAATGTTATTTTGGTGTATGTACCGTATATATATTCATGTATATGTAGTAGAAAACGGTTATTTTAATATTACAAACAGACACTCCAATTTTATTTATATGTATAGATTATTCGATTAATCGATAAGTTCTTCTGTTCACTTTAACTACCTCTATGGTCGGGGAATTACTAAAAATGTTATATTTCTGAACAGCATCACGATATTCACCCGTTTTAAGGATAGGCAGAAGTGTAAGTGCTACCCATTTTTGTTCCTTAGCTGTTAGGTATATTTATTTTCCAATAGTGAGTAAAGAATAACAGTCTTACTTTAAAACTTGTTTTAACGGTAAGAGGTGCTTAAAACAAACAAAAGTTAAGCATTGATTAAGACCAGATTAGTTAAGACTAGGGCTGCCATCCGTCCGGATTTCCCCGGATTTGTCCTAGTTTGAAGGGCGTCCGGGGGCCGTCCGGCCGGGGTTTTAAAAATTGTCCGGGCAAAACCCGGACACTTTTGTTGTCAGGGGAAATCCATTTTTTATAGATGAGCGACAAATTGAAATAAATCTTAGTTAAAACTTCATGCATTTCCCCGAATTCAAGAAGGAGCGGCAAAATATTTTTCAGAGATGTCCGGGGAAATACCCATATTTCGCCCAAATGTCCGGGATTTTTGCCGTGTTTATCCGGCGTCGGCAATTTAGATGATGGCAGCCCTAGTTAAGACGCAACTAAGCATAGCTTACCGATTTTTTTATAAGTAAGACTGAAGCTGTGTTGACTGCCTCGATGGCGTTGTATTACGGTAAGACTGCATACTGAAGTCTCGGGTTCGATCCTCGGGTCGGCCAAAGAGATATTGCACTTTTCTATTCAGTATCAGTCCGGAGTCTGGAATATGTATCCGATATGGCGATAGGCTCTCCCTCCATTACATCATGGAACGAAATATGCACGGCGAAACGCGGGTGCATTAGATGCGCCACTGCCTACCCCTTCGGGGATAAAAGGCGTGAAGGTGTATGTGTATGTTAAAATCACTATGTTACATCCACAGGCGGGAAATGACTTTAAATGTTATTTTCCATTGCGAGCATTTGATGATCGTGATTTTTCTTTTTTTTTTTTTCTTGTGTTTCGATCCTGCGGACATTCGTCTCAGTTATCAGTAGTCCATTCCACTCCCAACTAGGCTATCGTTGATTTTATTCATTTGTATATTATCTTACTAATATTATGAATGCAAATTTTTGTGAAAATTTTTGGAGGTTGGTATGTTTATTAGAAGTAAATGCAGAAACTACTGAACGGATTTGTACGAAATTCGGTAGACGGGTAGACCATATCCTGCACATGTGCTTTTATATCACTAATTTGCTCCCATGACGAATAATTCCATTTTTAAGTAGATGACGCTCGCGTCGTCCACATGGATCGTTATTCGTTACAGTATTTTATGTGTTTTTATAGCATGAAAGAATTTTCAACTACTGGTGGTAGGACTCTCATATGTAAGAGTCCGTCTGGGTGGGTACCACCACAATGTTTATTTCTACCGCCAAGCAGCAGTGTGCATGCACTGTTGTGTTTCGGTTTGAAGAGCATTGTAGCCAGTGTAACAACAGGACACAATGAGACTTAACATCTTATGTCTCAGGATGACGAGCGCATGGAATGTCACAGAGTACTTTGTAGCTCAAGGTGCTGGATGGTGTTACTACTGTTTATGGGTGGTCGTATCGCTTACCATCAGGTGAACGGCATCCTCGTCTCGTCATTCGATGCCATAAAAAAAATTCACAACGAAGCGAGCAAAACCCAGTACTTACCTACTTAATTATTTTTTTATTTCTTCTAATATAATAAAAAAACACGGATCAAAATTATTTTTATTGACACATCAGTACGTACAATGAAACACAATAATTAGTGAACAAAACACGTTGAAGCTAATTGGAAAAATATTTCTAACCTTATTATACTCGCGCATTTTGGCATGACAAATACTCGCGTACGGTCTCTCGGACCGAGATTTTATTTTTTGTGTATTTTTATTTATATATTTAGAAAGCATTGTTTATATTTATTACCTATAATATATGATATGCAACGTCCCAAACCATCCGTAGTAGTAGAATGTCCCGAAGCATCTGTTCTGGATAGAGCCGCTTACTGCATTGTCCGTCTCAATTCATAGAATTGTCTTGTTTTTTTCACTATTGTTTATATCACCGTTGTATTGTGTTATTATTTAAAATCTAGCCATTGCATCGGCAACACGTCCTTTTTTTTTTAAAGTTTAACTATATTATAGGATAGAATATGACGTAATAAACAAAAAAAAAATTAAACCTTAACTGTATACACACACTCATGACTCACGCCTTTTACCCCCGAAGGGGGCATAACTAGTGCACCTACTTTTCGCCGTGCGTATTCCTTTTCATGATGTGATAGGGGGAGAGCCTATCGCCATATCGAGCATAATTTCCAGACTCCGGGTTGATACTGAATAGAAAAACCCAATATCACTTTGCTCGACCCGGGGATTGAACCCGAGACCTCAGCATTGCAATCGTACCATAATACAACTACGCGACCAAGGCAGTCATCAGTCATTAGTCGAGAAGTATAACAAATCATTGTGCAAATTAAGATAACAGTTCTTAAATAATTTGATATATTATACTCAATGCGTGTTACACAACTTAAATAAATTAGAATATTTCATTGCAGAGTGTTCTAACATTAAAAAAAGGTACTTATTTAATATAGTACCACTTAAATTTTACTTAAACTTGCGTGCGTCAGTCTCAAGGACCGATAACAGTAAAAAAAGTGACAGATGTCCACTTAGTACAAGAGTTACGTTAATCAATGTCTGACAGAATTATGAAGGTGCTAAAACTGTAAAGTCGTAGGTGATGTGAACTTTTGAGAAAACAAAGAAATATTGATTTGTAGGTCTGAGAACAATGCGCGAGTATAGGAAGGTTAATACACTTTGTTAATGTCAGTAAAGATTTTATCGGGCAAAACAAAAACAGTCCTAAATTCGAACTTCCTTTTATCCCTTTTAAGTCATATTTCATCGGTTGTCCAGATATGTTTCTTCGTTCTACTTCCTTTATGTCTTCTGAAGAAATCCTTCATGGGTTCACGAAGCTGGATCCATTTTAATTTACTATTAGTCTTGGTAGAATACGTCTCAGTTTACTTTTAAATTGTTTCCAAAATCAAATAAATCTCTAGCATTTCTTCTATAAGTTGGTGAACCGCTGGACTGACGACAACGATCACTTACTATTTTCTTAATGCGAATAGACTATAATTGCTTATATCTAGGAACCAGTTGATAGCCTTACATTGGTATCTTTCCTTTGTTTCTTTTCTTTTATTGAAGTACGCAGTTAAGGCGCAACGCTTGATCCTTACGAGTATTTCTTATACATTTTACCTGTGATAGAAAACAAATTATTATGATATACTCGGGGCCTACCGTCTCCTTTTATCGGACGACTCAGTACCGATTCATTTCAATATAGGATCCCAAAATAAATCGGAATCAAATCGAAACAATTATTGAATTGTTCAACGTCTCTTATATCGTAACTTAAATGTTTGTTTTTATACTTTTTTCACGGTCATATTTTCGAGTGTTTTTACCCGAACGCAAGTGATAAGTGGCCAGTTATACTTTCTTCGACCACATGTGCTGCAACACGATTCTAATTTTAAACACCTATCAGATAATTTTTGTGTTTAATAATATTAAACAAGATCAATTCAGGCACAAAAACAGCAACTTGTTTTAAACTCCTCAAGCCCCGCGACGGACACCGGTGTCCATCTTAGACTAATAGTGTCCATATACCTATATAGGGTTTTCCCATACATCTATATATCTATATAAGCGGGGCTTGAAGGGTTAAAAAATCCTTTGAATCGCTAACTAGTACCTATCCGATTCAATTTAGGCAGTAACGTATATTGGTCGCGATTAACGACATCAGCAATCAGCTCTGTAGTATATACTTGCCCACTGCTGAGCACGGGCCTCCTCTACCACTGAGAGAGGTTAGGCCTTAGTCCACCACGCTGTCCTAGTGCGAGTTGGCAGACTTCATAGACCCACGAAATTCTTATGTAGAATTCTTAGGTATGTAGGTTTCCTCACGGTGAAAGCGAACGATAATTCATAAACAATACACACGTTCCTTCGAAAAGTCAGAGGTGTGTGCCTTGGGTTTTGAACCTCCGGACATTGTCTCGGCAGACCGTTCCATTTCCAACTAGGCTATCGTCCACTTCATAACGACATCACGGTGCGAAATAAAGAACCAGTCAGTTTAGGCCTTGTATTGAGTCGGAATAAATTATTAAATTATACTGGGTCATTTTGACATTGCGTTAACAAATGAAACCACATACTTATCTCGTTGAAAGTAACACTTTTCATTATTTAACTACATATATAAAATAAAAAAGTGTAAGTTTCGAACAAAATAAATATCAATAAAATCTAACTTTAAGTTTACACACCCTAATGCCACTATGACTGCTCTAGGAGAATTCGACACAGCAGCAACACTTTCAGTCAGAAATACACTTACGCACACACCATATTCGCACTAAACTACAAAATGATAAAAAATTGGAATACTAAAACCGGGATTTTTGGCGAAAGTATTGGTTATTCATTGATAATTTTTAGCACGATGTTAGCAGAGGTATAGACGAATATGTGGTTTCATTTAGTAACGCAATGTAAAAATAACCCTGTATAATTATTGAATCTTTGTGGAAGGCCTATGTTCAACAGTGAACGTCATGGGGCTGATGATGATGATATTTGAGTCATAATAAGAGATGATGGTATGCCCCCTGATTTATATTATACATATACATATATATACATATACACTCACGCCTGTTATCCCCGAAGGGGTAGGCAGAGGCGCAACTAGTGCACCCACTTTTCGCCGCAGTCCGTCCCATGATGTGATAGGGGCCGAGCCTATCGCCATATCGGGCAAAAATTCCAGACTCCAGACTGATACTGAATAGAAAAACTCAATATCACTTTGCCCGACCCGGGGATCGAACCCGAGACCTCAGCTTTGCAGTCGTACTGTAATACAACTACGCCACCGAGGCAGTCGATTTATGTTATAGGGTGGTATAAATCAGTCTCACCTTTGAATAAAATCGCAAGTAACCATTTAATCTTCATACAAAAATCGGACATATTTAACGTGTATAAGCGATTTGAAAGAGGTCCGCTTTGTGTATGGGTGCTGGACCTCAAAATCTAATCAGGTTCAAACTTTATGGATATTAAAGGGACAAAAATCTTGGATACATTAAAAAATATTTTTAGACTCTCCATTTATAACTAACTTTTTTTAAAAACGTTAATTATAATAGTTTTTAAGCATAATAAAATTAGATCTAAAAATTGGAGTACTTTAAAATTATACGGTTTATTGCACTAGGCCTAGTTTTTGGGAGTACTATCCGTATACATAAACTGTCTTGGTTATAATATAAGGCCGTTTTTGGATTAGTTACATTTGTTCAGTTACTTATGTGGTGCCTGATTGTACCTCAGTGACAGGCGCCACATTGGTCTTGCAGTTACTACATTTATCAGGCATTTCCGACTCAGATTTGAAGGCAGTCCAGCTTCTACAACAGTCTTTGCACCAGTATTTTTTGCTGTAGCGAGGCGGTCTCTCATCAGAGTTGTTTGGTGACTGAAAAGAAATTGAAACAGCGGTTTTTTATTACTCAGGAGTAACGTAGCTTCCTATTAGTGAAAGAATTTTCAAAATCGGTTCAGGAGTTCCTGGGATTAGCCGCTACAAACCTACAAACATACTCACAAACTTTTTCTCTTTATAATTTTTTTTACGGCATTGAATGACGAGACGAGCATGCCGTTCGCCTGATGGTAAGCGATACGACCACTCATAAACAGTAGCAACACCATCCAGTACCATGAGTTACAAAGTGTTGTGGCATTCCACTGCGCTCGTCATCCTGAGACATAAGATGTTAAGTCTCATTATGTCCTGTAGTTACACTGGCTACAATGTCTTTCAAACCGAAACACAACAGTGCATGCACACTGCCGCTTGGCGGTAGAAATAGACATTGCGGTGGTACCCACCCAGACGGACCCTTACATATGAGAGTCCTACCACCAGTAAAATGTTATGTATTATAATATGTATTCGTATTAATCTCTAAGGTATAGATGAATTAATAAGAAAATATTATTTTGCGCCCAATTTAAATTGTATATTGTCATCGACGGTATAAGGCCTCCGAACTATGTATATTATCGCATTCAGACAAACAAAAACTCAGCTATTTCAGAATCAGTATTTATTTTCGTATATGTGATAATTTTTATCACAGGATGTTGCAAGTTTATTATATTAATCAGTTTTTGCGCTTAGCTTGCTGTATTATTGTTATTTAATACACACACACACACACACACGCGCGCGCGCGCACACACACACACACACACACGTACACTCACGCCTTATATCCCTAAAGAGGTAGGCTGAGGCGCAACTAGTTGCACCCACTTTTCGCTATTGTATATTCTATCCCATGATGTGATGGGGGCGAGCCTATCGCCATTGGGCACGAATTTGATATTGAATAGAAAAACTTAGCATCACTTTACCCGACCCCGGAATCGAACCCGAGGCCTCAGCTTTGCAACCGTACTACAATTATCCCACCGAGGCAGTCAATATAATCAACATAAAATATAAAAGGCAGTTATATAATCCACTCATTATAAACTAACATTTAAAATAAGACTTCTGCTCGCGGCTTCGCCCGCGTGAAAGAGTTTTTCCGGGATACAGATATTTTCCCGGGATAAAAAGTAGCCTATAGCACTCAGCAGTAATGTAGCTTTCTATTAGTGAAATAATTTTCAAAATCTGTCCATTAGTTTTTAAGTTTATCCATTACAAACAAAGAAACAAATCATTACTCTTTGTAATATTATTAGTACAGACGAATAGTTAAATATAATTTTCACATGTTTTTCTCGATACGTAGGATCCCTTGCCGATGCCGGGCCTCTAGGTAGTTGCCTAATTTGCCTTTGTCAATCGTCATGATTTTCTTCAATTTATTTTTATCTATATTTTACTGTTTGGTTATTACACACGTTAATGTACGCATGAATGGGCTTTTAACACGGACGTAGCTGCGAGCAAAACCCATAATTCATTTAACAATGGTTTATAAACAAAAAGAAACAGAACACACGTGACTTCTAAGAAAACAAAAGCACAACTTACCGCCATCGCATTACATGGAATCCGATACAATATTATGTCGTAGTGTAAACCTTATTGCGCCGAACATTAATTGATACTGAAGTAGTCAGTACGGTCAGCAAAGATAACGTAATACGTGGGTTGATTCGATAAACTAAATGCATATTATTGCGTGCCTCGGTGGCGTAGTTGTATTGCGTACGCGTTACGAGTACGATTTGCGCGCTGAGGTCCTGGGCTCGAATCCCTGGTCGGGCCAAAAAATCTTCTGACTGGGTTTTTCCATCTTAAAAAAATTACTCAGTCGCTCGGAGTCAGGAAGTTGGCGGTGTGATACCCCCGTGCCTCGGAAAGCACGTAAAGCCGTTGGTCCTGCGCCTGATCTCTCTCCGGTCATGTCTGCCGTCTCATCGGACTATGAGAGTGAAGGAATAGCGAGTGCACCTGTGTATTGCGCACACACTTGTGCACTATAATATCTCACGCATATAATATTATTGCGTAATAATAATTTTAAAAATGGGATTACAGAGGATCATTTTGCCGTTGGTATAATGTAGACAATAATTTAAACCTGTTCTTTTCAAAAGTGCAATATTGATCACCAAGCAGCAGTGTGCATGTACTGTTGTGTTTCGGTTTGAAGGATATTGTAACCAGCGTAATTACTGGTCATTATGAGACTTAACATTTAATGTCTCAGAGTGACAAGCGCAGTGGAATGCCACGCCGTACCTACTATGTTTATTTTTCAAGAACATAAGTACATGCACACAGTACTTTGTAGGTCAAGGTGCTGGATGGTGTTGCTACTGTTTATGGGTGGTCGTATCGCTTACCATCAGGCGAACGGCATGCTCGTCTCGTCATTCAATAGCAATAAAAAAAAATACGTAAAGAAAAATCTTTGTTCCCTTCTGAACATGCGCTCGGAGTGTGAGAATTTGCATAATTAAAGTGTAGAAGCGTAAAATTTATGTTTATTATTGTAACATATTAAATTCGACGGAAACTCCACCACTGAACGAACACTAGTTCAAACAAATGTATTTATTTACCAATTGTATTTGCATTGTATGTTTTACTTAAATGAGTAGAAAGGGTTCGTGTTAGATATATTTCCTTTATTTTTTATAGTTAACTAAGTTTTCTTAACTGCTACGCCTGCGTGAATAGACTTTATGGAAAATTTTATCTGTTTTTTTTTAAACAGTTGGCGCTGGCGTTGTCCTTGTACCGCTTTACACTATACCTTTGCACTATTGGGTGTCTAGCGTTTTTTTTAAAGCCTCATAAAAAGGATATTAACTGATATTTACCAGTTTTTTTGCTGATATTACTACGCAGTTTGCTACTACGCAGTTCTAAAGCGATAAATAGATTACCCACCTATAAACAAATAATATTTATCAACTGTGCGTAAGTCTAAGGAAGTTTATACATACTTTATGTAATGGACTCGTTTCTGGGAATAAAAAAACCAAAGACGATTACGGTACTTTTACTTTTACGGTACGGGACTTTTATCCCGGAAAATAGTCATATACGCGGGAGGAGCCCTGACCAAATAATAATATATTGTATACCTATCGATGATGAAACCACATAATTATGTTCTTGAAAATAACACTTGACAATAAGTTTCTCTAACCGTGAATGTAAAATAAAAAAATGTAAGTTTCGAACAAAATAAATATCAATAAAAAGTAATTTTAATTTTCTGTTATTCAAATTCAAATCATTTATTAAGTAATTAGACCACTAAGGGCAACTTTACACGTCATTTTTTACAATGTTTTTTTATCAACAAAATGATTCTACCAGTGCTTGGGAAAAGCCCACTGACCTGAGAAGAAGCACCAAGAAACTTAGCGTAGGTCTTTTATTGTTATCTTATTTTTTTAAATATATACATTTTGCGAATTGCAAGTAACAATATAAATTCAATTTCCAAGATGGATATTAAATGCGAAAATTAACGGAGAATACTTAAGTCAAACAACTACTGTATCACTACGAACGTACAAACCAGAAGCTATTCTACCAAGAATACATGTCTCTACTCTATAAGTTCATCCTATGTAAACAGGAAGCTCAGCAGAGCATATATAACATGATTGAGGAACACTAACACACACCGTTAATTAATTTTAAGTGAGCCAATTTACTCCAAAACCTCAAGATGTATTACACTAGCTTATGCCCCCAATTTTCTAGCGTAATTGTATAACATGACATACATAATTTACACTTTAAAATCACGCCTCCTTTTTGAGGGTAAGCAGAGTTACCATCGCAGACACATTTCGCTATATTAGGTTCCTCGTAACAGATGATAAGTCTTTATCGGACACAATTCCGAGCTGAACAGGAAACTTCAATGTTATCCAACCCGGCAATCGAACCCGAGACAGCATAGCAGTAGTACCGAAATACTACTCTACCAAGGCAAAGGTCAATGTTTACTATTTCGGATTCCCTATCTAATTAATCGTTAGAGATGTCAGTGTCAGTGATTCGCAGAATTTCACCGTATGCTGTCAATTAGGTGCGACTACCGATCTCGGTTTATAGGCAGTATGGGGTTTGTCAATAGGCCCTTAGGCCACGGCTTAGGGGTCGTCAATTAATCGCCTATGTTTTTGGCAACTTTTTTTTTTTTTTTAAGTCCCCTACTGGTGATATGTGGTGAGGTTTTAGGCTACCTCTCCTCCCTATCCAAGATCACGAGTATTTTTTTAGTACTTACAAAGTATCTTAAAATGTTAGTGTATTATTTTCAAATACAGGCAAGTAGGTATAATCTAATTTAATATGAACGGTCCTTCTTATATTTTGTGTTTTTCGCCGACCCCGCTCCCTTTCGAGCCTCGTATGATCAATGGACTCCCTAGTACCTGGGCAGTCAAATTTGTTCATAACACAGTAGTTATTGGAGACAGTAACTAGCTTGATTTCTCCAGCGTATCGTTGTAATGGTTAATGTAAAAACGGTGGCCCACGCCCAAGTTAAATTAATTTATGTATAATTTATCAGAGGCACCAAGTTTGAGAAGACTGATCCCAGTGGCGGCTGTATCGTGTGGTTTAATTTACAAGATAATATATTACTCAAATACTTAGATAGATTTCTTGAAAGTAAATAATTCGAGATGGAGTCAGGGATACATTGACACTTATGGCGAATTTTTTTAAAGAATTGAAAAAGTATGACCGCTACAAAATCAATTGCCTTACTTTTATATTTAGCCATGTTATTTGATGGATAATTTTAATATGCTAACTTAAAGTTTATCCCAAATGAAATGGCGGTTAAAAATGTTTTTAAAAATAATTATTTTTATATATGAAAATATGTTGAGATATTTACTTCCTAAATTTAGAAACGAGTTAGTGACATGTCTGATTTCTTGCCTTTTTTACCCGACTGCGAAAGAAGGAGGGTTATGTTTTTCGAGTGTATGTATGTATGTAAGTATGTATATTTCTTTGGCACGGCCTAGAGCCCAAACGGCTTGTCGTATTTTTATGTGAGTGGTGTCAATAGATTCGTCTGAGCCGTGAGAGTAACACTGGATACATCAAATTTTTTAAAAATTAAAGTTTTTAAAATACATCGAGTGTGGTATCAAAATAAAGGATTTTTAACGGAAATTACGAATATATATACAACTTATATGTCTTGTTGGAGTTTAGAATAAGAAATGCTAATAAATCACATCATAAACACACCCACACTCCAACTTCTCCGCAGATAGATTCCTTCCTATGGTTGTCTGGAAGAGATCGCTTTTAGCGATAAGACCGCCTATTGTTACACTAGCTGTAGTTAAAAAGTATGTTTGTGTTTTTTCTTTTACTTGTGTGGTGTTCAATAAAGAGTTATCTATCTATCTATCACACTTCACACTAATAATAGTATAAATGCAAAGTTTGTGTTAGTTTGTTAACTTTTCACGGTAAAACGGCTAAACGGATTTGGCTGAAATTTGGCACATAGGTAGTCTATAAAAAAAAGAAAACTAAAAAGTTGCAAATAAAAAAAATGTTAAAACAAAAACAAAAAACCCGACTGCGTCAATATCTGCTATTCATTGCACTACTGAAAAGACAGAAACAAGATTTTGATTTGAATATTTTATTTTGTTTTTGAATAATATTAGTTGACAGTGTTCACAAATTGCTTTAGTTATTATTCTGAGACAAACGCAGTCGGAGACATCTGCTCACTCCGAGATTTTGTTGCTCTACCTACATCACCAACCAAATTATGAGAAGTGAGCGTGTCATGCCTCCGTCTGCGTTTGTGAACACAGTCAACTAATATTATTCAAAAACAAAAAAAATTAAAATCTTGTTTCTCTCTTTTCAGTTCTGCAATGAATGGCAGATATTGACGCAGTCGGGTTTTTTGTTTTTGTTTTAATTTCAAGTATATTGTAGAAAGGATCTTACTTAAATAAGTAGTTTTTATTTCCGTCTGACGGACTTGACTGAGTAAAACGTACACACGCACTTGTTCGAAATGGAATTCGAATCCAGGAGGCTCAATAGCTCACAAGATATTCAGTAAGTAATCAGTAGTTTACAAAACACTTATGCCTTGCACCAAACACATATTTGGAAGATTAATGCAAGCTATATGTACAACTAACATCATTAAACAACACTTTTTAAATTATTAATACAGGATTATAAATGCAATTATATTTTCGAAATACGTCCTTCTGTGTTGAGGTTGTGAACTCCGATTTAAACTAAAGTGATTAGGAGAAAAGTCACCCGGTTATAAGACGTACATAGCATCACTCCTTCTCCTTTTCAGGCATTAGCAGAGATGTAACATCATTTCGGAAATAAGTTAACAAGTTGTGTCAACTAGAATTAGGGCATCATCCAAATTAAAAGAAAAATATTTAAGTGCCTGTCTGTTTTTATTAGTTATCTGATTTTGCTTACAGTGATTGCTAACACAATCACATCAGGCGCACAACAAAATACTCGAGCAGCGAAACAAAACACTTCGCATCACTAAATGATTAACTTATAGGCATTGATGTATGGGTTCTTTAATACATCAATGTTTATAGGTATATTTTTGTCATAGTGCTGTCTTTGTCAACTCCTTACCTATGGATGACGGTAACATCACGAGGTTTGAAATGTGTTCAGCGCTATACATATTTAGTAAGTCGGTGAGGAAGCCAGCCTAAGTGGTTTTCCAAATTTTATATCCAGAATCAGTTGTAGCCGGAGGCTCAAGTCAAATACGATATTTGCTAGCATGCTGAGAGGAATCGGAAATATGTACGTACAAGTATTTGTTATATTTATTGAACATTGCTCGCGTGTCCGCCTGCGTGAAAAATAAATCCGGTATAAAAGTCTCGCTTTATAATATAATCCCGGGATATAAAAGTAGACTATGTTATTCGCAGAAGAAAGCCATCGCTCGCCATAATTTCTAGCCACCGACCATGGCAGATACCACGGTGGGCAGGCGGTGGACTAAGGCTAAGACTCTCAGTAGTAGAAGAGGACCGTGCCCAGCAGTTTGACAGTATACAGGATGTATCACGATAAAGTGTTCAATCGAAGCAGTAGAGGACTTCAATGTGCATCAAATAAACTCCCATGTATGTTGCCCGAAATTGGATAGTTTAAAAGTGATTAAGATTTCCTCAACAGAGCAGTTTCCTCACGATGTTTTCCTTCACCGTTAAAGCGAGCGATAATTCACAAAGAAAACACACAGATTTTTAGAAAAGTCAGAGGTGTGTGCCCTTGGGGTTTGAACCTGCGGACATTCGTCTCGGCAGTCCGTTCCACTCCCAACTAGGCTATCGCCGCTTAAGTGACAGACCCTATGTTAAATGACAGATAATATGAGTTTCAAAAAGAAATACACAAAATATGCCAAAAAAAATAATTCAACAGTCACCGGCAATGTGTATAATGCAGGCATTCTATACAATCGCAGGGGCGGCTGCGGACGACAACTTAGACACTATTAGTCCGGGGAAACCCGCAGCCGTCCCTAATGCGCCGAAGAAGGCCACCGCGGAGTTTTAGTTGGTATGCCGTGCGGTGTACATAGGTTAGGGACTCGGCCCGGCGGCTCAACGCTGGGTCGTAAGGCACGGTGAACCCAACATCACCGCTCAGTCGCCCCCCTTGAAGGCTGGGCGGTAGTAATAAGTTACTTTCTCCGCGACAACAAAAAAAAAAAAAAAGGCATTCTATACAATGCTCAGGTAATGTAGATACTGAGGGCATTCTACACAATGCCCAGCCAATGTGAATGATAAGGACCCATATAACCCATCGAAGACACAAGTTTGCGCGTTCACTGCTAAGAAGGACACATTCGTCATGGTGCCACAGTTCCAAGGAGTTTCTCTCCACATGTCGAATAGCATTGGGATCCTCGGCGTCGAAATTTCCAGTGACGTCAAGTTTGGGAGTCATTTGGAGGACAAAGCCAAATTGGCCAGCAAAAAGTTGGGAATCCTCAACAGAGCCAAGCGGTACTTCGCGTCCGGCCACAGACTGGCGCTTTATAAAGCGCAAGTCCGACCACACGTGGAGTACTGCTCACACCTCTGGGCAGGGGCCCCCAAACACATGCTGAGCCCACTTGACTCCCTACAACGACGGGCACTTCGCATCGTCGATGATCCCAATCTCACGGACAAGGTGGAGGCGCTGGGTATGCGGAGACACATTGGTTCTCTTTGTATATTCTACCGCCTCTTCCATGGGGAGTGCTCTGAGGAACTGTTTAATATGGTGCCTGCCTCGCCTTTTTACCATCGCACCACTCGCCATCGCAGTGGAGTTCATCCGTACTACGTCGAATCCATCCGTAGTAGCACGGTGCGTTTTCAACGGTTTTTTTGCCGCGCACGTGCAAACTGTGGAATGGACTCCCTGCATCGGTGTTCCCCGAGCGCTATGACCTGTCCTTCTTTAAACGAGGTATAAAAAGAGCACTCACCTCCCGGTAGGTAACGGCTTGGTTGTGCCTCTGGCATTGCTTTAGTCTATGGGCGGCGGATACCGCTTACCATCAGGCGGACCGCTTGCTCGTTTGCCTACTAAGGCATTAAAAAAAAAAAAAAAAAAACGGGCATTCCCTACAATGCTCAGGCAGTGTGAATAATGTGGGCATTCTATACAATGCCCAAGCAATGTGGATAATGTGGGCATTCTATACAATGCCCAGGCAATGTGGATAATGTGGGCATTCTATACAATGCCCAGGCAATATGGATAATGTGGGCATTCTATACAATGCCCAGGCAATGTGGATAATGTGGGCATTTTATACAATGCCCAGGCAATGTGCATAATGTGGGCATTCTATACAATGCTCAGGCAATGTGTATAATGGGGGCATTAAATTTTTTTTAATTTTTGGATAAAATTATGGAGTTCATTAATTTTCTAAAACATTTTTGATTATATCTAAATATAATAAAACACTGATTCTAACTATTATAGTTATTCCAAAGGCCAACTATTACCCGTATTTGAGTAAGAATATCATGACTATAGACCCAATAGTTTTGCAGTTGGCATCTCGGCTTGAATAAAAACATGCAAAAATCTAAATATCTTTTAAACTATCCAATTTCAGGGCATATACATGGGGGTTAATTCGATGCTTATGGAGGTCCTCTATCGACCTGCTTCAGTTGAACACTCTATCATGATACATTCTGTACAATACAAAGCTGGCATTATTATTTTTATAACATTGCTAGCACACGCTTCTTGGTAAAACAATGGTAATACATTCTCCACACCCTTGTATACTATGTAGCACATAAACCTTCCTTATATTTAGGGTTGCGCACCTCAAAAGGAAAAGAGAAGCCCTAATGAGATCACTTTGTTGTTCGACTGTCTGTCGATTCGGCTGTCTGTCAAGACCTTTTTTCTCGGGGGCGTGTACAGGTATCAGATGGAAAATATCAAATTTATACATCTTTTTTTTTTGTTGACACGGAGAAAGTGACTTATTACTACCGCCCAGTGTTCAAGGGGAACGACTGAGCTGTTATGTTGGGTTCACCGTGCCTTACGACCCGATGTTGAGCCGCCCGGAGAGATGGAAAACGTCAGGCGACCGCCGGGCCGAGTCCCTAACCTATGTACACCGCACGGCATACCAACTAAAACTCCGCGGTGGCCATCTTCGGCGCATTAGGGACGGCTGCGGGCTTCCTCCGACTCACGTCTAAGTTGTCGTCCGCAACCGCCCCTAAATATCAAATTCATCTACGGTCTTATTCACTTATGAAAAAATCTAACATGTAAGTCAACGCGATCAAAAGATATGACCGTTTAAGTCACACATTGACGCATATTTTGCGAATTTATAAGAGAATCAAAACCTACAATCAACCCGTTGACCCAGAATCATGAAATTCGGCAAGAAGCAACGTCTTACAAGTACATGTAAAGGAAAAAATTTGAAAACCGTAAATAATGTGTAAAACTATATAACAAAAACAACGAATTTATTTTTTCAAACTTTTAAAATTTGATCAATTTATTAATTAAGTTTAGCGAACTATTGAACTTCTTTACTTAGATATCTTACCTACAAAGGAGATGTTCACTTTTTGTATGGGCGCTGGGCCTCAAAATCTAACCAGGCTCAAACTTTAGGGATATTAAAGGGACAACATATGGAACTTAGATCCATTAAAAAAATATTTTTAGACCCCTCCATTCATAACCAACTTTTTTAATAACACGCATATTAAGTGTAGTTTTCAAGCCAAACAAAATAACATGTATCTCAAAATGGGAGGTCTTTAAAATTAAACGATTTATTGCAAAAGGTTAGTTTTCAGGAGTTCTATCCAAATATATATAAACTGTCTTGTTTAGATTTTCAGGCCCATTTTTGGACATGTCCTTTGTACGGAACTATCGGCGCGTAAGTTCAACTCACACGTGTCCGATTATTCCTTTGCCATTTAAAATACATAAAAAGAATAAATCCGCACGGAATCAATGCGTTCCCGTTTTATAGTTCGTAAACAAGGTATACGCCATCTTTCATCGGATCCTTGTACATTATTAAACAACTGCATTATTAATACCCGAACGCTTTCCATCTGTTTCTTATGTAGAGAGATGCTGGTAAAGTTTAGAAAGACGCAGACGTATTTGTTAGAAAACACTACACTAGTGTCCACCAACAGTACTTTACATACATACATACATACATATAATAATACAATTTTTAGCACTGAAGATGTAGACACAGGCGCAACTAAAGCACTATTCGCCGTGCGTATTCCGTCCCATGATGTGATAGGGGGCGAGCGTATCGCCATATCGGGCACAATTTCCAGACTCCGAACTGATACGGAGTATAAAAACCAAATACCACTTTGCCCGGCCCGGGTTCGAACCAGAGACCTCGGCATTGCAATCGTACTCTAACACAATTTCGCCAAGGAGGCAGTCTAGTTTGCCGAGGAAAAACAACTACTGTGAATCTGACAGTTCTTTCAATTTTAAATACTTTCATAGTGTAGTGTGTAGGTGCAGTGTTTCCTAACAAGATGACGTCTGCGCGACGTCTTATTCCGGGAAAGAACGTTCATGAGACACGCCAAGGTCAAAGCAAAACATAATAAATAGGAAATAGGCAGTTTTACGGTAAAGTAATTTCTCAACAAGTTGTTGCAACTGCGTGATACCTTATCTTTCGTTCCGTGAACGGAGCTACGTAAGACCAAGTTTATAGTAAGTTAGTTTCGCCTGCCTTGTTATAGAGTCGTTTTTTGTACAATCCTCTTAACTTGCAAAACAGCAAAGGATCTGTCCGTTTGTACGCCCTTAATAATACAAACGGCATAGAGTAGAAGAAACTGGACAATAATATTTTTTTAATCACCTGAAATTTGGACTAGCAAGTTGCCTCAGTTCTAGTACGAAATTTTTCCAGTATAGTACACACGCACTCAGCCCTTTTATCCCCCAAGATGTAGGCAGAGGCGCAATTAGTGTACCCACTTTTCGCCGTGCGTATTCCATCCCATGATGTTATAGGAGGCGGGCGGAGGAACCTAACTTCTTATCCGGTACAAATTCCAGACTCCGGTCTGATACTGAATAGGAAAACCCAATATCACTTTGCCCGACCCGGGGATCGAACCCGAGACTTCAGCATTGCAGTAATACCGTAATACAACTACGCCACCGAGGCAGTCAATATTTACATTACAAAACGATAGACCTTTTATCGACATTTTAAATTTCGCTCATATTGGAGTCTCTGCGTAACCTTACCCTGTTTTTTGCTAATGAGTGTTTTTAATGAGCAGACGAGAGCTACTAATGCCATTAATACCTCTCGTTATATAAGCATTTGCTCCTGACTTCTTTCAGGTAAAAAAGTTCATAACTCCTTATGCATTTTATTTCTTACGACACAGTTATTAGTAACAGAAACCAACAAATAATTAAAGGCAGATAAGCTATCATAACTGCTTACTACGCGTCAATGGTAAAAATTAACCAATCAAAATAACTCGTGTGATATTATACAAATTTTATTCCCATTGGTCCATTTTTGCTATGAATTCGACCCAAGAGGTCAATAATTGTTCATACATTATAGAAATTGGCCATAAATAGTTTCATATTAGGTGACCTTAACTGCCCACAAACTCACTATATCGAAATACGATAGTAACCAGTTATAACGATATCGGTTATAATTATAACGACGCACCGGTTATAATGACTAACTGTTATGGTCCGGCAAAAGGTTCGGAAATTTCTACTTTGTCGTAGCATTAAGCTGTGGAACAGTTTGCCGGCACAGGTGTTCCCTCCGTCTTATAACATGGGGTCCTTCAAGCGGAGCGTTAAGAAGCAACTAGCTGGGCGCAGTGGTCTCGAACCTACCGATTTTTCGGTATTTCTACCGATTTTGGGCCTGTCATACCGAAATGACATGATTTTTCAACGATTTTTTGAAAGCTAGAAGGTTCACCCGATTTTTTTACCGATTTTCAGCGATTCCAAGCTAAAATCCCCTTTTTCTTTCATATTTTACGATTCCTTGGTTAGATATGCTGCTTTTTGGGGCGGCGGAGAGCAGTATTTTTAAAAGGGTGGCAAATTTTTTTTTAATTTTTACTTTCATGGCGAGGGGGGGTGTATGTGTGACTCTCGTTTGATGAAATTAACTTCTTTTGGTACAATAATAATCCCTGGACTTTAAAATTAAGGGTGTTTTCATTGAATATTGCTTGCTTTTTTGCATATACCGATTTTTCTTGGCAACTCTACCGATTTCCCATTTTGTCGTCCGAGACCACTGGCCGGGCGGCGTAATTGTGTTGACCGTCAAGGGATAATCTTGTCCCTTCACGATTGACTTTTTTTTTAACTTCACTTCGCTCAACATCAGGTGCAGTGAAGTCACTTTGCCGAGGTAATTTAAAAAAAAAGATACATTATAGAATAGAGTATCGTTTATAAAGACTATTGGATATAACGTCCAGCCTCCTTATTCTCTGACACGTTATTTTCACCGCTCATAACAAGCGCGTAACGTAACGTATCGCGTTTATCACTATGAAAATTGGCATACGGAATACCATTTAACGCTAATTACACGAAGATAACGTGACGCGGCCGCGTTACAAGTTAACACCGTCATAGACAATAAGGGGGCAGATTAGGTCTCCTCAATGACTTTATAACAGGTTTTCACTGTAATCGTGGATACACTGCTCAACCTAAGAGGAAAGTAAGATAAGGTAATCTGGATTTTGAATATCCAGATATTTCTCTCCACAACAAAAATAAGGTAAACAAACAAAATAAACGTTTGCCATACTTGCCAATGTTAACTTAATAACAGGGTTGTCAACGACGGAGATAAATTTTGAAAACATTGCCTTCCTAAGTCCTTAACTCGAGAACTAATATAAGTTTGCCGATCCCTCAGGATTATTGGCAAAAAATAAAACTTCAACCAGTGTGCACACTTTAAAAGTTACATCGCTGATTTTTTATTACGGGAAGAAATTATTTCTGTTGTGACTTATAATAATACCAGCCTCTTATTATAGTATTCCACTGCTGGAAACTCCAATACAGAGAGGATTAATGCCTTTATCCACAACGCAGGCCTAGTGCCGGTTCTCCCAAATGGAGGTTATCTAGAAAATTCAAGCACGGTACCCTCTATCTTTCGTAAGAGGTAACTACATGAGGATTGGAGGGAGTCGCAGAGCAAGCAGTGGTGGACTGCTCGCTCGACTACTTCAATGGAACAACTCCGAGGTAGGCAACAATGCGGATTATCAGTCTCTTACCGTAGTAGACGTCTACGGTGTAATTTTGAGTTCGGGGGCATCTTAGTCTCCTCGTACAGAGAGGGGCCGCAATGCGGCATCGCGCTGGGACGGTACCAGACAGCTATCTTAGTGCAAGATGATACCCAGGGCCGGCTCGTTTACCTACGTCGAAAAAGCCACCGCAAGTTTTGGTTAGCATTCCTATTTAGGATGTACATAGGGTTAGAAATTGGTCCAATGCTCGTTCTGATGATGGACTTCTGAGTGCTGACATTGGACAAAAGATCACCATTAAAAAACTAACTAAAGACTCAAAGTGAGTATATGGATGAAATGTTTTTCTTTGCCTTCTGTCTTTATATTTACATCGATATATTAATTTTATTTTATTTTATTTATTTATTATTCACAAAACCAACAGCTTTACTATAACTAAATTATGGGCTAACTTAACTTAACATGAGCCAATTATAGGTTTCACTAAGATATTAATACATAGTAAATTGTCGGAGGGATACAATACATTAAATAGATTCACATAATGAGGTAAGTTCCAATACAAGAGAAGAGAAAAAAATGTATATAAAAGTTGCAATATTTCAATTTGTGTGTATGTGCAATGTATCTGTAAGTCTATATATATATGTGTGTATGTGTTGTGTGTGTGTGTGTGCGTGTGTGTGTGTGTGTGTGTGTGTGTGTGTGTGCGCGTGTGTGTGTGTGTGCGTGTGCGTGTGTGAAAGAGAGAGAGCTGTGCCCTGTTTATCAAACGTTACAAGCCTTGTATTACAAGCGTTTTCTCTTGTAAATTAGCTCATTTTACAAAAATGCATTCATCAAAACTATATGTGTAAACTACAAGCTACAAGTAATATCACTTGCATAACAAGTTCTTTCTCACAGTTGTATTTGTGGTTTTGTTTATCATAAATGCCTTTCTAGCTTGTAACTTGTTTCAAAAAAGTTATAAAGTTTTATAAACAAGGCAAAATGCCCTTTTATCAAAAGATAGAAGTCTAGGAGCTCATAAGTTAAGTGGTACAAAAACATTTTTACAAATTCTTGTAAAATGCGTTCATAGAAATATGTGTCTACTAACCCACAAGTTAAATATAAAATACGTTCATCAAATAATTTCACAAGACTTGTAGATGGTACATACTTGTATTTTTAATTAACAAGTCATTTTTTTTATTTTTGATATGTTTATAAAAAATATATAGTTTTATATCGCCTCTTTGATTCAGTAGTGTTATTTAAGTATGGAATCTTCTAAATGTATGAGGTTATTGAAGCAAAGATGCGGTCTTATGTTGGTAAGGTAGAAATTATGGTATAATAACTATTGACAATAACTAGCCAAGGCAATGTTTTTTTTTCTTACATGTACATAGTCTGATTTTGTATGTAAAAACCTATTTTAAAACTCATTATATTAGTTATTTGAATTATGATTACAAATTAAACCATCTTTTATGCAAGACTTAAAGTTTGGAAAAACTAGTGGTCTATTGACGAACTATACAAAGTACTTAAAAAAAACTTTGAGAATAATAACATGGGGGCAAATCATTCCCGCCATTAATTGATTTGCTACTTCTTGAATTACCGACTTATACCCCAAAACTGTCGAAATCCGATTCGGTAATCACAAACTTGTATTGAATTTACCTATAAACTATCTAAAAACTTAATTATAACAGAGTAGAAAGAGATACTATTGGCTTGTAACACATATTACGAATCCACAATTACTCTTCAACGTTTTCGCCACAAGTTACAAGCTACATGTTACAAAGCCGTTTTTGATAAACAGAAATCTATACTAATATTATAAAGCTGAAGAGTTTGTTTGTTTGTTTGTTTGTTTGTTTGTTTGTTTGTTTGTTTGTTTGTTTGTTTGAACGCGCTAATCTCAGGAACTACTGGTTCGAATTGAAAAATTCTTTTTGTGTTGAATAGACCATTTATCGAGGAAGGCTATAGGCTATATAACATCACGATGCAACTATTAGGAGCGAAGAAATAATGGAAAATGTGAAACAAGCGGGGAAAATTATTCATCCTTGAGGGCTTCCATTGCGTGCGCTGCGAAAACGGTTCAAGATACCAAAAATATATGTATGAAGGAATTATTTCTCTTGAAATAATCTAAAAAAAAGTCCGCGACAGTATATGTCTATCTTTTAAGATTAACTCTCTAGAACCGTTTTTATGGTAATCAAATTTGGTCGAAATTAATGCATTATTTGTTAAGAGTTGTATCAACGTCATAATATTAATCTTTATCCAAATAAATGTGTTGGATAGAGTGATTCAACGGGAAGGTTTTTATGTATGTACTTTTAGCCCGGGAAAACTTATTAACGCGGGCGAAGCCGTGGGCAAATAACAAATACAAGTGTAAAAAGTACTTATAATACAAGTGATATCACTTGTAGTATATTCATTTAGTTTTGATGAACGCATTATTGTAATACAAGCCTCGTAACGTTTAATAAACTGGGCACTTATATAAAAGCCAATAATATATTTTACCAATTTGTTAATATATAATATGCTGTTGGTGCACCGTAATAAAATAAATAAGTAAATAAATCGTTTTATCACGAATTAATTGAAGAAGTGTAATTCGAAGAGTAACAAAATCAATGCCTGGCGGGAATGATTTGCTACCATGTTATTTATCTCCAAGAAAGCTTTTAAAGTACCTACATGGGTCTGCAATAGACCATCCTGTTTTTTTCAAACTTTAAGTCGCTTATAAACGAACATTAAAGTTTTAACCATAAATCATAATTCATGAAACTAATAAAATAGGTTTTATTATTATGGTTTATTTATTTATTGTTTTATGTTTTATTATTTTGGTTATTTACGCACAAAAATAAAATTATTGCAAATTGTTTTTATTTTTAACATTAACTTGACTAGTTATTTCACCGTAATTTCTATATTACCGACATATAAAAATAATCGAAACATTATTTGGTAATGCATCAAAAGAAGTCTTGTCAATTTAAAATGCAAGATGATACAGACATACACACTCACGCCTTTTATCCTCAAAGGGGACGGCAGACGCACGAAGTAGGTGCAGGCTATGCATACTGCATCCCATGGTATGATAGGGGGCGAGTCTATCGCCATATCGGGCACAAATTCCAGACTTCGAGCTAATACTGAATAGAAAAACCCAGTATCACTTTGCCCGACCCGGGGATCGAACCCGAGACGTCACCATTGCAGTGCCATTGCCACCACCACAAGTTGATACAATCTACAAGTCTAGTAAAAGTATTTCATGAACATAATTTACAAGAACTTGTAAAAATAATCTTTAACATGTAACTTGTGAGCTTGTAGACTTGTAATGTTTGATGAATAGGGCACAGCTATAATGTTTATGTTATTTTAGTAATAGTCCGGTCAATTTAGACATTCGAGGTTACATAAAGTCCCAACAAGCTGAATTTCTGTAAAATTGTTCAAAACATAATTATAAACAATGTCTAGAAGTTCCCCATCATTCCCCTGTAAGGAAAAAAAAATATTCAAGGTCAAAGATAAAAAAAATGAGTTTTCGCGATTTTCAGCAAAACGGTAACTTTTATCATAAAAGTACCTCAAACAAAAATTGTAGATCATAAAATTATCTATAAAAATGTATCAATACTTTTTTCTTACGAGCCACCGTTTCTGAGATATAACGATTCAAAAAGTTATAAAAGTTGTTATCGTCATAATATGCACACGTTTCCACGCCACCTATGAGGTAGTGTACTTAGCGCGTTTTTTTAACGTGGTTTCCCCAGTAGGCCTACTCGACGGGTCAGTTGTGATCCTGTTTAATGTAAAACTATTGCATAATAACGGAAATTTTCAAAGATTGGGAAAGATAAAAGAGATGTAGGTAAATAAAAAAAAGTGTTGAAGTTTATTCGTCTTATTCGTAAGTTTCAAATTCTTGTTCTTCTTCTTGATCTTCTTCTTGTTCTTCTTCTCCTGCTTCTTCTTCATCTTCATTTTGGATGCAAGTAAATTGCGTCAATAGCGATGTATCGCATGATACTTCGTCGGAGTCAAACGAATCCTCCATTGTTTGTGATTCAATATTAGAGCACGACCGGCCTTGACAATTTGTGCATGCCAAAGAACAAGACAGTCCGACTTTTTTGCAACCACGTTTAGCACTGCATCCCTTTTTGCAGTTGCAAAAAATAGTGTTCAGCAGTTTTTCCGGCGCAGGTGGAAGTAAAGTTTGAACTGGCTCTAATATATTGTTGACGAACTTCCAACCCCAGTCTGTAGGGTCTAGCTGATAACCAAGCCACACTTGAATTTGGTAATATACTCGAAAAAGATGTTGGTGAGCAGCAACTGAGGTTGGAGGAAGACAAGCTAATTGAACTTGTTTTTTATTTTTAGTATTTTTAACGAAACATGCATATCGATGCTTATCCGAACAGGTAGTTTTTTTAGGAGCTCCGTACATAGATAGAAGAAAGCGGATGCCGTTGGTAATAACTTCTTGTTGAGTTGAATTACTCTTTTTAAAAACTTCAGCACATTGAATTAAATCTTGTTTTTCAAACATTTTGAAAACTGCTGTTTTCCCCCTCCTGTAAAATGCAGATGTCGTATCACAGCCAGTTATTGCGTGTAAAAATAGTATATGATCTTGAAATAGTATATGATATTAAACATTTAATATATATATATATATATATATATATATTATATATAAATTATAACAACTCTAGATGTATATACGTGGCGTACTCGTGCATATTATGACGATAACAACTTTTATAACTTTTTGAATCGTTATATCTCAGAAACGGTGGCTCGTAAGAAAAAAGTATTGATGCATTTTTTATAGATAATTTTATGATCTACAATTTTTGTCTGAGGTACTTTTATGATAAAACTTACCGTTTTGCTGAAAATCGCGAAAAACTCATTTTTTTTATCTTTGAACTTGAATATTTTTTTTTCCTTACAGGGGAATGATGGGGAACTTTTAGAGATTGTTTATAATTATATTTTGAACAATTTCACTGAAATTCAGCTTGTTGGGACTTTATGTAACCTCACTCTCATTTTTTGGTCTAAATTGACCGGATTATAAGTAAGTTTATGTAATATTTATTCTATTGTCATAATAATATGTTTGTAATATATTTTATGTATTTGTGTATGTTGAGTCTTCAGTATAATAATTATAAGTAGCTTCATTTAAGCGAATCAAGAAATTTATTGATTATTCGTTTTTTATATGTAAGTTTACTATTGTTGAACGGATCAATATCGTGATCAAGGTCTGAAAAAATTGCATTATATGAATAACATATCCGGTTAATGGGGGAGTTATGTGCAAATTTGGTATGAGTGAAGGACGTGGAAAATAATTTCGTGTGTCTAGTGCGGGAAGTAGGTGTAGAAAATTTAATTTGTGCCACTAAAAATGAGCTGTCGATGTGACCGTTAATAATGTCATAAAGTACCATTTGTTCCAACATTGTTCTGCGGTCTTTTAATGGTAATAATTTATAATCGATACAACTGTCGTTGTATGTTGCATGTTTATTTTTAAATTTGAAGTCTAAAAATTTTACGATTTTTTTTTGTATATTTTCTAATTTGTCTGTGTAAACTTTATATTGGGGAGACCATAATATACTTCCATATTCCAGAATACTTCGGACGTAAGAGTAGTACACAAGCTTTAAACATGCCAGATTATTGAATGGTTGACAAGTTCGGATCAGGAAACCCAAATTCCTATATGCTTTGTTAACAATGTGGTCAATATGAGAGTTGAAGGAAAGTTTTTTATCAAGTAGAATGCCTAAGTCTCTAACCACATCTACCCTTTCTATATTGAGTCCATTAAAGTTATATGCAAAAACTATCGGCTTCTGTTTACGTGAGAAAGTTATGGTCTGGCATTTGTTTACGTTTATATTTATTCGATTACGTTCATAATAATTTAATAAATTGTTTAAGTCAAATTGCAAATTGTGACAGTCGTGTATATTATTAATTTTGATATAGATTTTTTTATCGTCAGCATACAACAAATACGAAGAATGCGTAAAACATGTATAGATATCATAGAGGTATGCATTGTATAAGAGGGGCCCTAAATGGGACCCTTGGGGTACTCCTGAAGTAATATGTATAAAGTTCGATCGATATCCACCTATCACCACAGCCTGACAACGATTTTTGAGATAAGATTTGATCCACCTTAAAAGATCTCCATGGATTCCCAGCATTTCTAGTTTGCGGATCAGGATGACATGGTCCACACGATCGAATGCTTTTGCTTTTGATTCGTTCACCTCTAAATCTAACATATTTAAATCTACCTTCTCCGATGCAATGCGATGCAATGCAATCAGCTCTGTATTAGCCCACTGCTGAGCACGGGCCTCCTCTATTACTGAGAGGGTCCTGAGGCCTTAGTCCACCACGCTGGCCTAATGCGGGTTAGCAGACTTCACTTACCCTCGAAATTCTTATAGAGAATTCTCAGGTATGTAGATTTCCTCACGATGTTTTCCTTCACCGTTAAAGCGAACTATAATTGGTAAACAATACACACATAAGTTCGAAAAGTCAGAGGTGTGCCTTGGGTTTGAACCTCCGGAAAATGTCTCGGTAGACCGTTCCATTCTCAACTAGGCTATCGTCGCTTCTTGCATTCCCAACTAGGCCATCGTCATTTCTTCTTCTTTGAATCAATCTTCTCCGATGAATCAATAGCAATCCATAAATAAAATATAAATACCGAAAATATATTTAATTTCTTTATTTTTTTGCTTATAAATGGAGAGTTTTAATTTTTTAAGAATTCAAGATGCATGTTTCCAGCCCTATAATATTCAAAAAGTTGGAGCCTGGTTAGATTTTCATAATCAGCACCCATACAAAACCGGACTTGTCCTTTTAGCAGTAATTTTGAAAATCGATTTTACCTCTGATTCGAACTTACCTTAGACTATAATCATGTAACTTTTACAATGGTCGCGCTCCACTATTGCCTTTATCATGTAAATAAGGTTCGTATTGTTAGTCTAAGGTTCGCATAAACTAAAAGAATATTCTGGAAAAATTGAGTATCAGTTACGGAATATTTACAAAATTCACGATACCTAAAGGTTTTTAATCCTCACAAAGAGTGACCTGTTATTTGAATTGCGAAACATCTGTTTTGTTTTTCAGCTGGTGAGATTTTTGTTTTTCAAAAGTGGCCTTTTGTTGTTGTGCTGTTGAGTTCTTTTGTTTTTCAAAAGTGGGATAAACTGGTCAATCAGGCTTTATCTATACTAATCTTTGCTAGATACTCAAAAATACTAATAGTAATCTGTACTTATAAAGAGGAAAGATTTGATTTATTATTTGTAATGGATATTAACAAAAACTACTGGACCGATTAAAAAAAAAATTCGCCAATATAAAGCAACATTACCAGCTAGTAACATAAGCTACTTTTTATTGTGGGAAAAAGTAAAACAGGACTTTTTTCCCGGAAAAACATTTACATGCGGACGGGGTTGCGCAAAAACTAATTATCGATATTTGCATTCTAGTGGAATGCCACACAGTACTTTGTAGCTCAAGGTACTGGATGGTGTCGCTACTGTTTATGGGTGGTCGTAGCGCTTACCATCAGGCGAACGGCATCCTCGTCTCGTCTTTCAATACCATAAAAAAAAATCATATACCGCTACTGCAAAAAAACAAGAGGTTATCAATTAGACGTGTATTATATTTTTTAATGGTTGTTACCTCAGAACTCATTTATTTCATAACCGATTCGGAAAATTCTTTTTTTTTATTTGTTAGAATATACTTCCAGATATGTCAAACTCCAAAATTGGTAATCATCGACTCCAAACTTGGTGAACTTTATATAGGTAACGTTAAATTATACTTCGGTTTTTAGTTTATATTTGAATTAAATGCGGTAAATTTTTTATTAAAGCGTATCTATTTTTACCAATATTATTTTCTTCACAATAATAAAATTAAACGGAGTTACTTTACTCGGCACCAAAAAATATGTTTTTTAATTTGTTCATATACTTTTATGGCAGACTGTACATCCTAATAGACCAAATGATCCCATCGTTTTAATAATAAGGGTTTAAAATATCACGTGGAGTTAAAGTGCGAAATTGAATGTTAGTTTAGGATATCATACGGAGTACGTTGTGCTTTGAACGGGAAATTGAAAAATGTTCATCTTATAATCGGAGAGAGTTATAAGGACAGTAACTATGATGTGTAGGTAATGCCTACAGTCTGTTCTATAAGAACGTAACCGGCATTTTATTTTTCGTTTCCATATTTTTGGGCCGCTTTTGACAGATCCGTCTGGCAATCTTTGTGAGAGGCCTATGTTTAGCAGTGGACGTCGTGTGGCTGATGGAGCGCTTACATAGGAGCGAGATAAAATTTCCCACCTTGAGTGCAAAAATACACGCTGCGCTACGAAGCTTTTTTTATTTTTAACGCGAACCTATCGGCCAGTATCCTGACGAGAGTCGGCTTTTCTGGCCACACCAGACTTTAGGATGAACGCTTTAGGCGCTCGCAACCCTTGAATTTAGGCATAGACTAATAAGACTTATTAGTCTATGATTTAGGTGACCATGCACTGACGGCAACCCACTAACGGGTTACGAACGGGTTGCGCTACGAAGCGGTATATTTGAGTTTGCACCCGAAAGGACCAAAAATGTCCCTAATCCAAGCAGCAAAGTATATAAAAAGGTATTCGTGACAAAAGGGATAAAGTGGTAATCTATACTATAATATTATAAAGCTGAAGAGTTTGTTTGTTTGTTTGAACGCGCTAATCTCAGGAACTACTGAACCGATTTTGAAAATTCTTTCACTAATAGGAAGCTACATAACTCCTGAGTGCTATAGACTTTTTATCCCGGGAAAATATTTTTGTCCCGGAAAAACTTTTTCACGCGGGCGGAGCCGCGAGCACTAGTAGTCATGTAATAAAAATGTTGATTACCTACCAAAAGGGGGTAAATTAAGAAAAACGTCATCAGTCGAAGATCCACAGATAGTACAACTATGTTAATAAAAAGGTATTTTTTCTTGCGTTTCTGCAAGAATATTTAAAGAAATTGGGTCGCAGCATATCTCTAGTTACTATAAGGAGTCGCTTGAAGTAAGCGAACGTGAAACATAGAAGCACAATGAAGAAATCATTTTCTTTCTGAGACACACCAAAAATAGATTGACTTGGGTAGAAGAAAATAAGGAGCGCGATAGGAGTAGCGTTATATTTTCGGATGAAGCACTGTTTTGAGTTTCGAATACAGCATCTCGGGCTTGGTCAGTGTCGATAATAAACTGTTGATACGAACTGTCAAACATCCAGTAATGGTGCATGTTTCGAGGTGTTTCTCATAAAGAGTTTTTGTAAATTTGAACTTTACTAGGACATTGGATGTTACGAAGATCCACCGAAATCAATGAAAAAGCTCAGATACCTTTTTCTAAAAGGCTATACTCAATAAAATATATATGCAAGAGGATAAGGACTCCAAACACCGAAGTCACGTGTGCACCGCGTGAAAGACTGAGAACAACATTGAGGTCTTGGACTGGCTCTCACAGTCGCCAGACGCAAATAAATTTACGTGGATGCAACGCCCAAATCGTTGCTGAGCTTAGCCGCAATATAAAATAGAAATAGAGGGTTCTATCCCGGGCTACGCTGAAAATTTTCTGAATATTATACCCCAAAAATGCCGATCAATTATAAACAATATATTTAAGCAACAAAGTGTGAATAATGAACTAACTATTTTATCAGTTCTAGTTGTTTCACTTTATAATTTAATTTAATTAGGCCGCTCACGCTCTCGTACGTAGTTTACATTAGACATTGCGTCGCGTTTTCGTTTTGTCACATAGCCCTTTGTTTGTTTTTAGCCCTTCCACTTGAATTTTAAAAGGCTTATATTATTGAATTTGTATCCTGCTTTTTGTGTTCGAGATTTCAACGCTTGTTGATAAGCGCTACACATATATGTGTAAGCCTACCAGGCACAAAAATCACACTCTAATCTAGGAGCATCGGCTAGCACAGCTGACAGCATCACCTAGGCATAAATCTCCCTCCACAATCTACCTTCCCAGCCTCAAGAGACTTCCACTAACAGAAATTATAAACCTTATAACGGTCTATTATGCTATATTTATAACCGACAATGTCACTGCTGATAATTTCCCGAGGGTGGAAAAAACGCTTTAAAATCGGAAAATTATGAAATGGTTATTTCTGAGATTGTTATTATTGAAAAGTGATGACATCTCATTTAAAACCCAGTCAGTTATTTGAGTTTATAGAAGCACGTGGGGAACCACTTTGTTATAAACTGTTATCTAATTAATTAATTAATTATCTACCAACATTTATAGTGATCGCATCAATGTTAGCCGCCTTTATTTCTAGAATAATAGGGTAGTTTTCTATGTTCAATTTTGTGCCTTATTTTATAACAGAAAATAATATGAAAAGAAATTCACCATGTCATTTGGAACAATGCACTCAATTGTCGACTATAACGTCGTTGTTATTAATTGTATTTATTTTTTTGTACGTTGCACACATATTTAGCGGTTGTTGTGATGTGCTCCATCTCGCTATGTCTAGCGGCATTTAGTGTTGGTGGAAGCGAGTCGGAGCATCTTACAGCTATAGCGGATGTGTGCATCGTTTTGCTTGTTTATGTTTTAGTTTATAAGAGTGTTCGTCATCTTGTGTTTTTATATAATAGTGTTTTAATGTTCCTTTTCTTTAACTATAATTTATGTCCATTTTTAATAATTTTTGAGTGTGTGTTGTGTGCAATAAATGTTTATATTATTATTATTATTATTATTAAATTCTTCTGTGAAATCAGCATCAAAATTGGTAGAAAAATAAAGCAGTTATTCATATTTGAAATATTGTCGTGAGCAAAAGGCGTGGTGGGGATATCGCGCTATCTCTATCGCACGCGCGCAGCATCGGCGCCGGTGACATTCGGTGACGTCACAGTCTGATATTACTTTTATTTGACAATTACCGCTTCTTACATATTTCAAAGCTTTATAACTTATTTATTAGTGTGCTAATTTTTCTGTTAGGTTTTGGATAGCGTGTTTTTTTTATAAATGTATAAAAAATAGTCAACTACCCTATCATAATGATTTGGCACTCGCACAAGTACCGAGGTCTTTCAAGCTAGTCTTTTTCAACTGTTAAGCCACTATCTCCATTCAGACTAAAAGGTAAAGGTGCACGCATATTGGGCGTAGTCTGAAGGGGCAAAGCCCACAGCAGTTAAAAAGGGACGTGTTACGCATAATAATCACGATAAAAAAATAAGGAGAATGTGAATTTTTATTTTACCACGAACAGGGTTATCAGGTCCATAAATTTAAGATAAATTCTAGGTATTATTTTGTTTCCATTCTATTGGTGTTTCTCTACGCGATCGAATCAGAAATGAGGAAATCCGCAAAAAAAGGAAAGTCACTGACATAGCCCAGCGGATTAGCAAGCTGAAGCGGCATCGGGCAGGGCACACAGTTCGAAGAACTGACGGCAGATGGGGCAAAAAGTTCTCGAGTGGAGACCACGAACTGGCAAGCGCAGCGTCGGCCGTCCGCCTGCAAGGTGAACAGACAGGTCGCTGAAACACCCTGGATGCGGGCCGCTTTTGACAGGTCCATCTGGAAATCTTTGGGGGAGGCCTATGTTCAGCAGTAGACGTCATGTGGCTGGTGATGATGAAATTCTATTATAAAAATATTGCCGTCTGGGTAAGTACCACTGCAATATCCATTACTGCCAAACAGCAGCAAGCATACACTTTTATGTTTCGATTTGAAGGACATTGCAGCCAGCGTAATTACTAGGCATTGAGACTTAACATCTAATTCAAGGTGACGAGCACAGTGCAGTCTCACGCAGTACCTTGTAATTAAAAGTTTTATATGGTTGCTACTGTTTATGTGCGGACGTATCGCCTACCATCAGGCGAGCGGCATGCTCGTCTTGACATTCAGAGGCAATATAAAAAAAATAATTGTCAAGCACATACCGGGTGGAAGGGAAACGCTCTCGGAAACGAATGCATGTGATAGTATTGGTGATTCCTGACGTGATGGCACTAAAAAAATCGCGATCGCATTGTTACAATTTTAGTAGGATTTTCTCAAATTTCTGTACAGCTTCACGTATGGATAGATAAATCAAATTATTATTCTGAAAAACATAGTAAAAAAGGTCAATATTTCAAAAAAATCGTAATGAAACACGAACATCAGCTGACGGGTTAACGACCGCGGGCCGGTGCCGGCGTGGCGCGGCGGCCGCCCAGTTTTTTGTACGCTTTACATTGCGCGCGCATGAATTACGGAAATACTAAAATCGTAAGTATTATCGCTTAGCTTTGCAAATGAATATAGTTTTTCGTTAATGTTATGGTTCTTCTCTCTTACCGTTCCGGTATACAGAGCGTTTCCCTTCCACCCGGTATAAAAAAAATCAAACACAGTTAAAAATATAAAGGAGAACTGCTGGACTAGTTACTACTCTTCGAGTATAAAAGAGTACATTAGGTCGGGTTGTTTCACCCGTAGCCAGACGAAGTTAAGGCTTTTATCACATTGACGAATCGTATGCGAATAGGATAACTAGTTGCGTATGGTTGATATTAACCGATTTGGAAAATCAATTTTATATTTGAAAGAATACATTTCCAGATCGGTCCCACAGAATTTGTCAAAATCGGTTCAGTAGTTTGATTTTTAAACCAAAATAACTGGAGTAAGAATATCGTCCAAGATAAATTGCTAGCTAAGCAAGATAAATACATAAACAAATATACTGAAACAGTATTTAATTTTAATTATATAGTCACTGACTTCAAAGGTAATCAGGATATAGGTAATGTTAAAATATTTTTCGGATGTTAGTGGTTTCTGAAGACGGTTTCATTTTCTTTAATAAAATGTTTCGAGGCGTCGCCACACGGCGAAAAGTCACCTTCGATAGGGAACCAATCAAGAATAAAACTCCTATACCATATTACATTTCAGACACATACTTACGTCATTTGTCCTCGGAGGGGTAACTATTGCCCCCACTGTTCGCCATGTGTATTTCGTCGCACGATGTGACAGTTGGCGAGCCTATCGCCATATCGAACACTAATTAATTTTAAATTCCTTTTTTATTTATTTTTTCTTGTCCATTTACGTTCTTAATGCAATACAATTAACGAGACTGCTACTGTTTACGACGCATTCGCTAAAAAATTACTTTTAAAGGAAGTTTCAAGAAAAGAAAATTAATATAAAAGTATAAGAGAAACGAGGATAAAATGTACATTTCAAAATTAATATCAGTTAAAAATCTTGGCACGTTTATGTTTAACTACATTCGTTCAAATTTGGCAGGCGGAGTACAAGTCATGAGTGGTAGCGATTGCGTAAATTTTAAAATAACTAAATTTAGCTCACGGCTCCGGTTGATAGTCCTTTTCTGGGGTAAAAGTCTCATATCGTCGGGGATAGTGCAATATCACATAAGTGATTTATTAAAAAAGAGTTTTGTATTATGAATGCTAAGTTTAGCGTAGTAAGGATCAATCTATTTTTTTTTATTGCATCGAATGACGAGACGAGCATGCCGTTCGCCTGATGGTAAGCGATACGACCACACATAAACAATAGAAACACCATCCATCACCTTGAGTTACAAAGTAGGTACTAGGTACTGTGTTTTTTTTTGTGGCCATCTTCGGCGCATTAGGGACGGCTGCGGGCTTCCTCCGACTCACGTCTAAGTTGTCGTCCGCAACCGCCCCTGCGCGTACCGCTGTTGCAGTCCGTCTCCTGTTGTTGCGGGAGCTCAGAAGCCCCCGTACACCGAAGGACGCCCTTGGTGTCCGAGGCAGCATATGGCACGCTGCCGTCCATCACGGAGGTCACAGAAGTTGGCTAGACTAATAGGTGGACGGCCCCTCCCGCCCACCCGTGACCCCTGGAGGCCCCTATTAGTCGCCTTTTACGACAGGCAAGGGATACCGTGGTGGAATTCTCCAACGCCCCCAATCCACAGGGCGGTACTAGGTACTGTATGGCATTCCACTGCGCTCGTCATCCGGAGACATAATATGTTAAGTCTCATTATATCCTGTAGTTACACTGGCTGCAATGCCCTTCAAACCGAAACACAAACTGTTGTGTTTCGGTGCGGCATGCACTGGCATGCACACTGTTGCTTGGCGGTAGAAATAGACATTGCGGTGGTACCCACCCAGACGGACTCTTGCATATGAGAGTCCTACCACCAGTAAATTGGGCTTTTTTATCACTTACGCGGTATTGCACTATCCCCGACGATATTCTTTCTTTAAATTCTTTCCCAGCGTCTCAAACTATCTACATACCAAATTTCACCAAAATCCGTTTGGTAGATTTTGATTTATCACGTATGGAAGCAGCCGGCGACTGCGACTTTATACTATTTGAGGATACAACAAAAAGTTTCATGGGTCTACTTCCTGCCTTAAAGAAAAGACTGCTGTACATACACCAGATGCCTGTCAAACTATAATTGCAACGCAACGCAATCTGCCCTGTATTATATACTGTCCACTGCTGAGCACGGCTCTCCTCTACTACTGAGAGGGTTAACCCATCAAGCCCCGCTTATGTATATACGACAATACCGGGTGGAAGGGAAACGCTCTCTATACCGGAACGGTAAGAGAGAAGAACCATAACATTAACGAAAAACTATATTCATTTGCAAAGCTAAGCGATAATATTTACGATTTTAGTATTTCCGTAATTCATGCGCGCGCAATGTAAAGCGTACAAAAAACTACAAAGCAACCGCCGACAAGGCGGCGGCCGCCGCGCTGCGCTGGCACTGGCCACGCGGTCGTTAACCCGTCAGCTGATGTACGTGTTTCATTACGATTTTTTTGAAATATTAACCTTTTTTACTATGTTTTTCAGAATAATAGTTTGATTTATATATCCATATGTGAAGCTGTACAGAAATTTGAGAAAATCCTACTAAAATTGTAACAATGCGATCGCGGTTTCTTTAGTGCCATCACGTCAGGAATCACCAATACTATCACCTGTATTCGTTTCCGAGAGCGTTTCCCTTCCACCCGGTATACATACATATTGACGAGTCAAGGCCATAGTCCATCACGCTTGCCTAGTGCGGGTTGGCAGACTACACATACCCTTGAAATTCTTATGGAGAATTCTCAGGTTTGTAGGTTTCCTCACGATGTTTTCCTTCACCGTTTAAAGTGAAATATAATTGATGAAACAATACACACGTAACTTCGAAAAGTCAAATGTGTGTGCCTTGGGTGTTTAACCCAGGTGTATTCCCAACTAGGCTATCGTCCATATACTCAACCCGGGATTTTGAGAATATATCTCAAAATCCATTTTGTTTCATAACTGTCGTAAACACCTCTATAAGATACGTTTTATTAGGTAAACTCATTATGCATTATGTCACATCGTAAACTCTTTGATTAAATTTTAAACTCGTTAATAAGTTTCAAGCTTTTCGTTTACAGCTGTAGCCTGCTTAATAACAATTTTATAGCTCCCTATCGCCTCCTTAGGCTTTCTTTACGTAGGCTATCATATTTTTTATTCATTTACCACCAACGCGCCAATAGATTAGATTAACCCACTACCTATGGTTTTTTATGAAGAAACTTTGTTTTACCGTGTTTGTAATTTCTTTTTTGGCTTTTTTATCCTAATTTCGCTTTTATCTGTCTAATAAGTATAAATCGGAAGGTATGCGAAGCTGATTGTAATTTTATACTTCGAGTATACCTGAAATATTTAAAAACTAGTTTTCGGATATCGCGGTTCCTTACTATTATTTTTGTCTCGTTTTTATTTCAATTTATAATATTAGTGTAAACTTAAGGTACATGAATACAATAACTGATAACTGTGCCAGAAGAGAATTCGCTCTCGCTTCCGCCTATCGCGACCGCCTGCAACTTGCACACCTCATAGCTATGGTATTAATTCAACTGGTAGTGTTAAAGAGATTGCTTACGTACTCGCAGAGCGCTAATATATATAAGCGCTTTCAGAGATTTAATTCACGATACTTTTCAGTAGTGCTCCCTGAGGCATTGGTTTAAGGCTTAAGATGCTTTAAATGGTTTCTATTCCCATGATATTTCTGATTTACCCAGTTTTGGATGCATGCGAGGAAGAGAGCATGAGCATATCGTACAATAAAACTGTATAGTATACGATAGGCTCGCCCCCTATCACATCATGGGACGGAATAACGGCGAAAAGTGGGTGCACTAGTTGCGCCTCTGTCTACCCCTTCGGGGATAAAAGGCGTGAGTGTATATATATGTATGTATGTATAGTATTTGCCAGCGGCCAGCCTAGGGTGCGAACGTAGGACCTGCCAGTCCATTACTCATATTAGAGTTTCTTGGCCGTTCTTCTCAGGTGAGAACTCTTTTCGAACTGGTGGAAGAGTTAGTATTGACGGAATCTAAATAATGTATAATATTTTATGCGTTCGAATAAAATTATTTCATTTCATTCCATACGCTGCCACTATTGACTAGATAACTAACTATACTGTTTAATATCTTTGACTAGCGCAGTGGTACTCAACATTTTTTTATATGGGCCATAAAGACTTCTTAGTTATGGTCTACGGTGCCTCTGGTTGCACAGTAAATTCATTGCCCGATTTAAGTGTCTAAAAAAATACATATACATATATACACTCACGCCTTTTATCCCCGAAGGGGTAGGCAGAGGCGAACTAGTGCACCCACTTTTCGCCGTTATTCCGTCCCATGATGTGATAGGGGGCGAGCCTATCGCCATATCGGGCACAAATTCTAGACTCCGAGCTGATACTGAATAGAAAAACTCAATATCACTTTGCCCGACCCGGGAATCGAACCCGAGACCTCAGCATTGCAGTCGTACCATAGTACAACTAGGCCACCGAGGCAGTCTAAAAAAATAATTAACGTTTAAAAATATTTTTTGTGAAAAGTATTCACAATGACCTGAATTATTTTATTCTAATAAGATTAGCATATAGCTTAGGTGGATGCAGGCCGCTTTTGTGTTCACTATATTATCAGTACAACATCCTAACACTAATAAGCAATATTGACAGTGTGACTTTGTTACAAGTCCCTTGTTTAAAGCATACTCGTGGATTGAACCGTTAAGTTTTTACACTCCGAATCGTATGGACTCATTCGGCGAGCTGTAAACTGAAGCGAGTATGTAGACAATGTAGCGTATCTGTACGGTCATTTTACTATTTTATAACTAAAAAAACTAAATAACTTTACTGTAGGAACGAAAGATTAAAAATATTAAAGCCCTCCCCCGAGGAAACAGCCTTGCCCTTGGGTATTTCATACCATACTTAGCGGTGCGCGAGTTACGTGCGGAAAATGCAAAGATTTACGACTAATTTACGTAACAAATAAATTTCAGCTCTTTTCAAAAATGTACACTACCAAAATATTCCTTACTAGCTCTTGCCCGCGGCTCCGCCCGCTTTAAAAAGATTTTCCGGGATAAAAGTCCCGCTTTATATTTTCCCGTGATAAAAAGTAGCCTATGTGTTAATCCAGGACATGATCTAACCGTGTGCCAAATTTCATCGAAATCCGTTCTGTAGTTTTTGCGTGAAAGAGGAACAAACATCCTTACATCCAAACATTAAAACATCCAAACATCCCTACATTCTTACAAACTTTCGCCTTTATAATATTAGTAGGATGAAATTTCAATATGCGAGTAAAAAATTGATAATAATCAAATTAAAATCTTTCTCTAACAAATTTAGTTTTGGCAAATTTTATGGCTTATACTTTAATTTTTACATTTTCATGAAGAAACTACCTTTAAATCACCATTACAGATTTAAAATTAAGCTGGCATGTTCACTATAATCACACCAATACTTTACACAGTGGTTAAAAAATGTTCCATAATATTATTAACTGTGTTTTCTTGGCATTAAGACATGTCCTTCAAACGATGATAAAAAAAGTTTTTTATTACTCAGTATCAGCCCCGAGTCTGGAATTTGTGCCCGATCTGGCGATAAGCTCGCCCATATCACATCATGGGACGGAATACGATACGCACTATGAAAAGTGGGTGCACTAGTTGCGCCTCTACCTACACCTTCGGGGATAAAAGGCGCGAGTGTGTGTGTATAATAATTATTAGCCTGCTTCGATGGCGAAATTGTATTAAAATACGACTGTAGTGCCAAGGTTTCAGGCTCGATCCCCGGGCCGGGCAAAAGTAATATTGGGTTTTTCTACTCAGTGTTAGCCTGGAGTCTAGAATTTGTGCCGATATGGCGATAGGCTTGCCCCTATCGCGTTATGGGATGGAATACGCACGGTGAAAAGTGGGTGCACCAGTTGCGCTTCTGCCTACACCTTCGGGGATAACAGGCGTGTGTGTAATAATAAGGCAATATACAATCAATAAGTTTATTCGTGTGTTTAGTAACCACTGTAGCGGGGCGGAGCTGAGCGAAGAATGGTGGAGCTGCGGAAAAACATTATACTAATTATAAAAGCCAGCGCACATATGGCGGAGCGCAGCGCAGAGCATGACCGCAAAGTTTTTTATACTAGACACATTAGACAGATTTCTATCCGAGAATGCGCGAGTGCGAGACGCGGATGCGCGAGTATGCGCTAGACTGCGCTTACTCGACACACCGTCGTCATTCGTTTTGCAATTTTCGAGTGACCAAATATACATATTCGTGAATAAAATTATGGATTGAGATGTGCTGTTCATTACATTACCTGCAGAAGACGAAGAATTACAAATGAGAAGATTTATAGAAAAAATACGATTTTTGATTGACAAAATCGTACTGAAAGAAGATGTAGTGACTAAGATTGAGAAAGGAATGCTTCGGTGGTTTGGCCACATTGTAAGGATGGATGAAAGGAGAGTAACGAAAGAAATTTATGTCGCGAAGGTGAGTGGTAGTGTAGGACGGAGACGTCCTAGACGTACCTTTATGGACCAAATTGACGATCTCTTGAGGAAGGGTCAAATAAGGAGTTCTCGTAACCGACGAGCATGTATGAAGAGACTGATGACTGTGGTAGAAGCGAAAGAGGTATGCTTGGATCGTAGCACTTGGCGCTCCATAGTCTCTGCCTACCCCAATGGGAGAAAGGCGTGAGTTTATGTATATATGTATGTAAATTCGTACTGTACGGTACGAGTGTTAACAACAACATGGCGGCTCCCGCCCGTGCCGCGCGAACATCGCTTCGGCGAGCCCGGCGTCCGACAACGGATGCGCGCGAAAAAGCGCGCATGCTTGCACAGTCGCGTTTCCGCGCACTGCCTTTCATATTATGCAGTCGCTTCTATGCTCTTCAGGAGTGATTTTTTGTGTTAATTGACTTCAGATATTATTTCAATCAGGACAATGTCCATAATAATTTGACAGTAAAAAATGCTCTGCGCTGCGCTCCGTCATATGAGCGCCGACCCTAATGCTATTGCTTCATGCTAAAGGTCATTTAAACGGAGGAGTTATTGCTAGGGATAATCGCACACATTTATCGCCTGGCCTCAACACTAATCAGGACTAAGAATAAGCAGGACTTATCTCGAAAAACTCTTTTACGCGGGTGAAGCGAGCAAAGTAGTCGTTATAATAAAACTAGTATTCGCTTTACTGAAAATGCAATGCTAGGCGAGTAAATCAATAGAACCTCTTCTTCATGAGCCGCTTCAAGGATCTTCTCTTGTTACTGCTGGCCGCACTCTGTTGCTGCAGGCTCGGGACCCGGCTCTGAAATATAGAACAGCCTTTGTTTAAATATTATCCCACTAAAAACATTTTCACAACACAAGTGGACGAAACGGTCTGCCGAATCAATGTCCGGAGATTCAAAACCCAAGGCACACACCTCTGACTTTTCAAAGATACGTGTGTATTGTTTATCAATTATCGTTCGCTTTAACGGTGAAGGAAAACATCGTGAGGAAACCTGCGTACTTAAGTAGCTCTTTATAATAGTTTCGAAGGTATGTGAAGTCTACCAACCCGCACTAGGCCAATGTGGTGGACTAAGGCCTAAACCCTCTCAGTAGTAGAGGAGGCCCGTGCCCAGCAGTGGGACAGTATATAATACAGGGCTGGTATTATTATTATTGTAATAAAAACATTTTCATATAAGATGTTGTCATATGGCTCGCTCTGTCAAATATTTATCAGATTTCATGTAGAGCCAAGCTTCTAACTCTACACGCCCTAACTCTACAAGCCTTGACTTCACAAACTCTACAACTTAGTCAAAATATATGACTTGGCTATTTCGCTACCGTCCAATGATCGTAAGGTGAAAAATGTATTTACTGTTAATTACCTTTATTCTATAGATACAATAAATAGTTCTAGTAGTAACGACGTTTATAGTGTATAGCTTTCGGCTAGTTGATAAATAAATATTATGAATCCAAACATGGTGCCTAATTTGAGGAAAAAGATTGACTCGTGAAGGATTTGAACCTCCGCCCTCCGATGGTCAAGCATATGTTTATATCGGCGCTCTTACCTACTGAGCTAACGAGTCTTGTTCTTACTGGACAAATGTACGATACAGCTCCTGCTTTATGACGTCACAAAAACATAGTGCATTGTGATTTCAATTGAATGCGCGAGTAAATAGGTCCAATATCCAGTAACAGGCATTATGAGAATGATTCGGTGTCTACGAAATTGAATTCCTCACACAAAAATAACAACCATTAGCTCGTTACTACATTTAAAACAGATTTATCATGATTGCAGCGTACAGCGGACCATCTCGGTGGGCTATGTATTGCGCCTGCGACCTAATTTCTTTAGGCCCTGTGTATTGCGGTACTACGCTGAGGTTTCGGGTTCGATCCCTCGTTTGGGCAAATTGATATTGGTTTTTCTGCTCAATGTCAGCACTGTTTGGAAATGTCTTCGATTGGTAAAAGACCCTAACATTTGAGAGGTAAATAGTTGGTGCAATATGGATGTGTCGTGTGACCTAAGTCTAACCTGTCTTCATAGAGTTACAGCGCTCGGTTTCTGCTTCCAACACATCGTATAAATATGTATTATGTTATCAGCCAGTATTTAATACTTTATGATATAGAATGTTTTGATCTTAATGTGACGTTGTCTAGTAGAAAATATAAAAGAAAGGAAGGTTGACAGACAACAAGATTCTCTTTACGTATTTGGAGATTGCAATATACATTATAAATACTGATAAATACTGTGCCTGTTAGTTTCCTCCACCAACAATATCCAGCAGTCTTTCTGTGTATCCCACTTCGTATTACAATGGGTCCTAAACGTTCACACATAAAATCGACACTGGTGTTTCTTTCGTTGTCAATGATGCTTCATTTAAGACGACAAGTTAGTAGTCCCCAAAACACAGTATGACGCAAGCGCCATCTGCTTATAGAATCAGATAAATAATATCCATTGTTCCTATGGAATCAAATTGCCGAGGTAAGAAGCCTATGTGTTGATCTACCCCCGTGCCAAGTTTCATCTAAATCCGTTCATTAGCTTCTGCGTTTGGGTACTTCTAACAAATTTCCAAACATTTTTAGAAATTTTCGTAAATACAAATATTATTTAGGTATTAGGTAGTTTCACCAAACATAGCCTGGTTCTCAAGATAGCCCAGCTTTTCAAAATCCTACTAAAATTCTACCAAACCATTTCAAGTTATGTTGGTAGTCTAGATCAAGGGGGATGTGTGAGCCAAACAGTTTGATAAAAAAGTTACGACATATCGTTATGAAAAAGATTGACTCGTGAAGGATTTGAACCTCCGCCCTCCGATGGTCAAGCATATGTTTATATCGGCGCTCTTACCTACTGAGCTAACGAGTCTTGTATAAATCTGACAAATGTACGATACAGCTCCTGCTTTATGACGTCACAAAAACATAGTGCATTGTGATTTCAATTGAATGCGCGAGTAAATAGGTCCAATATCCAGTAACAGGCATTATGAGAATGATTCGGTGTCTACGAAGTTGAATTCCTCACACAAAAATAACAACCATTAGCTCGTTACTACATTTAAAACAGATTTATCATGATTGCAGCGTACAGCGGACCATCTCGGTGGGCTATGTATTGCGCCTGCGACCTAATTTCTTTAGGCCCTGTGTATTGCGGTACTACGCTGAGGTTTCGGGTTCGATCCCTCGTTTGGGCAAATTGATATTGGTTTTTCTGCTCAATGTCAGCACTGTTTGGAAATGTCTTCGATTGGTAAAATACCCTAACATTTGAGAGATAAATAGTTGGTGCAATATGGATGTGTCGTGTGACCTAAGTCTACCCTGTCTTCATAGAGTTACAGCGCTCGGTTTCTGCTTCCAACACATCGTATAAATATGTATTATATTATCAGCCAGTATTTAATACTTTATGATATAGAATGTTTTGATATTAATGTGACGTTGGCTAGTAGAAAATATAAAAGAAAGGAAGGTTGACAGACAACAAGATTCTCTTTATGTATTTGGACATTGCAATATACATCCTACTAATATTATAAAGGCGAAAGTTTGTAAGTATGTATGGATGTTTGTTCCTCTTTCACGCAAAAACTACTGAACGGATTTTGATGCAATTTGGCACACGGGTAGATTATGTCCTGGATTAACACATAGGCTACTTTTTTTCCCGGAAAATATTAACTGGGACTTTTATCCCGGAAAAACTTTTTAATGCGGGCGGAGCCGCGGGCAAAAGCTAGTTATAAATACTGATAAATACTGTGCCTGTTAGTTTCCTCCACCAACAATATCCAGCAATCTTTTTATGTATTCCGCTTCGTATTACAATAGGTCCTAAACGTTCACACATAAAATAGACACTGATGTTTCTTTAGTTGTCAATGATGATTCATTTAAGACGAATAGTTAGTAGTCCACAAAACACAGTAGGTACGACGCAAGTGCCATCTGCTTATAGAGTCAGATAAAGATATCCATTGTTCCTATGGAATCAAATTACCGAGGTAAGAAGCCTATGTGTTGATCTACCCCCGTGCCAAGTTTCATCTAAATCCGTTCATTAGCTTCTGCGTTTGGGTACTTCTAACAAATTTCCAAACATTTTCAGAAATTTTCGTAAATACAAATATTATTTAGGTATTAGGTAGTTTCACCAAACATAGCCTGGTTCTCAAGATAGACCAGCGTTTCAAAATCCTACTAGAAATTTACGAAACCATTTCAAGTTATGTTGGTAGTCTAGATCAAGGGAGATCTGTGAGCCAAACAATTTGGTAAAAAAGTTACGACACATCGTTATGAAAAAGATTGACTCGTGAAGGATTTGAACCTCCGCCCTCCGATGGTCAAGCATATGTTTATATCGGCGCTCTTACCTACTGAGCTAACGAGTCTTGTTCTTACTGGACAAATGTACGATACAGCTCCAGTATTATGACGTCACAAAACCATAATGCATTGTAATTTCAATCGAATGCTCGAGTAAATAGGTCAATTTTCCAGTAACAAGCGCGAAGGTCGTTGCCAATGTGATTCAATTATAGCTGTACCCAAACATTTTGGCCGGATCGGAGTTACGTCATCCTCTACGCCTATATCATCCAACGTCATTAATAGTAATAGTCAAAATTACTGATACTAATGCCAAAATTATGACTTTTTGCAACTCGTATAAATAAATAGTAGTTGTACCATTTAGGTGGGGTTGTTTTATCCGAGATCAGGTAAAATTAAGGATTTTATCATACTGGCGAATTACAAGCGAATTCACATCGAGGCGAAGGCGCTACCTTCTCGTTCAGTATACTAAGAATATTAACTTTTACACGGATATAGGTACCTATAATTTAATTGACGAATAATAATACGCTAGTCTAGTTGAGAGTGGAACGGACTGCGGAGACGAATGACCACTTGTTCAAAAACCCAAGGGCGCGCACCGCTGACTTTTCTAAAAAGCTGTGGGTATTATTATTTATTATTATTTGGACTATAATGACACTGAATCCGTATTGTAATTTTTGACTTCTCGTGACTCTTCCGGCATAAAGTAGGTAATTGTCTTTTTTTTTTATAATTTTTAATATTTTATTTTACTGTTATTATTATTATTATTATTTTTATACTCTCATTGCCCCTGGGGCGGGGTTCCGCTTAACTTAACTAACAAAGATGATCTCACTGGATTCAAAATCATGCAATACATTCAAGTTTAAACAGTATTTTATTTTATATTATTCACTTATGTTAAATTTAGGTAAGTTAGCGCAGAGTTTGTTATAAAAGAGTTGTAAATTTAGTTTGTATAAAGACATGTTAACTTCAAATTGTTTTGTTTTAGAATTAATACTTTTTTTTTTTTTTTTTATTTTTTTTTTTTTGTCATCATAATTTTTATTTTTATGTTCAGCTGTATTTTGCTTTCTCGGCTACTCATGATGCTAAAGGTATCCCAAGATACAGGCTTAGCCTAGTTTGGGGACCCCTGACAACATTGTAAAGCTCAACTCAGATATGCCAATTATTTTTAATGTAAATGTAAATTTTTGTTATCTCTGTATTTTTGTTGCAATAAAGTTAATTATTATTATTATTATTATGTTGTATCTTTCCTGCGGGAAATCACGGCACGAAGACCGGTCCTTTTGGAACGCTTGCGTGGGGATATGGATCCAACACGTAGAGGCCCCTTTAAGATACATTACTCTAGTTGGAATGTGTACGCCTTACAGGTACTCTCTCTGTCTGTACTTAAGGAGGAAATACAGCCAAAGACAGCGCCCGTAAGGCGTAAGGACTATTGCAGAGAAGATGGGAATTATACTGGGTCTATGGATGGGATCTAGATGGACTGGTTGCTGGGCTATTGATTGAGACAACGGGACGCCTGCCAAGTAAAATGTCTCAATCATTTGTATTCAAGGCAGACGGTGACTTGCCCCCCACTAGATGGGCATCCCAAAAAGTGGCGTATGCCAAGGACGCAACATCGGTGTGGGTGGCTAAAGGGTGTCGAGAGGTGTGCACCGATTTCACCATCGCGGGTCGCTAACGCGTCCCGGAGTGGGCTTCCTCGCTATTATGCAGATTGAGCACTTCCACCCTGGAGCTCAGGTTCTTAGCTCTTGCGATTTCCACCCCTAGCCGGCCAGTTAAGGCAAGCCAAGGGTCAGGGGGTCTCATTTAGCCCCCACGGAATCAGGGTACGCGGTGTCGCCACTCACCGACGGCTCGCCACAAAGCCGCCCCTGCGGGCTTATTATTATTATTATTATTATTATTTTTTGTGCATTATCGCTCGTTTTAACGGTGAAGGAAAAACGTAAGAAGGTCTCAATAAGAATTTCGAAGGTATATGAAGTCTGACAGCCCGCACTAGGCCAGCGTGGTGGACTAAGGCCTAAACCCTCTCAGTAGTAGAGGAGACCCGTGCTCAGCAGTGGGCAGTATATAATATAAGGCTGGTCTGGTAATAGATCAAAAAATTTATACAATATAAATGACTATTAGTTCAGTTCATAACTAAGTACAAAACTTTACTTAAAATAGAGTTCGCGTGAGCTGAAAATTAGTAACTTTAATGGCGCAACACGATCCTCAAAAACGAAATAATTTGTATCGACACTTAGAAATTGGATCCTTTCCAGCCATATAGGGTGAGCGAAAATACTATATTTCTGAGACGAAAATTGCTAGACTAGGACTTGTTCGCGACTATTCCGCAATAAGACCTAAAATAATGATGCTCCCATTAGGTGTCCAGGATACAACATAGCTTATAATCAACGGAGATTTGCTCTATCTTTATGTGAAACTTCATCTAAATCTGTTAAGAATCATAGGCAATAGGCTCGCCCCCTATTTAACATGAGACCTAACATAGCTGGCGAAATGTGTGATACATCTCTGCCTACCCCTGAAAAGGGAAAAGGCGTGATACTATGCATGTATGTAGAATAATAGGGCATCACCTCATGCCTTCGAACACACTTGGCGAAAAATGGATTGTACCTCTGCCTACCCCTTCGGATATAAAGGAGGGGCATAATTCGATTTCTTTCATACAAATGCAAATAAATTTTAATATATCAAATTTCAAAGTTCATAATTAGATGCAAATAGTAATAGGTAAAGATTTTTTAAATCTGGAAAAGGACAGATTTTTCTATAACAATAAAACTTGCTGTTACTGTTGTTGCATCAACACTTACAGCTTTTAGGTTAGCTGTTACTTTGACTTTTATAACTAGCCGTGATTCATACAATACAATTGTAATTTCGAAATTCCTTCTGAAAAAAGACCTCTACAAATGAAATCTCTTTAGATAAATCTACACTTAGGAGCTAAGGTTAAATGGTCTGAGATAGACGCCTTTATCTTTGTTTACGGACAATGTACGCTATTTTGACAACTTCTTTATACAAAACTCGTTTAAAAAGGTTTAAAGTTAAAAATATTTTTATACAAGTGAATGGAGAGACGCCAATCGTTTGGTAAGGGTCCAAGGCCTATACTAGAACACATTAGCTTTCTTGGAAATAAAATTATTTTAACGATTTTATAGCGAATGTTAGACATTGAAATTAAACTATTATCACGGATTTTATCGCGGGTTTTTTTATTTTATTTATAAACGTCGGGAGAAAATAAAATAAAAAAACCCGCGATAAAATCCGTGATAATAGTTTAATTTCAATGATTTTATAGCGGTTTTTAATTTATATTTCTCTTAAATATAAGAAAACTTAGAGCATTCATGGTCACGCGGGCCGTGTCCGCCCAGTACCTACCTATTAATCTAGCATTCGAGTAAATATAAGAAATCATTGCATTAGTTTTCTACACTGGTGCTTGAAGGCTGAAATAGACAAGCCGATCCAGAGTACCTTTAAACCCATAGCAGCTTTGTGTGCTCATGCAGCATATACTAAACATTAGTAAGCTAAGATTACTGTTCAAACCGCGCCTTACCAAAGAGAAAAAAAAGATAAGATTATTTATTTATTTAAACTTTATATACAGTAAATGTATACAGTTGGACTTAATGCCTAGGCATTCTCTAACAGTCAAACTTTGGGTGATGCAGAGATGAGACAAAGTATACACACATAAATACATGATATACATACTAAAATACATACATACCTACATAAATACAAATATAAAACTTATTTAAAATCTCTAGATGACTAGTAGGAAATAAAAATCACGTCTGGTCGAATTTCGGCCACGGCGGCCAATCTCAATGAAGATCGGCCAGGTACGCAGGACTACATTGAAAGCCGTTCAATAATTTTAGAGACGGAGATCTACAATCAAACAGAAAGACAGAAAACAAATGTAAAAGTCACTGATTGTGTTCTATTATTCTTCTTTAGTGGCCCCCTTTCTTATTACTTTTCTCAATATGCAGACACACCGGGTTCTATTGTTTTATTATATCTATAAATTGGACAATAGTACTTTGCGTTTTAATTCAATATAACTACTGTCGTCATACATATCATGGGGCGGACAGCACCCGTGCCGACCGACCCGACCCCCCCTGGCTCCTATTTGTCGCCTCCTACGATAGGCAGGGGATACCGTGGTGGAATTCTCCAAACAACAGGGCGGACGGTAATTCCCTGCATAAAACACCGTACATCGCCATTTAAAATCCGAAATGCAGTTTCCAAACTTTCGAATAACGACGGGTGTAAATCAACGCGATCTCCCGCGGGCATCGAAACCGCAGCCCGCCGTACGTCAGGTAACGAGCGGCCGGCCCGCGGGGAGACTTTACAATACGCGATGGATTTTGAGTTCTACAAGATTGTAAACTTTGGTGAATGAAAATTTATATTGTGTTGTTTTAAGGGTTCTATTAGACTGATTCCAATAAGCTATCCCAACCGCTAACTACGCGTTAATAGTAAGATTCACGTCCAGTTTTACACACACACACATACATACTCTCACGCCTGTTATCCCCGAAGGGGTAGGCAGAGGCGCAACTAGTGTACCCACTTTTCGCCGTTATTCCGTCCCATGATGTGATAGGGGGCGAGCCTATCGCCATATCGGGCCCAAATTCCAGACTCCGAGCTGATACTGAATAGAAAAACTCAATATCACTTTGCCCGACCCGGGAATCGAACCCGAGACCTCAGCATTGTAGTCGTACCTTAATACAACTACGCCACCGAGGCAGTCAGTCCAGTTTTACCAGTCTTATTTAACGGTTTAGTTAATTGGGCATGAAAATCAACACGAGTGTTAAAGCATCCGCCTCCCATGAAGGAAATGTAACAGTCCTGTACTAAATCAACCCCTAATCACTGGCGGTAGGTCTCTCATATGTAAGAGTCCACCTGGGTAGGTACCACCGCAATGTCTATTTCTACCGCCAAGCAGCAGTGTGTATGCACTGTTGTGTTTCGGTTTGAAGGACATTGTAGCCAGTGTAACTACTGGACATAATGAGTTATGAGACTTAACATCTTATGTCCCAAGATGTCGAGCGTAGTGGAATGCCACACAGTACTTTGTAACTCAAGGTGCTGAATGGTGTTGCTACAGTTTATGGGTGGTTGTATCTCTTAGCATCAGGCGAACGGCATGCTCGTCTCGTCATCCGATGCAATAAATAAAAGTTATTGTTTTACCTAAACCATTCACTCATAGTTTAAACCGACCGAAACAAAACATCACAATTGGTCGTATTATTATTTGGGACCATGTGTTCAACTTTCCATTGGAGCATAATAGATGTACTACATGTCTTAAATTACTGAGACGTTAATTACAGTACGAGGCACGCGTGTTACACTAACGATTTAGACTGGTCTTTATGACCGGTCTTTTGCCTCTTTTGAATAATCCAATCCTGGACAATCGTTTTACCAATTATTGAACCTGGAGACCCTGTTTGTAGTATAAATAAACACTGCACAGTGTTTACACTAACACTAGACCAAGGATGACATGAGGCAAACAGTTTTGTAAAATAATTTAGATGCGACACACCAGTATGAAAAAGTTTGACTCGTGAAGGATTTGAACCTCCGCCCTCCGATGGTCAAGCATATGTTTATATCGGCGCTCTTACCTACTGAGCTAACGAATCTTGTACACATTTGACTAATATACGAAACATTTGCAGTGATATGACGTCACACAAAACATAGTGCATTGTAATTTCAATCAACTGCTCGAGTAAATAGGTCAATTTTCCAGTTACAAGCGCTTCAATGCCTAAGTGATTCAACTCCTACGACATTCCATTCGCACAAAAATAGCATCTAAATAGCTGATACTATTTCTTGTAACAACGACATCTGTTGCGAATTATTGTAAGATACTAATTGGAAGCTTACGATGGTAGTCGTAGGGGAGGTAGAGAGACCTGTGCTCTGTTAATCAAACATTACAAGTCTACAAGCTCATAAGTTGCTTGGTAAAGATTTTTGTAAAATAAGATTTTTGTAAGATAAGAGAAAACGCATGTAATACAAGGCTTGTAACGTTTTATAAACAGGGCACTGTAGTGTTGCCGCATTAAATAACAGCTTGGTAGTTAGACTCGAACCATGAGCATATTTTCGAAAACAAAACATCCTCTCTTTCAATGTAACTGCTACATAGAAAATACAATAAACATACTATAAGGTTTTGTGTCGTTATGAACACACACATAAATAAATCAAACACTAGGTAATTGTCTATTTTACGCATACTACAATAGCTTTAATTTATGCATGAGCATTTGTTCTTGAACTTTGGCATAAATGAATGAGCATACAAACGGCGTCTTTTATACAGGATCATTTTGAAATTGCGTTGCTAAATGAAACCACATACTTATCACTGCATCTCCTTGGAAATAACACTTTCCAGTAAATTATTCTAATTATGGACGTAAAATAAAAAAGTGCAAGTTTCGAACAAAACAAATATCAATAATTAAGTGTTTTATTTGAAACGTTTCGTTTCCTATTTTTTGTTTACGTATCCCGGCTACTTTTTTATTTTTTCTGTTATTAATACTTAGTATCTTAGTTCGCACATTAATAATAAAGCTTGTAAGGATCACGATAAGGCTGCATGTTTTGGATTACTATCTAGTACTTTATTACTTAATTCTAATGTTGTGAACTGTTATGATTGTAGTGTGTTATGCATCTTAAATAAATAAATAAAATAAAATGTAGCTAAATTTACATGCCTAGCTTAGTTTCTAGCCTAGTTGGGAATGGAACGTTCTGCCGAGACAATGTCCGGAGGTTCAAACCCAAGGCACACACTTCTGACTTTTCAAAGTTATGTGTGTTACATGCCTAGCTTAGTTTCTAGCCTAGTTGGGAATGGAACGTTCTGCCGAGACAATGTCCGGAGGTTCAAACCCAAGGCACACACTTCTGACTTTTCGAAGTTATGTGTGTATTGTTTATTAATTATCGTTCGCTTTAACGGTGAAGGAAAACATCGTGAGGAAACCTACATACCTGAGAATTCTCCATAAGAATTTCGAGGGTATGTGAAGTCTGCCAATCCGCACTAGGCCAGCGTGGTGGACTAAGGCCTAAACCCTCTCAGTAGTAGAAGAGGCCCGTACTCAGCAGTGGGCAGTATACAAGGCTGGTATTTTTATAAGCTTACACGCCCTAATGGTTAATGTGATTCGTCGCTGCGACAACATTACACTTTCAGTCAGAAAAACATTCATGCACAGTCATATTCGCACTAAACTACAAAATCATAAAAGAATCAGGAAAGTAAAATTGAGATTTTTGGTTAAAGAAAATTGTGTTTCATGGTTAATTTTTGGCATAATGTAAGCAGATGCAAAGACGAGTACCTGTGTGGTTTAATTTATTAATTCAATGTCAAAATAACCCTGCATATTATCTAAGAATAACAGCCAACTCAAGGGGTACCTCGTGGTACTGCCTATGGCAATGTGGTATAGTTGTATTACCGATTATGGTACGACTGCCATCTTGAGATTTCGGATTCGATCCTCGGGTGTGAATTGACAGTGGGTTTTGCAGCTCTATATCAGCCTGGAGTTTGGAATTAGTGCCCGATATGGCTATAGGTTCAGTCCTATCACATCATGGGATGGAACACACAGCGAATAGTTGGCGTCGTCGTGGCACTTTTACCCGAACAACAACAATTCCTGGATAATAGACCTATTTACTCGCGCATTCGACTGAAATTACACTGCACTGGTTGTGTGACGTCATATCACTGCAATAGTGTCGTATATTAGTCAAATCTGTACAAGACTCGTTAGCTCAGTAGGTAAGAGCGCCGATATAAACATATGCTTGACCATCGGAGGGCGGAGGTTCAAATCCTTCACGAGTCAGTTTTTTTCATACCGATATGTCGTGACTAAACTATATGCCTCACATCATCCTTTGTCTATAGTACCGGCACGCTGTGATGGCCGTTTTGACATTTGTTCACTCATCAAGTTTCGTATTTATTCATAACTACGTTGGAAGAGCTACTTACTGTAGTACATAATTGTCAATAGTGACGTGCAGTAAAAAATATGGTATGTATAATTTTTCGACACAACTCTGCATTTATTTTTCGAAAATTAAAAATTAAAAAAAATAAAATCTAGTGCAATCGGCACTTATATGATCGCTGGCCATCGCAAACAAATCTGGCAACTCGCATTTAGTTATATTTTTTTTCGATACTGAATTCAGGTTTCACCCCACTATTTTAATCTGTCAAATCGGCCATCATAGCATTACAGTACTATAGACTAAGGATGATGACCCTGACTTCAATTTTGGATTATTGTCCAGCATTGGATCATTCAAAGGAGGCAAAAGATCAGTTATAAAATCTAGTTTAAATCGTTAATACGTTATTGCTACCACCAGAGGGGCATGTCGCATTAGTGGAACGGTTATGTTGGTTTTACCGGACTTATGGCCCAATGCCGACACTCGGGAGTATGGCATCATCCATACTCCTGAGCGAGCATTGGACCGAATCCCTAACACTATAGTATATTCACCCTACACCGGCTGACCGGCATATCAAACATCTTTGTGTAAAACACGTATAAAATTAAGTTAATTAATAAAACATAATTATTTGTACAATCATTAGAGAAAAAAACTTACATGCATATACGTATACATATACACTCACGCCTGTTATCCCCGAAGGGGTAGGCAGAGGCGCAACTAGTGCACCCACTTTTCACCGACATTCCGTCCCATGATGTGATAGGGGGCGCGCCTATCGCCATATCGGGCACAAATTCCAGACTCCGGGCTGATACTGAATAGAAAAACTCAATATCACTTTGCCCGACCCGGGGATCGAACCCGAGACCTCAGCTTTGCAGTCGTACTGTAATACAACTACGCCACCGAGGCAGAAAAAAACTTGCCTTCAATTTATGTAGAAGTCGCAGGTATGTAGGTTTCCTCACAATGTTTTCCGCAAAATTGTTTATAAGTTGTTTGTAAGACTGCCTCGGTGGCGTAGTTGTATTACAGTACGACTGCAGTGCTGCGGTTTCGGATTCGATCCTCGAGTCGGACAAAATGATAATGGGTTTTTCTATTCACTATCAACCCGGAGTTTGTAATTAGTTCCCGATATGGCGATAGGCTCGCCCCCAATTGGATCAAGTGCAGAATACGCACGGCGAAAGATGGATGCACTTGCTGCGTCTCTGCCTTCCCCTTCGGAGATAAAAGGCGTATGTGTGTTTAACAAAGCTATCTCTTCAAAAAAAATATACGAACAGATTTCTCATGTTATACTCAGACTGCGTCAGCGGCGTAATAATATTGCGTGCGTAACACTGACACGTTAATGTCGCGGGTTCGGTTCCCGGATCAAGTAAAATTTTGTTGGATATTTCTGCTCGATACTCCATATAGATGGACTGAAAATTTATATAATAATACCAAAAAATATAATAATACCAAAATACAAAACTCGTTTAAAAAGGTTTTAAGTTAAAAATATTTTTATACAAGTGAATAGAGAGACGCCTATCGTTTGGTAAGGGTCCAAGGCCTATACAACAATACCAGCCCTGTATTATATACAGCTCACTGCTGAGCACGGGCCTCCTCTACTACTGAGAGGGTTTAAGCCTTAGTCCACCACGCTGGCCTAGTGCGGGTTGGCAGACTTCACACATCCTCGAAATTCTTATGGAGAATTCTCAGGTATGTAGGTTTCCTCACGATGATTTCCTTCACCGTTAAAGCGAATGATAATTGACAAACAATACACACGTAACTTTGAAAAGTCATAGGTGTGTGCCTTGGGTTTCGAACCTCCGGACATTGTCTCGGCAGACCGTTCCATTGCCAACTAGGCTATACTACTTCGACTGAAATTTTACCCAAATTAAAATAATCTACCGTATTATGTGACTTACTATTCCTAGTACTTAGCGATGTCTTACGTGTCTACCACTTATACAAGTCTATATTTATTTTATCGTTTTAAATCGATAGGACAGTCCGTGCAACTGTCACGTAGTTTATAGCTTGTATTATAAAGCCCTCCGGGTCCGCACATTACCTTTACTACACGCTTCTTCAGCGGACTGTACATTGTTTATGTGCTAGATTACTGCCTTCTAAATAAAACTTTATATCTCAGCTCTTTTCTTATTCTTAGATACTTGATAGGAAGATAATTAATAGGAAGTAAACTCGTAGATGTGCGTGTCATTTTATCGTCATTTATTTAGCATTATTTTATATATTATGTATCACATTCTATCAGTATGCTATTAGTTTGCGCCACCTTTTTCTTTCCACAAAACCGTCTGAATTGTAATTTTCTTTATATTTTAAGTAAAATGAGTAGTTGTCATTGGCTAAGAAATTATTTTTGAAGAATTATTAAGATGTATTGTAAAAAAGCTGTTACTACTCTTACAATAAAATAAAATAAAAAAGTTCCAGAATCCGAGCTGATACTAAGTAGAAAAACTCAATATCACTTTGCCCGATCCGGAGATCGAACCCGAGACCTCAGCATTGCAGTCGTACCATAATACCACTACGCCACCGAGGCAGTCAATGTATTATATATAATAGTAATATAAATATTATAATACCAGACCTGTATTAAATACTACCCACTGCTGGGCACGGGCCTCTTCTACTACAGAGGGGGTTTAAGCCTTAGTTCACCACGCTGGCCTGGAGTGGGTTGGCAGACTTCATCTACCTTCGAAATTCTATTGTAGAATTCTTAAGTTACCCGTGTACGATTTGTTCCGCCACTTATAAGAATAAAGTTCACAATATAAAATGCTCTTCATTGATATTTCTGCAGTCCATAAAATATAAGTAAAGATGGTCACTCACGCTGACATTCCTTCTAACTATGATGGCGACGCCTCCGCCGCGGCCGGGCTTCGCCCCCGCCGGCCGGGGCACGCGCCCCACCAGGCACCGATCGTTCGGATAAGGTATCTCGGGCTCTACATCCTCTTCATCCTCAGAGCCTGTTAGATAAAAAAAATCACTATTTGTCACGTACAAATTAGTACAAACAATATACAAAAGGGATAAATCTAAGCTATTCCAATGGAATTCTCAGAGCACGCCATAGGCATATAGAAAGGGGGGTCCGATTGGTCCGTGCCCACCCCAGAATTGCGTAGTGTTCATCTACAGGATTTTGAGTGAGCCTACTACTACAAATTTTAAAACGACCAACATCTAAATTAAACTATTTTTACGGATTTTATTGCGGTTTTTTTTTTTATTTTTCTCTCAACGTTTCGAAGGTCCACCCCGTGACCACGAAGTGCTGAAAAGCCTTCAAAACGTCGGGAGAAAATGAATTAAAGAAAACCGCGATAAAGTCCGTAAAAATAGTTTAATTTCAATGTCTAACATTCGCGTAAACGTAAGGAATCATTAGATCAATCTGCAACTACACAAAAGTAATTTTATTAATTATCGGCCACCAAAAAAATCGTTTTTGGGAGGGGTGCAATCCATACTACGCCGCCACTGGTCTCTCATAAAAACAGTATGCCTGGGTAGATAGTCTATTTTTGCCGCCAAGCACCTGTGAAAGAGTAATGAGTATGCTTATGTCTAAGAAGTAAAGATGGCGTGTACAGTACAGCACTATTTGGAACTACCGATCATGACTACGCACCTTTAGGATGAAAACGACACAATTCAAAATGATAGAAAAGTGAGTTATCATTATAAAATTACTTAAATCGAATTTGTTAATACAATAGATCAAACACAGCCATATTCAAGCAGGAAAAGGACAAAACTGTTATATCAGTCCCATTTTTATTATACTTTTATAAATAAGGAACTAGTTTTTAGCCATTTAAAAATGACAACTCAATTTTCTATTTTTTGAATTGCGTCGTTTTCGTTCTAAACGTGCGACTACTTTGGTAGCTTGCTATAAGATATTAATACCCTACACAGATTCTAATATTAATTGGGAAAAGCATTTTTTGTCCTGACGTAGAACTTATGCAAGCAATGAATTTAATTGCTCTATATTCAAGCTTAATAATGTTCATAATTGGACTTGCTTACGCAAACGGGTACCTACTAACCGACAAACCAATAAAATTTGATTTGGTTATAAAAATTGTCACAATTAATAGCATTTAATATTTTCATATACAGTTAATTGTCCAAATACCTCAGTGAACATTATAAAATGCTAAACAATTTAAATCAACCAACTAGTTCTAAAGGTAAAATATTTTAGTTTAAGCATTAACGAGTAAAAATCATTCTGGTGTGGGTTGGTTCCCTATTGCGTAAGTACGTCAAATTCTTCATACTTTGTATATAATTTCCTTAAACCTCTACAGTTTCCATTTCCGGTTGAAACTTATCACAACCTTAATACATATACATATACACTCACGCCTGTAATCCCCGAAGGGGTAGGCAGAGGCGCAACTAGTGCACCCACTTTTCGCCATTATTCCGTCCCATGATGTGATAGGGGGCGAGCCTATCGCCATATCGGGCACAAATTCCAGACTCCGAGCTGATACTGAATAGAAAAACTCAATATCACTTTGCCCGACCCGGGGATCGAACCCGAGACCTCAGCTTTGCAGTCGTACTGTAATACAACTACGCCACCGAGGCAGTCAGGCACAACCTTAATAAATAAACAAAATTCCAAAATCAAAAATTAATCTCACTCGTGAAGGATTTGAACCTCCGCCCTCCGATGGTCAAGCATATGTTTATATCGGCGCTCTTACCTACTGAGCTAACGAGTCTTGTTCTAAATGGACAAATGTACGATACAGATCGAGAAAAATGACGTCATATAAACAATACATTGTAATTTCAATCTAATGTGGATGTGACACGATCGATTATACAATAACAGGTGTAAAGGTCATTTACCCAAATGATGCATATAGATACTATAAAGTATGAGATCTTTAACGTAAGCCGAAAAAAAGAACTGTTTTTCATATAAACAACGAAGCTAATTAACTATAGCGACGATAGCCTAGTTGGGAGGGGAACGGACTGCTAAGACGAATGTCCATAGGTTCAAAATCCAAGGGCACGCACCTCTGGCAGTATGTGTGTATTCTTTGTGAATTATCGCTTTCTTTAACGGTGAAGGAAAACAAGGAAACCTACATACCGAATCATTTCGAAGGTATAAGGAGGCCCGGGCCCAGCAGTAAGATTGAATATTTATGTAAGTAGATTAACTTCTGCTGCTGTCATTTTTTTCTTCCGATACAATGAAATGGTCGAAATAAAACTAAGTCAGTCCGCTTTAATAAAGTAATCAATTTAACTATTTGTTTTTGACCAAAAAACTTTTGACCAAAAAACTAGTTTGCCAAAATTATCTTCACAAAAAAGACCTAATGGTTCCTAAGATTTATCCCTGTATCTCCTTTAGTTTTAAAGTCCCCATGCTGTCATAGTTAAAAAAACCTCACTGTATAAAGGAAGCCGTTTGTATGATCATTCCTTTATGCCAAAGAACAAGAACAAATGCTCATGCACAAATTAAAGCTATTGTAGTATGTGTAGACTAGTGTTTGATTTATTTATGTGTGTGTTCATAGCGACACAAAATGGCATAGTATGTGTTGCATTTTCTATGTAGTAGTTACACTGAAAGAAAGGATATTTTGTTCACAACAATATGCCGATGGTTCGTGTCTGAGCTGTTATTGCTACAGCACTACATGTCTCTCTGCCTCCTCTACGTCTACCACCGTAAGCTCCGAATAAATATTTTGCAATAATTCGCAACAGATGTCGTTACAAAAATTGTATCAACTATTTAGATGCTATTTTTGTACGAATGGAATTCCGTAGGAGTGGAATCACTTAGTCAATGAACGAAACGCTTGTTACTGAATCTTAGATCTATTTACTTCAGCGTTCGATTGAAATTACAATGCACTGTTTTGTGTGACGTCATTTAACTGCAATTGTATCGTATATTAGTCAAACGTGTACAAGACTCGTTAGCTCAGTAGGTAAGAGCGCCGATATAAACATATGCTTGACCATCGGAGGGCGGAGGTTCAAATCCTTCACGAGTCAATCTTTTTCATACCGATGGATCATAGCTATTTTATTTACCAAACTATTTGCCTCAAACCATCATCCTTAGTCTTGTCAGTGTAAACACTCCATAATTTACACTGTCACTGCACCCAGGATCGCCGGGTTAAATTGGCAAAACGATTGTCCAGGATTGGATCATTCAGTAGAAGCAAAAACCGGTTATAAAGTTCAGTCTAAATCATTAGTGCAATGTAATCCCCCTTGCCAGTTTCGGCCACGGCGGCCAATCTCAACGGAGATCAGCCAGATACGCAGAAGATATTATACTGCACAAGTGTGTGCGCAATACACAGGTGCACTCGCTATTCCTTCACTCTCATAGTCCGGTGAGACGGCAGACATGACCGGAGAGAGATCAGGCGCAGGACCAACGGCTTTACGTGCTTTCCGAGGCACGGGGTTATCACAACGCCAACTTCCTGACTCCGAGATGCGACTGAGTAATTTTTAAGATGGAAAAACCCAGTCACAATGTTTTTTGGCTCGACCCGAGATTCGAGCCCAGGTCCTCAGCGCGCAAATCGTACTCATAACGCATACGCAATACAACTACGCCATCGAAGCAGTCAATTAGTGCAATACGCGTGCCTCGTGCTGTAAGAGCAATACGTCGCGGACTCACTCTCTGTGTCCCGCTGGTGCTTGAGTATCCCGGGCAGCCGGTACCGAGGCCGCCCGTCGCTGCCGCCGTCGCTCCTGCACTCGGAGTCCTCGGGCTCGGACCGCGCGTGCCACTTACACTTCTTCTTTCTGGCGTTGCCGCTCGTGTATTTCAATATCCTTGAATATATACTAATAGTGGGTAGTTTTATCCTGTTACTGGCCTGATTCCAACAATTAAATAATTATTTTTGTTCGGTGTAATATGACCGAACACTTTAGTTAGCATAAATGCACGCAGCGCGTTTACTTAAAATTGTAATGTTTTGTCAGTAGCGTAGTAGTAACACAGTCGGTTTCCGAGGCAGTCGGGTTCAGTCCTCACTACCATAACATTTAACATTAAGTGATATCAAACATTAACATTGAACATTTGTAACATATTTTGTGAATTAAATCCGTGAACATTATTTCGCATTCTATCATTCAACAACCACTGCACCCCCGCTCTCTACTCGTACAATTTTAGTATTGTTATATAAATGCTAGTTTGTATGGATGTTTGTACTTTGTTACTCAATCACGTCAAAGCGACTCAACAGATATGGATGAAATTGGGCACAGAGATAGATTATAGTCCGGAGCAGCAGAACTATTATTACGATATCTTTTACACGCGGGCGGAGCTGCAAGCATAAACTAATCTTTTCACATAATAATTCAAAGTAATTAGCGAGCCTAAGTATTGCATATTTGAAAAGGAATAAACATAGCTGTTGGAATATTATATATGTTCGTTACCTTTCTGTCTACCCCAAAAACGTTAAAGCGAAAGGCGTGATACTATAGTGATGCTATACATATATGTAACGTTAGGTATATACTTAATATTGTAAAGGTGAAGAGTTTGATTGTTTGTTTGGGTAAACGCACTAATCTCATGAACTACTGACTCGATTTTGAAAATTCTTTCCTAATAGGAAGCTACATTACTCCTTAGTGATATATACTGCTTTTTATCCCGGGAAAATATTTTTATCCCGAAAACATTTTTGCACACAGGCAAGCATAATAAATAAAGAGGGAATGTTTGTCAGTTTCCTTGTAGGTTTTTAGGAACTAATCTCTGGAAGTACTGAACCGATTTTATTTATAAATGTAATGACTAATGCGTTATGACAGTTGTGCGGGGCTCGGACTGGGCCAACACCCCGCAATGTGTTGTGTGTGTGCTGGATTGCGTGAGTGGGAATATGGCGATACCAGTGACAAAGTAACAAAGGCGTAAAATCGGGAAATAGCGTTTATTTCACACACTGAATCGAAAGTTACAAAGTTCAGCCACAACGGTAGCCAAATTCTCCCGGCGTTAATATTCGGCGCGTAGTCTCTCGTTGCTACGCCGTAGCTATGCGACGTAGCTGGAAGTCGTCCTCGTAGCACCGTGCCACAGCTGATGAGGAAGGATGGTCCACTCTGCATAAGCGCCTTTTTCCTCTTCAAACTTGCAGACTTCTTCTTTCTTGCTGACTACTTGCTGTTTTCTTGATGTCCCGAACTATTTCTATTAAACAAAAAACTCCTAACACGTTTTAACTCAAATATACAAAAAAACAAATTAGCTTAAGTACTCCGCGGCTATACCGTACGGAGCACTAAGAGGGCCTTCCCTCTTTCTAGGACCTCTTTTTCACTTTCAAGATTACACTTATTTTCAATTCGCGCCTAAGTTAAATCTATATGCCTAAACTATAAGTGTCTTGGTACATAGACACTAAGTGGCTCTATATACTAAACATCATAAAACAACCTTATGTGCATTACAAAGAAAGTTATCGTGATTTACTTACTCTAAGTTTAGCACAAACGATGCACACAAGCAACATTTCTAAAAATAACTATTTAAACTTTATACATACGTTCATCCCGCTACCGCAGCGGGGTAGGCAAAGTTCTAACCTACACTATGACACCGAATGAAACACTACACAGTTCATACCGGGTGAGTTATAAGCGTTCAATGACCCTAACGATAACACGATTTTTTCACTAAGATCACTGACTAAAGTCTATGACGTCACTAAGAGGTCCGAGTTCTATTACGAAATCGCGCATGCGCGGTATGCACTTTACGTTGTTCTCTCTTCGAGAATATGCGTCCTGCACATTCTCCCGCCGTGCATCACCCAGCGTCCAGGGGGTGATGCAGTCACGCTGTCGGGCAGGATGCATCCGCCGCTGGCTGCGGCGCGGCGCTCTCGGTCCTTATGTCGTCAGCTTGGTGTATGACGACGATCCTCTTCACGGGTCGTCGCAGGACACCTCCGCGGGTGGTGATGTCCACTGTGCGCACCACTCCATCTGGGCCGGGATACATGGCGCAAATGCGCCCCCGCGGCCATGTGTTGCGCGGGAGCGTGCCGTCTATGATGCGGACGACATCACCTATTTGCAGTTCGGGGCCCCGGCTGTGGGCCTCCCGCCGGTTTCTTAGCTCGGGGAGGTACTCCCGGAGCCAACGCGTCCAGAATGCGTCGGCGAGCTGCTGTGTGGCTTTGAGGTCGGCGTGCGCGCCGAA